>OY979708.1:26274879-27474879 GCA_963855925.1 Inga laurina
TACACAATTTATAATTGTAGTACAAAAAAAAATAATTAAAAATAATAATTTATAAAACACTATAATCATAATTTTAAAAAATATTAATTCTGAATCATCCATTTTTTAATCTAAAGGTGGAGATGAGATTCTAAAAAAAAAAGGAGAAAAATGATTCTGAAAGGATTCTCTTCCATAGGAATCCATTGGAAAACATTACTTTTTTACATATTTTAGGGCTATTTTGTATTTAATCATTTTAGTTGATAGGACCCCTAAATCTCGCATTATTAGGATAATTTTAATTTGATCTATTCTCCATTATTCTAGGAAGATTATTTTAAGGGAAAACTGCTCATGAAGACTTTATTGAAACTTATTTGCTTAATGGAACCTAAGGGAAGATCTTTTACACATAAGAAAAGATTGTTCAAACAAAAGAGAAGATCACATAGGGAAGATATATTACACACAGGGGAAGATTGTTTGCACCTGAAGGTCCTATTTGATAAATAAGTTTTCAATGAGGTATTTTTGGACAATTTTCCCTTATTTTAATTGATGAGCCCTTAAATCGCTGGCAAATCAGGATAGTTTTTATTTAATTTGATTTATTCTCCATGATTTTAGGAATATTTGGGGCTATATTTATTAATTTAATACATTTTTTTAATTTGTTTAATTTAATACCCTTAATTTACTTAACTGTTCATATCACAACTTTCAACATGCACCATAATGAATGTTTACTTTCCAAGAATCTCTCACTCTCCATGTCTTCACTCTGCTCATTCTCTAGATTTTGATTTCACATTTAAATCCTTTACATCTTTATGGAATAATTTGTTTGATTTTGTGCCCGATTTAAATGAAATGGAACTCTTAATAAATTGGAAAGATCAGTCATGATTATATTAGTATATGGAACAATATTTAACTTTATATTTTTCCTTTTCTACATCTTAATTCATATATTAAGGAAGCTTTTTTTTTTTTTTTTGCCTAGTGTTACAGAAGTTTTTTCGTTGCCTACAACAATATATGAACATAAATGATTGGTGCATCTCAAATGATGTCTGTTGTTCATTTTGATTAGTAATATTTTCAAATCTCAAATGTGGCATTAATGAGGTTTTGTTTCCCTGGGTAGCCTGCAGACTTTAAGATTTCAATTTCAAATTTTTAATTTGCAGATATTATGTATAAAGAGTTGCTGATTGGAAAAAAAATCTATTAAATTTAAGGTCTTTAATTACTAATTATTAATTAATTTACTTACTTTTCAAATTGCAACTTCCAACATGTGAGTGTGTTCAAATTAGCTTTTGAAGAAAAGTTTTTACGATTTATAAGGTAAAGTATGTGAGAAAAGTTTTGTCTCAATTTATGAAAAAATGCTTCTAAAACTATGATTTTGGAGGGAGCCGAACACACACATACACCATAATAAGCTTAACTTCTCAAGAATCTTTTACTCCACGCCACTTCCCTCCACTCATTCTCCAGATTTTGATTTTGATTTCAAATTCAAAATCAAATTTCAAATTCAAATCCCTCACATCTTTCTTTCAATAGAAGAAGCTTTTTTTTTTTTTTGGCCAGGTATTACGGAAGTTTTTACGTTGCCTACAACAATGTGTGTGTGTGTGTGTGAACATTTGAAAACATGAAAGCATTATGTATTATCCCTTACCATCTTCCATCAATGCTTCTTTTGTTTTTTTGGGTTCCTGGCAAAAAAAAAGCTTTTTTTGGGGTGGGGGTGTTTGAGATTTTTATTTGGGAATATGATGGAAAATTATTTTTATTATTAAAACGAATAGCAAGTATAAATCTTTTCTGAAAAATATAATATATATCTAACGTTCCGTGTATCTCTACAGCCCCAACATAATTTTACCAATCATTATATAATATATATGCATTTTACTTTTTTACAAATATGATATAGATATCGAAATTATACCAATCATCATTAATTGGTTAACTTTAATAATACCTGAGTAATTGGTTCTTTTCCTAAAATTTCTTAATAATATCTTCATAGTAAATAATAGAGATTGACTATTTTTTTATAGAAACAAAGGTTAAAAACAAAATGGGAAGCTTAAAAAACTAAGCTACAAATTTTATGATAGAACTTAGATAGGGGGAAAAATATAACGACGTGACTTAATGTTAAACGTTAAAAATATAATCGGGCAAAAAAAAAAACGTTAAAAATATAATGATGTTAAATTTTGATTGGGGTAACCCTTTTTACTGTTGGGAATGAAATGCAGCCTCACTCGTTAAGGGTATGTTTGGGAACCGTTTAGGTCTAAAAAAATCTCATCTGAGGGCTAAAAGCTCCAAAAGCTCATTTGATATATTTGGGAAAGCTTTTGGGATGGTTGGGCTTATGAAGTAAATGGAGATTTTATGAGAAGCTCATCCAAGTTACTTCTCTCAACTTTTATGAAAAAAAAAAATCACTTCTGACATCGTCAATCCAAACACAAATCACATATACAAAACTCCTTTTTTCTATATGACTTTTTTAAAAGCTCATCTGTAAAAAAAAAGCTCATTCTCCACCGCTAATTCAAACAAGCACTAAATAGGACGTTTTATATGATAGACTAAGGGTGTGTTTGGTTTGAGGGGAGGGAGGGGAGGGTGGAGAAATTACAATTTTGGATAAAAGAAATCCAAAATTTACCCTCTCAATTTTTCAAATTTTGGTTTCCCACCCAAAATTTACTTTCTCATTCTTTTTAAATTTTGGATTCCCGCCCAAAATTTAAATTCTTTCAATCCAAAAAGATAATTTACCTATCCTCCCACCTAGGGGTGTTCAAAACCGGGACCGAGACTGAGATCCACCACTCCCGATCCCAGTCCAGGTTTTTGGCCGAGATGCAAATTGCATCCCGGTCCCGGTAATCCCGGGCGGGACCGGGATCAAACCTGGAAATCCCGGTATTTTTTGAAAAAAAATTAAATTTAAAAAATATTATTATTTTAGTTAAATTTTCTATAATCTAGTGTTTAAAGTAATTATTTAACATCTAATAAGGTCATAATAATCACACAAAAATTGATCTAGAATTGAAGAATAACATTTTTTTATTATTATTATGATTATCTTCATCATTTTTGTTATTATTTTTATACATTATATAGTAGGATTAGTATCACAATATATATAATTTAACTCCAACTAAATATGTGATACACATTTTATCAAATGATAACTTAAATTATGAGATAAAAAAATACAAAAATAAAACAATAACTTAGTTTTTAAGAAAAAAATTTTTAAAAAATAAAAAAACAAGGATCGGGATCACAAGGTATGTGACCGGTCCCGGTCCCGGGCCCCTTAGATCCCGGTCCTGGTCTCGGCCGGGACGGGAAATTCCCGGCATCAAAATGCTGAGACTGGGATCGAACAACCGGGACCGAGACACTTTGGACACCCCTACTCCCACCCCTCCCCTCAAACCATTAAGGGTCTATTTGGTAAAGCGGCCCAGCTTTCCAAGCTTATAGTTCAAAAAAAAAAAAGCCGGTCAGGATGAGTTGGAGTGTTTGGGATCACGTTGGATGGTACTGGGCTTATGGGGAAAAAGCTGCTTCTCAGATAAGCCCACCGACCCTGCTTCTCCTTTTTCCTCCGCGCGGTGAGAAGCGTGGCAGTGGTTGTCTGTGGCTTGTTTGGTTGTTCACCCTGTTCTGGCGTCTTCTTTGTGGTCGTTGGCGTCATATTGGCAGATCCTATAAGCGCGAGTGGCATGTGTGTTTTCCTCCTTGCATGGTGGCATTTTCAGTGATATGAGTGTGAATCTGGTCGGAGTCCGTCGGGGGTTGGTGTCTGCGACGTCGTGCTTGTCTGATCTGTGCGTTCTTCGTCTTCTACTGTCGCGATCTGTTGGGGTTGCCGTTTGTTGGGGAGATCCGTGGTTGGGTGTAGCGATCTGTGCGTTCTTGTCGTCCTCGCCGGATCTTGTGTGGTGGCCGGAGAAGTTTAACGTCGCTAGAGCTGACGTCTTCAGCTCTGTAAGATTTTTGGTCTTTTTTTTCCGGTCCAGCTCAGGTGACACCGTGACTCTGTTTCTTCCTCCCACTGGGTGTAGCTGGCAGTCGGTTTTTGCCTTCCCCTCTGGCCGGCGTTGCACGGTGTCTCCAAGACTCCAACCACCTTTTTCACTGTAGCAGTTTTTCTAGTGGCAGCCTGATAGCGACGTTTACACTTTGATTTGTTATTACCAAGCATTAAATTGTGCTAAATAACCGTCTTTGAGAATGTTTGTGAGGTTTTGAAGGACTCAACTTCTAAGCTGGTTTGAGATTTGAGATCAGTGTTTTCTATTCTTCTTGAGAGTCGTCTATTATTACCAGCAATGGAGTAAATTTGTCTAATTTTGGTCAGTGTATTTTAACAACGCTCTTATTAAATAATTGCTAATTACTTTCTACTAATTGTTAATTGCCATGCGAGACAAAATCAGTGCCTATTACACTGTTTGTACCTCTTCCCTTGATGAGGTTGAACTGGATATAATACGAGTTGATTTCACCACAACTTCGTTTACATATTGTGGTAGTTTGAATGCCATTGCTCTTGCCATGTTCACTTGGGGGCATTTTTGTTTTAGTGTTGCGTTTTTCCTTTCAGATATGCTCACATGTGAATACCCGTCAATAACATGTGATACGATTATAAATGCCACCTTTTCTCCTGACAACAGCTCTTGAGCAAAGCAACTTTAGACAACTAATACATTTGAATGAATATATTGTTGTTTAATATATGTATTCTAATTTAAATATAATTTTATTCATTTTTTATTAAGTATTTTAGTGTATTTTTCTTTTTTTAAATAATAATTGAATTTTTTGTATTTTATCAAATTTTAATTTTAATTTTTCATTTCAGTTATCACAATATATAACATTAATATATATGTGTGTATAGTATTTAATAAGATTTATGTCATTTTGAGTCATTTTTCATCCAAAAAAGCTTTTCAAACATTAATCTAAGCAAGTTTAAAGTTAGAAAAAAATCACTTCTGTCACCGTCAATCCAAACACAAATAATATTTACAATATGATTTTTATTCTATCATACTTTTATAAAATTCAGATTACAAAAAAAAAAATTCATTTCTGTCATCACTAATCTAAAAAAGCACTAATGGTTTTATATTATTTACTCCATGTGTATGTTCCACGACGATAAACGACGAGATAATAAATTAAAAATACTTTTGGAGGAGCTGATGTTTACATTGTATAAATTAAAAAGGAAAAAGAAAAGATCCTTCTGGAATTCCCACGGAAACATTGTGATTAATTAAAGTGACGGAAAAGAAATCGCCTTTCCAGAGAATCAGATGCTGCCCGGCTACGCCCTCCGCTAAGAAGACTTTAATTTCTTGGGCCCATGCAATTTGGTAAAAAGAAAAAGAGAAGAAGCTTTTTTTGTGAACAAAAAAAAAAAAAAAAGAGATGATGATTTATATTTATGGATTCATTATTACCAAATGCCCAAATGTCGGGAAAAATTTAGAGATAAAGTCCCAAGGTTGATCCATACGGTGGTACTCCCTCCGATTTTAATTATAAGATAAAGTTAATTTGTTTAGAGAAATTAAGAAAATTGATTTCATTACTTTAGAGTATTTATATTTTTATTTTTTTTCAAACTAATTATTTTGACTTATAAATTAATATATAATCTAAAAATATATAACATATGATATGATTAAGCAACTTATTTAGTTTCTTTAATTTCTCCAAAAAAAAGTCAACTTTCTCTTATAATTAGGATCGGAGATAGTATTTTCTAGAACCTTTTTCTTCTGTTATTATTTCATGAGTCAGATTCATCATACGATCAACATTAAAAGGTCATTACTTTATATTATTACTCACTAAGTCATTATGAATCATGTATGAGTGGAGGACCTTTATTAAGGTTAATGCTATGTTTGGACAAGAATAAAAAAATTTAAAAAATTATATGTAGGAAGGAAAAAATTAGAAGTGAAAGAAAAGTGGGTTTGGTTGATGAGGAAAAAAATATGAAGAAAAAAGGATTATTTTTGCAACCAACAAAGTTAGATTTAATGGAATAAGCTAATCATTCACAATGTAAAGAAACAAAAATTGAATTCTTTTTGAAAGAAATAATCACATTTGTTAATGTTCGAATGTTATGTTAGTTGGTTGAAAGGAACAATTTCCTCACCATATGTCACATATTCGAATGACGTTAGGTATAAAATAAGAAATGCTCACATTTAATAACCAATCATATCATTAATGCGATTGGATCTCATAAGGAGTATGTGGGCAAAAAATATGATTAATTTTGCAACAAAAATTATTCTCACAAATTTTATAAGGGAACAAAATATTATACTCACATGAAAAAGATGTCAGCCCATGCTGTTTTCCTCTCTTTTAAGAAAATTTTGATTAGATGCTATTTCTCCAGCTTTTTTAATCAAAAGAATTCTTTGAACTTTGAAGAGACAGCATCTGCTGGGCGGAATCGGCTTCGGTCTTTTTCTCTCAAATAAAAGGATTGTCCTTTTTTTCTTATAGGCCGTCCGATTGATATTTCAACGGTTCAGATTTAATATATTATAAAAATATTATTATTATATTAATATATTAAATCTGGACCGATGAGATATCAATTGGACGACCTATAAAAAGAAAAGGACGGTCCTTTTAGGGCTCAATGGCTATTTTCTGTTCTACTTGCTTTCCAAGTGGCTAAATAGAAAGCATCTCTATTTATCCCTGCTTTCTTTTGCTATATATAAAAAATATTTTTCTTCTCATTTTTCTAATTTTTTCATTTTTTATAAAAAAAATACACAAAAAAAAAAATTTTTCCTGTTTTCTCTTATAAGTGCATCTTTTTTTTACTACTTTAGTTTTCTTAAAATTAAAGTCCACCGACAAGTTTTTTGTTTAAATGATAAGTGGCTTCACCACGTAAGAAAGAGAATAGGGATTATAACCATGACCAAATTTTTTTTTACAAAAAATTGAAGTCCAACTTTGGATTAGTTCATAGTTCTAAATTTCAATTGTTTTTTAAGAAAAAAAACAATAATCCTTTTCAAATGTAATTAAGGGTGTGTTTGGATTCAATTTTTTTAATTGATTCTCAGCCCAAACCATGGTTTCCCTTAAAAACATCCAAGCACCACTCTTTTTGCTATAATCCCGTTTTGCCTCAAACTTTGGTTTTGAAGCCTCAAACCTTGGTTTACCGAGAATCTATTTTTTCCTCAATTCTGCAGCAATTTTTGACTGATGGGGGTCATTATTCCTTTTCTCTCTCTTTCTTTTCTCTTTCCCTTTTCTCTTTGTTCTGTAACTTTCTTTTTCTTCTTTTCTTCGATATTCCTTTTGAGAACTGTCTCGTCTGCATTTTTCCGTTTTTTTTTCTTGATTTGAGTGAACAGAACACGCAAATTTTTTTTCTTTATTCATTCACCGTGAAAAAATGAAACTTTTTATTATAGTTAGATGAGATTGAGAAAATAGTCAAATTACTTGTTGGGCTTCTATTTTAAATTCAATTGCACTGGTTTAATTTTGGTTGTTGGCGTCATTTTAATTCTGATTAGATAACATTTTCTGAAAAAATATGTAAATACCTACTGATCTGTTAAAATTTTTTCATCTATTTTTTTTTATATTACATAATTGACAAATGTTATGATTTTACAATTTTTTGACAAATTTATTTCATTTTTTGTATTTATTATGCAATTTAATGTTAAATAATACTTAAAATATAATATTATCATTTATATGTAATTATCACAAAAGTTAATGTCCTTTTTAGTAATTTGATCATAAAAAAAGCTATTCTGATCAAAACATCCAAACACTCTCATTTTATCAAAATCACTTTTTTCTCATAATCTATTCTTCTTATAATCTATTTTCCAAAAGCTATTCTCCATTTTTTCTTCAGAAGCTATTAAAAAAAGTTAATCCAAACACACACTAAACAGGGAGAATTACAATTAAAAAAATATATATTAAAAGTATTAAATCTCAAATTTAAACCTGAAAAGATAATTTCCTTTATTACTTTTTCAAATTAAAATTAAAAAAAAATTAATATGAATATTTTGAGCTTATTGTGGACGGTAACTTTCTTTATTTTTTTTTATAAATATTACTCTCTTACTGAAAGTGGTCCTCACAATACTGCACATTAGGGATGAGCAAAAACCCGGTGGTTCGGTCCAGTCCAAATAAGCAATATCATGAAATCGGATCAAACTGACTGGTCGGGTTGGACCGGGCTCCAGACCAAGGGACCAGACCACCTAGACTGGTCCGGTCTGATCCAGGTCAATTTCTTAAAGAATATTTTTTATAATTTAGATGTTATTTTTTATTTTTTATTTAATGTTGTTAGAGTTTTTTTAAGGATTTATAATCAAGTTTTATTTTTTATGATGGTTTTTATATGATTGTTGGTATTTTTATTATCTTAATTATATTTATCATGTTTAAATCTTTTTTCTCAACATATTTTTTTTTTGTTGTTGAATGTTGTTGGATATTCTTATAGATTTGTGATGTTTTAATTTTTGGTGACATATTTTATATTATTATAAATTTATAAGTATTTTTGTGATCCTAATTGTGTTTAATAGGTTTAAATTTTGCCTTTCAAAAAAGAAAAAATAAAAATAAAAAAAAATTAAATTTAGGTCCTGGACGACACCAGACCCAGTCTGGTCTAGCCCGATCTCGGGTTAGTGCTAGACCAGACTAGACCATGGACTGCTTTGTGCAACCCGATATCTTCTTAAGACCAGACGTCATGTTGATGTCAAATCCGGCTCAGTCTGGTCCATGCTCATCCCTACTGCACATGCCGTTTTCATGTTTTGTGTGCCCCATAAGCACTATAAGCCTGATTGGGTATGAAGCTATGTAAAGAGAGTGTTCGGCTGTACTTTTCATCAATTGGGCTTATACTTAATAAGGAGCTTTTTGAAAAAGTCAGACTCGATTGTTTTTAGCTTCTGGCTTATGGAATCTATGACCATTATTATGTTAATAAATGCATTGTCACCAACTTGTTTTTTCTCTCTCTCTTCTTTGCTTCGACAGCTCGTGCTCTCCCTATCTAAAAATAGCAAATCTCTGTGCCTTCTTCTCGGTCACCTACCGGAAAGTGGTGAAGTTGAAATTTTCATGAGCTTCAGGCATCTGTATTTGTGGGTGGTGTTGTGGCTAGTAGTCGGCGGTGGCTGTGAAGTTTCTCATCGTGATCTAAGAAATTCCATTGTTGTAGTTGAAGTTTGACAGTGTCTTGTAGGGTCCGGTCAGCGGCTTTTGACCCTTACGGTGGAGGATCTGTTCATTCTCGGCATTTTTGGAGAGTTTTGTCGGTGTTCTCTACTCTGTTGTCTCCGGCTATGAACACACAATCGGTGTTTGTGCTCGGCGATCTGATCTCGGCCGCTGTGTTCAACCCATATGAATCGTATTTGTGACATGATTAGAAACCAACTTGTACGGGATATGTGATTCAATTAGTTATGTAATATTTGTTGATCAAATTATGCATTTTGGAACCACATTTTCTAACTTAATTTTTCCACTTGTTTATAATATTAAATATCTTTTTTTCTTACAGTTATCACGAAAGCATTTTACAATCGCCAATCCAAACAAGTTTTAACTTTCACAAAAGCATTTATGCAATCATCAATCTAAACATAAATCATATTATATAATATGACTTTTACCTAATCTTAAGTTTCCATAAGTCAAATTACAAAGAAGTTACTTTTCCCACCACTATCCCAAATACATACCAAATTAATAATACACACTATTTCTTCTAGAAATGCGTCAAGGACAAGCCGGACCACATAGTTGAATCATGTTTGTAGTTAATTATATTTACAAATGTGCAATAAATATTTTATATGAGAAATAAATAACATTACTTTAATTTTGTCCCGATGAGAAACATGAATCTCACATATGACTTACATTCCTACAAATCAAACTAATCGGTTACTAATAACACCAGAAGATATTAGTTGACTAATTTAAAATACATGAATCTCTAAAGTATTTTTTTAATTGGCCTCCACTACAGCGAGTTTAAAATGATGCATTTACGTCCAAGACCCTACACAACAAGTCTAGTCTCGAATTCATTACTGTTTTTCTTCATAGGCCTCTTATATTTACTGTACTTTTTTCATAGACGTGCATCGGGTGAGAATCTAGAAAGAGAAACGTTAAAATAATTTTGGAACAAAATATAGTTAAGAAGGTATTATCGTGCTCAATCGAGATATGTTAGATGAAAATTGGTTGTCATACTTATTTTACAATAATGTCAAAATACATGTTAATAAAAAGTAAACTTTGTAACAAAATTTGTCCCACTCACTAAGGTTCACCTAACTTTTGGGTAAATTAGAATGACAATGGGAGAGTTTTAAAAACAAACTGGTTTAAGAATGCTTCTCTAACTCAAAAATGATGAAACCAAGTAGAGTCACGGATTTCTTCCTATAAACAATGATCAAGATCTATCGCCTAATGCCTCAAACTTTTTTATTATTCAGTATTAATTAACTATAAACATTGAACTTAAATTTTAGGATGTTTCAGTTCCCAGCCAAACCCATCTTCTCTTTCAACGTCATGAACACATCACTCACCATCGTCTCTACCTAGCACTACCGTACGCTTCTGTGGGGTCGCCAGCCCTAAAGTTCTTATAGAAATTTATTATTATTATTTTTTTTGATAGACATACATTAAAACAAAAAACTAAACACCCAAACAAAAGAAAGAACAGCTACAAGTCACCCATATCTAAGAGTAACATAGATCGAATACATTCCGGTGGATCTCGAAACCAAACCAGCCCTGCAGATATTCCCAATGATTCCTTAGCTAGAGTATCCGCCACATGATTAGAGCTACGTCCACACCATTCCATTGAGACTTCCCAACTTCTGTCCATCATCTCGTGAATCTGCCCTAGTAATTGAGCTTCCATGTGATCTTCCTCCCAGCCACCCATTACCAGCTCCAAAGCTTCCAAGCAATCAGATTCTAATACTATTTGCCGCTTTCCCAAATCCCACGCGATCTTAAGCCCTAACATTACTGCCCAAATCTCAGCATGAAGACTAGATCCTCTACCCAAGCCATACATGAATCCAGTTAACAGTTTTCCTTCATGATCCCTTACAATCCCTCCACATCCCGCCAGAACCCCTCCCGAGCTACTCGCACCATCCACATTAACTTTGTCCCACCCAACATATGGTGGTTTCCATCTCCTAGGCTCTCCTGTCTCACAAAGCGATTTGCAAAGCTTCACATCAGCCCATTGTGTCTGAGCTCGTACTTGTGCTATCAACTGATTAACTCCTGAGGTCTGGCCTTGAAATACTCCAGAGTTTCTATTTAGCCATAGCTGTCTGCAAAAAATTGCAAACCACACTGGCCAACTTACTCCTTCAAAATCTTTTCTCTGTGATAAATTCCATCGTATCCAAGAGCTTATCTCTGTAAATTCATAAAAACTACTATGCTGAGTCGGAGAAAATGAGAGTTTCGCCCAACACCTACTTGCTATTCGGCAGTCCCGGAGAACATGCAACACACTTTCTGGCCTTCCTGTACACAAAAAACAGTCCTGCTGTACCTGCATTCCACACACTGCTCTCCATGTGTTCGTCATCAATCGCCCGTGAGCTGCCATCCACAAAAAAGTTTTACACCTTTGTGGAGCCCGCAACTTCCATATATTCCGCCATAACCCACGATTTGACGAAGGTCGCACCCTTGCCACCAGGCCATAAGCTGACTTTAGAGTAAACTCACCACTATGCGAGATCCGCCATATGGGTTTATCATCCTCTATTCCTCGAACAGCCGGTGTAGCCCTCCGTAAGACATTAAGCACAGAATGAGACAGAAAGAAATCAAATTTTTCCCAGTCCCACCCACCAGATGAGGTTACATATGCACACACTGGATCTACTAACATGCTCTCTGGAATTTCTCGAACACAATAATTTACAAGGCTATCATGATGTGGGAGCCATGGGTCTGTCCAGAATTGCACTCGGTCACCTTTTCCAATTCGCCATCCTACACCTTCCTGCACCCGCTCCCAGACATTCCTTATCCCCTTCCATGCTTGAGAACCACCTCTCACCTTCTTTATAGTTGGTAAGATATCTTCGCCACATTTGTATTTTTCCCACATAAACTTTACCCATAGGGTATCCCGTCGCTTTATAAGGCCCCATCCTAACTTCATCATAAATGCTTCATTCTGTTTACGTGCATACCGTAAACCCAGTCCTCCTGCATCCTTTGGCTTACAAACCTCATTCCAACTAACCATTGACGGCTTCCTACTTGTACCAGACTTTCCCCACAGAAAACCCCTACACTTCTTATCAATCTCGTCACAAGTGGCTGAGGGTAACCATGCTGATTACATGGCGTAACTGGGAATTGTTGAAACTATCGAAGAAATAAGAGTATGACGAGCAGCCATTGACAAGGTATTCGCCTTCCACCCCGTCAAACGGTCCTCCATCTTATTTACTAGATACTGGTATGTGTGCTTTGATACCTTGTCATGATGTACAGGGATCCCTAAATATTTACCCAGATCCGCAGTCGGGGTAAACTCGAGGAAAGCACTGATCTCCGACCTTCTGGTATGACAGACATTCCTTGAGAAGAAAATCCTGGACTTGGCTCCATTAACTCTTTCTCCCGAGGCAGCACAAAAATCATCCAGGCAGGCTTTGATAATTGCTGCTTGGTCCAGGGAAGCCTCAGCGAACAAAAGTAAATCATCCGCAAAGAACAAATGAGAAATTGCTACACCATGCTTTTTCAACCTGAACGGCACCCAATTCCTTGCATTTACCTCCGCTTGAATCAGATGTGCCAACTTTTCCATAACAAGTACAAACAGGTATGGAGAGATAGGATCACCTTGCCGGACTCCACGGGACGGTTTAAATGTTGGTCCAGGATTTCCATTCCACATAACCTGCATTTCTGAAGTAGAAAGACAGGCAGCTATTAATTCTATAATTTGGAGAGGGAACTGTAATTCGTGTAAGCGTGCCACCACAAAATCCCAACGCACACGATCATATGCTTTCTCAAGATCAATTTTCAAAGCCATAAATCCATGTTTCTTCTTCGTCGTCTTCATCGAATGCACAATTTCTTGGGCAAGGATAATATTATCAGAACTCTGTCTCCCAGGCACAAAACTACACTGATTCGGTGAAATAATATGTGGCATAACCCTCTTCATCCTGGTAGCTAGGATTTTTGTAACAACCTTGTATATAACGTTACACAAGCTAATAGGACGAAAGTCACGAATGCTCTGGGGAATATCAATCTTGGGAATCAAAATTAAGTTAGTTCCATTAACTCTACTAACCTCATTTGGCCGGCAAAAGATATCCTGAACCATTCTCACCACCGTCTTCCGTACAATATTCCATTGATTTTGGAAAAACAGCGGATTCAACCCGTCTGGACCAGGGGCTTTAAGGGGGCCCATACTGAAAACTGCTTGTTTCACTTCCTGTTCCGTAACCATTGCCTCCATCATTTGTAATAAATCCTCAGAAATCCTCGGATACGTGCCACCAAAATTAACTTCTCCATTCTGATTCTGTTCCGCAGTATAAAGATTCTGAAAAAAGCTTGTGCCTTCTTGTTTAAGTTCTTCCTCACTGTAGATCCATACCCCATCGTCTTTTTTAAGCGCTTCTACTTGCTTTCTCCTTCTGCGACTATTTGTTACTGTGTGAAAATACTTCGTATTTTTATCCCCATGATTATACCAGTTACAACGGGATCGCTGCAGCCACATTATTTCTTCCTGAACCAAACACTGTTCTAGCTCTTCCTACACCAACTTCCTTTGCTTCTCCCTCTCAGAACCTTCATAATTAATTTCATTCAAATTCTCCAGTTTACGAATTAACCGAGCTTTCCTGTGATTAATATTGCCAAAGCTCTTCTCATTCCATTCTTTGACCTCCGCTTTAAAACCTGCAACATTGTCCTCCCAAGATCTAGACAACCTCCAAGTGTTCTCCACCACAGAAGAAAAAGAATCATCGGTAACCCAAGGCGCGAAAAACCTGAACAGCTTCCGTTGCCTACAGCTAGGTCCTCTCACCCATCTTAGAAGAAGCGGACAGTGATCGGACTTGTATTGTGGCAAGTGCAATAGAGATACGTTAGGGAACAAATCAAACCATTCCTTTGTTGCTACAACCCTATCAATTCTGCTTGCCGATCCATTCCTCCTCCAGGTGAACTCGGGGCCTTGAAATCCCATTTCTTCCATCTCACTTTCCCTCAACCATTTTGCAAATAGATTATCATGACGATTTGATACACGTGCCACAGACCTTCTTTCCTCATCCCTTAAAGTGGCATTAAAATCGCCTCCCACACACCATTTCGTCACACCACTTTCCCGGATTACACTAAGCTGCCGCCATAAATCTCTACGTTTTAAGTAATTTGGATGACCGTACACCACCGAGATATCCCAGCTCGTATCCTTTCCTTCATTAAAGACTCCATGCAATACCTGGGAGTCCTTGAAAGTAACCTTGAAATCAACATTATTTTTCCAAAAACACCATATGCCACCACTAAATCCATTTACCTCGACTACTTCTACATTCTCCATTCCCAAACGTCTGCCAAGTACTCCTGCCTTCTCACTCTTCTGCCTTGGTTCAAGAAGAGCTAAAAAATCAAATTTATAGAGTTGCTTTAACTCCAAGATCAATCCTGCAAAAATCTTGCTTCCAGTCCCCCGGGAATTCCATATTAATATATTGTAATCCATAAAAAATAATTTGGATAAGAAATGTACTCCCCAAGCTACAGCTCCTCAATACTGGATTTCACCACGTCCCTCATATCTGTATCACCCAACTCATTCGAGGAAGGCTTCTGGCATTCAGAGAACTGTGTGTCACTGCTTTGTCCTGGGTCCCATGGATTAGTAACCGCCCCCTTTTCTTCAATCTTCCCTTTATTTGTATTCATTTTCCCTTGCTCCTTTGCTCAAGTCTTCAATGATGTGGTACTTTCTGGCAACATATTTATATTCTGGACTACAGGCTCAGTAGACAACTTGACTTGCGGATTTATCTGCACCCCACCCAAATTCACCTCCATATTATTGCTCCCCACCAATCCCAGCCGAGTTTTAGCTTCCAAAATGATACCCATAGCAGTTTTCCCATCTGTTTTATTTGCTTTTGTCTTGCTAGCATTCAATTTTGAGTTCGAAATCAACTGCTTGGCCCCACTCCCGCGTTGAATCTGGACTTCTTTGGTAGAATCCGAAGATGTCGCCTTTTGCTCCTCAAGTCTCGCTGAAGCTTCCTCCGTAATTGCTCCTTTATTTGTTATCTCCTGTAACGGTTCTCTATCCCCCACTTTCCGTGACATGCGATAATCATTCTCCATTTCTGCCTTAATCAACGCATCATACCTTGACCCTTGCTTTTCGGAAACAAAGGATCTCCGACCTTCAGAAACAGAGCTTGGCCGTCCGTCACGTTTTCCGGCGATATTCCCAGAGAACTCCGCTCGACGCTGACGTCTTGGTCGCTGGACTAAGGTCCAGTTATCAAAACCTACCCCTTCCATGGTCTTAGTCCCACTACTCTCTCCATCCCCAACTTTACTACTAACTCCGACCCCGAACGACGATTTCTGGTTTTCTGCATTTCTCCCAGCGTTCACCCCCGACTGGCCTTCCACGTCCGGCTTCGCATGAGCAGAAACTGTCTCGTTGTGAGAGCAATGATCTGCATCATGTCCATATCTCCCGCACTTGAAGCAATGAGATGAATACCCTCATATTGGACTCTGGTGACTTTTCCGTTAATCAAGATAAACGGCCTCAAGGGTGCAGATAGATTTAGCTCAACGCATATACGCGCGAACCTTCCTTTCTTCCTCTTCAACGTTGCCATATCCATTTTGATGACCTTTCCAATCTGCGAGCCTAATACAAACAAAGCACCTTTGTCATAGTAATCCAAAGGTAGCCTAGCAAAACGGATCCACGCAGCTATCTTGTTAACCACCGCCTCATCTGGATCGAAATCCTTTTGCCACGGTTGTACAGATATATAATGATCAAATAGTAGCCAAGGCCCCCCTGTGAGAGCAAGCTCATAATCCCTTCGATCTTTAAACTGCACCACGAAGAAACCAGCTCCCACGTCAATTACCTCAACTTCACCGTTCTTGGCCCAGAACTGGTTGAGTTTGTTTGCAAAATAAACTGGGTCCACCATTCTTCCCAGAAGCTTAACGATCAATGCACTCTGCCACTTCTTTGCCAAACGATCTCTTTCCTCCAGCGAGAACACAACGTTCGGACCCAATGAAGTCATCTCAACCGTGATACGGTTCTTCCACCCATCCCCACTCCACCAGTCTTCCTCCTCTTCCTCTCCACTCTGTTCTTGTAGCACAGCTTCCTTGAAGGACCTCCATTTGGGTTCTGCATTCATTCTTCTCGCATCCCCATTTCCATCGGTACTGACCTCACCTATAACAGAGTCTTCATGCATCCATACTTCATCCCTTAAAACCAGATGATATTCCCCTGTAAAACCACCACCCCCCGGGCTAATCTTTTTCCTGCTCCGATCCAGAGCATCACGCTCTTCTGTCGTCGGCCCCGGAGGCACACGTTCTCGACTCCGTTCTCTCTCTCGCTCACTCATTCTCATATATTTGATTTTTTTTTCTTATAGAAATTTATTAATGATCAATACTATCTCTTTTCCATAATATAAAACATAGTTGGTGCTTATTTGGTTTAAGATATAAAATTTTATTTTTTTTATCTCTTATATTTATCATTTTTCTAAGGGAAAAAGACAGAAAAATACCACTTAAACTTTAAAATCCCAACTTAATTCTTTGACAAAGATTTGCGTTGTCAATCTCATTACCATTCTTGTCAATCCCATTACCATTCTTGTCAGCGGGATTTTGAAGTTCAAATAGTATTTTTCTGCCTTTTTCCCTTTTCCTTTCAATTAAATTACTTAACTTATAATCTAATATAAAATAATGATATTTTATGGAGGTTATGTGTCAATTTTTTAATCTACCAAAATTAATTAAGCACTCATAATTCTTATATTAATTTTTTTTTTGTCAAGAATAATTCTTATATTAAATATCAAGATAGTTAAACAACTTTAATCCTAATTAGTATAGCTGTATAAAAGTTGTAAAGCAATTTTCTTTGTGATAAGACACGTCTTTCTCTTTAGGCCATAAGCCTTGTTTTGATAGTACATCCTCACCATGCGAAACGGATCATACAAATTTATTAACGTCATTCTGGATAGAGTCATACAACTACCTCAATTGGTCCTTCTTGATTAATCTGTTTACTTTTTTGGATTTAATATAATCTATGAGTTCACACCATCAATTTTGTCAAAAAGAAAAAAAATAGTGCTATTAATTTTGATTAGTTGCTTGTTATCATGTCATATTATAGTTTTACGTACTTATTAGGGTCTGTTTGGCAAAGTGATGCCCATGGGTTACCACGTGTTTGGCATAAAAAAAACTCATCAAAGGAATTGGAACAGTTTGGCAAAGCTTCAGCAATCACTTCACTTCTCCCTCTACCGTAGCTTTTTTTAGAAGCTCCATCGCGCAGCTTTTTTCCCCACAGCACTTCTGTTATCTCTCTTCCATCAAACTCGTTGGTTTTGTTCGACATTCACGCATGCAAAATGCCATCTCTGAGCTGTGGATTTGTTCGAATCTGAGCTTCTGTCGGAGGTGGTACTGGTGGTATTCCGATGGAGGTGGAGAAGAGAAGACACATTGGTGGTGGTGAAACTGATGATCGGTGGTTGTGTTTTCTTCCCTCTCGTCTTCAAAGTTCACAGTGCTGCGACAGTCCACTCACTCTCAGTGTCGGATCTATGTCTAAGCTCCGTTCATGGTAGAGGTGGATGCCGCCAGCGACAATAATGGTGATGCGATGATGATGGGTCTGCGACGCTCCACTCAACTGTTGCTCCCTCCGTTTTGAAATGCCCTTAGCTGAAGTAAAAGCACAGTGACCTAGGTCCTGGTCAAAACGCAAGTTTTGACCAGGGATCTACTTGAAATATGAAAAGTTTTGAGTAGGGACTAAAGTACAAATATTTAAAATATTTTAGGGCTCAAATAAAATTTCCTGAACACATGGGTCTTTTCTGTGATTTTTCCTATATACTGTTCTTCACATTCTTGTAATTTTCAGAAATTGTGAGGCCCTTTCTGTAGTTTTCCCCAATCTCAAAATATTAATTCTAAAACCCCAAAATCTCTCATTTCCATCCAAAACACTTGAAATGTAAGATTAAGCATAATTGTAACATTAAAAGTCAAAGAAAATATTTGCATGAATAATTTACAAATTTATGACCATTTTTCCTTAATTATAATTAATTACAATTAATTGCAAATCCCAACGAGATGTTTAATTATTATCATTCAAGTTTGAGGACTACTATATTTTTTTTAGTGAAGTACTTTTATGTATATTTTTTTAATAATAATTTAAGTTTTTTTAATCAAATTTTGTTTATGTTTTCTCACTTCAAGTATATCAATATATACAAATAATACACACACACACACACATATCTATGTAGTATTCAATAGCATATATGCCCTTTTCAGTCATTTTACATGTAAACGGCCTTTTCAAACTCTAATCCAAACAGGTTCAAGGTTAGAAAAAAAGTCACTTCTACCACTGCTAATGCAAACACAAATCACATTTACATTTTCACTTTTAATCCTACCTTACTTTTCCAAAAGTCAGATGGTTAAAAAAGTCACTTCTCCACCGCTAATCCAAACAGGCACTTAGTCTACAAGATGGTACATGGCCGCATGATATCTTTTTATTGACATAATTAAACTACAAATTTACAATTATATATAAAACTTGACATTATATATCTATCACACCCTTTTCTTTATTTGACTTGTTTAGTTTGTAAACCATAAAGAAGTATACTTTTGTTGACAATTGAAATTAATTTCCATAGATCACAAGCGTCAAGAGTAAGGGCTAGATTTCTTTTAATTAGGTTCATACATGTATAAAAATAAAGGTCAAAATTTAAATCCTCAACTACTACTTAATTAAGTAATGAGAATCCTAAATGGTATAGTTAGGAATGGCTTATGGCCTAATCATACACTAGAAATAGACGGAAAAGTGAGCTGGTGAAAACAGGTTATTCTTTGTTTTCTAAAAAATTACTAATCCAAAACTAAGCTATTTTGAGTTTTTATTTGTCTTATGGTTTTTAAGACATTGGTTTTGGTCAAATGTTAGTCAGCCTGCACTATTACACATTTATCTATATTTTATGATTATTTTTATCTATATTTAATGATTTTTAACTATTAAATATCTGAGTGTTAAATATTTATATTTAACAATTAACCACCGTTAAATATAGAGCAATATATTTCACGGTTGTTTAAAAAAAAACCATTATTTTTAGGGCATTATATTTCACAGTTATAAGTCAATAAATGTTAAATAGTAAACAATATTCAACAATTATTCATTAAAAATCGTGAAATATATCACCAAATACATTACGGTTCATATGATGAATGGTAAAGTATTTGACACATGTAATAAGGTATTTATTTGATAATATATACTTCACAATTGTTTGAAAAAATCATGATATATATCTCAATATATTATGGTTATTAGCAAAGAGTCGTGAAGGAGTGAAGTATTTAGGGACATATTTTTTTTAAAAAAAATTGGGGTTCATTTTTTATAAGCCCTCATACATGTTACAAATACAAATACCTGTAAGTATATAGAAACCAAAACAAAGATCCATTACGGTAATCAAAATGACTACTATAAACATAGAACACAAACCAAATAGAGATAATCCGTTCTAGTGATCAAAATACAAGGAACCAACGCATATCTAAACTACAAGCAAAACAGAAACCAAAACCAAGACCAACCAAAAGCAAATATGAAACAACAAAATAGAAACAAAAAGCAGGAACCGGAACCAAATCTAAAATAGCTAAACTAAGACCTAACATATACTTATACCAAAAAAAAGAGAGGCTAATCTATAGCTAACTCCATTCTACAATAACCCACTGACAATAAATAGTCAGAGTCAACTTTTTTATGACTTCTTTAATTTGTTAGGGCGAATATTGCTCATAATAACTGTTCTCAAAATACTATAAGCAAAAACAAGTTAAGTATGTTAAAATATATATATGACTTGACTTTTAATTTAATTTAAATAAGCATAGATACGTACACACACACGACTTAGTACTAATTGAAACGGGGATATGAGTGACTATGTCTTTCATGAACTTCATGACACAGTACCCACAATTAAAGAATAAATTTATGGAGTTCTGATCAAAACCCCTCCTTCTCCAAATACTAATACCACAATAGTCACATGCGATTACCACCTTAGCAATATGTTACTTTAAAGTATTTTCATTCAAGATGACCATAATTCTAAACTAATGTTTTAATATAAAAAGCAATACCAGTGTAGGAAAAAGATCTACACCAACCTTAAAACAAAATTTTATTTCCCCACTTTTTAATGGAAAAAAGACAAAACAAGAATTTTGAAATTGCAAAATTTTAAATCAGATTTTTCCCAAAAAAAAAAAAAGAGTTGGGAATTATTTATGAAATTTCGTCATTCTTTTATCAAATCTTGGTAACAAACTTGATTTAGAATTTTACAATTTTAAAGTTCTTTTTCTATTTGTCCCCCTTTTAATCTCCGTTCCTTTTACTTTCTTTATTTTCTCTCCATTCATGATCGCTAGAACCGGTAACATAGGCTCAACCAACAGGTTCATCCCACAAACCCACAGGTTAGGGCGGACATTTTCCCAACCCACTAAAGTGCGGGCCAACTACGTAATTTGTGGGTTAATGTGCTAGCTCATGGGCTGGCCCATACTATTATTTATTTAATAAAATAAAAAAGATAGAAAATTAAATATGTAAAAACCCTAAATAGTCCCACCTCCTTCCTTAGCTCAAATGTTGCTACAAATCAAATTATTGTATCTTGATTTTTTGAAGATAATTGGATGTTTTTTGTTTGTAAACTTTGACAAATTTAAAGACTTTAAATATTGAATTGTGGATTATATTTTTAACTTTTTATAAGTGGAATGCTTGAAGCTAGGAATGATGACCCATACATGTGTGTGTGTTTTTTTGTTTTGTCATCTTAAAAAATTGAGAAAAAAAATATTACTACGAATTAAGGTTGACATTTTGCAAGCTTGTAAAAGTGCTGGCTTGCATTACCAGCTCTTATTGACAGGCTTGGTTTAATTTTATGCATTAGTATCAATCAATCAACTTTATACTAGAAATCTTATAATATCCATTTAGTAACCCGTTTAATTCACAAACAAGTCGAATAATCACACCATCAAAATTGTCCATCCATTATTGTGGGGGCAGATATCCTCAAAATCCTTTTTTTCATTTTATTATTAGAATCTCATCTCCACCTCAGATGAAAAATGGATGATTCAGATTTAATATTTTCTAAAACTATGATTTTAGTGTTTTATAAATTATTTTCTTATTAATTTTTTTTTGTATTAAGCTTATTTATTTATTTTCAAAATAATAGTTTTATAAAATATTAAATTTGAACTATCTATTGTTTTAAATCTAATGGTGGAGATAAGATTCTGAGAAGAAAATAAGAAAAATAATTCTAAGAAAACCTAAGCCCTCCATTATTATTGGGAGTTTGACTATAAAGAAGGAAGCAAATTGAATTTGAAAATTATGCATTAAATAATGAATTATAATTATGTTAATAATTAATAATTATATCAATGTGATCTAAGCATACCAAGAGCTTCATATTCCATGATTGTACGGATCTCTATAACTAGGTTATTAGTGCAATAAATTATATTAAAAATTATAATTATGTTAATGTTGTCCAAGCATACCAAGAAGCTTCATATTCCATGGTTGTAGGGATATCTGTAACTAAGTTATTAGTGTAATAAATTATATTAATGTGATCAAATTTGGGTAAAACGATTTACTTCATAATCGACAGGGTGGATAATCGCACCATCAAAATTGTCAACACGCAATTATTGGGGTTTGAATATAAGGAATGAAGTAAATTGAATTTGAAATTAGATGTTAAATCAATACTCATGATTATATTAATAATTATATAATTGTGATTCAATCATGCCAAGGAACTTCACTTTCTATGATGGTAGGGATCTCAATAAATTATATTAATAATTAGGTTATTAGTGCAATAATTTTTAAAAATTATATCCTAATGATAATGATTTGATTTTCAAATAATGTTTTGGTATATCTCACATCGAACAACACTCTTCATGCAATGCGCGAGGAGATATAGCTTGTTACCTAATTTTAGACCAAATGTCAGTTACTTTTTTTATGCAAGTCCCACTTATTCTCCCTCTAACTTTATAACAATGTCGACCGACTTAATGAGAGTGATAAAATTGCATCGTTTTTAAAGATTATGTCTATTTTTACACCCTTCAAAATTTTATTGTGACAGACATTTATTATGAAAAACTTGGTTATTAAAATTCTACATTGTCCCTTAAATAAAATATAAATTTCATGATATAATTTCTTAGTATCATATTAAAATAATGACCTGTATTCACCATTCAATTCGTTTACTTACATTACATTCATGTGATGCTTTGGACCACACAGCCACTCATTTCTGTTCATCCAACTCAATCATAACAGTGTAGCTTTTTGTTGAATGCGTTCCCTGGACACGCGTCTCACACTGATGCATTCTTGTGAAACGATCGCAGAAAGGAGAAGTGTACACGTGTCACGATTTGGAGGGCTGACTCTTCATACAGAGATGATCACTTGGTTGGACGGTTCACAATCACTTGAACCAGACCCGATCCCAGCATCCTCAACCCCACCCATATACTAATAAACTCTCGAACTCTTTAATGTTACATAAATTCAAACCTGCCTTTTGTTAAAAAAAATAAAAATAAAAACCTGCCTTATTGAGTACTACCTGACGCTTGTCGATATAACCCAAAAAAAAAAAAAAAAGGCCTTGGCCAAATGGGGATAAAATATTCCATGTAAAAAATAAAATTTATTCAATTCCAATTTTGAAAGAATTACGTTAAATTTTTAAAAGATTATTGCATATTTATAGAGGTGGTGCGATATGGGTGGACGGACTACTAAAAAGTAAAAAGAAAGAAGTCTAAACATTTTTAAGGCTAAAAGAGAGATATGTGAGTATTTTAGAGAAAATATCTTTCTTTTTCAAACACTTCTTCTTTTACTAATTCCTTGTTTTTTTTTGGCCAGTATACTAATTCCTTGTTTTTATACATAGGAAAATATCTTCTTCCACCTCCTTTTGTCTTAAATACGGTATTCACCCAATTTTATCAATAAATTGTTGATTGAGGTGGTAAGGAATCCCATCTAGTAAATAAGAGAATACAAATTTGAATTTTGGGAAACGCGTCTGTTGAGAGAGGTGAGAACCCTTTACCCTCTAAATCTTGAAGAGGAAACGCTTAATCAAATAAAAAAAAAAGTATTCAGCCAATTTTAGTTTTATTTGATTTTATTAAAAAGAATTTAAATTTTTTTGATAAATTATGATCATGTTTTATTCTGAATGCATATAATGTATATAATACTAAAATTGTTGCATGATCACAATTTATCAAAAAATTTAAATTCAGAATGTCATATTATATCTAAATTAAATAAATACCTTAAAAATATACTTTGAGCCCCATAAAGACGAAGTTTTTTACAATTATATATATATATATAGACATACATATGTAAAATTTAAAAATAAAATATTCCCATTTATTTGGTTTAAAGTGATTTTCTTGAAGAGAAACAAAAGTCAGTCATATGGATAAGGATTTGGTAATGTAAAAATTTTGTTCAGTGATATGCAAGGTTTATAAATCAGATAGGGTACTGAATTAGTTGGGGTACTGGGTTAAGGGTGAATGAGGTAGATCGGGGTTAAACTGATAAGAAATTAACAATTTTAGACTTGTTAACATGAAATTCTAAAAAAAATATAAATTTTTTTTTTAAGATAGGAACCCGGATCAGGCTGACAATCAAACCGGTCTAACTATCGGTTCATCAGTTTCTGAACCGGACTGACCGGTTCGGTCAGGATTCATGAACGTTGGACTGATATGTAGATGTTTTTATCGGCATTCTTTAAATTCAAATTTCCCTCAGCACTAGTTGAGGCGAGAGGAAGTGGAGTGAGGGTCGGTGAAGATGCTCATTTCTAATTTCTTTTTCGAGAGTGATATCGTGGGACACGTAGACAAGCGCATCTCAACTCACCGGCTATACTGTGCCCGCATGGCAAAGCAACGCTTCACTGTTCAGACCATCCCATTTCTTTTGTTTCCATTTCTTTCTTCTCTCTCACT
This sequence comes from Inga laurina, assembly GCA_963855925.1. Taxonomy (NCBI): domain Eukaryota; kingdom Viridiplantae; phylum Streptophyta; class Magnoliopsida; order Fabales; family Fabaceae; genus Inga; species Inga laurina. The sequence goes on from OY979708.1 coordinate 26,299,510, forward strand.
CCCTTTCTCAAAAATTCAATCTTTTTCCAAATTCCAATTATTCGCGCTTAACCCCATTTCTTCCCCAACTCCTCTACTTACCTTATTTATTTCTCAACTCCTCCACTTTCCAACCCCCGCATCCCCATTTCCCGCACTCTTCTCTTCTCTCTGTTCTCTCTCTCATCTTCAATGGCAGCGAAAACCTTTCTCGTTCTCTGCCTTTTGGCCTTCTGGGCCGTCGCTTTGGCTCACGGCGCGTCGTCTTCTTCACACCACGCGCCGTCGCCTTCGCCTTCGCCGGACTGTTCTAGCCTGATACTGAACATGGCAGATTGCTTGTCCTTCGTCTCCAGCGGAAGCACCACCATGAAGCCACAGGGTTCATGTTGCTCTGGCTTCAAGACTGTCCTTAAGACCAGCCCTGACTGCATCTGTCAAGCCTTCAAGAGTAGTTCTCAATTGGGTATCTCTGTGAATATCACTAAGGCCATGACTCTTCCTGCTGCTTGCAAAGTCTCTGCCCCTTCTTTCTCTAACTGTGGATGTGAGTTTTTCTTCTTCTTATTTTTCTTCATGCCTTTTTTCATGTGGGTTATGTTTTCTCTGATCTTTCTTTTTTGTGAAGATTCTTATTTATTTAAGGTAATATGTCTCTGTGCTAGTATTTTCTCAGAATGTTTGGTGTTCTGTAATGTTCTGTTGCAGAAAGCTTCAATTTTTCTTCATGTCCTTGATACCCTTAGTCTCTAAGTACCTTTGGAGTTTTGGACACTGAATTCATCAATCTAAATTTCTTCCTTCTCCTTATTATATTAATACATCAAACTAGATTTCTATCTAACACCTACCCTTATTTTGTCGATGTTTTTTTTTTTTGGGGAAAACTGTCATTTATGCATGGGTATTAAGAACTGATCTCAAACTTTTCACAGGATGGTTGGTTTTTTTTTTATGGGTGTATAGTCATAAAAACAATAATTTACAGTGAATTTTGAGATTATCCATGGATTCTTGGGACATTCTGGTGGTGAAAACTTCTTCCTCTTGCATATCTAAATCAAATATTTAATGCAAAATATGTATTCCAAAAAGTACATTTCTGCAATAACTAATTTTTTTGTGTGGTGATTTAACCATTTACAGATTCTTCTCAGATATTAATTAACTGTGGTTTTGTTGTTTTGCAGTGTCTGTAACTCCTGCTGCTGCCCCTGGTAGGTTCTCCTCCCAGTCTTAAATTAAATTATTTTCATACAATTTATACACTTTTGGTTTATTTCTAACACTAAATTGAACTCTTATGCTAAATTGGAATGGCTTCAGAATATAAAGAACCTCGTGTAATTTTGCAGGGTTAACTTTCTTTAACTATCTAGATATTACTTTTAGAGTTTGAATAGCTTAACGACAGCATCACTATATCTCATATACATGCTTATCCTTGTGGTTTATAAACTTCTTTCTTGTCTTCATCTGCTTAGTGTAATTGGGCCTACCTATACCAAGTGATGAGATAATATCAGGCTAATTATTTTGTTAGCACAAACGTTTGACAATATAATCTATTCAATGATGGGGCCAGTCTGAACTGTAATATCTAGTTATCTTCTTGACTTGACATTTATCGATCCCTTGGAATTTAGCTTTTGCTCTTTTGATTTATGATAAAGTAATCAATTTTCCATTGTTCTGTATTTGTATGGTATGCTATGGCAGATAACATGGCTCTTGTTCTTGAGTGTTATTGAAATGCATATATGATCAATAATTGAAGAAACATTATTTGCAACAATGTCAACTTTTGCATGCTAATCAAAATGCTTGCCCCTCTATGAAGTGTTTATCCACAATTAGATGTGGTTTGTGATAGATTATTTGGTTTTCTTTTAAATATTATCATCCGGTATCTGGTTTGGGGTTCATGGTTGCTTCTTCCAATATAAGTGTCTCATCTGGCATTATTGGTTGTTGGTTTTTTCAATGTGCTTGATCACTGATTCTTCCTTCATTCTTTCCTTTGTTCTTCTGGAGGCATGTCTCCATCTTCTGCCACTGCGCCCGGAATGTCTGGTTCAGGGACTGCGAGTGAATCTCCAACAGGAGCAGCAGCACCGGTTCCATCTATGAGAAGCTCAGCGCCGTCATCCATGGTTCCATATTCAGCAGGATCATTGCTTTTCTGCATACTTGCAGCCATGTTCTTAGTCTTTTGAGAGTGAGAACCAAGCCTCTTTGTCCCATTTTGCAGTATATAATAGAGAAGATATGACATACTTGAGGCTGATGGACTATGATTTGATGTCTTCTGATCTGAGCTTTTACCTTAGCTACTTAGCTTTTGCTCGTTCCCATGTGTGCGTGTGTGTGACTTTACCAGCGGAATATTATTGTTCATTGTGTTTGTGACTCAGACTTTTGGAGTATGTACCTCTTTTTGTTATATATATATATATATATTTATTATATGTGTGTGAGTGATTGGATGAATTATGAATTTATGGTGATACATGTTATGTGTTTGTGAATGATATGGGTATGGTCTCTTAGAGGACAAGAACATGTGTTTGCCATTGAGAGCCAAGGTGTTGCTTATCTGTGCAAGTGAGGAGGACAAGTTTTAGTGTTCTAGAATTAGAGCTGGCAAAACGGGTTGAGCCTGTCGGGCTGGCCCTTTTAGGCCATGAATTTATAAGGGCTGCGCCTCAGATTTTGCCTCAAAAATGAAAGAGGGTCTAAAAGGGCCAGCCCTGTAGGACCGAGGGCCTTAAAGGGCCGGCCCTTTAGGCCCTGCATGTTTTTTTTTTTATTTTCTAAATTATTTATATGATAATATTATTATTGATTTTTTATATTTTGTTATTGATGTTGCAAATATTTAGTTGATATTAACTTTTTTAGAATTAAGTTTTATAAGAATATCTTGTATTAATAATCCTAAAAATTAAAAACTTATAAAAAATATTTCTAATTTCACAAGTATTCTTACCAATTTTGTTTTTTTTTTACTTATTTTCTTGTGATTGTTTTATTTATATCTTGTGTTATTTATTTTATTGACTAATTATACTTTTCAAGACATATTTAGAAGAAGTATTTTTAATTTTGTTAAGTCTTCTCATTAATTATTTGTAATTGTGGTATATGGACAGTAATTTACCTTTGATTATGACTTAATGACCGTGTTTGTTTGTTGCATGATGCATATCATTTACTCTCTAATTTTGATAATATTTATGTGTTAAAATAGAAATTTCATTATTGTAATTTTTAAAAAAAACTAAAAAAGAAATAAAATTTGTTCAATCTTGTGAAAATATCTTTAGGCCTTGACCCTTATGTTTTCGGGTCGGGCTTTGAAAAATGACTATATTTCTTACCTTGGGCCTAAAAGGGCTGGCCCTGTAGGGCCGGGCCGGTTCTGATTCCTAACTCTATTTAAAATGTTGTCCTTGAGTTGGGTCCCAACTCTAGTTATATAGAATAAAGGAGAAAAACTGTGGGAAATGATATAAAAATAACATTTGAATTATAAAAGTCTAAAAATATATACTAAATTAACAAAAGGATAAATAAGTTATGTGGTTGGAATATGAGATTTTGAAGTTTCAATATTGAAAACTTGAGTATAGAAAAATTGAGTACAGAAATTAACAATTTATATATAGAAATTAATTTAAACTCTTCAAGTTGTCAATTGTGAATACTCAGATTGTTAATTGCTATTTTTAAGTTATCATTATCTATATTCAAATTGTTAACACATAAATTTTAAAATCCCAAATTCGTACTCATCACCTTTTTGTCTTTTTATTAGTTTAGTAGATATTTTGGAGTTTTTGTTATTTAAATGTCGATTTAGTTAATATTTAAAAAGTATGTTCATGCAAGTTAAGATAAAATTTTTCTCACATACTTATATTTTATATTGTAAATCCAGTTGGAAAAATAGTATCTATCACTAATCCAAATAAGCACTTGTTACAATACTTTTTTGTCACTTTCCCATGAAACCAAGCAGCCTCAGCTAATATACTTGAAAAATATGTTAGCGGGCTTAAAAAGAAGAGTTAGGTACAGGATAAGTCACATGTTAACAAAGTTTTACTTAATAGGAATAACGGGTCTTATTTATTTATACGACAAGTATAGGATTATAGTACTACTTAATTTGTATTTATAAAAATAATTTAATAAATTGGCTATTGATAATTATTGCGCAGAGAATTGTTCCACTTGGTGTAAACTAATCTTATGAGCTGGGATAAAGTTGTTTCAATAAATATGAGTATTATGGAAAGAAAAATTAAATGACACTAGAATAAGATATTTTATTTAGAATCAAATCAAAATGTTTAAAAGGACATTATATTTAACTTTAATCGGAAAATGTGGAATTCATAAAGACAGTTCCAAGTTATCCTCTGAAGAATAGGACATAGTTGGGTAAGTCATAGTACTATCCCTACCTTCTAGAATAAGAGTTAGTTAGTTGATTTAATTTTAAGAGTTTAAGAAAATTAAATAAATTATATTAGAATATTTGAAGAATTCTAAAAAAAATATCATTTGAATTTTAAAATCTTGTTGACAAGAAATGTAATGGGATTGATAAAAAAAGTAATGGGATTGACAATGTAAATTCTTGTAAAATCACTAATTTGGGATTTTGAAGTTCAAGTGATATTTTTTTGGAATTCTCCCTAAAGTATTTATATTTATCATTTTTCTCCAAACTAATTTACATGACTTATAAACTAATAATTAATTAATGATACACAACATATACTATAATTAAGTGATTTTTTTAACTTCTTTGGCTCAAAGGTAAGGTTATTCCCATGTGATATGAAGGTTACATGCTCAAATCCTGAAAACAGCCTCACTGCTTGTGAGGGTAAGGTTGCATAGTATGTACATTTATCCCTTTTTAGATTTCACTTGGTGGGAGTCTTGTGCACTGACCAACCTTAATCTCTAAAAAAAAAATCAATTGATTCCTATATTAAGTACTAATAGCTCTAAATTGTGTCTTGACTCTTGAGTTGACTTTAAATATTGGGTTGTTGGGGCATAGTTGTGTTAGAAACTTGCAATAAATTGGTGAGGAGATGAATCATACTTCAAAGCTACATCGATCAAGCGATATAGTTATTTCGATAATGTGCTTGTTTGGAATAGATATTAGAATCTTTAAAAATAGTTTTTCAATTATAATTTATGATAGGTAAGCATGTGAGAGGAATTTTTTTATGTGTATAAACACTTTTAAGACTTAATAAATATAGGACAAATTGTATGTGGTTTCGTCCTGAATACAGGGCCTTTTGTCTCCCTTATTTAAATATTGGACCTTGATGTCCACATTATTTTCCTCATTTAATTATTCTTTTCCTCGTTACCCTCATTATTTTTTCAGTTTAACTTACTCTTTTTGTCCCATTTAACACCCTCTTAGTGAAGGGGGGACAAAATTTTTACATAAAAATATTAAATAATAAACATAACAAAATTTCTTAATCCCTGTAAATTAATTAACTGAGTCTTATATTTAATATCCGACAAAGTATAGATAAAAGAGATACAGGGGTGTGTTTGGATTATTTTTTGGATAATAGATTTTTGAAAATAGTGATTTCAAAGAGCAAATTTTGTGAACAAAATGATTATTTGAAGTTGTTCGTTTGTTTGCAAAAAAAAAAAAAAAAAAATTGTTTGTTCAGCTTACATCTTTTTTTATTATTATTTTAACACACACCTGCTTCCCTTCCCTTCCCATAGGTACTTCTTTGCTCAATAGTCACACACCCAGAATTGAACCAAAGACCAACTTGGCCGTTTGGCATGAGGGGAGGGGAGAACATTTTTAGCTTTTTGAGTGGGAGCGAGGTAAAAAAAAAAAAAAAAAAATGAAAAAGAAGAAGTAGCGTTAAAAGCGCTTAATTAATTTTCCTTGCTCATTATCTTTTATCTTACCTCTTCACTTTATGAAAGTTTTATATTATTTTATCTTACCTCTTTACTTTATTAAAGTTTTATAGAAAAGTGAAATTAAAATATTTTAAGTAATTTTTTTTAGTGTTTGTTTGGATTAGCGGTAGAAACTGTTTTTCCAACGTGATTTATGGTATACGGGATAAGCTTATGAGAGGAATTTTATCTCGACCTGCGTAAACATGCTTTTTCACCACTTTCTCAAATAGGCCCTTACTCTTTTATCTTATCTCCTTTTTTATAATTAAAATTTTATAACCATATTTTTTCAATTTTTTTTTTAAATTCAACCCATAAATATTCCTCCTCCAAATCCCTTATACTAAATAGCTAAGGCTTGGATAGCTTGCACCAGAACTAAGGTTTTAGTTTTGAATTGCAGATCAATAATACTCCATCCGACCTTATTTATAATGTTTTATTTTCAAATGGGTCTGTCCCCTTTTATGAGGTATTCTTTCGGGTCGTAGGAGGATTAGATGAATTTTTACTAATATTATCCCATTTTTCTCTTTCATCACTTTTCTCACTACTCTCTCTCATTTATCCACTTATAAATAAGGGTATATTAAAAAAAATACATTTTCTATGTACTCACACCTTTCGTAACATAATATAAGTTTTAAATTTGTAAATGAGTATGTCCCAAAATATAAGCTTCATTTTAAGTTCGTCAAAGCATTTCTTGTGCTTTTTCCAACGTTATCCTTTGATTGTATTTGTTACATTTGTTGTTTCTCACATCCTCTTTATAAATATAGGCATAGTTGAAAAAAAAAACACATATTCATTATTCTTAACTAATTTTAATTAAGGTAATTAAACTCGGATCGGCCATTGACCTGCCGGGATACTAAGTCAAGGGTCAATGGGTCAGGCCGGAGTCAAATCGAAGCTAACCCGGGGCAAACCGGTGAGAAATTGAAGATTTTAGGGTTATTAATATGAAATTCTAAATTAAAATAAAAAAGTGATTATTTTTTTAAATAAAAATACTGAACCTGACTGGTTAACCGGCCAGTTCACCGGTTTCTAGTCCAAACAGGCCGGTCCGGTCCGGATTTAAGAACAATGATTTTAATTGTTTTCTTAATAAACATAAATTGGTTATTTGAATTTTACAATTAGGAATGGTGGGAGTCAATGTTTTAAAAGTCAGACCGGATGTCGAGCTGGAAAGGTTAGCGAATCATGGTTCAAACAGTTGGAATGGTCGAGCTGTTTGGTTGGACCGGTGACGTAATAATTAAATTAAATATATATATATATATATATATATATATATATATATATATATATATATATATATATATATATATATATATATATATATATATATATATATATATATATATATATTTCTTTAGTTTAATTTCATATAAAGTTAATAAAGTTATAAAATACCATTTAAGGAAGAACATTAAGTCAATTATCAACTTGGCAAAATGCACTAACAATAATGATTTTATGACTTGTCAAAAATTGGTGGCTTTTGATTGATTCAAGTATGAATTTCTTGAAAGGCATTTGGACTATACCACTCTGATATTATTTATAAGTCCTTTTTAACCAAAAAACTTGGTCCTATTTATAAGTCTAGTTTCAATATAATAAATGAGATTGTGACAATTTTATCCCTATTTATTGTATAAATGAAGAAATAATTTAAAGATAGCTAGAGAAGAAAGAGTTGAAAAATACCTATTTATAAATGAGGGCATAGTTGTAAATTTATCCTATAATCATTGAGTTAACTACTTCTCATTAGTATGTGAGATTTAGTTAAAAGGAACTTATAAATAGGATCAAAGTGGTAAATGTCATCATCTTCTAGAGAAAATAACCCATAATCAAGACCTTCAACTCCAATCTTAGTGCTTTCTATTTCATCCTTAGCTTGAGGATGAATCTCATTGTCTTGTTTTTCAAAAGCATTTTTATAAAATAGTGTGCAATAAATCAAATTATTAGAATTAATAACATATAATATAAATAAAATAAAGTAACATGTCTAAAATTTATATGGCATTTAATTTTTTTTTGCAGCATCAAATTTTTTTTTAAAAAAAACTTCTCACATTTTTATTGGGCTGAACAATTTTTGAAAATGGATAAACGAAGGCCCAAAACGGCTCCTCCAGAAATAAATATGAACACTGATTCAACATATCTGTAGCATCATTATCTTTAGTGATTGTCTCTTTCAATATAAGTATTTTCTTTAGAATTGGACTTCGAACACTACTAGACCAATTATATATTGATATGGATTGAGGTATTATACTAATGTTTAATTAGTACCAGAATAAACCTCTTGTATGTACGAAGGAGAAGGAACAAAAGATGAATGGATACGAATGGTGAGAAATTTTTGCATTCTTTTTTTTTTTAGTGCCCCTATCCTAACGGCAAACGCTCTCGCCTTATTTGTATTGTTCTACATCCGACGAAGATCTTCTTGTTTCCATTCGTTTGCTCCACGTCATTGTTTCGTTGTCATATCTCTCAGATTTTTTTCCCTCGTTTTGTTTTATTTTGTTTCTTTGAATATTTGCTTATGTCAAGATATATATATATATATATATTGTAAGATTTGTTGTCACTGTTTTGAAACGGTAGTATTATTTTGGCTCGCAATTTATAGTATTTTACCCATAATGGATAAAAGTTTGTGTAAGTTTGCACCTTTATCCTTTTTAAATTTTCCCATTTTAACTCTTACGGTCCGTTTGACTGAAGGGGAAGGGAGGATAGAGAAAATTTTTTATAAGTTGGATTTAAAAAAATTGGAGAAATAGAGTTATACAATTCTAATAAAGATAAGATGTAAAATAAAAGAGTAAGAAAAATTAATTAAAAACCTTCGACCCTACTTCTTTTATTTTTTTTTTAAAATTCAATTCATAAAAATTTCCCCTCTCCTCCAAATCCGTCATACCAAACAGCCCCTTAGGCGCAACAAAGTCTTATTTTATACATATAGATTAATTTGATAATATGAGATTAGAGTCACCAAATTGGGATTTTGGAATTTTGTAGATATTTACGAGATTTCCTAAAAGAAATATTCGCTTAATTTCTTTTTTAGAATGCAGCTTCATAATCTTAACTCCCTTCTCCCCCAATATTTTTAATCTGTTCTCCCACGATCAATCCCACACTTCTCATCTCCTTATCCTCAATTTTAAATTTTCATTCTAAAATCTTAAAAAGAAACTCTAGCAGCATAACTTCATGAAATATTATATGATCTTTAGAGATATATATTAGTTTTTATTTTTAAAAAACTCATGCAGCAAGCTTCCATGCAACAATTGAATTGTTTATGTTTTGTTTAACCTAGAAGATTTTATGTTTTAATGATTATTGGATTCAATAATTATTAATCGATAAATTGGTGTTTGTAACTTTGTATATATAATTATATACAGAGATAAGGTATCAACAAGTTATTGATTGTGATGGTGAGTATTCTCATTTCCCCAAAGAGTATTATAACACAAGTTTAAACTTCAAGAAGCGTATTTATTGGTAAAGAAAAAAACTCTTTACGTTTTAAGCTTTGAAATTAAAGGAGAAACCCTTTATCATCTCTTGTGCCAACATCTCGACATCATCGACAAGTCAACCTGAGATTTTCATCTTTTCTCCTTCTCTTCAAGACCCTGATGTAAGAATTTCTGGGTTCTATTTAGAACGATGGAGGGTTTGTCTATGGTTTATTTTCTTTTTAATCTCTGGATCTAATTTCCCCTTTCCATTGATAAATTGATTGTGGATTTTATTTCTGATTTCCCTCTGGATCTGATTTTAATATCGGGATCTTTTCTCTTCCTGGTTTGTTGTGGTAAATCGATAGAAATGTAAATAATATATTAGTACATTTTTAGGCTTATTTTAGGGAGCGAGTAGAATATCTCTAGAATCTCAACAATTCAAAGTAGATTTTTAGGAGGTTTTGAAAGCCTTTTTTTTTTTTTTTTTTTTAAATTTTTTGAGATTTTTTTTTTTTTTGTTTTCGCAAAAATCAATCTTTTTCTTTGTTCGAGTCTGGTGTTGATAACCCCTTTTGATGGATGATCATGGAATGGGGAGTGGATGGACGACTGGCGTCGGACGGAGGAAGAGGTGATTGGGATGGGTGAGGGCATGAGGGTGAACCAATGAAGTGAAGGGAGGAGAATTACGTGTCATCCATTTAGCATTAGTTGTATGATGAGGTGGTTATCTCCTAAGTGGCAGGTGTCTGTTAGTCTCTTCGTTAATTGAGGGTGATATTAGTACGTTTTTAAATTTATAGGATAATATTGAGACAAAAAAAACTTTTAAAGCTATATTAAGATTTCACAAATATTTTTAGAACGAATTTACACCTTAACCCTTATATATAACATGACACGTTTGCTGCTTTGTTTTTTTTGTGCCTTCAGTGTGTGCTGTTTTTAGTTTTTGTTTGTTTGTTTCTTTGTTTTTTTTACTTTGTTGTCTTAGGTTGCTTAGTTTTGCTTCTGCCACTGATGCAATGTATCCCAAGTTTATTGTAATTATTTTACCGTGTGTTTAATGAAGTTTGTCTTTTTATGTAAAAAAAAAAAACATAATGACAGGTTGGCCATCTACATTCTAGTCATTCCTAACTGACACGTCACAATTTTCCCTTCTTGGAATGTTGCAATTTTAGCATACCCGCAGCAACATTATTTTCTAAAGATTGTTGTTAAATCCAACAACATTTAATTGATGATATTAACACTAGTTAAAAATAAAAAATATTTATAAAACAAACACTTACAATTATTTTATATTTTTCTTATATGTATAATGGAGTCCAACACTTAAAATCATCTTTCCCTGTCCTTTTTTTACTCTTAAGACGGTTTTCCCTTTCACTTAGAGGTAGAGTCGGGAAATCGGGTCGAGCCCGTCAGGCCGGTCTATTTAGGCCCGAGCCCTTCAACGGCTGAGTTTATGATTTAGAGGCTAAAAAGGGAAGCAGGCTCGACTCTTGGGTCAGCCCTATAGGGCCGGCCTTTTTAGGTCCGTTTAATTTTTTTTAAAAATAAATTAATAAATATAATATCATTATATTAAATTATCAATATGAGAGACACCTAAATACCTAATAGAATATTAATAACATGCAAACACCTATTAATTGGTTTGATTTATTTTATTTTCTATAATGGTTTATTCATTTAAACTTTAATAAAAAAGCTAATTTGGACATTAGATGATTATTTTAACTAAAAATTTATGAGTTTTAAAAATAATGTATCTCAATTTAAAGCAAAATAATAAATAAATTGTAAAACTTGAATTTTTTTTTTGAATTAAAATAAGTTTAAGCCCGTTTAGGCTCGAGCCATTGAAGGGTCAGCCCTGTAGGACTGCGGGTTTTAAAAATATGGTACTTTTTAGCTGGTCCTGTATGGCCGGCCCGACCCGACCCGTATTCCTGGCTCTACTTGGAGGATGGCAACAAGACTTCACAATCACTCCGGGATCAATATCATTGGCTGCAAATATTTTTACATGATGTCATGCAAAATTATTATTTCCTTCCTCCGATCCTTAATATAAAAGCCAGTTGACTCTTTTTGAAGGAACTAAAGGAACTAAATAAATTACTTAATCATAACATATGTTATGTATTATTATATTATACATCAGTTTATAAATCAGACAAATTAGTTGGAGGAAAAACAATAAGGAAAAACACATAAGTAGATGCATATACTTTCACTCAAATTTTAATTTGGTATCTATATGTTTTCTCTTAATTAATTGATTTAATCTTTCTCTGTTAGTATCATTAACTCTTGTACATGGGGCTAACAATATTAATAGAGCAAAGTTGCAATAAAGCAAAATTAATCATTCAATTAAGAGGAAAAAAATATAGGTGCTAAATCAAAAATTGGGAGAAAACATTAATACCTTTAAGATGGTTTTCCCAAATGATAAATATAAGTATTTTAAAATTATTTTTTTAATTTCCTTAATCTCTTAAAATAAAATAGTTAACCGAGTCTTGTATTAAAAAACTGAAGAAGGGTATTTTTTTGGTACAAAAATTTTAGGATAGGGATTGGGCTCACTCATAATTCAAGGGTAGGATGAAATCTCCCTTCCTCCTAAGTCATATTAATATTGGATAGGACGAACCGTCAATTACCCTCAGACGTTTACCTAAACACCTAAGAATTAGGATGCCTCCTCCAACACCTCGACCAACTCTAGGATCAAACCCCCTCCTTTTGATGAGACAGTCCGACAGGGTTTTTTTTGATAGAACTAAAATTGTCTGAAACTCTGCATTATACAACAGCTCACAATACAAAATTTGAGTCGGCAGGTGGAAACAATAATAATATCCAATTGCCCGCAATGTACCAATCCCGCGTGAGAACTGCAACAAATTCCAAGTAAGACAGTTTATCTTCACATCCCAACCTTAGCAATAATGAGTATCAACAGCTATTCATCTCTACGAACCATTCAGATCTAATTTGAATCTTTTAAATTGATTTTTTTTAATCTATTTTTTTTAAAAATTATTTTAATGTATACAAAATCTAAAAATTTAAATCTAGATCATTGAAATTTTATTTAGATTGTAGATCTTACACCAGTGGAGTGGATTGCTCTTGGTGCTTATCATCTGAAACTGGTTCTGTCGTTGTGAAAAGGCAAAACAACAGGGCTTACCATATAAAGAAACCTGTCAAGGCTTTAAGTAGCACTCAATGGAATTAAAAATGCGAAGAAGAAGCTAACTGATATCTAGACATCGATAACAGCCCTTCTCTATATCATGCTCCCGCACTGGAGTACAGATCACAATATAAAAACTCTGTTAATCGAAATAAATAGACAAAAACATTTTAAGAACTTTTAAAAAGTCTTGACTCCTGAGTCCAAAATCTAGCATTCTCACCTCGAAAATCTGGACAATATATGCTTTCTCCACCTTCCCCTGCAAAAAAGATAAAAATGGAGATGCATAGGTGAGAGAGTTGACATTACATCCAGGGAGGAGAAGAAATGATTATCAAGTTTGAAAAATGGGAAAATAATATTAAAGTCTCAATTAAAACAAATAATATTAGAAAAGTCTTAAAACTTGTCAATAGTAGTTCCTCAACTTGTTAATAGTTACTCTTTCACTTGTCATTAACAAGCTATAAGACTTTTTTGATATTATTTCCTTTAATTGAGACCTTGGTATCATTTTCCCTTAAAAAAGTATAGCAAATTGAGCATCACATCAAATGAAACTTATAATTGCAAAATACTATATATAACATTGTAATTATGAAGAATCTCACAGTACAGTTTTAATTGGGGAAAAAATGATCCAGTTAAAATCCTCAATTGCTAGTCTTAATTCAATCCTATTGTTTAACCCAAATGATTTGAAAGCACAGGATACAAAATTTACTTAAAATCAGTATATAAAATGACATACTATTCACAATCAATGAGCATCACTGCCCATTCATCAAATATACCAGCTTTGCACAAAAAAAAAAAAAAAAAACAAGAATCTACTTTAACTTAATGAGTAATTAGTAAGTAACTAGAAAAAGTAAAAAATTGGAACAAGAAGCACCACCCTGCAAAAGGGAAAGTAGCTATCAGTATATGGTCTTGATGGCAGATTGCAAAGAAAACAGTCTTGGAAATTAAAAAGCCTTGTCAGTACTCTCTTTTATTTTTAATATCAGACATAATTACTTAATTTAATTAGATTAATGAAGTTAGTTAAGTTAACTAATATAATATGTATTTTCTAAAACACCTTAGTCATCTTCCTTAATTCCCCCCCTTGTTTATTGATGAGGTAACATCAATAGGGGTAAATTATAAAAAAATTGATAAATATAAAAAATATGTCTTATATTTAAAACTAAAATCAATTCTTTAAATATAATTTACATTAAGGACATGAGGGAGCATTATAAGATGGATAACTTCGGAAGTATTAGCTTTAAACAATACCAATACTTACCTTCACATAGGAGATACCTTTCTTAACCTTATGAAAGAAACATTTTGCGTAGGATAGATACTCAAAGGTTCTTAGACTGAGTCCCTTTTCTTCTGAACAAATACTAGTACAAAATTTCTTTTTTAGATCACCATATTTAGATCGGTTATAGCGGATATGGTCTAAAAAATTTAACGGTGGCAGTTTTGTAATTATATAGAACTTCTAAGACCGGTTCTCAAAAAAACCGGTCTTAAAAAAATTATTTAGACCGGTTATAAATAAAACCGGTCTAAAAATATCAAAATATATAAAAAATTAAAAATTTTAAACTTTTAAGACCGGTTATTAATAATAACCGGTCTTATATATCAAATATTTAAGACCGGTTTTAATAAAAACCAATCTTAAATATGAAAAATATAAAAATTATTTTTTTCCCCAACCTTTTAAGACCGGTTTTATATATACCCGGTATAAAAAATTAACCCTAAATTTTTGAATCTTCTCTTTGTTGCGTCTAAATTTCGCTCTCTAAATCTGAAACCTCTTTTCTTGGTGTGATTACTCTGTGAGCTCGGTCATCTTCGCTCGATCTCATTCTCATGTTTGTTGCTGTGGTGCTCTCACCCTTGCACTGAATGAGTTTGTCGCCGCCACAACCTCGCTTGCTCTGATCTCCTTTATCGCGACTTTTCTCTTTTCCCGTGATATCCATCCTTTATCGCAACCTACCTTAGCAGCCTCACTTCTTTGCTGCCATGAGCTGCTTACTCCTTTGCTTTGACCCAGAGATGTGTGAAGAAGATGCAACTGATTTTATGAGGTTTGAATAAACTTTCCTTTTAAACGCTTAATTAATTTATAAACTAATTTTTGAGTATCTACTGCAAGGTGGCGATAGATGAAAGAGGAAGAAGAAGGTGCAGAGCGAAGCGCCTCGCTTAAAACAGTTCTTCGTCTGCTTTCTTTACTAGAGGAACAAGGGTCACTAAGAGAAGAGAGATCCTATTTGGATTTTTTTTGAGGGTTTTATTGTAGGTGTAAATGGTATACATATTGATATATATTGAGTTGAGTGTGTGGTCGGTCTCTGGGGGATCCTATCTGCGAAATTGCTTTGTTTTCTTTTTTTAATTTTGTCTCTGGTTTTCTTCTTCCTTATGGTTGTGCCAAAATAGTTTTATAGTTTCAACTAAGAAACTGAATATGAATACAAAGTTAAACTTATGGGTGTGCCTGAATTTTGTTACAAGAGCTGTTCATTATCTTTCTGCGTTGTTTGATGTTCTTAGTGAACGATACAGGAATTCAGGTTTTCAGAAATTTTAGCAGCAGGATTCACAGGGAAGGTGTTTTTGTGAAATCTGATGGTGGTAATTTGCTTGGAAGTATCCACAATCGATTTTTCACTGTAATCCTTTATACTCATCTGTACGTTTGACTACAAAAAAAATGGCCTATTTTTTTTTTTAAATATCACTTTTAAAACCGGTTATTTACTTTTAAGACCGGTTATTTTAATAACCGGTCTTAAAAGTCTTGAAAAAAAAGTTTTTAGACCAGTTTTTAAACAATCGGTCTAAAAAGTCTAGACTTTTTAGACCTGGTCTTTGAGCAACCGATATAAAAAAGTGATTTTTAAGACCTATTTTGTTAATCAATCTAAAAAATAGCAGACTTTTAAGATCGGTTGTATCAAGACCGGATCTAAAATCGATCTAAAATATCATTTTTAATTGGTCTTAAAAGTGATTTTCCCACTAGTGAAAGAGAAGATTAAATGAGAAATGGGAAAGTCATATCATAAACCATGAAATCAAACTAAATTAGCACGTCCAAGGGTTATGGAAACGTTAGGTAAATATTTCCCACCTTATAGCATTTCAATTTTTTTTTTGTTCCCACATTCATGCTTGAATTAAACGTTAGGTAAATATTTCCCACCTTATAGCATTTCATTTTTTTGTTGTTGTACATATTGTACAGGTAAAAATGCCAAATTGCCTTTAGTGGGTTGGTTATGACATGATCGATGTGGACAAGTTGATGTTGGATAGATCAATGGCTTCACCAATAAATTTGGATTCTTAACTAGCAAGGAAGCTGGGGATATTACATGGTTTGAATAACAAACATATGACTTTTATTCCCTGTACTTTCCTTCAATTATCAATTTAGTCATTCAGTTTTGACTGTTACAACTCAATCCTTGTAGTTTACTCAATCCTTATAGTTTATTGATCCAATGAATAAAAGGGATTGAGTTATTTCAAGTTAAACTAAAAAAATTACAAGGATTGAGTTATTTAAAATTGAAATTTAAGTACTAAATTAATTGTAAAGAAAAATTCATGAACTTTAGTAGTAATTTTTTCAAGAATAAGCATTATAAATGTAGGAAATTAAAGTCGTGATTTGCAAAATATAGTTGAAACTCAAGATCTAATAACAAAGACACATGCCTGTTATCAAGATACATTGAACATGTTTTTTATAGACAAAAAATTGGGCCGAGCCTGCTTAGCCGGCCTGTTTAAGCCCTTTTAAGTTAAATGTCAGACTTATAAATTAGAGCCTTTAAAAGAAGTCGGGCCTAAAAGATTCAGCCCTATAAGGTTGAGGGCTTAAAAAGGCTAGTCCTGTAGGGCCGAAGGCCGGCCTGTTAAGCCCGTTAAATTTTTTTCCCCTGCCCAGCGTCCCTGCCCCTTGCCCCTGCCCTTGCCAAGATTGGTTAACCCTAAGTCCCATTGTCCCAGCTATTGTCTGTTACAGAATCTCATCAAATTCACCCCTCTTACTTATATTCCTAAATACTTTTTTATATTAAAAATGGTACATTGTCGTTAAATATAATTAGGCATTAAGGGCCCTTTTGGTATGCTGGAATTAGGCTGTTGGAAATGGAAATGGAATTTAATTTCATGTCTTAAGTGTGTTTGGTATGGTTGAAATAGCCATGAAAATCATTTCCATGTGGAAGCCAAAACCACTAATTCCACCAAATTGATTTCCATCAAGAAAGTAAAGATTTGCAATTCCACATGATTAAATTCCATCATACCCTTCAACCTTCGCATGACCCCACCCACCACCCACCACATTCTCCGTCGTCCTTCCATTGATCCGCTGTGGCTTGTGCCCACAAACATGACGGCGACGGCGATGGTGACATCCCACGGATCTTCGGCCTCGTCTTCTCCCCATCTTCATCTTCGCCTTCTTCTCCATTTTTGCCAGCGATCGAGCCATGATGTTGAAGATTTCAGATTTGCCATGGAGTTGATTCCAAAAGGCGAGTCCCTGCATTTCAGATATGCCAAATGGCAAATTCCAAACTGCCATGATGAAGATTTCAGATCTGCCATGAATATTTCAAACCACACGAGTTCTTGCAACTGCCATGGAGACGTGGAGTGACGTTTCTGAGATTTGCAAAGATGTGGAAGATTTTTTTTTTGATTTAGATGGGCATTTTGGTATTTTTGTATAAAAATTAGATTTCATTTCCATAGCAAACCAAACATACTTTTAAACCTCATTTCCATATCCATATCCATATCCATATCCATTTCCATTTCCATCAAAATCAATTCCAGTGTACCAAGCGGGCCATAAGAGTTGTTAAGTTGCCGTTAAATAGACACATATGTGACCATTATACAATCCACTCCGGCGCAGCATGTTGCAGCGGCAGGAGAGCATTCACTTGCACTTGTTAAAAGCATTTTAATACCTTCAGCGTCCCTTATAGAGAAAAAACATGTAAGCATTTCAATATCAATGAACCAAGCATTTTGTTATTTACATGGTAGAAATTTGGGGATTATGGTAATTTGTGAATTTCCCTTTTGTTATTAATGCAACCATCTCTGGTCTCTTTTATTAACAAACCTATTGAGGAAGATAGATTTGACATTTCATATAGCTTCTTGCCTTCTTATGTTTTGTGTGAGTTATTTATGGACACTATTTTACCTTTGATTATGAATTAATGACTATGTTTGTTTGTTACGTGAGATGTGTTGTTTAAACCTTAATGTTGACAACATTTATGTGTTAAATTATAATTTTAATTGTTGTTATTTAATAATTATATTTCTTTTAAAAAACAAAGAAAAAAATAGTTAAATCTTGTGAAAAAGGCTTCCAACCCTGCAGGCCCTGACCCGTATGCTTTCAGGCCGGGCCTTGAAAAACAATAGTTTTTCTTACCCCTGGGCCTAAAAGGACCAGCCCTTTTAGGCCTTGGTCGTGAAGGGCCAGCCTTGTAAGGCTTGGCCGGTCCTGATTCCCAGCTTTAATGATTTTAGAGAAACAAATAATTTAACGGATCATATTTCTTGACTTGAATCAAACTAAATATTTGTTCCCACATTCTTGACTTGAATCAAACCATGAAGTTAAGCACTTAATTCAACTGGTAAAGGGTTGTATTAGCTTAACAAAAGGTCTCGAGTTTGAGCTATGAAAATACAGTCGTGTTAAATACTTGGTGGTAGGGTTTTACCGACTTTGTGGTTCTACCCAGCTCGATCTAGATTAGTTTGGATCCCTGATAAATCTTTTGAGTTAAAAGGAGGCAGGTCTCCCCCTTTGCCATTGTTTTTACTTTTATGAATCAGAACTCAAGCCAACAAAACCACTGAAATTACAAAAGTCAGTTAAGAGAGAACCATTAATTATACCAAAATAACACTGATGGGCTAGTTTAAGGAAGCTGGCGTGGTTGGAACGACGTGTGTTTAGGTTAAGTTTAGGTTCTTAGTTAGACTCTCCTATCATTGCTCAGATAATAAGAACAATAATATTGATATAATCCATCTACATAATACTGATGAAAAAAGGGGCTACATGATTAGGGGAGATTATTTTCACTTATGACTATTAGAGTTTACAAAGTCTTTTCTTATTTAGTTATTTCTTTTTTTTTTCATAGAGCATATCTATCAGGGGGTAGATGTGTTCGGATTAGCTTTTGGAGAATAACTTTTACGATTTACGAGGTAAGTATGTGAGAGGAGTTTTGTCTCAATTTGTGGAAAAATGCTTCTGAAACTATGGTTTCAGAGCTTACTAAACACACACTAAGATTGAGCTGGACAGGACCATAAGGCCGGCAAAGCTCTACTACCAAATATTTAGAGTATGTTGATGAAGCGCAACTTGCTGCCATACTAAAGAAAAGCATGAAACTTGACTTGCTAGGCTAATTTGCCGGAAAGCTAGGTTAGCTTTGCCCTACTTTATCTTCCCTGCCTTGCGCCATAACCTTGATGTAAGGGAGATTACAATATACCTGCTCATGATTTTGCTCAAAATCAAATCCCTCTTGTTGTTTGAAGTGTCCCATTCAGCTCTTCCTTATTAACACTTCAATAATGAGAAGCCAAATTGGTACACAATTTCATAGTCAAAAGCATGTACCATTCTAGTTCTTATTATAAGTCTAGTTTGATTAAATCTCACATGTCAAGAAATGGAAGCTAAGATATTTAATTGATACAATTTTTCAAATTTTCCTTTTTTTAATAATGAGAATTAAAAAAAAAAGAAATTATTGGTACATTTTCTTTCTCTAATTCAATAAGGGTAAAATTAAAAAACAATCATAATTGACTGTTAGGGTGGACTTATATTTGGGAACAAAAAATTTTGACAAACTAGACTTATATTATAGATCAGAGTTCATTTTTTACTATAAACATTTTAATAGTCTATAAGGTTATTACAGGGATTAAACAACACATTTTTTGAAAATAAAGCTGTCCAACTACCGCGTCAAACACTATTAGAATGCCTAAGCCTCCATGATACATACAACAAAACACTTTGTAGTCCCAAAAAAAAAAAATAAAAAAATAAAAAACAAACAAACATTTAAAAAAATGATATATTTCATCCTTTTATCCATTTTAGGCCTGCTTGAGTTAGCGTTCGAAAAACATATTCATGAAAGTCGAGATAAAACTTCTCTCACGCATTTATCTCGTATATTGTAAACTACTTTAGAAAAGCAGCTTCTACTGCTAATCCAAACAGACGCTTTATAACATTTGGATATAGAATATCACATGGTGCTCAAGAGTAAGTGAACAAATTACAAATTCTGAATGTGGCAATTCAAACCATAGGGAGGTAGGTTTTTTTGTTTTGTTTTGTTTTGGGGGGGGGGGGTATGGTGAGCAAAGAGAGATCAATTTAATCTAGGATGATGGTAAATTAGTTCGTTCATCCTTAATATAAGACATAATTAATAAATTTGAATAGATAAAAAATGTTAGTTAAATTAGTTAAGATGATATATTTTTTTTAAAATATCCTAATCATATTCCTTAATTCCCTTCCTCCCTCTCCTAGTTACTTGATCATTGTTGAGGAAAATCAACAGGGTTAATTTGAAAAAAAAAATTGATAAACATGTAAAATAGGTCTAACACCAATATCAACTCTTCAATTAGTTCCTACTAACTGACGACTGGAGAAGTATTATTTAATATCCAAAATTTAATGACCTTTATTTTTGTACATCACGTTACAGATAAAAGCCCCATTATTCAAATGCAACACATTGATGTTTCCATTTGATGTTTTTCAAATGCAAAATCTATATATATATATATATATATATATATATATATATATATATATATATATATATATATATATATATATATATATATATATATATATATAAAGACGCAAGGGAGGTAAATATGAAAATAATCCCGATACCTTATTTTTTCTTACACTCCTTGTAAACATCAAAATGATCTTGACATTTATTCTTATCTGAATTGAATTCTTCGAGATCAGAAAATATATAGAGGTTAGAGACACTAATTATAGGACCACGAAGCTGAAGAATGGTGTTCTCGGACTGACTGACTGAGTGAGTGCGACAGGGAAGGAGGGTGCAGTGGAGGCTGAGGCTCAAATGCAGGGAGCAAGCTAATTCATATAAGATACATTTCATATTAAAATAAAAATATATTTCATATTAAAAAAGGGTTATGTAGGATTTTGACCCCCGCTTTTTTACCTGAAGTTAATATGTTAACTCCGGTCTTAAATATAAGACTCACTTAATTTTTTTATATTTTAAAAAAATTAATTAAATTACTTTAAAGTATTTATATTTATCATTTTTCTTTCAAACTATTTTGCATAACTTATAAACTGATATATAATCTAATAATAATATATAACATTTGATATAATTAAATAATTTATTTAACTTCTTTAATCTCTTCAAACAAAAATTAATTGGGTTTTATATTTAAGGTCGGAGGGAGTGATATGAAATATTATATAAAAGTATAATGGGAAATTACAAAGTTATATAGCATAAAAATATAATAAATAAATAAATTAAACCATATAAAATATTTTAAGAAGGAGAATATAAGTTTGAATGTTTTTGTTAGGAGAGGTAAAAATCTTTTGTGCTCTAAGTAATCATAATTTCCATTATTTATATTTGTCCTAATTTCCTATATTTATATTTGTATTTGTCCATAATTTTTTGGGAAAATGACCCAAAAAGAACTTTAAATATACTAAAAGACAAAAAGGTATTAGAAGATTTGAAAATACGATAGAGGTGATATCACTTATCAGAGATTTATAATTTTAGGATAAAATTATCATTTTACCCTTACTTTGTATTTTTATTAAATAATAAAAATCCCTCCACCGGCCGGCCGCCGGCAGCGGCTGCCTGTAGCCGGCCGGGGCACCAGCCAGGGAATATTCCGTCCCCGTCAAAATATTCCCCAAGCTTTGGGAAAAAAATCCCAAAGCTTTGGGGGGGTCCGAACCCCCCACCTGTTTGGTGCATGACTACTGGGATAAGGAAGCCCATCAGTAATTATAGTGCAAAATAAAAATATATAATAAACTTTGATTTTTAACTAAACCAACCAACAAGTTCAGATAAGGAATTGACATATTGATAAAAGAAATTAACAACTTCATATAAGAATTTTACAACTTTCGTTTTTTAAGTAAAAAATCCACTTACTCTGTCAGACCATTCACTAATTTAGATAAGGAATTCTCAAGTTCATATAACGAATTAACAAATTGAGATAATGATTTCGCAACTTTTGTTTCCAGAGTTCTAAAATAAATTAAAATGTTCAACAAAATTTTAATATAATATAATATAATATAATATAAAAGTAAACCAAAAAATTTAAAATAAAAATATAGTCAAGACAGGGTCACTGTTCGTGGTTGCAGTAAAAACAGGTTCCTTCTTCAGTTTCACAATGACAGAGATCGCGAATTCATTTCACACATGGGACCTTGGTCTATTCAAAACTCTGTTTTTATTACCACTGAGTTTCAAACTAATGTTATTTTGGAGAAAGACCCTATTTGAAAAATTCAAGTGTGGGTGCAGGTTTGGGGTTTGCCCATTGATCATCATACTTGTTCAACAGCGAAACTAATGGGTGATATTATTGGTGATTTTGCGGACTTTGAAGAGGAAAAACAAGTACTGGGCAATATCCGTTTTCTTTGGGTACGTGCAGTCATTGATCCATCCCTTCCTTTAATCATGGGCTGCCGTGTTTATTTTCAGAATGATGATCTACATGAATGGGTTCAGTTTAAATATGAAAGAATATTTCGCATCTGTTGTACATGTGGTCGGATTGGTCATACTGAAAAGGATTGTGATTGGGATGCCTTGCTAATTTCTTCTGGCATGCAAGTTCATAGTGCTCGCCTGATATCTAGATTTGGCTCTGATTTTGTCAAAGACTATGACAAGCCTACGGTTTCATGTGAGAAAATTGCCTTTTATCATAAATCTCACCACCGCCGATCTAGTTATGTCTCTTAGGTTCCATCTCCAAATAGTGAACATTATTCAACTCGTGTGCAGCAACACAGAACATTCCCTACGGATCAATCTCAACAGGCCTCTCGGGTTTGATCAAACTCGTCTTTTTGGTGAGTTATCTCTAGCTAATTGCAGTTCACTGTCTCCAGAATCGCCTGCCACTTTCGACCGTATGGATGAAGATGATCAACCACACACTTTTCCTAACCTTGGTCAACCAAACAATGTGTTACCAACTGAATCTCATCCTAATCATCATCAATATAGCCTCACCAATGTTGACTCATAACCGACGTGTTCTTCCTCATCAACGTACTTCGCGTGCTGTTGCACAGACTAATCCCTCTGATTTATTTAATGTGCAAATGTTTCATCAACCACAACGCTCATTCCGTTTGGCTGCTCCTGACTTTGAGTTGATTGATCAATTTAGTTTGCTTTCTCAGTTCATTCTGCACCACATTGATCCAAGTGGCATGCTCCGATTGGTTGTGGTGGATTCCGTTCAAGCCAAATGTTTGGTTTTTAATGACTTTAACCCATTAAGATTATGGCATGTGATTTCTCAATGACTTTTGGACAATGTTTCACATTTAGAATCTACTATGGGCTCCTTAGAGAGAATACAGGAGAAGATGAATGAATAGGCTGAGTGAGTGATTCTCAGACCTGAATATTCTATATATAGCAGAGGATTACAACAGAATTCTGTTACAAATCATTGTACACCAAACACGTGGTGAGAGAGAAGAATATTCACAGCTGGAAATATCTAGACAATATCTACATAACAAATATCTAATATAATTACTAATTTCATATTAGCTCAAACACTCCCCCTCAAATGAGAGGGTGTGGGACACAGACCGAGTTTGCCTCTTAAATATGAAAAATGTGTATGTGTCAATGCTTTTGTTAGACAATCAGCAATCTGATGTTGAGAAGGGACATATGCAACTGTAATTTCACCAGACAGCACCTGATCACGGATGAAATGCACATCAATATCTATATGTTTACTTCTTGAATGATGAACAGGGTTAGCAGCAAGTGCTCTTGCACTTAAATTATCACACCAAATAACTGAAGGTCGTTTAAGAAATAAACCAAGCTCAGTTAATAATGAACATAACCATTTCAGCTCTGCTGCCCCATCTGTAAGTGCCCTATATTCAGACTCAGAGCTTGCTCGTGAGACAACTTTTTGCTTCCTAGAAGCCCATGAGATAAGGGTACCTCCTAGATAAACACAGAAACCAGCCATGGACCTACGATCATCAAGATCTGTAGCCCAATCTGCATCAGTAAAAGCCATGAGTTGGAGTGATGTAAAAGGTTTGATATGTAAACCAAAATGAGAGGTGCCCTTAAGGTATCTGAAAACGCGTTTGACACCTTGATAGTGTACATCAGTAGGACAAGATAAAAATTGACTGAGCTTATTCACAGAATAAGCAATGTCAGGTCGTGTAGTGGTCAGATATTGCAAGGGGTTTATTGCTCGTCGATACACAGAAGGATCTGACATTAAATTACCATTATTAGTAGAGAATTGTCGTCCAATAACCATTGGAGTAGACACAGGAGCACAGTCAGACATATGAAATTTCCTCAACAAATCTAGAGTATATTTCCCTTGATTAAGATAGAGACCTGAATCATCTCTATAAATTTCAAGTCAGACATATGATAAACAGGTTCTGTTTTATAAAGACAGAACAGAGGCGAGGAACCATTAAGAGTTAAAGTGGGAAGACGATTGATTAAGTATACTGCCATTGAAAAAGCTTCTGGCCAGTAAGCAAGAGGCATTCGAGCTTGAGCTAGCAGTGTTAATCCCATTTCAACAATATGTCTGTGTTTACGTTCAGCTTGTCCATTTTGGGAAGACGTATAAGGACATGTATAGCGAATAAAATCCCAGCAGAATGAGAAATAGAAATAAAAGGCTTATATTCAGCTCCATTATCACACTAAATAGCCTTTATCTTGGTGTTAAACTGATTTTCAGCATAGTTTTGAAAGTGATTAAATGCATTTATAGCTTCTCCCTTATGTTTAAGAGGATAAAACCAAGTATATCAACTGAAATCATCAACAAAGTGAATGTAATATCTATAACCATGGACTGATTGAACAGGTGAGGGTCCCCAAATATCTGTGTGAATAAGTTCAAGAGGTGAAGAAGCATGAGAAAGAGATCTAGAAAATGGTAATTTCTTTGACTTGCCACATTGACAAGCTACACAAATAGCATTCTCATTGATTTTGATATGAACATTACAACTTTGTAAAATTTGTTTCAAAACTTTATTGTTTGGATGTCCTAATTTATAGTGCTATAGTAGAAACTCATCATCATCCTTCTTAGAAGCAGTTGCCAGATGTGCTTGAACTGGAGAGTTAACTCTATTCACGGGATATAGACCCTGTCTTGGAACTCCTTTCATCAGCAGTCGCCCTGTTTCCTTGTCCTTCACAGTGCAATCGTCATTAGTAAATGTAATAGCCACTTGATTATCTTCAACAAGTCTATTAACACTTAGAAGATTCTTAGTAGCTGAAGGAACAAGTAATACATTCTTAAGTTCAAGATTAGAATCAGAACATGAAAGAGAAGCAGAACCTATTCCATGGATGCGAGTCTTAGCACCAGTGCAAGTAAATAAATGAGACTTACCAACAGGGGTAACAGAGTCAAGATTACTGGAATTTGGAGTTACATGATGATTTGCCCCACTATCCATATACCAGTCAGGATCAGTGATAACATGAGGATCAGCATAATAAGCCTGTGGTGATGAGTAATAGGCCTGAGGTGACGAGCCACGAGGATGAGTGCGATCCTGACGCTGGAAACAAGTATCAAAGTAGTGACCAAATCGATCACAATAAGTACAATATGGACGACCAGCATTCGACCCACCATTATAACCAGCACGACGTCCTCTAGAACGACGACCTCGAGAGCCTCTCCAAGACCCACGAGCAGAAGAGAAATTCCGATCAGATGAGACATTCCGATCAGAAACAGGGGATGCACGAGTTGCCAGATTTGCTAACTGCTCAATGGAAAGAGACGCGAGCTAATTGAGTTGTTCAAGACGGCTCTCAAATGCCAATAACGACGCCTGAGCCTCAATCCAAGTGAGTCCAACTTGATCAACCAATTTCACAACAATAGCATTATATTCAGCATCTAATCCGTTAAGCGTGTGGAGAATCAGTTCATCATTCGAGATCGGTGCTCCAGCAAGAGCAAGCTGATCAGAAATAGATTTCATCTTAGCCAAATACTCGTCCATGCGCATAGTATTTTTCCTTGTCTGATAAAGCTCAGACTGAAAAATCATAACTCGAGATTTTGAAACAGCACAAGTGAAAGCTCGAGCACCAGTCCAAAGTTTGAGAGCAGTCTGGCAGTGGAGTAACTGAGCTCCAACGTCTTGCGTCATAGTATTACGGAGCCAGCCAGCCAACCAACATACGATCAACAGCATACCATTCCTCAAAGTCAGGATTAGAGATGATTTCCTATGATCCTTGAGCAAGCCGAGTTCGAGATGGAACTGGGCTAGTGATGTCAATGTGAGATTGAAGGCGATTTCCTTCAATAAGAGGAAGAACTACCGATTCCCAAACCAAGAAATTGGTCCGATCCAACTTGATGGACGTGGTTTGACTGGAAGAGTGAAAAAGGGAATAGGATTTAACAATGGAAGATGAGGCAGCGTCATTGGAGGTTTGAGAAGAAAGAGACATAGTGAAATTCTCTGATACCAAGAGAGAATACAGGAGAAGATGAATGAATAGGCTGAGTGAGTGATTCTCAGACCTGAATATTCTATATATAGCAGAGGATTACAACAGAATTCTGTTACAAATCATTGTACGCTAAACACGTGGTGAGAGAGAAGAATATTCACAGCTGGAAATATCTATACAATATCTACATAACAAATATCTAATATAATTACTAATTACATATTAGCTCTAACATCCTTTTCGGTTACCACTGCTCTTCAGGCCTATCAATTTTGGTCGAACTTTATGTCCATTGATGGATCACTGATCCCTATTCCAGCTTATTTGAACTTAGAAGAAGATTTGGCGTGGCTCAATGGTATCTTCCTTGGACTATCTTATTTTGGATTCATCCCATCTAATACCTGGTGTGGCACGGAACAACCTCCTTTAGAAGATACTTGGGCTCAAATATTTTCTGAATTACTTACTCCTCTGGTTCGTGTTGCCTATCCTATTTACACGGAGGACTCTCTCATCATCTATAATTTTCAGAGCAAAACCTTTGTCAAGTTTCAACCTCATGTTACTGTGGACCCTATTACTACTTCATCTTAAAGTGGTATATCTGCTAGGGCTACTTCACTTAGATCATTTGTCATCCTTTTTGGACCAGACTCTGAAACAAAGAAATGCTCTCGTTCGAATGATGCCACCTATCTTCCTCCACTATCTTATGGCTATATTGCTCCAGCTGCTACTTTCCTCCATCCAACATTTTCGTCTGATCTAGGTTTTTGAGGAGTTTCTGCCTACTCTTCCGACTTTTTGTTCCTCAGTGAAACCCTTATGAAGCAATGTAAACTAACTAAAAAACTCAATAGGTTTCCATTTTCTGATATCTGTATAGTTGATCCAGTTGGTCGAAAGGGGGGGCTGTTTTTGGGTATCTCTTCTTCAGTGACATGTACAATTTTGGATGCCTCTCCCTACTGGATACACACCTCTTGTACTATTTTGGATAGTTATGATATATATATATATATATATATTACTTTTGTGTATGGTTTTCTTGCTTACAAAGATCGACATGTCTTGTGGTCTTGGCTTCACTCAATATCTAATTCTATTTCTAAACCTTAGCTTATTATTGGTGATCTAAACCAAATTGCAGGTCTATGTGATAAATTTAGTGCCTCTACTTCTGTTATGGGTGCAGCCTCTTTTCGAAATCTCCTCAATGTCTGTAACATCATTGACATTCCCTCTCATGGTGGTTGGTTTACTTGGTGTAATAATCGCAAAGGAGTGGATTGTGTTAAGGAGAAATTAGCCATGGAACCAATCTTAGCCATGGATTAATGGACAATGATAAATAAAAGTGAAAGGAAAGAAAACTTGCAAAGGATAATATAATCTCAAATTTTAGCCATAGAATTCGATGTATAAATTGTAACACCCCAAACTTTATTCACCAAAACTATATTGTAATTATTTGAATAATTCAATAAAGTGGTGAATATTCATGAATTTGGATCTTGTGAATTTTGAAATATTCATATTCATAAGGAAATAGGCAAATTAATTCAAAAATTGAGTTAAATTACAAAGGGGATATCAAAATCATAATTTTGCCAATTTAGCCCAAGATTAATTATTTTCCAATTAATTGGAGTTAATCTCAATTAATCAAGGGAAATAAAGAAAAATGTATAATGTGATTATTCTTAGTGGAATAAATCAAGAATTGAAAAATTAAGGGGGATTATACATAAAATCAATTATGTGAATTGTGGAATTATTCAAAACAATTTTTCTCCTCCCTTCCTCTCATTATTTTCATCCATGCGTGAAAGAAAAAGGGGAAAAATTATTTAATACATGATCACATGCCACATGAAGAAGGAAATGATAATCAAGATTGAGTGCACACAAAATGGAAGTATGGTGAATGCATGAAGGGATAGCTTGAGTAAAGGAAGGGAGATACTTGATTGCATGATGAGAAAAACTTGAGTGAAGGAATGAAATAAATTGAGTGCTTGGAAGAGGACAAACTTGATTACATGTAGGAGATTGCTTGTCTTGTAAAATAAGAGGGGGTAGGGACGGTTTTTTTGGGGCAAGCAAAAGGGAGATCATTGATTCAATATAATGGAATTAGGTGGAGAAATTATGAGGAGGAAGGGAATGGTGACAAGTGTCACAACTTGGGCCCTTGATTGAATCAATGGTTAGGGAGGTAGAAGACCAATTTATTAAACACAAACTCCTTTTTCTTTCATGCAACCATTCGGCCAAGACAAAGAGAAAAGAGAGAGAGAGAGAGAGAGTGAGCTTGGGAGTTTTGAAGACTAAGAGAGCAAGAGGAAGCAAGACATAAGGTAAGAGTTGTTTCCAAGTGATTTAAGCTTCCTATCTTGTGTAAGTTCATTCTCTAATCCCTTGTCCTTCATGAAAATCATGGTTTAGCAAGCTAATCTTCAAGGTTGAGGAGAGAGAGAGAGAGAGGATGTCCTAGAGAGAGAAACATCAAAGATCAAGAGGTAATCTCCAAAATCTCAATTTCTTAGTATATTGAAGTTGTTGTTAGTGATTATTGTTTGGTTTTGTGATTTTTGGGTTGAGTTGTAAAATTAGAAAAGCTATAACTTTAAGGGGTTATGCTGCCCAAAATCCTTTAAATCATGATTATGAAGTGTTTAAATGAGTTAACTAAGGATTAGAAGTGGAAAAGTACAAGTTTTGGGAGCTAAAACACAAAACCTAATTTTTTTTTCTATTTTCCCTTCAATATTTCGGCCAGACCAGAAATGGTACTAGGAGTTGGATTTTCATGAAATAAATGGTTCCATTGAACTCAGTGGGCAAAAATAGGTGGGGTTATAGTTGGGCACCTTTTCGGTAGAGGCCGAAAAACATAATTACGAAAATGTCACTGAAATCCCTAAATAGGGGCTGTCAAGAGTATTTTTGTAATTTGACAGTAAATTTGGTGATTTCGAGCTTGGAAATGGATTCCTTATGCGAAAATAATTCAAAATAGCTTTGGTCAAAATTTTGGGAAAACGTGTCATCGGGCCGGGTCCCAGGGGCATTTTAGTAAATTTTCACCATAGACTAATATTACCACAAGAAATACTATGGAAGAGTCTAAAATAATACTTGGATAGGTTATGACCTATTTCTTGTATATTTAATATTTTAGGATTGAGTTGAGAGCCGGAACGACACGTTTTACGAGATACCGTTAAACAGAGGATTATAAAATGTTGAGGTAGGGACACTATCCTTCATACATTATGCCATAGTTATATGATTGTGTGGATGCCAATGTTTGTAAATGCGCTTTATTAATCAACACGATTTGCCCAGAGAGGGGCCAGAAGTGTCAGAGGCACTTACACTGGAGTTGGTGAGAACCCAACCGGTGCAGAATAGTGGGGCTGGGCCCTATCCATGTATACATGCAGATGATATATTTATAATGTTCATTAATTGATGCATACATGGCATATATCATATTTACTTTTCGCATTTTCTATGAACGATAGCATGTTTCTACTGAAGTTCTCCAGAATCTCACCCTATTTTTAATAAGCACCTTAGCGGGTACCAGTGGGTCTAAGGGAAAAGATGTAGACGCCGGAAAGTGAGCAGCACGGGTCTCAAGGTAAGGACAAGATCGTAGTCATAATTAGTTTATTTTGTGATATTTTGGTGAAATTTGTAAATATTAAAACTTCCGCTGTATTTTCTATTTTTGTCGACGAACGATATTGGAATTGTAAACGAATATTTTTATCAGTATAATTGTACTTTTCTGTTTGCCTATTGAATTCTGTCTTTAGTACTCTTCGATTATCGAAATGAAAATGGGTGTTGACATAAAACAATCGGTAAAAGAGTCTATTTAATTCCATATAATGGCTTAGATTGTCTCATATATATGTAAAAGATAAATACATGATGGATAAAAATAGATAGCATAAAAGAAAAATAATAAAAATAATATAGAACAATAGATTGATAATATGGACTAGAAAGATAAAATAACATAGAGAATAAACAATATAAAACATAGTATGGAAATAAGAAAGTTAAAGAGTAGAAGAGATAGAAAACTAGACCATAGGTCTTTTTGAGCAAATTCGTGTTAATAACGTGCTATGAAATTAAGAAAATATAAGAGACTAACATGAGGGAGATAGAGAATATTGAGAGAAAGTCGGAGGAGAAATATGGAGAAGCTCTCATTGTTGGTACAAAAACATTGTACATGGCCTCTATTTATAGGCTTCTAACCATTGAATTCTTTACATATGCACTACTACAAACTAGACATTTAACGACCCTAAAGGACGTCCCGTTTTAAATTAGGGATGTCCAAAGTTTAATATTTAACGCAAACCGTTGGCGCTGGTTGAATTTAAAACAAAAAAAAAAATTGTATCACTTTAGATGTCCCCAGAGTCTTTGGGGATGTCTAAAGTGTGCTCTTTATGCATTTTAGACGTCCCTATTTTGATTGGGGACGTGGAAAAGCCTGTCAGACGCCCATCCCATCGCAGCAGGCCATCCCATCAGCAGCAGGCTAGGAGCTTTACTTTCCTTCCCCAAGCTTCATTCCATCTTCCCCTGTGAGCTTCGTTCCCAGCTGTCTTCCTCTTTCCCCTTTCCCCTTACTTTCTTTCCCCGTCTTCCTTCCTCTTTATTAGTTCATTACTGCAACTCCCTTTCCTGTGCTCCCTTCCCCGTCTGCGTTCCTCTTTCCCATAATCATATTTCTATTTTTCCCTCTCTCTTCTTTGACAAGAGCACCATCATTTGTGTCTCCCTCTCACAACTGTCATCTTCCCAGCTGGTGGCACCGTGAGTCGTCTCCATTTTCGTCATCCACAGGTTTGTCTCTCATTCCCACAACTTTGGACACAAATGATTGAACAAATGCTTGTAACTGTTAATTTAAATCAGATTATGAAATTGAAAAAACAGAGTAACTTGTATATGCATACTTTTAATCTGCTTCTAATTTGCTTGATATGGAAATGGACTGTCATCATTGCATTCTTGTTTTTTTTTTTGTCAGTAGACTTCAACACAGTGATGTGTGTGTGTGTGTGTCTATATATAGACATGAGTTAAAAAATTGACAATGATACTTAGGAATGAATTTGATTTGGCTTAGGAATGAATTTGGTTTGGTTTAGGTTAGTCTAGTTTAACATTATTCAAAAGTCAAATAAATTATAAAAATATGTCAGAGTTTTGCCTCAAATGCGTGTATGGTTCTAGAATGTTGATGAGATACAATATAATACAACAATTATGCCATAAAATAGGTATGAAGATGGAAATTTTTTTCTAGGGTGGGACATGCATTCTAAGAGAGCTCATTTCTTGTGATGGGATGAATAATACTTATCTAAAAATTGTGGGGGCTTGAAAATTGTTTAGTTGGAAGCTTTGACCTTGGCATGGGTTGCTTGGTAAAAAAAATCACAATGATACATTGTCTTGAATATGAATTGCCTTAATTAGTTTAATTTCATTTAAATTAAGTTGAAACGGTTTGTTATTTTGATTTTGGGATGTCTCACTTGTAAGGGGAATTTCGGGATGAATTTCGGGATGAATTTCCAAGGTGTGAATTAGAGTTGTGTTGTTGTACATACTATTAGATTATTGGATAACATTTTTATTAGATAGTGCTGAACTACTGTTGTTTCCATTCTGGTTTATGCAATATTTCTTCTATCCAATTTCTGTTGTTTAAATTTTTCGAACAATGATGTATATAAAAGGCCATAAAAAAAACTTTAGATGTCCCCAGTGCAAACTGGGGACGTCTAAAGTGTTTCTGAACCACTTTAGATGTCACGTCCCCAGTAACGACTGAGGACGTCTAAAATCTGGTCCAAAGACGTCCCCTATTTTAGGAACGTTATTGACAGTTTTTTTCTACGTCGCTCAAATAAACGTCCCCCTGTTTTCAGACTTTAAAAGGCCCAAAAAAGCGACGTTAAAAGCGTTTTTTGTGGTATTGATGGTTACAAGGAAATAAAAATGAGCATAATGGTACTAATCATAAGAAACTCTCATAAACCATCTATTGGGGAAGTTAAAAGGTTATATCATTGAACACATAGAATTCTAAGAGTGAGAGGTTATGGAGTGAAGGACATATGAAAGGTTAAAAGTTGGATAGCTTATGGACATTCACGTCATATAATATTTACAACAAGTAGGGTAAATTATGAAATATGTTTTACATTTATGACTAAAATCAATTTCCCAATCACATCCTACCTTAGGGACGGGAGGGAGTATTGTGCAATAATGAAAGGTTTAATCTTTATATAAGTATGCAATATCGAATACTATTTAGTGTCATTATAGCACTATTCTTTTTTGAGCAAACATGAGCACTACTCTAAAGGTAAATAAATTGCATGCGAAATGCCAAATTGAAAAGTATCACTCAAAGTAGGCGAGCCATTAGCTTTTAAGTAGGTGGTAAGTGATTTCTGCCCAAAAAAAAAAAAAAAGGGAAAAAGGAAAAAAACAAAAGAAAATAAAAGAAAAGAAAAGGGTAGGTGGTGGTATCATTAGTCAACTCACCTGTGTAATGAATTTTGATAACAACGGGAAATTAACTTCCATATGCAAAACCCAGTCATTGTCAATTCCCATTAGCTTCTTTTTTTATTTTCTTAAAAAAATATTTGGATGCAAATGTCCATTACATTTTTAACGAATAATAAAATATATAATTTTATTTGTTTGATTTGGTGTGAATGGTCGGGATTTTTATTTCTTAAATAAGTAATTGAAATTTCTATTTTCAACTCTGGTAAATGGAGTAAAACTTTAATTGAAAGGTGAAGAAAATAACACAAATTCGAATTCTAGGAAACCTATTCGTTGAAAGAGATAGAAATTCTTTGCCTTCTAGGCCTTGAAGTTCGAGAGGGAAATCCTTGATCAAATAAAAAAAATAATTAAAAATAATAATTTCTTTTGCCATTTCTACCTCATTACATCTAGATGTGAACTGGAGACCTGGTCAACGGTATAAACCCAAACCATGAGGACTACTGTGTCTTTAAACTCTTTAGTTATCAAAATTTTAACAAACTATATGACTCAACAATTGATTGTATTGATTGGTTTGAAAAAAACAATATGTTTAGGTCAGGTGTGTAGTTTTGAAAAGGCAATGTGTTCACATAGACAGTCGTGGTCATTATTCAAAAGGGAGATGCTCTGTTCTGAGTTGCGTCTCTTGCATAGCAGGGGATTGCATCCCTTCGTATACCAAGCAGTTTTGATTTGAACATGGTTACATAAAATAGATACATGAGTATTGGGTCCATCTCCAAAAATATTTTAGGGTGTTAGGTGCATCTTAACCCAAAAACAATTGATTATATTGATGCTTAAAAGGAAAAATTCCTTTAAAAGAACTTTAAAAATGTTAAAAGAAAACAAGTTGTTTTGAATATTCATAATATTAAATAGATGTTAGGGCCTAAGTTGTCCTTTTCAAAATTAAAAAGAAAGGGCATAATTGTCTTTTAGAGTTTAATTTTCACCTTGCCAGAATTAATTGTGAAAACATTATTCGAACTTGGAAAACTAAAACCCTTATAAGATCTTGTGAATCAAAATTTGCAACTTTTGAAATTCTTTAAAGAAATTATGAAATTCTTTTGAGAACCTGTGAAAACCTTACCTGAACTTATAAAACCCTTATCAGGTCTTGTAAATTCAAATTTGCAACTTGTGAAATTCTTTTGAGAACTTGCAAAAAACGTATCCAAACTTATAAAACCCTTATCAGATTTTGTAAATTTTGATTTGCAACATGTGAAATTCATATAAGAAATTGTGAAAACCTTTATTAAAACTTATGAAATCATGCCTTCCTCTCTATTTTTAATTTTAAACTTAGAGAGACAATTCTGTCATTTCCTTTTAATTTTGAAAATGATGAATCAAGCCCTAACATCTCTTTAGTTTTATGAATATTTGAAACATCATGTTTATCTTTTGACATTTTTAAAGTTCTTTTTAAGGTGATTTTCCCTACTTAAAATTACTAAAAAAAATTTTCAAAGTAACATTAAAATTTAAAGTAATATCCTTTATGAGATATGCTTCATCTCTTCAGAATTATAAAACTTTTTTCCGCCCTTTCCATGCTTATAAATATTAGGCATTTTGGTGTTTTCTTGGAGTAATTAAAGATGCCTTTTTAAAACCAACAAGTTGTTTGTTAATATGATAAGCAGCCTCATCCCATAAGAAAAATAATACAAGTTCAAATTTCAGGAAGCGTACTTATTAGAAGATGTGAAAATCTTTATATTCTAAGTTTCGAAAGAGAAAACCCTTCATCAAATAAAAAAAGAAAAGATGCCTTTTAACAAAATACCAGCTTAATAAATATTTGAAATTAATGATATTTTCATATTTAATAAGTACTATGAGCCAAACTTTTATCCAACTAGATTTACTTGCAAAACATTATGTGATGCTACTATTAAAGCAATACTATGATGCAGAAAGAAAAATAGATACACGAGTGCTTCACCAAAAAAAAAAAAAAAAAACATGACTGAGTTGAAATTTATGTGAAACTCATTTTAATTTACTTGTGTGTTTATTTCTCTTTTTATAGCATGATATTTAGATCCAATTTCACATAATCACATTTTTCCTATCATGCTCTAAAAATACCTAAACATACAAAAATTTAATAATATCAATACAAAATGTAAAATATAAAGATTTTGCACTATTAAACAAAAATAACCAAGTTAATTAAAGTGTGCAGAAATGGCAAGCAAAGTAACCGACAACACAAGACCCACCTAATTCATTTTATTGAAAAAGCCCATATGTCTGAATGATTCAACGCGTGAGCATTTGATTTTCTGAGAAGGTTCGCTCTAATAAATAAATTAATAAATCCAATCTAAATAATGCTCACCAAAACCAAAACGTGTTCAAAATTCAAACAAGCACACATTCAAAGTATCTAATCAATGCCTCTTGAATATATATACACACTAGCCCACACCATAATCTTCAGCTTTCATCAACCTTTTTTTGAGCGAAAGCTTTCATTTAATTTAATTACCTTAAGTTTCAGTTCTCACGATTAAAATTCAACAAAATCCAACCATGAATTTTTCATCTTCAGCTTTATCATCATCATTTTCTTCTTCAGTTCTTCAACTATCAAACAAATGGTTATCATCACCATCATCATCATCAAGGCCTGTGAGGGTTTCTATGATTTCATGTTCTTCTTCAACCACCACCATGTTCATGAATACTGGTAATAAGACCTGCAACTTCTACAAGCTTCTGTCTCTGAGCTCAGAGGCTGCAACCATGACGGAGATCAAGCAGGCTTACCGGTCCATGGCGCTCCGGTACCACCCCGACGTGTGCCGGGACACCACTGCCAAGGAGGAGTGGACGAGGCTGTTTGTGCAGCTTAATGCTGCGTATGAGACTCTGTCCAATCCCCAGCTTCGTGAAGAGTATGACTACAATGTCCTTGGATTGCGCCGGAGAGTGGCGGTGCCGGTGGCGGCAAGTGTTGATATCGGTGATGATGAGATCAGGTTGAGGAAGAGTAGGTGTGGGGAGCAGAATAGAAGATCTAACAGAAGTTCCATGAGAACTCAGAGAATGAAACATCGCTATTGATTCTTTTCTTAATCTTTTACCACAGAAGATTATTATTATTTTTAAACTGCAGATAGTTTAAAGCTTGATTATTGCTTGTAATTATGATTTATCTGTTACATAAATGAATATTAACTTTTTATTCAAATGCTTAAATTTGATACTCCCTCCGTTTTTTATTATAAGACGGCCATGCTAGAATAAATTGCTGTGGTTAAATTATTAGCTTTGTTTCAAAATAAAATAAATTTTTTTATTTTATCCTTGTTTAATGATAATTTTTCAATTTTGTATTACATAATCCCTTGTTATTAAAGACTTTAAATAGGGGTGATATTGGAAAAACTTAATTAATACCCAATCAATTAGAGGAAATATAGTATTTTTAAAATTTTTATTTTGTTAATTGTTCCTTCTAAATAATTGCAACTTTTATGGTCATTTTCAATAAATATGATCTGTTCTAGATCCTTTGTTCTAATTTTCCTTAAGAACTATCTATCTCTCTGGAAGAAGCCTTATAATAAGGATAAGAGAAGTATTAATGCCAACTGTTTTGTTGGTAGAGAGCTGAGATTCTCTTAGGAGATCAAATCAAAAGGATAATACCACACAGAATCAAATTTAAGAAAGAAAAAGGGGAACTTCTAAAGGAATAGAGAAAACTGACATAATATATCAAAATGATCATTATTATACATTGTAGCTTTCTTTTACTACTCTACTATGTATCTTCATTGCTACAATTGAAACTTGTAATTAAAGCAGATCCAGAAACTGAAGGTGGGTTGGCTTAAGAATCAGGGTAATTCAATGTTTGAACCAAAGGTAGCAACAGCATCAGCCACTGTAAGAAAAATCTTATCTTCACCAATTAAGTCTGTGAATTTTGATGCATGAAGCTTCTCCATTACTACCGTCCCAGGGTTTGCCAACACAAGCTGTGAAATAATACACACAGAAACATAGCCAATAAGTATTATAAAGACCTAGAAAATGATGCTAGCAACCTATAACAAATTAATATGATCAGTTTCATAGAGTTCCAAACCCATTATAAAAAAACTTCATTGGTTTTTCTTGGGGTAAATAAGTTTACTCTGATTCTAATAACATTGATCCAAATATACTAAAGCTACTACTACAACAACGTAAGTCTTGTATCCTATTAACAATATGGCAAACCAAGGTTTAAATCCTTGTTAGAAGAGGTATACATATTTAGTGTCCGATAGTGTGTTGAACATGATTGTCCCCAATAGGTGGATATCTATATTAATAAAAAAAGAGTCTTATTCTATTAAGTGGAGTTGATTATATAAACCTCATTGTGCTCGAAACCAACTATTTCAATAAGCCATTAACCAAGAGTTCTTGGTTAATGACTTCCTTAGGTGTTCTTCTTGGTCTCCCTTTATCTTTCTTCATAGGGCTAAATTCTATTTTCCCATCTCTTCTTAAGTGGCACCTCCAACAGACTACTCTGCATGTGACCAAACCCTCTTAGATGATTTTTTTACTATTTTCTCCTCAGTAGTTCCTAATATATATATATTGATAGAGATGATTAACAACTTAAAGATGTTAGTCTTAGCAGACACAAGAAGAAGAATTTACCTGGACCTTTCTTTTCTGAAGGCTCTTGTACAACTCTTCCAAGGCACGGATGCCGCTAGTGTCAACGTCAGTCACAGCTGCAACAGTATTATTGTGATTTTTATCTATTACTAGTTACTTAAGAAATATCAAACTGAGTTAATTGATTGATTGATTAATAGACTTCAAAAATTAAAAAAAAAAAAAATCCTTACGGGACATCTCAACAATAAGATATTCTGTTCTGGGTAGTTTGTTTTCTTTCTTCTTTGCATCTTCATCAGTCAGCCATCTCAGAATTCTGCAAAATTTTTTATTCAACCATTCATGAGCCTTCTTAATTTATCTGTTGACTAATTTTTTTATACTGCCTTCCCATTTCTTATTGGAACTGAGAAAATACAAAAAAAAAAATTAATGACCTCTCCTTGATGTAGTTGGAGTTTGAGAAATAGATTGCAGAATCAACTCTGATAACAAGCATGCCAGGAAACTGTGTTGCTTCTGGGTATTGTTGAATGTTCCTATAAACTGAAGTTTCTGGAACCCTCCCAAGTACTGCTGTTCTTGGCCTTGTTACTTGTAAAAGGATCTTTGCAAAAGATATAACCACCTACAAAAAACGTTAAGAAAAATACTGCTTCAAAAGTTTATTTCAATTTAAAACATGAGGTTCTTAAGCAAACTCAATCCATAACAAGTACATGTATAGATTAAGCCAATGATAAATAGACATATCTTTTTTTTGACCGTGGATAAATAGACATATCTAACATTGAGAAAATGGTGTTGGGAAAACTCAGTTTAGAAAATCTAGTTTTGCAAAAGCAACATTTACTTTTGTTGGAAGATATTGAGGTTTGATCAACATGGGGTTGGCCGAGATGATAGGTACCTTGGTCCCTTAACTAGACATATCATATTTGATCTCTGGGCATAAAGAAAACCCTCGATGGGAGACCCCTACCCCTTTTTAAGGGACCTTAGTTGGTTCACATAGGATTAGTCAGGTTTCTGGTAATAGGATTTAGGTACCGGTGGTCCCATTATAACAAAAAAAAAATACTGATGTTTGAGGAATAAAACCCAGTTTAGCAAAGGCAGCCAAACAAGTGTTCGATAAAATCTGGTTTTGTAAAATTGCTTTTGAACCTCCAAACTGTTATTTATAAATAGCCTAAGCATTTCAAGATTGTATCCCACTATAGAAGTGGCAAAACATGCTTACTGCAATAAGAAGGCCAATCTCAACATTCTTGAAAATGACACCAAGGAAGGCTCCCATGCAAGCGACAAAGTCGAATTTGTCGACCTTCCAAAGAAGAACCGCAGCTTCTATGTCCACAAGGCCAGCTACAGCAGCAATAATAATGGAAGACAGCACAGCAATTGGGGTATACTTGAACAATGGTGTGATGAGTTCCAGAGCCAGCAATACAACTATGGACATAACTATGTTTGACACAGCTGTATTACAACCAGCCATGAAGTTCACCGCCGAACGAGAAAAAGATCCTGCATCAAACGCAAAAAACTCATGTTAAGATGACTCATAACATTACACGATCAAGCATTGGTCACAGTGGAAGGGGCTTTGGCGGATCAAACACGAGATCTTGAGTTCGAGTCTGTGTGAATGCAAAAATGTCTTTTGGGAGAGCTACCTCAATTAGGCCCAATAATGTTTGAATCTGACTTAGACAAATAGCTATATATATTTTAAAAAAAAAAGGACCCGTAACATGACATTGTATCATTAGATATTGTGGAGCTCTTTCATACCTGTGGCTACATAACAAGAAGTGAGTGACCCAATAACATTGATAGTTCCTAATGCCACCATTTCTTTGTTTCCATCAAGTGAATAGTCTTTCATGGCAGCAAAAGTTCTCCCAATTGCTGTAGCTTCCTACACTCAGGAGAAAATTTGGCTTTGAATTGAATATCTTGCAGTGTTGTAAAAAAATGATTCTGTAGTTCATGAAGTAGAATAGAATCTTCTTACCGTTAGTGCTATCACACCAGACACCACTCCGATCCGAAAGCCAGGGCCAAGATATTTTCCACTGAAGAATATTTCATTAGCTGATATTGGGTTCACACCCTTTCTTATATGCCTCACCTGAAATACAGTAATTTCATTATGGTTTGAAGAATATCTAGCTTCAGTTTCATGGCCAAATATGGAGTTAATACTTACAATCGAGACGCCCTTTTTGTCAGCGTGAGTAATGTAGACGAAAAAGGTGGACAGAACAACAGAGATCAAGGGAGCTGTTGCAGACAGCCAGAAGAATTTCTTGTTCTTTTGAGCCTGTTCATCACATAAGAAAACTTGAGATAGTTTCAAAGGAAGAATAAGAGCATGAAAAAGAGACGTGAATGGAATTAATTATTACCATGTGCTTGCTTGCTAGAAGGAAGGTCAAGAATGATACTCCTATGAGTATGGTCTGCCAGTTCCACTGTAAAAGCAGACAACGTCACACACCAAAATTGTTAGAGAGCTTTTGATTTTGCTTCCAAAATTTTGTCTTTTACAAATGATGGTTGCAATTACCCCATGGTGTGCTGTACTAAAAACTGAGTTCAGGACAGAAACAATATCGGTCTTCTTGGTGAAATTGACTATGCCAAATAGCCCTTTGAGCTGTTGCAGGCTAATAGTAATGGCAGCTCCAGCCATGAATCCCACTATGGCAGCATGAGATAGGAAATCAATCAAGAAACCTAATCTGTAATACAACAAGATTTTCAGACACAACGAAAGCAGAAAGCAGAAACAGAAGTTCGGTTCAGACTTTCAAGTGAAGAGGCGATGTGCATATATCCCTTCTAAGACCCCAACTAGTGGGAGCCTCGTACACTAAGCTGTCCTTTTAGTTCACATTCATGGACAACAAAGTGGTCAAGACGTACAAAAGAATCAGAATCATGAGATTTTGACCACATACTTTGGGCACTCGGATTACTGGTCAGTTATGAAGTAACCTACCTGAAAATCCCAAGGGCCATTTGAGTGATTCCTGCAAAGAAGGTGGCTGTGAAAGCGAGACGGAGATAATCATGACTCTTATAGTCACTAATCTCATCAGTGAGCATGCTTCCAAGCAAGAGGGACACCACAGCAACTGGTCCAACGGCAATATCTCTTGAGCTTCCCATGAAAGCATACACCAGAGGAGCCACAAAGCTTGAGTCTACACAAATTGATGGAAAAAACCCTGAGGAGCTAATTAACTTTCCAAGTTTCCTAGAAGGTTTAGAAAGTACATGAGGGCACATGAAGATTGACCAATGACACTATAAAAGATAAGAACTTGGATAAGATTTTATTACTATTTACTATTAAGTTAACTGAAGAAAAATGAAACACATAAAAATTTCACTACTCAGTACGGCAATACTGACTTTTCAAAACATACTCTTGCTCAATTCATCATTATACCCGGCTTCAGTTACGCCTGATACTGAGTCTTTGACATGGGTGATAACTTCATTTTTTATTTAATCAAGGGTATAATCCTTCTGAGGCTTAAAGCACAAAGGGTCTTCACCTCTCCCAACAAATGCGTTTATCAGAATTTGAACTTGTGTTCTTTTCTTTTTAGGAGTGAGACTGTTTACCACCTTAACCAATAACTTATTGATATAAACCTTTTTTTTTTAGTTGTGCTTGTTTTGTGGTTTGTGGGGGCAAAAATACTCACATAGTGCATATTGAGGATCCAAATTTGCAAGCTTTGCATATGCAATATCCTGTGAAGCAGCAAATGAATTCAGACCAAAACCAGAAACCAATGTTAAAGTGATACTGATATGAAATAACACCATTCTATATGAAGTCCTTTACCTGAGGAATACAGAGAGAAGCAATGGTAATTCCAGAGACAAGATCACCTTTGAATTTATGAAAGCTATAGTCTCTTCCCCATTCAAGGATTGGGAAAACAGCTTGAAGTCCAAGAACAAGCTTCCTTGATCCCGGCTGGTCTTTAAAATGGCGTAAAGGATGGTCCAAGAAGAAAGTCTCCTTCACTGCTTCTTTAATCTCCTTCACAAGCTTCTTCTTTGGAGGAGCTCCCACCTTGTGAATATAAAAAGTTTGATCCCCATGCATGTGACTTGAAGCCTTGTTACTTCCCATTTCCGCCTCCTCGTCACTAACACGACAACTCATGAAGAAGCCCTGAAAATCAAACAGATTTATTATGCAGGTAAGTGAATCATGTTAGTAGTAGAGCCCCCTGTTACTCAGTCAACTTCTTTAGAAGCTATAGAGTCCTCCACATTTTGTCAAACACTTAACGAACATGAATATAGATGAAGATAGAAGATAAAAGAATAAGCTGTATGAGATATGAACTTTTAAGGTTTTTATGGTTAAAGGAAATATAATCATGTGTTGTCATTTTCATGGAGATATTGGATAAGAAAATGAGGTGAATGACAAGAAACAGTGAGAAATACCGAAAGATTGAGAAGCAGAGAACTGAAGAAGTTGTATTTTCATGAGAGAATGCTAGTGCTTATATAGCTATAGAAATGGCACTATATGACAAAGTTTGACCTTGTGGAAGAAACAAGATTCAGAGACTAATGATTTCAGGGAACAAACAGCACTTGAGATATGTAATTGATTTCAGGTACACGAGTCATAGGAGAATTTGAATTTGCCCTTGCCTAGCTGGACATACTTGCTTTCTGTAATTATTAATCTCTAATTCTCTATCGATGACTTGAGAAACACATACCATTTAGTGGTTCAAATGATTCAGGCTAAATTAGTAAATAGGAAAAGAAGGGAGGATTTATACTTGAAGGTGGCCGTGATAGAGTCCAGGTTCACTATAAAATGCTCGTTCACTGAATATGGCTGACCACCTGATTTGTAATCTGGTATTTCAATTGTAACCAACAAAAGCAAGGAAGGAGAAAAATTGCATTTCTCTTTTGTCTTTTTGATGGCAGCCAATGAAATTCTGACATCTACAACAAATCAACAATAGTTAAACTTGCACATTTGCATAGTATAATGAGTTATACATTTATACTCCCTCATGTTCTTAATAGACAACCTATTTAAGAAGTTAATCTTAGTCCTAAATAAATTCAGACTAAATCTACTTCTAAATTTATGAATTTATCTATGAATATATAAAACCTATTTTTTATATTTCTCAATCTTTTCCTGATTTACCCTTATTGATGATCCCTAAACTATAATCAAGTAAAAGAGAGATTGAGGAAATTAAAGATGTCTAGGATGTTTTAGAAAATACATGTCATATTAACTAACTTCCTTAATCTAATCAAATTAGATAAATAGATCTTGTATTAAGGATCGAAGGGAGTATTAATTAGACAAACTTTTCTTGGCATATTAAGATTTCTATTTTTGATAGTATGTGAAATGTTGGGGGGGAATATATTTATAGGTAATTTCCTCAATATATATATATATATATATATATATATATATATATATATATTATAACCCTTTGGGCCACCCGATGTCTGACTCTTTTTCTGAATCCTATTATTAAGTGTTCGAGTAACCAACTAATTTAGATCGATGATTACTCTCCTTAGAGGTTTTTTTGAA
Source organism: Inga laurina (assembly GCA_963855925.1). Classification (NCBI taxonomy): domain Eukaryota; kingdom Viridiplantae; phylum Streptophyta; class Magnoliopsida; order Fabales; family Fabaceae; genus Inga; species Inga laurina. Next base: position 26,342,974 of record OY979708.1, read on the forward strand.
CAAGGTGGTATTCAAACTCAGTTCATCTACTTTGAAGTCTAGCTGGCCTACCACTAGACCAAGTATCATTGGGTGTTTTTTCAATATGTATATACAGTAATTATTAGAAAGACATATAACACTCTGTTCCTGAATGTAAATCACTTGTAGGAGAAAATTTTAATCCTAAATATAAATTACTTGTGGGATATAATTAATTACATTTTTTTTCAATTTTACCTCTATTTGATTTCTATTGGAAAAAGAGAACGATAAGAGAAAGAGATGAGAATGATTTGCAATTGTAGAGAGAAACAAAAATTTTAATAAGGGTAAATGTGAAAAATTTTATTAATTTCATACATTCCTTAATATTTGAGAATGAGGTACAAGTAATTTACATACAGGAATCTTTATAATCAAATTCTCCTCCTAATCTTGTAGGAAAAAAGAGAATTCTCTTCATAATCTAAAAGTTTTTATATTTTGTTTACATGTTAAATTAGATGTGGGTCTTATGCATTTGTGAAACCAAGGCATAATGTGCGTGGCTTATAGATTTTAGGGAAAAAGATAAAAAAAATACCACCAAAATTGGTAAAAGGCAAAAAATATGTTGAATTTCAATAATTAAAAAGGAACTGATTTAGAATTTGGAAATGTTACAAAATTTAAAAAATTATCTAACTACCCATAGTTTATTTTTAAATAAAAAATTATCAATCCCTTGCCGGCCGGCAGAGCTCCAGTGACCTCGCCGTCAAAGCTTCTGTGGTCTAATATATATTTTTTGAATTTCTCAAGTAAAAGTTGTCAACATAGATACTTGAGTTGTAAATAGTGATACTAAAATTGTAAATAGCTGCCTTATATATATATATATATATTTTTTAATTTCTCAATCAAAAGTTGTCACATTGATACATGGTTGTTAATAGCAATATTAAAATTATAAACAAGTTATTTATTGAATATTTTCTAATAACTTTCACTGGAGTTCCGGTGGCTAGTATTTTTTGGTTTTTGAATTTCTCATGCTAAAATTGTTAATATAGATATATGAGTTGTCATTAGCAATACTAAAGTTGTAAACATGATACTTGAATTTCAACAAATACCCCGTTTACAACTCTAATATCTTTATTAACAACTTATGTATCCATATTGACAACTTTTGCCTGAGAAATTCAAAAAAAAAAAAAAAAAAGATCATTGTTTACAACATTATTATCATTATTAACAACTCAAGTACCTATATTGACAACTTTTGCTTGAGAAAATCAAAAAAAATATATTAGGCTGTCAGAGCTCTGATCACCGGTCGTTGTTGTCAGAAGGTCACTGGAGCTTTGGTGACGGCTATCGCCACTAGTCACTGGTGCCAGAGCTCCGATGGATGGCAAAGGAGTTGAGGATTTTTTATTTAAAAAAACTAAGGATAAATAGGTAATTTCTCAAATTTTGTAATATTTCAAAATTCTAAATCAACTCCTTTAAAATTATTGAAATTCAACATACTTATTTATCTTTTAGAAATTTTGATGGTATTTTTCGGTCTTTTTCCCTAGGTTTTATATAATACATATTAAGAGAAAATTAATAATCAAGTTTCTATAGTTTTTATATCATGCCCTTATAGTTTCAATTGATTTTTAATAAGTTATCAGTAGTACTTCCTTTTCATCGAGATTTCATAATTTCAAATGATTTTTAATGAGATAATGGAATGTAGGTGACGCATAATTTTCCCTATATTGAACATTTGATACTCCCTCCGGTCCTAAATATAGGATAAAGTTTGTAGTATAAATTGCACTACAAACTTTATCCTATATTTAAGACCGGAGATAGTATATGATTGATACTGATATTTGATACATGGTAGTTGGATATCTATTGTACAAAATGGTAAATTTCTACTCTCATGCATTAGATATCTATAGTACAAAATGGTAAATTCATGTGAGTCTACATCCATTACGAAACCTAAAACCATTTAAGCACATACACATATATAAAAATCAATATAATTTTTTTTATAATAAAAGTACAAAATTATATTATTAAAAGAAAATAACTGCAGAGTTTAGACAAATTAAACAGTAAAGAAAGTACAATGATAAAAAGAAGAATAGTATATGCTAATAGTAGTAAAAGGCAATGGACGTAACAAGAATAACACGCACACTAGCATATCATATGTAATTTATTTTCAAGAAAGAAATAATGCCTTCTATAAATGTTATAAATAACCATCCTCGATGCCTAACATTTTTTTTTTTTTGAAAAAATATTTTGTGTGAAGGAATTAATGGAGCCCATAAAGTTGTATTGATTCATTGTTAGGCAGGAAGAGTAGAGGTTTTTTTTTTATTTATTCGCTTTATAAAATCTAGAGGTATGAAGACTTTTGGCCTTTTAAGTTCATAGTTACCATCCATAGTTGTTTGGTATGATGAGGAGGGAATTTTTGTATTAGCTTTTGACTTTTATGGAAAAGAAAGAGAAGAAGCAACACCGTCCAAAGTGTTTTTGGTGTTTGTGGAATATTCTAAATTAATCAACCAATCAATATCAATACATAATTAATAATATAATATAAAACCAAAATTATGTCTTGTACTTTATATTAAATTTCATTATTTAAATTATGAATTATATATATATATATATCACTTCTAAATTATATAGTTTGTTAAATTTTAATTTTTATATTATATATTAATGATAATATTTTTGTATTTTCTTATACCAACTAGATGAGGGTGAAGCACGGCACAAAACCTAAAATATGGACTTGACTTGTCTCATTTTCTCTTATCGTTCGCTACGGTACTTTTTATTGAAACTACACCATTTTAGTCCAAATACACATGCTATACACTTTTTTTTTTTTTTTAAAATAACATTCATCATCTTGAAATATTTTTTAATAGTACTCAATATCCTAAAATAATTTTTGATTTAATCACCACTATAAAAATATTTTTAATACCACCCAATATCTAGTGTCTCTGTATTTTTTAGTATTACCCAATATCTTGAGCTAATTTTTAATGCATCCAATATCATAAAACATTGCACCGAAATTACTTTAAAATACTAAGTGTTACTGAAAAAATATTTTGGGTGCTAAATACAATAAAAATTAGTTTAAGATATTTAGTACTACTGAAAAACATTTTAGCAGGTTAGATTCTAGATATTGGGTAGTATTTAAAAATATTTTAGGGTGGTGAGTGGACCAAAAATTATTTTAAGATCTTGCAAAAATATTTTAAGGTACTAACTGACATTGAAAAAAAAATTACTTCAGGACGCTAAATGTTTTTTTTTTTCAAAAAAAAAAAAGTGAGCAGCATATGTATTTTGCGCAAAAAAAGTACAGTTTCAAGGAAAATGATAGTAGCTAATAATGAAAGAAAAGGAGACAAGCCATGTCCCTAAACTATGAGTTACATAATTTCAAAATTATGAACATGATATTTCATTGGAATTATTATAAGCAACATTCTCATGGTTGGTTAAATATAAGTAACAATATGTATTTATCTCAAAATTGAATACACTTTTTATATATTTATCCTAATTAATTATATGTCTTTCTCACATATTTCTTCACTCATTCTCTTTCATTTCTTTTTCACTTATATTCTCTTTCTCATCATCTTCATAAAAAAAAAGGTATAATTGGAAAAAGTATATCTCGTACACATTTACTACTTTTAACTAATTTTAATCAATAGTTTGATCCGTATAACTTGGGTAGTTGTGATTTTGGGGAGAGAAAAAATTAGACGGAGTATCTTTTAATAAAACTCATGGTTAAGGTCATTGTAGGTGGTTGATAGAATAGCATGGAGGGAAAGTAGAACTTTTTAAAAGAGGTTAATATTATTGATAATCTTTACTGTTTCATTGAATTCTGGTTTTGATCAGTTTTAAATAGTTGGTTTTAATATTTATAATTTCATAAAGAGTTTGTTTGAGTTGAAATATATTGATTAAATCCAAAGCTTATTAAAAATATAGGGATCAGTTATTTAATTTAGACTATTTAAGAAACTATAGGGATAGGGGTGTTCAAATCCGGGACCGGGACGGTCCCGGTAATCCCAGGCGGGACTGGGATCAAACTAGGAATCTCGGTTTTTAAAAAAAAATTAAATTTAAAAAAATATTATTATATTATTTAAATTTTCTATAATCTAGTGTTTAAAGTAATTATTTAACATCTAATAAGGCCATAATAATCACAAATTGATCTAGAATTGAAGAATAACATTTTATTATTATTATTATGATCACCTTCATCATTTTTGTTATTATTTTTATACATTATATAGTAGTATTAGTATCACGATATATACAGTTTAACTCCAACTAAATATGTGATACACATTTTATCAAATGATAAATTAAATTATGAGATAAAAAAATACAAAAATAAAATAATAACTTAGTTTTTAAGAAAAAAAATTAAAAAAAAATAAAGGTGCGTAACCGGTCCCGGTAGAAATTCTTGCCTCTCGGGATCAAAATGTCCGAGACCGGGACCGGGACACTTTGAACATCCCTAGGGATAATAATTAGGGAGAATCCCCTAAAAAGAGCTTTAAAATTGTAAAATTTCAATTCAGGTATTTCCCAAAAGAAAAGTTAAGAATTGCTTATCAAGTTTTGACATTTTCTAATTAATTCTTGATAAAAAACCTGATTTGGCATTTTACAATTTTAAAGTTCTTTTTAAGAGATTGTCCCTAATAACTAACGATTTAAAATTAGAAGGGTTAAAACTAAAATTAGATCAAATTATAAGAACTAAAAATAGTATTTTTTTTAACCGTATGTGATAGACTTTTTTTTGGTAATTATGTGATAGACTTTTGTTTGGTAGAAAAATATAATATGGCCTCTTATGATATTGGAAATCCAATTTTACTTGGAACTTGAGAAGTAACTTCTGAAGTAAAAATAAATTTATTTCAAAATTATATTTTATTAACTTTATTAAAAAAATAATTTTATGTTAACATTTTTTATTAGAATATCTTTCATTAATTAAAATACATATTTTTAACTAGAATATAGAATAACATTTCATTTTTAAAAATTTTTATATGTTTTGAAATTGTAAAAAATGTATTATTTCAATAAAATTTAACAAAATATATGTAATTTCCTGGCTGGAAAAACTACTCTACATTTACGATGACCTTTTACTGAAATTAAAAGAATTTTTTTTTTAACTCATCCGTTTTCAAAGACAGGAAGACACCAGATCAAAAATAAATAATAAATTAATTAAAATGCAAAGCTATGAACCTCTACCTCAAACAAACAAACCACCACCACCACCAGCCGCGGTAGTGAAAAAAGGCCTCAAATTGAAAAGTACTTCCAAATTAAATCTCTCAGGTTTATAAGAAGTTAATTTCAAACTTTTAGATCCCAACATAATTAATAAATCATCCAATATTTATTGTATTATATAAAAATATTCCATATCTAATAAATAAAAATTAAAATATAAACAAAACTCATTTCTCTCTTAATAATTCTCTCATAATAAGACAAACAAAAGCATGCTTTCGTTGCTTTATATATTCCAACGTAATACGAAAAAAGATATATATATATATATATATATTGAGAAGTGCATGAAATATTTAAAAAATAAATAAATTCAGAAAAACAAGAGAAATATTTGAATCTTACCTTCCATGCATGTCGAGAATGTTTGAGAAGATTTCCTCTTCCTCCCCTCAATTTGCTATGAATTTGAATACAAATAGGGTATCGTATATATATAAAATAATTATATATCGAGTGATTTCACGGAACAATAAAAAGCCAATTGACATAAGAAATTAATTTATTAAGCAAATCCTTTTCAGAGATGTGGGGAAAATATCAAGGGGTTCATTTCATAGTGAGATGATGTTTGCTTACACTGTGTATTGTTAAAATTAGAGGCTTATTTTAGAAACTCCTCAGCAATGAAAAATACTAATAAAAATGCTCTTCAAACAGACAATGAAAAGTAAAGACACTCGTTTCTATTGTATAATTCCAATTATCATAAACAAAAAATTTAATTATGTTGTTTAATTGTTTAAGTTGTTGTTGGGTTAGAGCTTCTGGTTAGTACGTTGTAATATGTTAATGTTTTCAGTTTCAGACTGTTGGACCACAAATATGATCCTGACCCGGGATCAATTGGTGATTTTATGCGTCTTATTTTATCATTTTGTTAAATAAATTGACTTTCATAAAAGAATTACGTATTTTAATTTGACGTTTATGCTTGCCGTTTGTTGGCGTTATTGCTTTTTTTTTTTCCTTTTTCTTTTCCTTTTCTTTGCTTGTTCTTTGGCATTTCCCCTTTGTTGGCGTATGGCCACTGCCTACAAATAATGAGAGAGAGAGAGAGAGAGAGAGAGAGAGAGAGAGAGAGAGAGAGCAGCTACATGGGTATTGCATGGAATATGGATTTTCTTTTTGTAAATTTTTTTTAAAAAAGAAAGTTAGTAATTCACTACCATTTCGTTAAAAAGTTATAAAAATTCAAGAAAATTGTGCTCCAACTTTCCCCCAAAAAGAGGAAGTTAATTTTCATATAAACTGATAAATTATATAAATAAATCCTAAAGTAAAATACGCAAATAGCATCATTATTCAATGCTTTTTTTTTTTTTTTTGGGGTTAATAAGCATCATTATTCAATGGCAGGTTTTTAAACTCGGACTGACTTACCGGTCCGGTCCAGGATTTTTTTTAAAATTTTTTTTTTTTAGAAAAGATCATTTTTTAATATTTTTTTAGAATTTCATATTAATAAACTTAAAATATTTAATTTTTCACCGGTTTTGTCCCGATTTAGCTTCAGTTTGACTCTGATCTGACCTACTAACCTTTGACCCAATACCTCAACCGGTCAATGACAAGTCCGAACTTTAGAACCTTGATTCAATGGTTTGCGCTGCCCCATGATGACTAGTTATGGGTGGGTGATAAAGAGAAAGTCATAAACGAAAGAAAGACTAGAGAATTTCACGCAACAAAGTTAGTTCAATAGTAGAATTGTGCCGAGTCAAACTTCAAGTATTGAATTATAATAATGAGTCAAATGTTAATAATCAAAAGATTAATTTTTCTTAAAAAAATACTCATAATTTTTCTTATTAAACATCATTAAATTGGTTTTATTTAAGCTCTAACATAAAGCATGAAGCCTCCACGTAACAAAACACACATACACACACACATTTTTTTTTACTCTTAATATAAGACAGATTTATTTAATTTAATTATATTAGTTAAATTAGTTAATATGACATATATTTTTTAAAACATTTTATTCATCTTTCTTAATTTCCTCTCTTCCTTAATTATTGTTGTAGGAGTATCAATAGAGTAAATTAGGAAAATATTAATAAATATAAAAAGTATGCAGTATCAATATCAACTCCTCAAATATATACTATATTAAATATCAGAGGAGTATTACACTTCATGGGACAATCCTAATGGTGATGATTGATGGTTAAGTTGATCATATTTATCAGGACATTGTTATAGATTATGAACTCAACAATAATTAAGAAGGAGAGGGGATGCAGGAATTAAAAAAGATGACTAGCATGTTTTAGAAAATACATATAATATTAACTGACTCAACTAATTTTTGTAAATATTGCATATGGGTGTGTCAAAGAAAGAGTTTTTCTAATATTATAGAATATGTTTAAATAAAGAGATGCATTTTGAGAAGTCATGTGCTTATAGATTAATAGATTTGTGTTGGTTCATGAATTTAACAGATATTTATAATTTTCTAATTGAAAAGGTGTAGTTTTCAAGATGTACCACTTTAAGACATCGATTCATTGTCTATAAATACCCCAATTGTGACGCCATTTGAAGAAGAGAAATAGAAGCCTCGGTAATTTCTTGTTGAGTTATCTTATCTTCTGTCAGTTCTGCGCCCTGTATTATTATAGGAAAAGTTCGTTTAATTCTAGGAACATGCTGCTTCCTATTTATTGAGAGGGCTATAGAATATCCCTTAAGCACGGTATCCTCGGACACAACTCGAACCAAATATTTTCTTGATTTATTGCATATTATACTAAAGACCGGAAGAGCATATATATTGCTATATATATATATATAGCTGTTATTTCCTACCGGCAAAAAAAAACTGTTATTTCCTATCAAAAGTGACGATTCCTAGTTTTGACATGTTAGAGAAGATGATATTGAAGAAAAGAAAAAAGTTACCAAATGGGAATACAAAAAGAGAAAAATGTATTGATGTGAGAATTCAAAGTATGAATATATATGTAAAACTAGGAAAGCAACCGAGTTCAGTTCATGGACAGTATTTATAAGTTACATTCTCAAAGTCTCTCTCCATATATATATATATATATATAGATGAAGGGAAATAAAAGTGAAGAGGGAATAATATAATATAACATAATATTGAATAATATTAACAAGGCCAGAACTCAGCCCTTTTGACCTTGGAGACGCTCTCAAGCACACCCATGGGAGAGATGTGCCCCATTACTGTCACCCTCCTCGTCTCCAAGTCTATGCTGAATGACGTCACCCCTACGCAAATACATTCCTCTTCATGTTACCATAGAGATGTCATCATGTACTTTATTTTATTTTTTACTTAAAAAAAAGTACTCCCCTTTACATCACTTTTACATTGGATTATGGTGGAATTTTGCCCCGGAGATTGTCGCAGAAGGAAATTTTGCTTCAAAAGTTTTATAAGGAGCAATTTGCCCTAACGTTATTATAGTTAAATTTGATTGCTAAATGATCTAATTTTTCTGAGCTAGAAGTCCACATATCATTTATTTTAAAGTGCAAATTTACCCCGGAAGTTTTAAATCTACAAAAAATATGAAGTAGATGATGACACATGGACTTTCAGGATAAATTTACAGATTAAAAAAAATGACGTTGATGATATATGGACTGCCAGCTCAATATATATTTGGTTAACTAACAATTAAAATTAATTGGAATAACAGTTTGAACAAAATTACTCTATTTTTTACCCTTCTGAAGATGCCTCTTAACCCTTTTTACATTAAACTGAAAAAGTATTGTTGTTGGCCAAATAAACAAACTAAAAAGAGAAAATTGTCACGTTTGATAGAACTGGATAGTTTAGAAAAAAAATAAGTAAATAAAAAAAATCATTTAATATTTTTAAAGATCACACTTACATCAAGTTCCTTATATCCTTTACGTCAAGTTCTTCAATTACACATAACCATGTGTCTTTTTTTTTTATATGGGTTTATAATTAAATGATAATAATTGACAAATAGGACACATGGTCGGATATGATCCGAGAACTTGACGTAATAGATATAAGGAACTTGATGTAAATATTTTCCTTTTTTTAATTCCATAATCCAAAACAAAAGTTCATGGGGAGTTTAACTTTAATCCATAAATTTAAACTAACAACATTATAATGTAGTCTAAACCAAGCGATGGGAGAATAATGCACGTATTTTCAACATTAAAAAGTTTCATAAATCTAACAAAATAGATGTTGGTAATATAATATTTATATTTATAAAAGACTACTGTACCGTTTATAGCTAATGAGCAATATTAACCTGCCTTGTTGCATATAGATCACATGGCCCATATTTTTAGTAAGGGTCAAACACAAGGGGCGGTGTTATTTGAGTCAAGTCAAAAATTGGTAGGGTTAAGGGGCATTTTTGCGTTGCAAGTTTTTATCGATGGATGATTTTGCTTCGGACGTTTGTTGGAGAGCAATTTGTCCTTGAAAGTGTCCAAAATGGAGTAATTTTGTTCTGACCGTCGTCTTATTTAATTTTGACCGTTTGTTAATCAAGTATGATGAGCTGTCAGTTCACATGTTATCTACGTTATTTTTGTTAAAGTGTAAATTTTTACTTCAAAAGTTTTAAATCTAACTTTGAAAAAATGTGAAGTAAATGATGACACATGGACCTCTAACGTAAAATTATACCTTAACAAAAATGATGTTGATGACATGTAGACTGACAACTCAGCATATTTGGTTAGCAAATGATCAAAATTAATTGGGATAATGGCCAGGACAAAATTTTTCCATTTTTGACACTTCCAGGGCAACTTCTGTGATAAAATTGCCCTTTGGTGATAAAATATTTGACCTCGAATCAAATATTTTCTTGATTTATTGCATATTATACTAAAGACCGGAAGAGTATATATATTGCTATATATATATAGCTGTTATTTCCTACCGGCAAAAAAAAACTGTTATTTCCTACCAAAAGTGACGATTCCTAGTTTTGACATGTTAGAGAAGCATCATGATATTGAAGAAAAGAAAAAAGTTACCAAATGGGAATACAAAAGGAGAAAAATGTATTGATGTGAGAATTCAAAGTATGAATAAATATGTAAAACTAGGAAAGCAACCGAGTTCAGTTCATGGACAGTATTTATAAGTTACATTCTCAAAGTCTCTCTCCATATATATATATATAGATGAAGGGAAATAAAAGTGAAGAGGGAATAATATAATATAACATAATATTGAATAATATTAACAAGGCCAGAACTCGGCCCTTTTGACCTTGGAGACGCTCTCAAGCACACCCATGGGAGAGATGTGCCCCATTACTGTCACCCTCTTCGTCTCCAAGTCTATGCTGAATGACGTCACCCCTACGCAAACACATTCCTCTTCATGTTACCATAGAGATGTCATCATGTACTTTATTTTATTTTTTACTTAAAAATAGTACTCCCCTTTACATCCCTTTTACATTGGATTATGGTGGAATTTTGCCCCGGAGATTGTCGCAGAAGGAAATTTTGCTTCAAAAGTTTTATAAGGAGCAATTTATCCTGACGTTATTGTAGTTAAGTTTGATTGTTAAATGATCTAATTTTTCTGAGCTAGCAGTCCACATATCATTTATTTTAAAGTGCAAATTTACCCCGGAAGTTTTAAATCTACAAAAAATATGAAGTAGATGATGACACATGGATTTTTAGGATAAATTTACACATTAAAAAAAAATGACGTTGATGATATGTGGACTGCCAGCTCAATATATATTTAGTTAACTAACAATCAAAATTAACTAAGATAACAGTTTAAACAAAATCGCTCTATTTTTTACACTTCTGAGGAGAAATTGCCTCTTAACCCCTTTTACATTAAACTGAAAAAGTATTGTTGTTGGCCAAATAAACAAACTAAAAAGAGAAAATTGTCACGTTTGATAGAACTGGATAGTTTAGAAAAAAATAAGTAAATAAAAAAATCATTTAATATTTTTAAAGATCACACTTACATCAAGTTCCTTATATCCTTTACATCAAGTTCTTCAATTACACATAACCATGTGTCTTATTTTTTTTTATATGAGTTTATAATTAAATGATAATAATTTACAAATAGGACACATGGTCGGATATGATCCGAGAACTTGACGTAATAGATAGAAGGAACTTGATGTAAGTATTTTCCTTTTTTTAATTCCACAATCCAAAACAAAAGTTCATGGGGAGTTTAACTTTAATCCATAAATTTAAACTAACAACATTATAATGTAGTCTAAACCAAGCGATGGGAGAATAATGCACGTATTTTCAACATTAAAAAGTTTCATAAATCTAACAAAATAGATGTTGGTAATATAATATTTATATTTATAAAAGACTACTGTACCGTTTATAGCTAATGAGCAATATTAACATGCCTTGTTGCATATAGATCACATGGCCCATATTTTTAGTAAGGGTCAAACACAAGGGGCAGTGTTATTTGAGTCAAGTCAAAAATTGGTAGGGTTAAGGGGCATTTTTGCGCTGTAAGTTTTTACCGATGGATGATTTTGCTTCGGACGTTTGTTGGAGAGCAATTTTTCCTTGGAAATGTCGAAAATGGAGCAATTTTGCTCTGACCGTCATCTTATTTAATTTTGACTGTTTGTTGATCAAGTATGATGAGCTGTCAGTTCACATGTTATCTACGTCATTTTTGTTAAAGTGCAAATTTACTTCAAAAGTTTTAAATCTAACTTTGAAAAAATGTGAAGTAGATGATGACACATGGACCTCTAACGTAAAATTATACCTTAACAAAAATGGCGTTGGTGACATGTAGACTGACAACTCAGCATATTTGGTTATCAAATGATCAAAATTAATTGGGATAATGGTCAGGACAAAATTTTTCCATTTTTGACACTTCCAAGGCAACTTCTGTGATAAAATTGCCCCTCGATGAAAACTTCCAAAACAAAAATGCCCCTTATATAAAAATTTTGAGAGTTCTCATTATTTTTTTTTAATATATATAAGAGAAAGTTTAGGTGAGTTCGATTGGGGCTCATTAGAACAAGGGCATGCTTCCACCATTTTATTTAGAGTATTTATTAAATTTTTTACTGTTATTAAAAGCATATTTATTAATGAAATCAATTATTCAAAACCAATAATAAATTATTGAATGAGTATATTTGAAAAAACATATATTTATTACAACATACTTATTGAATTTAACTACTGTAATTATATTTTTTTCGTTTTGACAATTGGCAAAAAATTAAATTTTTAAATTTTGCCAGCAGAATTTTTAAACCTTTCGAGGATTAGTTATTTAATTCTTATTCTTATCAAAAAAATAAGAGGAGCAGCAGACACACACACACACACAATTCATTAATGCGATGTTTAATATGATATAGCAGAATATTTGTACCTTCCATTTTAGAGAGATGCTTTTTAACTTTGCCAGCACAACCTTGACAATGAAGAGCCACCTTCATCACAACCACCTGCCAAAAAAGGAAAAACACAGTCATTAAATTCCTCACCTCTCACTGAAACCAACATATAACTCTGTATAAACTTCCACTTTCTTCAATCAAATCCCTAGTCTTCATCTTCTTCTTCATGAAATTCCATTATTCTTCCCCATCAAACACTGAGAATCGCTCTTTTCTTTGTCAAAGATATACATGAATAAAATAATAGTTTCACACAGAAACAGACACAATCAATTTGCGTTCTGTGAGGAATATGCATGGTAAAAAGGTCAGAAGCAAAGGCACGTGAAAGATCTTGGAACTTTACAACACTGCGCAAGACCGACAAATTATGGAGAATCCTTTGTTTTCTTCTCCACCTGTGACCATTCTGGTATAGTCCTGTTCCTTTTGATCTAATAACAATAACAAGGCATTGATGAATGAAGTGGAGGGGATTATTCTCTTACTTTAGTCCATTTGATCTTGTGTGTCTTGATATTTAATTTGGGATCAAGACTTTGAAGAATCATCATCAGAGAAAAATGCAGTTATGTTACAGCTTATAGGTATTGATTTAACAAAACTGAATTGAAAACTTGATCTACTACTGAGAATACTAGGCATTAATTACAACGAGCTAGAGAAAATCCATGAACATGTAAGAATTTATCTTGACCTGAAAGACTTGATCAGTATGTGTTTGATGAAATGCCTTTGGCTCCATTTCTTGATCTTGACGTTGCTCTCTCTTCTGCTTGATCTTTGGTACAGCAACAGGCAGTGCTTTCTTGTCAACAGGTTCGAACCTGCGAGGCTCAACAAGTTTGGAGTACTTGGCATAGTTGATTAGCCTGGTATCATCAAGAAAAATGGTCCTGTCTGGCCTTCTAGGCACTACCACCGACCGATGATCGCCGGTACTCATGCACACAGCAGTTGATGCCTGAGAGGGGCACATGAATCCCCTCCTCATTTTCCTGTTAGTGCCCTTCAAGCTCATCTTAGTGTAACAGTGAGATACAGATACAGAGCCTTGCAAAAGGAGAAGAAGATGAACGAGCAAAATGGTGAGCAGAAGGTGTAAGTTTTTTATTATGGGTCTATTTTGAAAATTCAGTTCTTTATTTAATCTAATGAAAATGTGATAGTTTTTAACTGAGAAAGAAAATGAGAAAATGACAAGAGAGTAGGAGACGTGTTGTGTCATTATGACTTAGCTAACAATGGGTTCGCTGGCAGTGTAGAGTCTTTTTGTCATTACATGTATTCTGCATATGCCTATGATCTGAAGGGGTCCAAGATCTTGTCTTTTTCGGCTGTTAATGCTGCAGAATTGGCAAACGATAAGGATATTTTTAAAAATAAGACGGCTGTTTCACTGGGGTGAAAATAAGAGGAAACAGGAACGAACACACTGGTTTTCCCTCTGTAACCATATTTGTAGGTATAGTCATTTTCTTTTGCTTTCACTGAAACGTTGGCCACCAAGTGAAAATTTAAAAACTTGAGGTGTTAGTTTGAAAATTCATTGAATGGTCAAAAGGGGTTTGGGTGTAGAAAGGGGTTAGAACAATAAAACCAATGAGGATAAGATATAGCCTAAACCAATACAGAGTTGGCCTAATGATATAAGGCCCCATTATGGGTCTCGATTTCAAGTCATAAAAGAGACACCTATATTGGGAGGGGCAACCACAAACCTCAAACTTCAAGTAGTTGGTTGCTCGGATATCTAGTAATAGGATATAGAAAATGCCCCTGATACCGGTTGATAGTATTAAAAGAAGAAGAGAAAGATACAACCTGAGTTTGCAAATGTTGATTCTGTCATAAACAGAGCTGGAAATGCTAACATCAAACTCTTCACTATTGCTTGGCCTAAGGAGTGAAAAGGGTTTGAAAATATATTCCCTTTTTATGGCATGGCCTACTGTGCCAAGCTTTTCAAATTTGCCTCTCTTTTTTAGAAGGAAGGAGAGTGATTGCCTTTTTAAAACAAGTGAAGTTTATTCAGACTGAGAGAGCTTTAATTGTATTTTGGCTTCTTAGCCAATAAGGATTATGAGCTTCACGGCTCAAAGTTCTCTGAAAAGAAGACTCTTCCTTGTTAGCCAAAAATCTATTGGTTGTCAAAGCTAAATCCTTGTCACAGCATTACGTAGCGCGTCCAGATGACATGAAGTTCACCACAGTGAAACTAGGAGAGAGAGAGATAGAGACTGGCCATTTCAGTTTGCTTTCTGAAATGTTATCTGAAAGCTCACTTCTGGTGATCATGATTTTTATATGAAAAAACAAACATATTACTCCCTCTTGTCCTTAATTGATCTATATGACATTTTTTTTAAAATACCCTTATTATCTTCCTTAATTCCTTTCATCCCTCTCTTACTTGATTATTGTTGAGGGAGCATCAATAGAGGTAAATTAGGAAAAGATTGACAAATATAAGAAATGTTTTATATTTAGGATCAAGATCAACTTTTCAATTAAGTTTTATATTAAGGATAAGAGAAAGTAGTATGTATGTATGAGTTTAGATCTTTCTAGTTTCTCATTGAAATAATAGCTTAGTGCCAATTTTGGAAACAAATACGACAAAATATATGGGGTCCATTTTGATGATGATTTTTATTTGAATGTGTAAGGCTTACTTCAATAAAAGATGATATATTTTGTGTTTATTTTTCTCCAACATTATCAATTTCACTGCTTTTATGTGTGGGGGTAGCTGGTGAAGCAGAAACAGAGCTAGCTAGAAGCAATGTCATTACATTTTGATCTTTCACGAAGTAACAAATATATGAAGCATTTATGTCGGTAGGAGATAATGACAGAGGTAATAAAGCCATAGCGAAGTAGCATCATGTGTTTTATTTTTAATTTTGAATGTATTAATTACCAATACGTACATCTTTAAAATTTATCTCCCAAAAGCAATATTCTTGTCAAGAAGTGGAAAAAGTCAATGCTTCAAAAAAGGCAACATTTCAGAAAGCAAACTGAAATGGTGTTGTATATTTTAAAGTTTTGTAAGTCAAATTGAAACATACATAAATACAGTGGTTTGAGTAATCAGCAAATCCCTAAAAATTTTAGTCTAACACTTGTTGAAGGATCCAATAAACATTTGAATGCTGCAAATATCTGATATGCACTGTTTTCCATTGAGAGAACCAGAGGGGAAATATATCTTAAAAATTTTATTACAAATGTTAAAAATTATAATTATTTCAAATACAAAATTTATTTTCAAATTTAACAAAATTTTACTATGAAGTTCTGAAAAACTGACTACCAAATTTCCAAAGAGTATAGTTTTAAGTACTTTGATAGGAAATTTCTTTAAATTTGATTGTAACTTCTTAAAACCTGATATTAAACTTGATAATAACTTAAATTCTAAGAAATAACAATAATATAATCTTCAAATTCTTTAATCCATTTTTGGATTTTTCTGATTGAAGTAGTTTATTAATGAATAACCCAAGAACAATGCCACATGATTATCAGTTCTGAACTGTGATTTTGCAGAAACGCTTACCATCAGATATACCAATGATTATCAAATGTTTAGCTGATATATGGCATCTCTATTGTTGATTTGTTTTTTATTTAATGAGTTTTGAAATGCACAAGGTACATGGTAATTAAAAATTATTCCTCCAGTTCTTAATATAAGATACATTTACCTAAATTGATTAGAATAAGAAAATTAGTTAGTTAATATGATATGCATTTTCTAAAGTATCATAGTCATCTTCCATAATTTCCTTATTCCCTCTCCTTCTTGATTATTATTAAAGGAATATCAATATAGGTAAATTAAGGAAATATTGACAAATATAAAAAAATATGTCTTATATTAAGGATTGAAGAGAGTAATAAAGAATCTCCATCTTATATACATTGTGATGAATATTGTCATTTATATATATAATAGATTTCACATAATACGTTTTTTTATCTGCATTAATGGTTTGGTGCTTCTTAGAAGAGCGTCAAAACTTTTCTATCCAATGATGAGGGCAATGAACAGGGGGAGTAGTAATAAGTACTGAAGCAGCAGCCCTAATAGTGCATAACTACTTTTACAGAGGAACACCATGTGAAGTTATTAATGGGGCTTTCAGTCTGTCTTAATTCCTTCCTGTGCAGCATTCTGCTTTTTCAAAAGATGCTAAAAAATCTTAGGACCACCATAAAACCTTTAAGGTCGACCTTATCCGTCAATCAAATACAGATAATCTCCGCGCACACAGATAGATACCACTCTATTCTTTGTTATAAGTCACTTATTTGAAAATTTTAGTTCTAAATTTAAGTCACTTGTATTTTAACCCCTGTTTAATTCTTGTTAAAAAAGAGAAAGAAGAGAGATAGTAGTGAGCATTATTTGTAAATGCTGAGAGGAAAAACTCTGATGAGGGAAAATTTGACAAATTTTATCAATTTGATGCATTTTTTAATATGCTAGAATGAGCTATAAGTGACTTATAACAAAAAAACAGAGGGGTAGTATTTACAATTTAGTGAATGAGGACCACAGCAACACTGGATCAGCCCCTTGTGTAAGTTGCTGCAGAAACTTTTTGCTGTGACCTTAGAAATCCAGAATTTTTCAGTTGAAGTACAGCACTAGAATTTAATGCAGCACCTGTTTGCTTCCTATATTTTGTGCCCTTAGATTTTTGATCAAGATTCAAGAAACTAGATCTTTTGCTGAAGCTTGGACTATATCTAGATTGCAGGTAAGAAGATCTGGAGATGCAAGGCTATAGATAGCTACAACATTATTCAGGTGGGAGAGGTATATTATATTACTGGAGACAAACTTGGGATTCTTCTGGGACAGACCTAAGGTCTTGACATGTCAATGATTAGTTATAGCCAAGAAGAAGGAAACTCCTTCTCATGTACTCCCTTTTATCCATAATATAAGAAGTCTTCTGGCAGGAAATTTTGGTACAAAATATAAGAGGTTGACATAGTAATTAGTTACTCCTTTTGATCATTGTTATAAGGCATCAACTAATAATTCTCTCAAACTAATAAAAACAGTTAAAAGTGTCACACCCTCATCTTATTTTAAATGTCACACCCTCATCTTATTTTCACCTATTTCAGAATATCTGCGGAAAACGAAACGCAGTTCAATGGGCAACACATGAATAATATAGATATACTGATATTATGTGCACGATTACAGAAATTCCCCATAGGGGTTCGTACTTGATAATTACAATTAACATAGCCTCATAGCGCTACGTAGGTGTCTAAATCCATCCCATTGAAACAGAGACATCTTCCAGTCTTCGTTTCACCATTGCAATCCCCTCATACGGTTCTCTTCTTTGTTCTCAGCATACATTATGTCTTCTCCTATCTAAATTGTTGGTAGGGGAGGGTGAGATTCTGGGGAATCTCAGTAGGAAAGCAATACCAATATGCATGCAAGATAAGTATTTAATGCATGACATGTTTGCATTACATAACTCATGCTCACACAATGACATATCTGCGTGCTCAATGTTTCAATCAACAATCATATGACCATAGCATAAACAAAAACAGAGCTTCAATTATTCATATATGTTTCACATAATCAAGCAAAGCAATAACATGCATCAATTCACCAGCACAAATATAAAAAACATGCAGGAGAAGTAAGTTCCCTACCTCAAAGCTTTATAACTCTCTGTTTATATGTGTCTCGTAAAACATGTCGTGTTCGTCCTTCGATTCGGTCCTAAAATATTGAATGTATAAGAAATAGGTCATAACCTATCCAAGTATCATTTTAAACTCTTCCATAGTATTTCTTGCAGTTATATTAGTCTATGATGAAAATTTACCAAAATGCCCCTGGACTCCGGCCCAGCCCCGCCGTACTCGACCCTATGGCACGTTTTCCCAAAATTTTGACTAAGGCTATTATGACTTATTTTTTCCCAAGGAATCCATTTCCAGGCTCAAAAAATCACCAAATTTACTGTCAAATTACGAAAATACCTTTGACAGCATCGGCTTAGGAATTTCAGGGGTGTTTTTGTAATTATGCTTTTTCGACTTTTTCCAAAAAAAAGTGTCCAACTATAACCCCACCTATTTTTGCCCATTGAATCCAATGGAACCATCTATTTCATGAAAATCCAGCTCCTACCCCTTGAAACAGTGCTGGCCGAAATATTTAAGAAAAATACAAAAATGTAGGTTTGTGTTATAACTTTCAAAACTTGTACTTTTCCACTTCTAATTTTATTAACTTAGTTAAACATATCTTAACCATGATTCAAAGAAATTTGGGCAGCATAACCCCTTAGGGTTATAGCTTTTCCAAATTTACAAACTCCACAAAATAACCAACCATCAACAATAATCACATACTAACATAGTTTTATGATTTGTGAAGTTACCTCTTGAGTTCTTTTCCTCTTACTCTCTAAACATCCTCCTCCCACTCTCCTTGGGCTCAAGATAAGCTTGCTAAACCATGGATTTCATAGAGAAATAGATATTAGGGAAGAAGTTTATGCTAGTTTAGAAGGAAATCTTAAGAAATCACAAACCTACCTTGATCTTTCTCTTCCTCCTTCTCTCTATGTCTTCAAAGTTTTCTCAAACTCTCTCTCTATTTTTCTTTGGTTTGGCCGAATGTGCACATGGAAAGGGAGAGATTGTGTTTTATTAATTTAAGTTTTCTTGCTTCTTGGCCATTGATCTCATCAAGGGTAAACATAGTAACACATGTCTTCCCCATGCATCAACCATACATCTTCACTTTATGTCATACCTCCTTCATCATTTGACTTACTTGTTCCCTTACCATCACCCTACCATGATCTTCATGTCCATACTTCATGTCATATCCATCTTACCATTGTCATCATTATTCTTTTCTTGTAGCATTTTGGACATGTGCTCATGAAATTAATTTATTCCCCTTAATTTTATGTGTTGGCCGAAATTAGGGAGGAGAAGAGAAGAAAGAATGTGTTTCACTAATTCTATAATTCCCCTTAATTAATTTATGCCCAAGTCCCTCTAATTCTACAATTCTTGATTTATTCCATTAAGAATATTCAATTTATACATTTTTCCTTTATTTTCCTTGATTAATTGAAATTAGCTTCAATTAATTGGAAAATAATTAATCTTGGGTTAAATTGGCAAAATTATGATTTTTCTATCACTTTTGTAATTTAATTCCTTTCATAAATTAATTTACCCATTTTCTTATGAATATGAATATTTCAAAATTCACAAGATCTAAATTCATGAATATTTACCATTTTATTGAATTTCTCAATTAATTATAATATATTTTTGGTGAATATAAAATTTGGGGTGTTACAAAAAGCATTAAATTTATCCTAAAATATAAATAATTTTCAATATTATCCTTACTAATTATACTAAACTCTAATATCATATTAATTATTACTCTCTCCTACTACCCTTATTAAATATGAGCATAAATGAAAAAAATATTTAACGCTCTTTGAAAACAAGAAAATATCTTGTAAAAAGGATAAAAAATATTTGTTAGTTGGTGCCTTATAATAAGAATAAGAGGGAGTATTTGCAAGGGAGAGAAAGAGGTTATAGATATAAAATGTATATTTAAAAATCACATTCTTTAATAAAGATAAAATAAGTAAATTTTATCAATTTGAAACACAGTAAATAACTTAACTAATATTACTTAGTTAGTATGAATTACTGGTTAGCAATATCTTATATTTTGGATAGGAGGGAATATAATTACAAGGGGTTATGAAAATCATTGGCGGTTAAGTGGAAAGAACTCGATATAGTAAGATTTTGTATTTGAATCTTATGGATGGGAAAAAAAATCATGTTGGGAGAGCCATCCTCATTTATAGCCTGAGATAATGACAATTACTTGAATATGGATAGGATTGATACCACAAAAAAATTGAAAACGGACTATGAAATATCTAAAGCAAATTTATTGCTGCAATTTTCTTTCACAATAATCTTTCTTCAAATGCATGATCATGTGTGTATAAAAAAACTACTACTCTGTCAATAAAAATAAATACTCCTTTAGTTTTTAATGTAAGACCTATTTATTTAATTTAGGGAAATTAAGAAAACTAAATAAATTACTTAATTATAATATATGTGATATGATCTTTCTAAAATATTTTTATGTAATACTATATTATATCTCTGTTTATAAATAAGACAAATTATTTATTTATTTACCCAAATAAGAAAAATTAATTTAAATAAAATGATAAATAGAAGAAATAAACTGAAAAAATGTTTTATATTTAGAACGGGAGGAGTATTTATGCTTCTTCATGTATTGTATGATATATGATAAATGAACCATAAAAATATTCAAAATCACTAGACAAAAAAGTATTATATTGAAAATCACACATAATCAAAATTGGTCAATGTGTACTACTTCCTGTCCTAAATAAAATACTCACTTTATAGTTGAAATAAAATTACAAAGTGGGTTTTATATTTAAAGTCAGAGGAGTATAATAATTTAAATTTCAATATTAAAAGTTATGTATAATGTCAACATCCGTTTCCATTTCGATAATTAAAAACTAATAAAGGCAGAATTTCATGGGCATACAAAAAAATATAATTATATTAATAAAAATATTCGTTTACAATTCCGACAATGTTCGTTGATGAAATACACAAAATACAGCGGAAGTTTTAATATTTACAAATTTCACCAAAATATGACAAAATAGACTAATTATGATCACGATCTTGTCCTCGCCTCAAAACACGTGCCGTTCACTTTCCGACATCCATATCTTTTCCCTTAGACCCACTGGTCTCCGCTGAGGTGTTTATTAAAAATAGGGTGAGATTCCGAAGAACCCTAGTAGAAACATGCTATCGTTCATAGAAAATGCGAAAAGTAAATATGATATATGTCATGTATGCACCAATTAATGAACATTTTAAACATATCATCTGCATGTATACATGAGTAGGGCCCAGCTCTACTATTTTGCACCTTTTGGGTTTTCACCAACTCCAGTGTAAGTGCCTCTGACACTTCTGGCCCCTCTCTGGGCAAATCGTGTTGATTAATAAAGCGTATTTACAAACATTGGCATTCACACAATTATACAACTATGGCATAATGTATGAAGGATAATGTCCCTACCTCAATACTTTATAATCCTCTGTTTAACGGTGTCTCGTAAAGCGTATCGTTCCGGCTCTTGACTCGATTCTAAAATATTAAATATACAAGAAATAGGTCATAACCTATCCAAGTATCATTTTAGACTCTTTCATAATGTTTCTTGTGGTAATATTAGTCTATGGTGAAAATTTACTAAAATGCCCCCGGGACCCTGGCCCGGCCCCACTGTACCCGGCTCGATGATACATTTTCCCAAAATTTTGACCAAAGCTATTTTGACTTATTTTCGCCCAAGGAATCCATTTCCGGGCTCGAATCACCAAATTCACTGTCAAATTATGAAAATACCCTTGACAACCCCTATTTAGGGATTTCAATGGTGTTTTCGTAATTATGCCTTTTCGGCCTCTACCGAAAAAGTGCCCAACTATAACCCCACCTATTTTTGCCCACTGAGTCCAATGGAACTATTTATTTCATGAAAATCCAACTCCTAGTACCAGTTCTGGTCTGGCCAAAATATTGAAGGGAAAAAAGAAAAATGGAATTTTGTGTTTTAGCTTCCAAAACTTATACTTTTCCACTTCTAATCCTTAGTTAACTCATTTAAACACTTCATAATCATGATTTAAAGGATTTTGGGTAGCATAACCCCTTAGGGTTATGGCTTTTCTAATTTTACAATTCAACCCAAAAATCACAAAACCAAACAACAATCACCAACAACAACTTCAATACACAAAGATATTGAGATTTTGGAGATTACCTCTTGAGCCTTGGTCTCTCTCTCTCTAGGACGTCCTCTCTCTCCCCTCAACCTTGAAGATTAGCTTGCTAAACCATGATTTCCATGAAGAATAAGAGATTAGAGGATGACTACACAAAATAAGAAGCTTAAATCACTTTGGAACACAAGCTCTTACCTTGATTTTCTTCCTCTCTCTCTCTCTAGTCTCAAGAGCTTCACAAACTCACTCTCTCTTGCTTTTCTCTATGTCTTGTGCGTGAAGTGTGCATGAAAGAGGAAAGAATTTGTGCTATATTATTTTAGTCTTCTTCCTTCCTAACCATTGATTTAATCAAGGGGCCCAAGTTGTGACACATGTCACCATCTTCTCTCCCCTCATGATCATTCCATTAGTTACTCATTAAATTAGAACCAATTGCTTCTTGTTTGGTTCATAAAAAATAACGTCCTCCCCCCTTTTACTCCAACTAATCCACCTTCCTCCAACTAAGTCAAAATGTGCACTCCACCATGCCATCATGTTTCTTATTTCTTCACTCAAGCTTCCATCATCATGCACTATTGTGTACACTCAATCTTGGTCATGATTTCCTTCTACTTGTGACATGTGATCATGCATCAATTAATTTTTCCCCTCTTTCTTTCATGTTGGACGAAAATTAGAGAGGAAGAGGAGAGAAAATTGTTTTGCACAATTCCATAATTCACACAATTGATTTTATGTATAATCCCCTTTAATTTCTCAATTCTTGATTTATTCTACTAAGAATAATCTCATTATGCATTTTCCTTTATTTTCCTTTATCAATTGAGATTAACTCCAATTAATTGGAAAATAATTAATTTTGCGCTAAATTGGCAAAATTATGATTTTACTATCCCCTTTGTAATTTAATTCAATTTTTGAATTAATTTACTCATTTCGTTATTAATATGAATATTTCAAAATTCACAAGATCCAAATTCATGAATATTCACCTTTTTGTTGAATTATTTAAATAATTATAATATATTTTTAGTGAATAAAATTTTGAGAGTGTTACATATAATTGTCATGTCACATCGATATAAGACACATGATTTCCTACATATCATCCTATATAATCTAATATTTTTATTATAACAATAATAAAAATGATGATGATGATATATTTTTTACACCAGGGTTAAATTATCATTCTACCGTAAAAAAAGACCCCTTGTTTTCTGGGGTCTCCTTACCGTTTGCATCTTAATTGCTTCCTTCCAACTTTCAGCTATTCAAAAATTCCAAAAAAAAAAAACTCCCTTTATGGAAGATCATCAACTTTTATTAAAAAAAAAATGGCCGTGGTCATTAGCGAACCACATCAATCATGGAAGTGAGAAACGAGAAACTAATATTGAAACACTGTGAGTTCCCCAAAGAATCAGACATGGAAGTGATTTCCAGTGAGAGAATCAGTTTGATGAAAAAAGCTGATAATTCCCTCGGCTTGCAGTCCTTCACCCCTGACTCTGTAAGTTCTCTTCTTTAATTTGTTATCTGTTTGGTTTCATGGAAAAAAAAAGTAAATGTTGCTGGAAAAAATGGTATATAAAGCTATGATATAAAGTTAAATATTATGATATAACCTATCTTGAATATAATCTAATACGGTTAATTTACATCTGGAAATATGAATTTTAACCGAGGCCCAACCCATACAACCTAGAAAAATGGGCAATTTGAGTTTTGCAAAAATGATATTGTTTTAATGTGATTCTTTTTTTACTTGAATCCATATGGGTCCAACCCGTGACGGATTGGATCATTGGGTTGATAAGTTGGACCTTTTTTATTTTTTAAAAAAATTTGTGACTTCTCTATGTGTATTATGTAACTTAACACTATTAATATCGACTAATTATTGATTGTATTGAATGTTAATGATGATTTTTGGATTTATGCTTATTTTGTAATGTGTGGATAATGCTTAATTTGTAATATTTGAAACTTTATTATTTTGTAATGTTTTTTTATTTTTTATTTTTTTGTTTAGGTTTGCAGGAAAAAAATTTATTATAATGTTTAAAAAAAAGTTCGAAAAAAGCAGTATAAAAAATTTAGAAAAAAAGAAAGAAAAATAATATAGATTGGGCAAGCTAACTCACCAACCCAGAGATTATGGGTTGAGTCGGCTAAATGTCAACCCATATTGATACGGTTCTTTTTAACTTGAACCCGAACCTAATAATCCGTAGCGAGTTAACACGAACCCGATGGTCCGCTCATATTTACCATCTTTAATGATTATATATTAAGATATAGAGTGACTTGTCATTGCTTGCACCTTTTTTTTCTTTTTTTTGCCAAGAGTCATTACTTGCACCTTAACTTGTCATTCTTGCTATGCTAAAAAATCTGGCATATATATAATATGATATAATCTAATACGAATTTGATAAAAGAAAATATAATCTAATATGAAGTTAGATATTCCGGTATAATCAGATATGAAATTACATATGTTCATATAATTACCTATTTTGAATATCATATGATAATATATGGACCTTACAGTAATTATTTCTCTTACTTAAACCTTAGTGTAATTTCTCCATTTTAGAATGTTGCAACTTTAGCATGTCCACAACATTAATTTCTAAAAATTATTGCCAAATACAAGAACATTGAATTGCACTAATTAAAAATCAAAATATTTATAAAATAAACACTTACAGTTATTTTAACATGTTTAATGAAATGAAACGAATAATTAGTCCTAAATCAATATCAAAATCAAATTTCAAACCTTACAATCAAGTATTGTAAGCCTAAGATTCATATTGACTAAATTAATGGCATTGATATTTTCCCACACCAAAATAAATTATCACTATTTTTATTTGTAATTCAAAAATCTACTTTTGATAACAAAATTAACTTTTTTTAAACAGGAGAAAATGATATTTATTACTCTTTTCGGTCATTTTTATAAACAATTTTTTCTTTCTTGAGGTTTGTTCTTAATATAACCAATTTTTTTCTTGTGTCTCAAAATTTAAATATTTTCCTTTTCTACCTTTATTAAATACTTATCTTTATATTAATTATCTCCCACTCACCATTAATTCTCTTTTATTTAATCATTTATTATACATTCTCTCTCATATATTATATTCATTCTTTCTCCTATATTCTTTTCATAAATAATGGCATATTTAGAAGAAATATAACATTTTTGACACATTTATGGTTTTTAACTAATCTAAACCATTAGTTCATTTGATGTAATTTGGAAAAAAAAGTTATTTATAAAAATGACGAATTGAATAATACCAAGCACATGCTATATGCTCCCTCTAGTCCTTTTTAGAAGAACATTCTCTCAAATAAAGATAGTTCTTAATATAAGTAACAAATCTCGTGTTTGAAAGTTTAAACAGGTATTTCCAGTTTTTCCCCCATTAAATAAATTTTCACTCACCATCTCTCTACAATAAATTTTTACTCATTATCTCTCATATACCTCTTTATAAATAACAGTATAATTGAAAAGAAAGGTACATATTTTACACATTTATTACTTTTAACAAACTAACATTTTAAACTGTGTAAAATTTAAAAAAAAAAAAAAAACAGAGGGAGCATTACATGGCGTCAGAGTTCCTAATGAAAATTTAATACAAGAGCGAAAACTTAAATGAGCATTTGAACACCAAGGCAAACAAAAGCATAAATAAGAGATAATATCTTTTAGAGTGGCTCCATGATAACAAATAATCGCATAACAACGATGTAAAACTTCATGCACATGCAAAAGAGAAATGTTAATCCCAACTCCACTGACATATATCTTCGTCACTTTTTTTCTTCTTAGCATGGTCTTCACTTGCCGCTTCAGCAGGCCAAGACCTCACAATAATAACATAAGAAGGAATACGAGTGGCCGCAAATATTTTTCAGCTGATGTCAAGCAAAATTATTATTATCTCCGGTCCTAAATATAAGATAAAGTTGATTTTTTTTAGAGAGATTAAGAAAGTTAAATAAGTTACTTAATCATATCATATGTTATGTATCCTTAAATTATATATTAGTTTATTAATCAAACTAATTAGATTGGAGAAAAAATAAAAATATAAATACTCTAAAGTAATTTAATTAGCTTCCTTAATTTTTTCAAAAAAGTCAACTTTATCTTATAATTAGAAAAGAAAGGAGTAGCATAATTAAAATTGTTAAAATGAAACTCACCGTCAAATAATAAACCAGAGGCTTTAATTTGAATCGGAAGCTGGGAACAATTTTCTTCAATTACCCCTAATGTACCTAACCCTTCCACAAGCTTCCCGAAGACCACATGAGACCTGCAACAAATACCAAATAACAGGATTAGTATCTTATGAATTTTGACAAAAATAATGTTTGCACATCGTGCAGTTTATACTCCCAACCAAATGGCGATGCGAAGGGAAAAAAGGCAAAAAGAGGGGAATTACGCTCAAGTTTCAACGAAGACAAATTATTACTGGCAGATCCCTTGAAATCATTAAATATCTAACAAATCTCAAGTTACCTATAGGTAATATATTCCATGTCACGCGCTTATTTTAATTTCAACCTTTTTCAGAGTATTCGCGGAAAACGATATGCGGTTCGGTAGGCAACACAGGAATAGCATAACTATACTAATAATATATGCATGATTACATAAATTCCCCATAGGGGTTCGTACATGATACTTACGATTAAGGTAGCTGCTCAAGGCTACCAGGGTGTCTAAACTCGCCCCAATGAAACGGAGACATATTCCTGACTGCATTCCGCACTGCAATCCTCTCGTGTAGTTCTCTTCTTTTGCTCTCAACATATCTTTTATCTTCTCCTGTCTAAATTGTTGGTAGGGGAGGGTGAGATTCGAGAGAATCTCAGTAGGAAACATATATCATAATGCATGCATGATTGATGCTATGTGTATGACATGTTAGCTTTATCTAGATGTATGCCCCATAATGACATTTCTGCATGCTCAATGTTTCATACAACTATGGCCACAGCGAAAACAAAAACAGAGCTTCATTTATTCAAATATGCTCTACACAATCAAGTAAAGCAATCACATACATCATTACACAAGCAAAGATATCAAATACATGCAAGTAAGGTAAGTCCCCTACCTCCAAATCTTTCTCCTCGATTTGTGTGCCAACAGCTCGGGGCTCCATATTCGATCCTACAATGTCAAATGTACTCTTTAGACACTTTCATAGTGTTTCTGGGGGTTATATGAGGCTATATTGAAAATTTACTAAAATACCCTCGGGGACCCAGCCCCGCCGTACCTGGCCCGATGGCACGTTTTTCCAAATTTTTTACTAGGGCTATCCTAACGTATTTTCATCCAAGGAATCCATTTCCGGACTCAAAATCATCAAATTCAATGTCAAATTATGAAATTGCCCTTGACAGCCCTACTTTTAGGGTTTTAGGGGCGTTTCCGTAATTATGCTTTCTCGGCCTTTTCCGAAAAAGTGCCCAACTGTGACCCCACCTATTTTCGCCCACTGAATCCAATGGAATCATCAAATCATTGAAAATCAAACTCTAAGACCCATTTACAATGCTGACCGAAATATATAGGTTTTAAGGGGAAAATTGGGGTTTTTCGGTTTCGGCTCCTTAAACACGTTCCTTTCTACTTCTAACCACTTTATTGACTATTCCATTAGGTTAAAACTACCATTTAGTATCAATTTGGGTAGCATAACAGCCCCCACAACCCATTTTCCATTTTTACACACAAAGACAATCCAGCGAAATTTCACCGATTAAATTGTCTATAGCAGCCAGAATAGTCAATATACAAGAGTTTGGAAGTTACCTCAAGCTCCCACTAGCTTTTCCTTCTTGTGGCTGAAAACCCTAACTTCAAAACACCATGAATCTTGCTTCAAATACCTCAAACAATATAGAAGAGAAGCTTAGGAGAAGGATTATACACGTTAGGTACGAATTCACCGAAGAAATCGACCTATCTCGTGAGTTTTCTCCTCTCCTTTTCTCTCTAAAAGAAAACAACTCTCTCTCTCCTTGGCTGCAGCACGTCTGAAATGGTGGGAGGAAGATGATGATTTTCCTTTTATCATTTATATTATAATATGTTAATCAATTGTTTAATTTTCCAAAATTCGGATTTTACAAAATTCTGGCAGATTTCTGCCCAAACTTTGAAAAATCATAACTAATTCTAGAAAAATCAAAATGAGGTGATTCCAAAGCCTATATAACCCTTATTGAGTCTAGTTTCAAGAAAAAATATAGAATTTTGCTTTCTGGAATCACAAAATTCCCAGAATTTCAATCTTTGCATATTGTTCCAGAAATTTCACAGTTTTTCTGTGCTGACTTCAAAAATTCATATCTTTTTGTGTATAGCTCTAATTGAGTCATATGACCTATCAAATTAAAGCTTAGGATGTTTAATTTCATCCTGTAAAATTTCATAATTTTTTATCATCATTTGGTCATTTAAATGAACATGACAAGCTTACTACCTTATAGGCGATTTCACCAAAAACATGATTACTTTCTCCAAAATTCATCATTTTACTTTCTTAATACCCAAAAGATATTAGAATTATTAGGGGATAAATTTGGGTTCCTGTTAAATTGGGGCTTAACAATCCACTTAATTTAGGCTTATTTCCAAGCCTCAAATCCCAAATTTCAGGGTATTACATTCCAATTGTGAAAAAAAGTCTTATCTTTTGAAATCATTACATGTCAAACTTTGTTATTTGTTTGATTTCAACAGGGGCAAAGCCGTTCTTTCATAATTAGAATATATCACCCATAGGTCCCTTGGGACTCTTTGGATATTTGATGATTTCAATGAACGGGTTAGTAATAATTTGTCTTCTTTGGACCTGAGCGTAATTTCCCAATAACAAAAAGTTAACCAAATAAACGAACCCATCAAGGCTTTCATCGGCTTTCAATGTAATCAGAAAATTAGAACAAGAAGCTGACTGATCTCTACGAGACATCGACAAGAGTCCCCTTTTGTCGTGTTTGAGGTAATTTGACTCAACTATTGAAATACTTCCTCCGGTTTTAAATATAGGACAAATTTTATAATGTAATTTACACTACAAACTTTGTCTTATATTTAAAACCAGAGGTAGTAAATCACAACAATTTAGAAACTCTGTTCATCCAAATAAATAGATAAAAATATTTTGAGAGCTTTCAAAAAGCTTAAGTCCAAGATCTAGCATTCTCACTTGGGGAATGCTGACCATATATGCTTTCTTTACAGTCTCCATCTTCCCCTATAAAAAGATTAAAAATGAGTTGCAGAGGTATAAAGAGTAGATATTACATCTAGGAGGAAGAAGAAATGATTAGCACGTTTGGAAAATTATAGCAAACTGGACATCAAACCACATGAAACTTCTAATTGCAATTAACATTGTAATCATGACGAACCTCACAGCACTTAATCAATATGATACAGTGTTGAGAGGACCATTCAATGAAAATTTTATATAAAAATAAAACAGTAGTTTATATAGATTATTTACATCTGCACTGTTGTGCCTAGATAAACTTAGGATTTCCAAACTGATACACTATTGTACCTCTCCGGCTTCACACACGACTTCTCTAAGCTCTCACACAATCCGGCATCGTCAATCTCCCTCAACAACTTCCGATATACTCTTATTAAATTATTAATGTGTTTAATTATTATTGAGAAAGTATCAATAGGGGGTATTTTAAGAAAAAATTGATAAAAATTAGAACTTTGTCTTATAATTTGGACCAAAATCAACTCTCAAATGTTATCTTATAATTAGGACCGGAGGGAGTATTTGAAAACAGAGGATGCAAAATTTACATAAAATCAGTATATCAATATGTCATATAAAACACATAACATGATGCATTATTCACAATCAATGAGCAACGCAGCCGTCCGTCAAATATCAGCTTTGCACAAAAAAAAAAAAAAAAGAATCTTTTTCATTTAATTAGTAATTAGAAGTAACTAGCCTAGGCCCGCGCGATGCGCGGGTGAGAGACCGGGTAAATTTTTAATGTGTTGTTATGTAAAAAAATCACTTAGATTGAAAACAATATTTTGTATTATGGAATACACTTTGATCCATATACAGATATATATAGGTGGAGAGGTAATATAGCAATTTTGACTTTCATTTCCCATCATGTACATAAAATACTCAAAACCACTCTATATAAAAAGTCATAATTAATTTATTAGAATCCCTATATTTTTTATTGAGTAGATACCCTAAATTTGAACATTTGCACATATTTATATTTATAACCGCCACACATTATTATTATTATTATTATTTTATTTAAGTATTTTGAGCCTGCCATTTTACTGATGTGTCGGCCAGAGAGATGCTTACTGCTCTACTTTTATATAGTTACCCTAAATTTGAACATTTGCACATATTTATATTTATAACCGCCACACATTATTATTATTATTATTATTTTATTTAAGTATTTTGAGCCTGCCATTTTACTGATGTGTCGGCCAGAGAGATGCTTACTGCTCTACTTTTATATAGTTAAGATTAGGAAGAGGAGGGAGTTAACCTGTATGGCTTAGTTGGAGGGGGAGGGAGGGGAGGTATCCTCTATTTGATTCAAGGGACGAGGTGAGGAGTGGTGATAATCAATTTACCATTACACCCTTACATATTAGTCTATATTTTGTATTTATCTGTTTTATAAATTAATTTACATATCACAAAATCATAAGGGTAAAATAGTCACAAAAAGTTTACATTTTTAATCAATTTATCATCCGTATATGAAACAAGTGAAGAGTTTATTTTTATTTTTTCTCATAGGCATTAATGAAAAATCATGGAATATCACAAATCACAAGGGCAAAATAAAAAATATTTTTTAAAAAAATTTTAATTGTTAATTAATCTATCATTCGTATCTGAAATGAGTGCCTCAATAGACAACGTACCACTTCCATAAGAAAAGGCGCCGGCCTGCATAACAAAAAAAGTAGCTATCAGTACGTATGGAAAGAAAATGATTTTTGAAAATTAAAAAGCCTATTTAGTATTATAAGATGGACAACTTAGTAATATGTATAAGCTTAAATACATACCTTTACATACGAGCTAACTTTCTCAACCTCATGAAAGAAACAATTTGCGTAACACATACAATTTTCAGTTCTAGGGCTGCATCCTTTTTCTCCTGAACAAAGAGAAGATTGAAGGGAGAATATTATTTAGGTCCCAAATATAACACCCCAAATTTTATATTCACCAAATCTATTGTAATTATTTGAGAAATTTAATAAAATGGTGAATATTCATGAATTTAGAATTTATGAATTTTATAAATGTTCATTTTCATAAGAAATTGGGCAAAAATAATTATGGAATTAATTTGAGTAATTTTAAAAGCCCAAAAATTAAGGTCCAAAAATGGAGAAATAATAGAGAAAATATTTGGTCCAAAAATTTATGGAAATTGACCAAAGAAAAATAAGAAAAGAAATTGGATTAAAACGGTAATGACAAAATCGTAATTTTTCCAATTTAGCACAAAATTGATTATTTTCCGATTAATTGAGATTAATGTCAATTAATTAAGAAAAATAAAGGTGAAAAATATATTTAGAATATTTTGGTCAATTAAATATGAATTTATGAAAAATTTGAGTGAAAAGTGTAATTTTGACCAAAATTAAGATTTTACGTATATACGTAATTGGAACAAGTTGTGAAGCCAATTGAGACCAAAATGTAAGACCCCTAGGAGTCTCCTACATGTGGCATGAAGAAGGAAATATTGGTTGGGTTTAATGGGTATGGTTACATTTACATAGGATTTATGTACATGAATTTTGATTTTTGGAATTATTGGAAATTAATAAATAAATAAACCTAATATATAATCATTATCCTCTTTTTCTTCAGCCCTGATTTCCAACGCCATAATAGACCCAAAGCGAGAGAAAGACCTCATATTTTTAGAGAGAGAAGGAGAGGAAAAAGCTTGCAAAGGTAAGTAATTTCTTTGGTAAATCGGTTCTTAATACGTATATATAATTCCGTTCCTAAGCTATTCTTCTATGTTCCTTAAGGTTTTTGAAGCTCAAAATTTGGTGTGTGACAAGCTAGGGTTTCGGCCAACACTTGGAAAAGCTATAAGGAGTTTGACGTAGCTTCCGAAACTTTAAACTTTGACGATTATAGTTGCTGTAGACAATTTAATCGGTGAATTTTCTTCGGATTGACTTTGTTTGTAAAATTTGGAAACGTGACATTAAAAGTGTTATGCAGCCAAAATTTGGATTAAATGGTTGATGTAACCTAATGAAATAGTTCATAAAATGGTTAGGAGTAGAAAGGAATATGTCTGTGGAGTTAGAATCGAGAAACCCCGATTTCCCCCGGAGGATCCCATAATTTCAATCAAGGCTATATCTAGGGGTAAGAGTTGGATTTTCAATGATTTGATGGTTCCATTAAGTTCAGGAGGAAAAATTAGGTGGGGTTATATTTGGTTACTTTTTCGAAAAAGCCCGAAAAACATAATTATGAAAATGCCCCTAAAACCTTTAAAGTGGGGCTGTCAAGGGCAATTTCATCTTTTGGCAGTGAATTTGGTAATTCCAAGTCTGGGAATGGATTCTTTGAGCAAAAATATGTTAGAATAGCTCATGTCAAAATTTCAGGAAAAATATAGTCGGATTGGGTACGGTGGGGCCGGGCCGGGGTCCCGGAGGTATTTTGGTAAATTTTCACATAGGCTAATATAACCACAATAAACACTATGGTAGTACCTAAAATGATACATGAATAAGTTTTGACCTAATTCTTGTACATTTAATATTTTAGGACCGAGTTGAGCGCTTAAAGTCGACATGTTTTACGAGGCACGCGATACGGGGGTGATAGAGCTTTGAGGTAGGAACACTATCTTTCATACATCATGTCATAGTTCATATGAATATTGGGATGTCATTGTTTGTGCTTTTAATCAACATGGTTTGCCTAGACGAGGCAGTTAGTTCCGGAAGTACACTTACACTTGAGGGTTGGTTGAGAATCCAACCAGTGTACGAATAGTGGGTCAGGTGCCCTACTCATGTATACATGACAATGTGTTATATTGTTCATTAACTAGTGCATACATGACGCATATCATATTTACTTTTCACATTTTATATAAACAATAATATGTTTCTATTATGATTCATTGGAATCTCACCTTTTTTTATGAAACAAAATATCTTAGTGAGTGCCAACGGTTCAAAAGGCAAAGACATAGGTAAAAGGAATTGATGGGCACGTGTCTCGAGACAAAGACGAAGTTCGCTGTTATATATTGTCTATGTTTGAAACATCTTTGGATGTTTTGTAATAATTGTAAATATTATCGAATTTTGTATGGTTAATTCTGGTTTGTAAACAAAAATTTTTATTAGTATATATGTACTTCTCTGTATGCCTATGGAACCTGGTCTATATTACTCTGTGTATATCGAAATGGAAACGGGTGTTGACACCAAATAAGGGAAATAATATATTGATAAGCCTCATAACTTGTTAATGACAACTCTTCATTTGTCAATAAGGACTTTTAATTTTTGATATTATTTTTTATGGTTGGACCTTAATGATATTTTCCCAAGACTAAATAAGAGATGGGGAAGTCATATCATATACCAAAAAATCAAAATAAATTAACATGTTGAAGGGCTTGTTCAATTAGTGAGACTGTAATTACAAAAGGGTTCTGCTAGGGGTATTAACAAGATCATATACCAGTACATAGTAAAAGGAAATTTTCTATAGTGAAAGGGGCAATGTCATAGAATTCCGTTTCAGTCCCTAATCCTTCTGCTTTTTTGTAGTGGAATAGCAGGGAGGACAAAAGAATTCATTAATTCCATTCCTACTCTCATGGTCAAAGATGTAGAAGTCAAATTAAAAAAAATAAAGAGAAAAGAAACTTCATCATGTATGATTATTGTAATTCAAAGAGTACTAAAATGAAAAGGGTACCTCAAAAACCATCCTTTCATAAAAGAACCCGCCTATACAGACATCTATAAAAACTCGTAATCTATCCTCCTATGCCATTGTCTTTTCTTTTGTGAATCAGAACTCAAGCTAACAAAACCACTGAAGTCGCAAAAGTCAGTCAAGAGAGGCCCATTAATTATACCAAAATAATACTGATGGGGCAGTTTAAGCAAGCTCATGTGATTGGAACAACATGCGTTTAGGGTTAAGTTTAGGTTCTTAGTTTGACCCCCCCTGTCGTGCCAAGATACTAAGAACAATAATATTGATCTCATCCATCTCCATAACAGATTAAAAACGGGACTACATGATTAGGGGAAATTATTTTCAACTGTGACTATTAGAGTTACAAAGTCTTTTCTTATTTAGTTATTTCTTTATTGACTATGATGATGAAGCTCAACTTGGTGTACTACTAAACAAGATCATGAAGCTTGACTTGCTTGGCTAATTTACTAGAAAGCTAAGTTACCTACTTAATAAAAGCCGCCATGACAATCCAGGTAAATTACAATTTACCTCCCAATGATTTGGTTCAAAATCAAATCTCTCTTGTTGTTTGAACTTTGAAGTGTCCCATTCAACTCTTCCTTTTTGTCACTTCAATAAGAAGTTAAAATGGTACACAATTTCAAAGGCAAAATTATATATGCATCGTTTTTACCATAAACATTTTACTAGTTTGTAAGGTTATTACTGGGATTAAGTAACATTTTTGAAAATAAAACCGTCCAACTATGGCCTCAAACTCTGTTAGAATGTTTAAGATGGTGCATTGCCCTGGTGACAATGTGATCTCTTATGTACAGGTCACGGTGGGTTCGATCCACAGAGCAGTTTGAACTCCTTTCCAACTCAAAAAAAAAAAAAGAATGCCTAAGCCTCCATGTTGCATACAACAAACATTTTGTATTCCAAAAAAAAAATTTAAACAATGATATAACTCATCCTTCTAACAATGGTGTGACCATATTTTATAACATTTGGGTATAGAATATCACAGGGCTCATAAGAATAACTGAACAAATTACATATTACAAACTACAAAAGTTATGAATGTGACAGTTCAAACCAGAGGGATATGACTGGCCCAAAAAAAGGTAAATTTCCTCAAAGAAGTCATCAATTCTCAAACCTAGCTTTGCTTGCAGTGGTTTCAGAACCTATTTTTCGTAAGTTGAGACAAAACTCTTATCACATACTTACCTCATATATCATAAAAGTTATTCTCAAAAATTAATCAAAACACACAATTGGAGGAGACATTTGTATGGGTTGAATTTTAGAAAACAAGATAAATAAGATTATAACCATTCAATAACTAGTCAATCATCAACCAATAATCAATAACTTTGTTGCTACCTTAAGGTATACCTGATTTATGAGAAAACGGGTCAGTTGGGATCCATCATGCAATAAAAACATTTTATTGCTTTTTTTTTTTTTCCGGAAAGAAACATTTTGTTGCTAATTATTTTCTAATTGTTGTAAAAATAAGGAAAATATAAGAGAGATTTAGATGAGGGAGATGAAGAAATATAAGAAAGAAATGGAGAAATCTAAATCTCTCTTGTATTTTTCTTATTTTTACAACAATAATTAGCTTTATTTACATTTATTCATAATGGACTTATTCATAATTGATTGATTAAATAAAGATAATTGAAAATGATTTAATTGTTTTTATTGCTTAATCAATCATTTCCTGTTGTTATTGCTTAATATAATCAATCATATCCAAACCGTACTTAGAAATGTCCTCCCAGTTAAGTAAATATGAATGGATATTAAGTAATATAGTAAAAAATCTAATGATTTTCTTTTTATCTTAATTGTACAAGATTTCTCCTAATTTTTGAAGACGTATGCATATAATGCAAACCAATAAGACCGCCAATATTTCCCAAAAAAAAAAAAAATCAGAAAGTATATTTTTAATTAAAAATTACATTAAAATAAATCTTATTTACTAATTTATATTTATCCTACTAAATCTCTGATTTATTCTAAATGGTTCGTTTAATATTTAAAAATTGTCTAATTAATATTTTTAGTAAATTTGGAAAAAAATTATAAATTTTAAGTTAAAGTGAAATATTGGTTCTTAAAAATGTTTACAATAATAATAAAGGAATTTATTGCTTGCATTGGTATAAATATAGCGCAGGTGACATTAGATTTTCAACTCGATTTAGACTAATAAAAATGTTTTTAGTCTCTGACTTACCCTTTATAGTTATCAACGAAATTTTTAGTATAAAATCTGATCACTGGTTAATCTTATCATCAAGAAAAATTTTAATTATTTTAGTTTTAGATAAAATAAGTTTTTTTTAAATAAATAATAAAAGAATGGAGAACCAACTAATTAATTGACATATAAATAATAAATATATCTATTATATATAAAATAAAAGCCTATCATCTCATCAAATCTTAAAAACAAATTATCCCGTATTAACATGTATTGAAAGCCACCCTCACTTTATATATGTGTGTGAGAGAGAGAGATTAGAGAGAAAGTTCATAACAAACTAATTTTCTGCTATTGAAGAGATAAGAATGAATTCTCCAAGCTTTACTTCAATGAAAGTACAAGAGAACCGAGTTTATCCTTTTTCTGAAGGTCGGTGTGAATACTTAGGAAGACGACCTAATGCTTTGTATAGGCAACAATATCTGAGACACTACAATCCCATGAAGACCACCAAAAAAGAAACTCGGTTGTCAAAAATCATGCACGGATTCAAGAAGTGGTTCGCCAAAACTTTTCCATGCGTCAAGGCTCATCCCAGCTGCTATCGTTGAATCGTTGTTCATCCTCAAGTTCCATCATTATGGCCATGAATACAAGCCATACAACTGATATATAGGATATCAGATATTATTTTGTATTTGAGTAGTTGCGTGGTTAAGATATTGTGAGATATTACTTTGTTATTCAATTACTTGCATGGTTAGGACTTAGGAGTTAGGACACTTTCTACATAAAGTGGCTCCTATCATGATCAATAACAACCAAGCTTTTGAGTTCATTTTACTGTCACAACTACCTAAAGTAACATATGTTTTTAATTTTTCTTTTATACTTCATAATATGCATCTTTTATTAATTTCATCATAACATATCAGCTCCTTGCTTGGGATATTTTTCCATCTGTTTATAATTTCATGGTGATTTTCAGTGATTGGTTCTTGATATTATCTTATCATTTTATATTTTTACAGTAACATCTTAATGCCTAGCTCTTTATATTATCCGTTTTTTGCCACCCCTAACGGCTTTAAAACGTGTAGAGGGGAGGTATCTTGTCCTTATAAGGCTGGGAGATATCCAGACATTTATAAGGTTGGGAAGGGTAACGAAAAACTCTTTATAAAGGTTTGGATACCATGCAGGCCTCAAAAGCCAAAGCAGGTGTTGAAATGTTACAATTGGTGTTAGATTCAAGTTGATGTGAGCCAATGTGCAACATCAGCACTAGAATGTTACCATTGGTTCCAAAATCGGGTCGATGTGGACCAATGTGTTAGTAAAGACGCTAGACCTGTAAGGGATGGAGTGTGATATCCTATATCGATGGGAAAGGCGTGGGTCTAAATACCTCTCCTTTTTTGACACTAGAAACAACGATTGGAAAAATGGAATTTCTTAATTTAGCTTTTGGTAATTTTATTTTTAGTAAAAATTCAATTGTGTAATGTGATTTATGTTTGGAACAGCGATTGTATAAATGACTTTTGCAAAAGTAAAATTTGTTTGGATTGACTTAAGCACAAATGACTTTTGTGATAATAGTAAGAGAGAGTGGGTTAAAAAATATTTTAAAGGGTTAAAAACACAAAAAAATAGTTTAAAATAATTTTTGGAACTGAAAAAGTACATTAAAGATAAAATTGTAATCAGTTTAATAACACATTGGGTACAGCTGAAAAAATATTTTAAGGGTTAAAAGCATCAAATAATAGTTGAAATTAATTTTTGTAGCAAAAAAAGTATATTAAGGGTAAAATTGCAATCAGTTTGATAGTACACTGGACACAACTGAAAAAATATTTTAACCATTCTCACTCCTCCCAAAAGCTAAATCAATAAAAATTGAGAAATGGAGCTTATGGCAAAAACTATTAAGATAGAGTAAAGCTCAATTACTCACTTTAAAAACCAACACTCAATAATTTTTTTTTCAAATTTTTCATTGAGCTTTTTAGCCTAATTGAGCTTTTGGGTTTCGCACCCACACAAAAACACCCCCCAAGCCTGATTAGACATGACAAGCTCGATTGGGCATGGACATTGAATTGAGTGTTTGGCACAGTTTAAATTCAGTTGGGCTTAAGATAAATTTAATGGCTTTTTGAAAAAGCTAGAATGACGAGCTTGTAGCGTCTGGCTTATGATTTACATGGGCCCCACCATCCCTCATTTCGCATCACCAACTTCGATGAGCTCTTCCTCTTCGACCCTTCCGACCTCGTTATCTCCAACCTCCCTTCGCCGGCGTTGCCCAACTCCTCCACAGGTGGCAACAAATCCTCGCCTTTCGCCGCCGTCGCCGTAGCACAAAGCAGCGGCAGGGTGCCTGTAGCCATAGAGTTTGCCTCAAATCTTCCTTCAGAGGAATCTAATGGTGGCAGCGGGAATTCACGTTCGAGGCCGACACAGCTTGTCCATGGATTCTAATTGGGATTGACTGGTGGCATTGATGGCGACAAATTTGGCTGGAAAGGTGTAGAGGAGAGAAGGGTGGGTAATCACCGACACAGCAATTCCATGGATGGGTCATCGTTGATGTCTTTGGAGGCTGACTCTTTCATGGCTATCGACGGGGTGAAGAAGGCCATGGCTCCTGATAAGCTCGTCGAACTTGCTCTCGTTGACCCCAAGAGAGCTAGGAGGTTGATCACTCTACTTTTGCTACTTCACTCTTTCTTTTTGAATTGAATTTTGGGCCAAACCGCTTTTTTGGTGATCGGCAATAATGGAACAAGAGAAAAATATTTTGTGACTTTTATCTCTCTGTTTTTTTTTGCCTATTATAATCTGATATTGATTTCTCACAAAATGAATTATATTTGAGATTCTATTAGAGACTAAATTATATAGCGTATTATATAGCATATGTGATCCAATTAATTATGTAATATTATTTGATTAAATTGTATTAATTTTAATTCTCAAATTTCCCAACTTTAATTTTTATAAATTTTTTATAATTTTAAATTTAATTTCTCTTTTACCATTATCATAAAATTCACTTATGATTAAGTCAATCTAAACAAGTTTTCCTTCTATAAAAGTTATTTATATAACTGTCAATCCAAACATAAATCATATTAGACAAAATGATTTTTATCAAAATTAAAATAATAAAAAATCAAATTAAAAAAAAATCATTTTTACAATCTCAATCCAAACACTCAAGCCATTGTTAAACGTGATTGTGAGTTGAAACCTGGTATAATTGAAGTGGGAATATTATTGGGGAAACGGAAACCTCTTATTAGTCTTACGTGGCTATTATTTTGGGAGAAATTCTTGCGTGCCCCACGTAATATGTGTATTGGCAAATAAAAGAAGGACAAATGGCATTAGTGGGCCTACTACCGACTCAATTTTAATGGTACGGACTCACTAATGGCCACCTTCTCTCCCTCTCTTTTTCTCTCTCCGTACCAAGTTCTCCTCTCTCACCATTACTTTTTTTTTTTACCTGACTTTTTTTACTTCAAATTCATCCTCTTCTTCCATCAAGTAGCTTAGCAATTTGCACAAGCCACAATGGCCGTGAGTTTTGATGGTTTCCTTCTTGGTTCTATAGGCCTCTTCTTTTCACTCCCTGCTCTCTCCATTGAGACTCTCGACACGATCAGCTCTGAGGTCTTGGCCATCGACTACTACGCCCCGGCATCTTTCGCCGTAATAGCCATCTCAAAATCCCTCATAGCACAAACTTTAGTGGCCAATGTTGATAGTGAAGGAATCTTCATTGGTGAGATCTCTCCCTTCACACTTGCCTGATGTCATGAGACTGTTGCTGCTGCAATCACAACCATCTCTGCATAGGATCTAATGGCTTACATTGATTGTGGTGGGCCCCTAGAAGATATAGTGAGAGAGGTGAAGGCAAGATTTAAGGCGAAGAACTTGGAGAAAATGCTAGAAGAATTCACAATTTTGTCTTCTGTGGTCACTAAATCATCATCTTCATCAAATGAAGAATCTGGGTTACTTAAGATATTTAAAATTGTGGACGATCTGAAGAATTTAAAGTCTGAAAAATTGGGTAAAAGAATAAAGTAAATGGTGAGAGAGGAGAAATTGGTACGGAGAGAGGAAGAGGGAGAGAAGGCGGTAATTAATGAGCATGTACCATTAAAATTAATTGAGGCAGGCGTGGGTCCACTAATGCCATTTGTCGTTCTTTTATTTGTCAGTGCATCCAAGAATTTCTCTTATTTTATGCATTTATCTGTTTATGTGCCAAAAATATTATCCCAAAAATTGTAAAAACTTAGCAATGTTGACATTTCTTAACAAATTCAAATAATCAATAGTTAATTAACCAAATTATGTTGAGTTTACTTTGCCATGTAGGATATTTTGCCATATATACATCATACTGTAATATGGAAGAGGGGCCTCTCCACTTCCCTTACCATCCACTTCCCTCCATTTCTTTATTCTCACCATTAGATTAACTCTAAACGGTTGAGATTCAATATCCTGTATTAAAAATTATATATAAATACATTAACAAAAGTATAAAGATATGAACAGTTATATCAAATTTTAATGATTTAAATTTATTTATATACATTTTTGTTATTTAATATTATAATAATATTTTTATAGAATATTAAATCTCAA
This sequence comes from Inga laurina, assembly GCA_963855925.1. Taxonomy (NCBI): domain Eukaryota; kingdom Viridiplantae; phylum Streptophyta; class Magnoliopsida; order Fabales; family Fabaceae; genus Inga; species Inga laurina. The sequence goes on from OY979708.1 coordinate 26,384,604, forward strand.
CCATTCATAGTTAATCTGACGGTGAGAATAAAGAAGTGGAGGGAAGTGGATGGTAAGGGAAATGGAGAGGACCCTCCCCCCTGTAATATAAATAAGATAACTGCTGGTTAGGCTGTTAGTTAATAACCATAGGCCGTTAGGTAATAGCAGTTATGGATAGTTATAGGAAAAAGAGGCGGTGTTTAGAAGAAGGGCTGGTTATATAAATACCCTCTTAAGTCTATTATGAAGGTGTCGAATATTTGAATTGATTACCAATAAAGAATTTCATGAATTTTAGTCTCTCCATTATCTGTTCTTCTCTCTCTTCCTCTCTTCTTTTCTCATTTCTTGCTAATACTGTAACAGTGGCATCAGAATGGTCCTTCCTTGGTTGTCTCTCCCACCCTTTCCACTTCTATCTCTCTTAAAACCCAAAAAACAATTCTATGGCTCCCCTTCCATCCCCAAATTCAAATGAAAATACAATGTGACTTTTACAAAAAGGCAATGTCAAGGAATTTAATGCCTTCTTTGATGAGGCCACGTGTAAATTATAGCTGCCAGAATGTTATCTTGTCCTGATGTATGTGGTGGGTCTAAAGAAAAAGATTGTAGATTCAATTCGATTGTTTTACCCTCGCATGATGCAAGAGGCTCTTTCTATGGCTAGAGTGCAAGAGATATTCTTACAAAGGCAAGCAGAGAAGGAAAGAAAGGCTTGGGAAGATCAAAGGCAGCAGCAGATGCCTCTGTTTGTCAAGAACGAGACAGGAGAAGTGCACTCAAAAACACAAGAAACTTTCGTTGCTCAGGAGCAAGATGACAAAGAGCAGGAATTGTTTGTTAAAATGGATGATATTGGCGAAGACGTGCATGAGAAACCAAGCAAGATGATAGATGAAAAAGAAAGCCTTGAAGCCTCTAATCTTCAGCAAGAAACTGAGAGCCATGATGAAGCTCGAGTCATGTAATATGCGACGGAGCAGACTGATGACATGAAGATGAGTTGTGGCATGATCAAGCTTTCAACTACAACTGAGAAGACTAAAGATGCGAAGGATGCTTATCGATGTGGAAACATGTCGAATATTGGAATTCTTGGACACTACCACCAAGTTTTACTAACGACGGAAGTAAAGCTTGGAGTTAATGGGTCATCACATGAGATTAATCATGATGTTCGAACTCTAGAAGCTTGGAAGAGTTCGAAGGTGACATATATGGACAGTGGGTCCCAATTAATTAAGGTCAGAGGTATGTTTCTTGTCAAACCCAAGGAACTTGTGTTTAATTTGGGTTCTATTCCTCCCAATTCTTCAAAGGCCGAATATGTATTACTTAGGGATGATGCAAATAACACTATTGTTGTTTAGGGGTCTTCATTCTTTGGCTTTGTTGGAGGTTTACAGGTGGTTTCGTACCTTATGGACAGGTGTGAGGCTGTGGATGTTAGTGGGTTCCAGCTGGTGCCATGAAGAGTAGTATTTTTTCCAACTTATTCTATTTCTAGTACTATTCATCCTATTGCAATTATTATTCCTGGGTGGATAGGGGTACAACTGTTCTCCATTTTCTCTAAGATTCAGAAATACTAGGGAAACGCATTGGGTTTAGCACCAGCAGATGGCTATCTAGGCCTTGCTTTTCAAGAAAAAGGGCCACGTTCGTGCTTGCAATAAATTATTTCTATGAGTTGTTTTCAGCATTCTGCTCCCAATTTGGTTCAGGGGAGAATTAATCACAATGCTCTATAGAAGGCTCTGTTCTTTGAGTAAGAAAAGAAAAGGGAAGGCAAAGGCAAAGTTCACAGCAAGATCAAGTCACCAGGATTTCAGTACTGTCTAGCTAAAGTTTTTAGAATTTTCAAGGCCAGAAACGCAGTAAAGGTGCAGTAAGGCTCAAGTTAGAGAATTCTTCACTAAACAACAAAGTTTCTTTAGAATTTAAAAGTCTTTATTTTTGTTGATTTCATATTTGTCTTTGGTTACCAGCCATCCTTGACGACAAGGATGTTTTGGGAGGGGGTATTGTTATGAAAAAATATAAATAAGATAACGGCTTGTTAGGCTGTTAGTTAATAACCATAGGCCGTTAGGTAATAGCCGTCATGGATAGTTAGGATGGCCGTAGGAATAAGAGCGGTGTTTAGAAGGGCTGGTTATATAAATACCCCCCTTAAGTCTATTATGAAGGTGTTGAGTATCTGAATTGATTATAATGGCTGGTTAGACTGTTAGTTAATAACCATATGCTATTAGGTAATAGCCGTAATGAATAGTTAGGATAGCTATGGGAATAAGAGGCGGTGTTTAGAAGAAGGGCTGGTTATATAAATATCCCCTTAAATCTATTATGAAGGTGTCGAGTATCTGAATTGATTACCAATAAAGAATTTCCTGAATCTTAGTCTCTCCCTCATTTCCTCCTCTCTCTCTCTCCCCTCCTCTCTTCTCTCTCATTTCTTGCTAATACTGTAACATGGAGCCACATCACCATCATCCTTTAAAACTTCCTTTACTCTCCCCAAAAACAGCACAACCATAGCATTCCAGAACCCATAAATCGTTGGTAAAAAAACCCCAGATATTAGTATTAATATTGTTTTGTGTTTTTAGTTTTTAAAAAGAAGTTATTGTTTTTTTAAAAAAACCTAATTAGAAATAGATCCCAAAAAAATGTTTTATTTCTTTTAAAAATTAAAAAAAAAAATTGTTTTAAAAATGGGAATCAAATATGCCTTATATTTTTCAAAGTCTAGGTCAAAAATATATGTCTCCTAAATCATGAAATGCTTATTTTCAATAAATCTCTCTAATTGTTTTCTCTCCAGGGTCTCACATCTTTCTCATTTTCATCTCAAAACCTCATAACCACCCCTGAGTTAATAAAAATAAGTAGTTCATATCTAATATTTTATAAAATTAGTATTATAAATATAAATAAATAAATTTAAAAGGCTAGGACATGATGTATACAATTTGAAGTTTAAAATATAATAATAATAATTTTATAAAATATTAAATATGAACTGTACATTTTTTTTTATCTAAGAGTGAAGATGAGAAAGTTTTAGATAAATACCATTTGAACTTAAAAAACCTCAAAAGGTCTGTTAAAACATGGGAAGAACATATAGAACATAAGGGAGAAATATGAGATTTTGAAACGTTATGTTTTTAACAAAATGCCTCTCGGGGTTTTTTTTATAAAAGGAAAAAACCCTCTGTGCGCCTGTTGGCACCACCCTGCGAGCTGCTCCTGTAGCTTGAGCTCTAGTGATAACTTGAGTAAAATGATTAACTATTTGGGTATAGAGATTGATAACTTCAGCTTTTTAAATCCTATTAGGCGTCGTTAACAAGTCAAATAAAGATAATGATAACTTAAGTATAGAGATTGATAACTTCAGCTTTTCAAGTTTTCAATGACGCCTATACCTTTATTAGGCATCGTTGACAACTTAAATATAGGAAATTAACAATTTCGGGATAGAGATTGACAATTTGAGCTCCCCAAGTTGTCAATCTCTATACCATTGTTGCAAATTGCAATATTTAAGTTGTCATTATCTTTATTCAACTTGTCAACAACGCCTGATAGAGCTTAGGGAATTCAATTGGTCAATCTATATCCAAGTAATTAATCGCTTTACTCAAGTTGTCATTATAACTCAGGTAGCTGGCTTGTCGGTGGGGTGGTGTAGGGCAGCAAGATGATCTTGCCTTTTTTTTTTTCCCTTAAAAAAAAGTGAGGGATATTTTGATAAAAACATAATATTTTAAAATCTCATATTCCTCTCTTGTGGTTTATTTGTTCTTTTCATTTCTTAACAGACTTTTTAGGATTTTGTAAGTTTAAATGATATTTATTTTAAATTTTTCCATAAAATAAAGGAGAAAAAACGACAACATTTCCTTTCGCTTAAAAGCCTTTCTAATTTTTTCCCCAACCTTGTCCTCTATGAACGGCAAAATGTAGCTGGCATGATTTTAACTTTTAGATAGCACTTGACTGGGGTCATTAGTTTCAATGAAAGTTAAATTGGAGAGTCAGCATTTTCCCATCAATTTAAGAAAATCAATCATCCATCAAATATCACTTCTTAAAAATCCTGGAAATAGTTAACTTTAATTTATAATTAAGATTGGATGAAGTATATGTGTGTGTTTGGGATAGCGGTAGGAAAAATGACTTAATAGAAAAGTAAGTTTTTGTAATATGATTTATGTTTGGATGAACGATTTATTTTTGGACAATAAGTGCTTATAAATCGCGATTTGCAGTATACGAGGTAAGTATGTGAGAGGAGTTTTATCTCGACTTACGTAATAAGTGACTTAATAGAAAAGCTGTAATGAGGAGCTTATTTAATAAGTAGCTTATTCTACCCGTGATGCAATTAAAATAAGTTGAACAAAACACTATAAAAACGCAACACGTTTTTATTTGGGCTTATTACCCAAAAACAGGCTTATTTCTGCCCAAGAAGCTGAACCAAACACACCCATATTGAAATGATTTGATGGCAAAAAAAAAAAAAAAAAAAATTGAAATGATTTGCATTCATTAAGTGAGATACACTAGGGAAGTGACGAAAAGCATTTTACTTAATTTTTATAATGTATGTAAGGTAGGTAATTAACTGTTCCTTTATTACTATCATCACCCTCATGTAAACACAAAAGTAGCACATAAAAAATAGGAAAAATTACACTTAAGTATAAAAAAAAAGGGGATAAAAAAGTGATCCCTTGAAATTATAAAATGAAAAAATGGTTCTATTGATAAGTACAGGAGTGAATCATTGACAACTTCAGGAGAGAGCATTGACAACTCCATAAGATCATCTTTTTATTTTATAATTTTATGAGACCATTTTTTCGTTTCCCCTCATTTTTTACGATTTAAGTGTACATTTCTCAATATAAATACCAACAGTTGCCTTTAATGGAAATAGCTAGTATTCCAATCAGAAAGCTTGAGAGAGGTATCCACATGATTTAATGCTCCGAATATGGTTCCCTCAAATATGATGATTACACCACGGTTAATTTTTTTCTTATGAAAAAAAAAAGAATTGATGGGGGTAATAACATTATCAAACTAATTAATAGGTGTATTTATGAATTGTTCATTTGTTTTATTTGCTTAGGTATAGGTGCTCCATTCGATCCTTAATATAAAATATATTTAAAGAGTTGATCTTGATTCTAAATATAAAATATAATTTTTATATTCGTTAATCTTTTCATATTTTACTTTTATTGATGCTCCTTTAACACTTATTAAGGAGAAAAGAGAATAAAGGAATTAAGGAAGATGACAACGTGTGTGTTTGGCATATCAATTTAGAAGGTAAAAGCCATGATTGAAAGCCAAAAAGCACGAGTAAGCCAAGATTGAAGAATTGCACATGTTTGGAATAGCTTTTCATTGATCGAACTTTTGTAGAAAAAGCTACTTTAAGTCATAAGCCACGTGCATATTTGGGATAATTTATTTTTAACTTATAAGTGATTTTCATGTAAATCGAGACAAAACTCCTCTCACATACTTACCTTGTATATCGTAAATTACGATTGAAAAGTTATTTTTGAAGGCTCCAATAGCTACCCCAAACAAGCACAAAATTTCATGCTTTTGACTTTTCGACCGTGGAGAGAGAAAAAGTTTCTATCATGGAGAGAAGAAATTAATTGGTGTAAAGGACTCTGATTAAGGCCATTCTCATCAGTTAATTTTTTTTGATAGTACATGAAAAACTACAAACACCTCAGAACCCCCTCCTGAGTCTACCTGCGATCACGACCTATTTTGATCAGTAAGTAATAAGGTCATAATAACTACAGGAGGCGATTCAGTGATATGGAGATTCAACGCCATCTTCTAAGCTTCATTTGCCATGGCGTCTGCAACTGTGTTAACATCTCGATTACAATGTAACATTCCGATTTCCCAGTCACGAGCCATCAACATGCGAATCTCCATGATAAGTTGAAAATCTGGGTGTTCTTGAGACACCGTTGCCTGAATAAGTTCCATGACTTCACTACAATCACTCTCAATCAGGATTTGTCTGAATCCTCTATCCCATGCAATTTTAAGACCCCACAATACACCCCAAGCTTCAGCAAAGACCACTGTCCCTTAGCCAATTCGATACATGTACCCCAGCAAAAAATCACCATTGTGATCTCGCAGTACACCACCATAAGTGCACATCCTTAAGTTGTCACTCCTGGATCTATCAGTATTAACCTTCACCCATCCATGCGAAGGTGGTTTCCAATGTGTAGAACTCTCTTTCTCATTATGGTTTTTACACAGGCTTGTATTACCCCATGCTATGCCATCTTATGCTATGCAAACAGTGCCTCTACCTTTGGGAACTTGTGATGAAATTGACAAACGATGTCGTAACTTCCTCTGGGGTAGTAGTTCAGTTAGTAGAAAACCGCATCTAGTCTCCTAGGATTTGGTGTGTTTTTAAAGGGGGACTTTTCTGCAATTTCTATAATGGAGAGAAGAGTATTTTAGAAAATATATGTCATATTAACTAACTTAATTAATATTTTTAATTTAATTAAATTAAGTAAATATATCTTATATCAAGAAATATAGGGAGTAGTATTATATTTAAAACACATTTAATCAAAACCGGTATATATGTACTTCTTCATTTCTGCCCTAAATATAAGACAATCTTTGTAGTTTAAATTGAATTACAAAGTGGGTTTTTTATCTAGAATCAGAGGGGTATAATAATTTAAATTTCAATATTAAAAGTCATGTATAATGTAACAAAATATAGATTGAAAATGAAAAATTCAGCACAAATACAACCGTCATTCCGACGTGTTGGTAAGACAAGGAAAAAAAAACTATAACAAAAAGAAAAGGAAAAAAAAACTAATGCCTGTCTAGTGTCTATTTTTCAAATAATGAAAACTAAAAAGCCCAAAGACAAGCGTCTTTCGAACGCGTTGGTTTAAAAAAAAAAAAAAACAAAAAAGCTTCTTACAAAGTACAAACGCTACAGGCTGCCCCGGCCTACATATATATAAGCAACGCTATTTTTCTGGCCAAACAAAAAATAAGCAACTCTATTTGCTTCTGCGTTCGCTCCAAGAGACAAATAGAGATTTCTCTTGCTGATCAATATTTTGTCGGAGGAAATTGAGCGAGTTTATCTGAATCGGATGCCCAATGTCAAACTTCTTTGCGACCACTGCAAATCCAAACCCCAACAAGTCCTTTGAGGTATTCGAAATTCACGCTTTCCCACTGTTTATTGATGCTTTCAACGATTGGTCTTTGCCGTGTCGGACTGTCACTGATTATCTTCGAGTCTTGTATAATGTTATATAATGCAAGTGTTTGTTTCTTGATTTGTGAATTTTTTTAGGTGACTCATCCTCCTAGTGATTCTGTTTCGAGTCTTAGCTTCAGTCCCAAAGCCAACTTGCTCGTAGCCACTTCATGGGATAATCAGGTTCCTTCCCAACGTCTTGGCTTGATTAGTTACTTGCAATTGTCCTGAGATTTTATTGACTTGCATGCGCTGCACCTTAGAAATTTTGCTGTGAGAGTCTGGGGAGAAGATATTATTTGGTTATTTAATGGTACTAGAAAATTTCTGTTTTATAAAGGCATTACAAATTCCTTAACTTCCTCGCAGGTTCGATGTTGGGAGATAGCACGGAATGGGGTAAATGTTGCCAGTGTGCCAAAGGCATCTATGTCACATGACCAGCCGGTAAAATTTAGTTTTACTTCAGTTTGATTATAAGGGATTCAGTATATTACCAAAATGAAGGAAAAAGAAACGCAATTGATTCTTCAGTCTGCACAATTAATAAGCACAGTACCGCTTATCTTGAGTCAGCAAGGATCATTATGTACTGGTAAAGCACCCATACAGATGTTAGGGTGTCTATTTTAATGCTGGACATCCATCACTTTAGATGCTCAAGTTTTTATTCTTCATTCTTATGATATTTCTTGTTTTTCTTCTCCTTAAACATTAAGCTATTATTGTAGTCTATACGGGTCATAATGTATATATTCATGCATAGGTTTTATGTTCAACTTGGAAGGATGATGGCACGACTGTCTTCTCTGGTGGTTGTGATAAGCAAGTGAAGATGTGGCCTCTGTTGTCTGGAGGCCAACCAATGACTGTTGCTATGCATGATGCGCCAATCAAAGAAGTAGCTTGGATTCCTGAGATGAGCCTATTAGTAACTGGAAGCTGGGACAAGACTTTGAAGTAAGGCATTATCATTTTCTATTCCATTCCGTGTGTGTGTGTGTTTCTTTTTGATGTTCTCCACAGATAGTAGTTTGACATTGCATAGTCTACCTCTTATAGCAGTATTTATCATTGTGGATTACAGACTGTGCTGCATGTTTCAACATTTTGAATTTTTAAAACCCTTTGCCAAACCAAATTTTATTTTATCATATGCCTGGTAATGATGTCATCAAAGTCAGATATGACAATCATCAATATGACAGTTATTACTGTCATTGAACGTTTCACAACCTTTTGTTTATGTATTGTAAGTTGCAATATTTATTATTCATATCTATTCCATGTTTGGTCTTGTCCATAATGATTCTTTGACATATAGCTCTTCATTGTTATGCATGATCTTGTGCACCTGTGATTTTCACATGAGAAATTTTCCTGGCTTTTACGAGGTACTGGGATACTAGGCAGCCAAATCCAGTGCACACACAGCAACTCCCAGAACGATGTTTTGCAATGACAGTGAGACATCCTCTGATGGTTGTTGGCACTGCTGATAGAAATCTACTCGTTTACAACTTGCAAAATCCTCAGGTATATTATGCTTCTCTTGAGTGCTTTCTACATAATGATGAGACTATAAAGTTCATACTAGATAAGAAGTTGGTATGCAGATTTATTTTGAAGAGACAGGAATGGTGAGCATGAGAAATAATTTGAAAGAATAGAAAGAGAAGAAACTGAAACAATGAAAAGAAGATAAAAACCAATGGCGTGGAAGCGCTCTTATCTCTCTACATCAGTAATGAATACCTGTTAAATAGGCCACGAGGCCTCACAAATTATGCTTATCTGTCCTGCAGCCTTATATTTGTCTGTGTAACCATTCCTTTCGGTCAAGATGCATCAATTTAAAGAAAGAAATACATATTCACAAAGTGTTTCCCTTCTTCATCTTGATTAAAAAGCCCATAAATTAACTGCCAAAAACTCAAGTATGGACAAACTTGTATCTTGCTAGCTTGTGAAGTTAGGCTTACATCCCTGATTTGCTAAACCAATGAGTTGGTTGTCACAAGGCTGGGGGACTGTTGCAGGTATGCAGTTCTCCCTTTGTTTGTTAGACATCATGGTATAACACCAATCTTTGTCTTCTGGCTTGCTATAAAATTTTGATACCAACTCTTAGAAGGGCATACTTCTGAATTTTCTATTAAAAAAAAAAAAAGAATAGAGATCTCAAAACTTTCTTTAAAGCTTCTTAGTGCATGTAACATTTCCTGCAAATATCTAATGTCCCTTTCGTCTATAACCAACACTTGGGTTTTATTTTCCCCTAACAAATATAGCCAGTAAAACCATCAGGTAGTTTATTGAGTAATTAGCTCTCAATTGAGATTGGTATCTCTTTATTTGAAGATTTGCATAATAGAACAATAGATCTTCATTAATCTTATGCTTTGTTTGATTCATAATAAGATGACCAAATTGCCTCTGTAGTTGATAATTCAGCCACTTCTAGGAGATGGGGACTTGAAAGTAAAGGCTTTATAACATAATACCTTTCTGGAAAGTTTAACAGATTGTCAACATACAAAGCTTGAAATTCTCAAAACTTCCAGTCTGTTGATGTTTGGTAGTCTGTTTCGACATCTGATGGTGCCCATGAGCATGCCATGTAGTATAGAGCTAAGAAATACACTCTTGTAACCTATTGTGTCTATTTTTTGCCCCAAATGTTTTAACTATCTGTTCATTTGCAACAGGTTGAATTCAAGAAAATTATTTCACCCTTGAAGTATCAGACGAGGTGCCTTGCTGCATTTCCTGATCAACAAGGTTTCTTGGTAAGCTTTTCATACATTTCTGTGGCTCCTTTCAATATCTTGGAAGACTTATTTTCAATTCTCTTTTCATTTTATCCCATTCAGGTTCTATTGAAAAACTCCAAGTTTCTTAAATATTTCATATATTTTATTTGAAGGTGTGCTAAATTTACAACTCTGATGCTAATAAATAGGCAGCCATGAACCATAGGATGGGGCTCAAAAGGTAAATTAAACACCTATATGTTAGAACCTAACCCAGAAGAAAATAATAATTCAGAGAAGAGTTATAAAGAAAACAGAACTCTATCAGAAGAAAAACTCAAGTATCTCACTCTTGTTTTCTCTAATAGCCTGGAGAATCTCTTGACAACGGTTTACTCTGTAAACTTCGATACCTCATCGATCAGGGTCATAGGCTGATATATAAGAAAATTACAGAGCCTATTTTTTAGTTTTCCTCTTAAAAAGAAATACAGAAAATGATAGAAACTAATGTACTTGACTAGGACGTGGGATTAGTGGTAATCCAATTTATTTAGCAACTAGCAAAATCCTAGGAATTTAAATAAATAAATATTTAAGAAATTGAACCACTCGAACATTATGCTTCTACATCCACTCCTGCATGTTGCCACTCTTGAATAAGTCAAAAAAGGTGATCTGGGTTCTATCACTATACTAGGAATGAAGACATAAAAGCCAATTGAACAATCAGAGTTATGTATCCTAAGTAAGGCAACTATCCATTGATTGATTGAGACTGAACTTGAATCTGATGATGTGGCCGTTGTAGGTTGGATCAATCGAAGGGAGGGTCGGGGTGCATCATTTGGATGACAGCCAACAGAGTAAAAACTTTACTTTCAAATGCCACAGAGAGGGCAATGAGATATACTCAGTCAACTCTTTAAATTTCCATCCTGTAAGATTTTGCTTTTCGTTATTTTTTTTCATTATTCTAAGTTGAATATCAATAAAAAATATGCATGCCGAATTGTCATTTGAGTCCTTTAAATAGCGCAATTGCATTATTATCTTCCCATTTGAGTTTGAAACATCCATTAGTGCTCCAAAGGGAAATGTTGAACACAACTCTATGCTTCAATACATGCAAGAGCAAGGAGGTGTCCTTTAAAATATGTGCATTTCTTTTCAACCAAACTACCTCTAAGTTGCACACATTACACTTCACCGAATTTTCTCTCTTTTTGTCATCAATCTCTTAATAGGAATCAGCAAAATCTTCTCTGAAGTTTCTGCACGAACATCTTTGCTACTCAAGAACTCCTGACAAGTTATTCCAAAACAAAGCTGCTTGACTGTGAAGTAACCCTACTCAAATAAGAGAAAGTTATTTGGGCCTCCTAAGTCTGCAATCTGGGCGTCGATTAATTTTATTGAGTGCAGCAGGCTGAATAAATGATCTTGTTAATGAATCTTAGAATTCACAATCAGTTTTCTTCCTCCTTTTGTGAAACCAATTGGGGGTTTTATAATGTAGAAAACTTTCCCTATTAGGGAAATGAATGATGAGCTGAAAATAAGATTTACTAAGTATACACACCTGATCAAGGTTCCATAACGTCACATCTTGGTCAGTGGTATAAATGTGTAGAATCTAGTAAACCCAAGGGACGGTAACTCTTGGCTTAGTCTTGCGTTCAGATTGTTGAATAAAATGGAGATTCTTTGAAATAAAAGCTACTGAACTGTGCCCCCCCTCCCCCCCGGTGGGCGGAGGATGCAGGGATTTAACCGAATGGAGGCAAGGAAAAAGGAGTATTCCCCACCCAAGTATTCCCCCCTAACATGATTTGACAAACCACCCAACTAATGATCCACATGTTATATAGTCTAAGATGGATTTTGGACTTTCATGTGAGAGGCATGTATTGCAGGATTGGCATCCCACTTATTGGGCTTGGGTGCGTACTTTGAGTGATAATTTTCAGGCCTGAATGGACTTTTGCTCCTTCTAGTTTTAGAGAAGTTTCAATTTGCCCCCTGATTCAAAACCGTGTAATATTACCCTTATAGTTTCCTCAAGTCCAATAAAATCCCGTCTCAAATCTGTTATATACCTGACAGCCAAAGCTGACCTGCTTAATAATTTACATACTAAAGGAGGTTTCATCTCCCATCTTCCACACGAGCAGTCCAGATGGGCAGCTTGTTTAAGAATCATCAGCCCCCCAAAAGAGAACCTGATTTAGATCTGTGTTCCATATCCACATGAGCCTGGTACTATTCTGATGAAGGATGCTTACCTTATTCACCTCATCGCCTTCCATCAAAGTTGTAATTCATTTAAATGGTGAGGTTTCCCTTATTCTTAATGACTGCACGATCATCAAAGCTAAAATTTCATTTTCTTTGCCTGTGGGAACTGCAATCCAAACATAAAGAAACAAGTAACATAGGTTGATGCTTTTTTGAAAACGTACACATTTGATCCGTGCAATTGCTCCATGTATAGTTGAAGGATTAGAAGGTAAAGACAAATGACATCAAAAGCATTTTTCTGGTTGGGAACTTTCTTCTATCATTGCGTTGTAATGCTTTATGGACTATTTTAATTTGTGCCCTGGTCATTGGCTTTTTTTGAAGCATTCCGCTTGATTGAATTGGGTTTTTGAATGTGATTGAAAACCTGAGTTTGCATAGTGAAAATCAGTAGGCTTCTCCTAATCGTGGGTTGGGATGATTTCATGTATGCCTGTTGGAGCTTCTTCAACTCTGACAGATTGGTTCAAGATCTTTGCAAGTGAAATCTAAACAAATTGCCATGTGAACTGCCATATGGTTGAACAGTTTTAGAAAGTAAAAGCATAATGTTTATTTTAAAATAGAAAACCAAATTGAAATTTGTCGAAAATCAGACAGGCTTAATTGTATTATATCTCAATTTTTACTGTCTGCAAATAGAAAATTTGACTTATTCATCTTTGTTTTATTGAGTTCAATTGCTTGATAATTACCTTCTGTGTCATGTGATTTGGATTTTCTGCAAACCGTCATGCTTTGTTTTTTAAAAAGTAGTCTGGAGAATATTTCACTCACGAACTATTCCTATTAGTTTGTGAGGTGATTTCTATTAAAAATAGCATATGAGAATTGTCATAGAGGTAATATGAGTAATGATATGATAAATTAGGAATTTAGTTTCTCTTTCATAAGACTCTATCTTTCTCTCTTTTGCTATTATTCTAGTTATGTTCTTTAATTGATATATGCGAGATAGCATAGAAAATAGAAATAATGATGGTATATTTGACTTGCTGATCTATATTTAGAATTTGTGTTGATCTAGTTGAGATTTTTGTTTCTTCATCTTCATCATTATATGGTTTTGAAATTTTCTCATAGATTTGTATGTTTTATATTTTTTGACAAATATCTAGCAAATTGCAACCAGGAGCAGTGGGACTGTAAAAAATTTCAAGGATGGGATATTTTTCATAAGTAGCTCAATCATTTATTCTTTTGTGCTTTTCAAACTTCTTCCTTAAATTTTTTGTCTACTTATAAGCCCAACACTTCAATCAGTAATAGACATGCTATATATCGTTAATAAAGTTTACCATCTCAAACTTAAGTGTGTTATTATTTGTTAATTATTGCATTTGTTACAGGTACATCACACATTTGCAACTGCGGGTTCTGATGGCGCTTTTAACTTTTGGGACAAGGATAGTAAACAGAGACTAAAGGTTCTTCTGATGCTTTCATTAATTGTTAATTAGCGAACATTTTTCCTGTAATCAAATGCATGCCCTGCATATGGATATAATAGCGGAAACCTGTTTGCTCTTCACATCCTCTCCTCCAGTCTTCAGCATAATCTTTAATTCCATGTATATTGCAGTGGTTGTTTTGGTTTAATCGAGTGTCCTTAATGCTTTTCCAATTTTAATGCAAGTTTTTCTAATTTCAGGCCATGTTAAGGTGCAGTCAACCTATTCCTTGCAGTACCTTCAACAATGATGGTTCAATCTTTGCTTACTCGGTACATCCTGTTTCTTCACAAGTTTGCAGCTCTACGAAATAAATTTTGGCATCTTCTCTATCACACAAAACAGCATTTCTCCTTTGATTTATATATCTGCTTTTTTTTTTTTTGGGGCCATTTTGGAATTAAGATAGAAAAAGAAGCAGATACATGTAGGCATTTCACTGAAAAAAATGGAGGCATGCAAAAAAATATCAAGAAATGAGAGCTAGTTGATGGCTCTTCATAGTGAGCTTGTCTGTCAGTGTCATGTAGGATATACATTTTAGAGAAACTGGTTAAGTGTCATAAGAAGCTGTAAATGATGTGTTTATATCCCTGTTTTGCTATGATCGAGAAATTGTGGATTTGTGTAGTTCACTCACAAGTTTTGCTATTGCAGAAGAAAAATCTTAATGAATCTTGTTGAACCTTGTGCGAATGACATATGTTCATATTTCTGTTTATAGGTCTGCTATGACTGGAGCAAAGGGGCTGAAAATCATAATCCTGCAACAGCAAAGACTTGCATTTTCCTGCACTTGCCCCAGGTATCCGATTTGGTTGTTAAAAAAGAATGTTCTTTAATATCTCGTGGCGACATGCAAATATGATATGCTTCTTGTGCAATATATGCAGGAATCTGAGGTTAAGGGCAAGCCTCGAATTGGAACTGCTGGGAGAAAGTAGAGATTATTTTAGTTTGTAATACTCTTCTACGCACATAGATGTATTATACTGGCATAGAATGGGCAACATGGTCTTGACTTTCTCTTTACTCTCTGTTCTAGTTATATATATCACGAACAAATAGATGCATGACAATTTATGACAAAGGAATCACCACATTTGTTTTTTTTTTTTTTTAAATTTTTCTCCAAACAACGCATCATGTTACTACGTGAGGATCCGAATCGTATTGGTTATAGTAGTTTGGTAGTTTGATGATCATTAGGGATCTTTCTAGTTTCTATGGCGGAAGGCATCTGTAAGTAATTAGGCTGTGATTGCTTTACATTGAGATTGCAGAATTGCAACACATTTTACACTTTGAGGTGTATTCATATATGTAATTTCATTGATAGTTGAGTTGGTGATATGTGAATAATTTAGGCAAACAATCTTAATTATGATGGGGATGAATGTTTTGAAATGGATTTATCATAATTGGTTTATCCTTTGTTATTAACTAGCGGCGCAATACGCGGGCACTTATTGTATAAGTTGTATAAGTTTTCATTGTTTACATTTGTAATATATAAATATAAGACCATATGTATTTTTTACTAGGTATGAAGAAGAATGATATATTAAAATGTTTTATTTCATATTAATATTTACGAAAGGTAGAAGTTCTACATATATATTTGCTAGTCTATTTCCACTATTCACAGGCACATATCTCTATAAGGAAATAAATCTAGTAATAATTTACAAAGAATGAAGAAAAACTTAAAGATTAAATGTATGTGTAATAAAAAATCAGTTCTATATTAGGAAATTCTTGAAAGAGAAACGTCTAAGAATAGTTTTAATGTTTAATATTATTACTTAAAATCTACAACCATTTTAGTTTCCTTTCTGCCTTCTTTGATCTTTGTTGATGCATAAATCACAAGTAATATAACTATTAGCATGCTATATTTTCTTAGACTCTGAAATTCATCCTTCAATGTAGGAAGAAATGAAATATTTTTAGTAGATATTACCTCTTTTAGAATAGAGTTAAAAGCCAAAAGAATAAAACATATATTATCTATAAATGGCTTTTGAGGGTATGAGGTAAGGCCTGAGGTACGCCCATAACCTATCAAACACCTTTTAGGAATAGATGGGATATCATGAGGAATTACAACAGTTCTATAAAATCAATTCTTCTCCATCTAAAATGAAAAAAAAAAAATCATTTTCTAAAAAAAATCAAACCAAACAAAATTCAAAATATCCAGACGTAAGGGATTATAATATTGCCAATGTAACAAAAAAAAAAAAAAACCTTAGTAAAGACATACCTATTGTTCTTTAGTTAAACTATTTAGAATGTAGTGAGTGGGAGTAGTGGGTTTATTACGCATATATTAAAAGTTATTTTATAAGTTAAAATATATAAAATAAAATATGTAAATAAAGAATAAGCTATGTGAAATGCTAACGTGGCAGCATGAGGGAGGCGCAAACCATTGCTATACATAGTAAGAGATATGAAAGATATGAATTTAACGGCCAACACGATGGCTTTTAAAAATAAACAAAACAAAATAAAAAAGGGGAATTATAATAAGCTTAAATAATAATAAAATATAAGATAACATAACAACAAAATATATAATAAGTCAATAATAGGATTTGAGTTATATAAACACAAAAACAAATTAAATATAACCATAAAAAATATTGCATAATTAAATACCATGACAATATATATTTTTTCCATTATTACATTCCACATAGCATTTGTAATGGGAACTATAAAATATACAAACACAAAAGTTGCGATTTTGACCAAATTTGTTAGATATTTTAGATTTGAGACTTTTTGTGATGTGTTTTTGCAAATTTAACTAAAATATTATTATTTTAATAATATAAAATGCGTTAATTTATCAGCATGAATTATGCGAGAGCGGCCGGGAAGTTGCAAACAAATTCAAAGACAATTATTAGAAAAATATAATTAAATTCATATTTTTGCTTTAAAAATAAAAGTGGGGGAGTGCCTCACCAAATACTGTTTAGCCGGGATATCATAATAGCGGAAGAGAATCGTGCTCTGCTTATTATAAATTCCCCTTTTGTATAATTTGATTAGTCACACGTCTTTTAAAATATAATCCAAAAAGTTGAAAAATAATGACCTATTTGGAGTTTCATGGAACAGCTGTGCCGTAGTGTTCATCTCACGTTTGGCAATTTCATGTTTGTTTTCACCATAAAAAACTTCCCAAGACCAAAGACTTTAATATATTGACGAAGACCATTAACAGCTTTGCCCATGTCCCACTATATGATTGTGTCCATTTGTCACTGGATGTGCATGCTTCAACGACTTTGACGCTTAAACAATTTCTTTCAAATCAACATTCTCTTCTAGTGGGTGCCAATAAAGAAAAGATTGACCCATATAAAAAGATATCATTAATACAGAATTAAAGTCATTGTGAAACGATCCTTTCTCCAAACAACAATTATCCGTAATGATTTTACAAAATCTGGTTAACCAATGACAATAAAAAACAATTTCTCATTTAAAATATATCAGAGTTCAGGGCACAAAACCTGCCCACAAACCCACTACAAAGATATTCATTACTCATGTGGATCATCTGTTGATCCCCTCATCCAGAGAAGGAGTAAGCAGTCGGCTGTTTGGAGTGGAATTGTGGCTGTCTGGGATGACTTCAAAAGTGGCCTTGGCAAAAGTCTGAGAAGCGGCCGGAATACGTTAGCTTGGAAAGAATGCTAGACTCCTGTTGATAAGCCGCTTGAATTCCTTATAGATAAAAACTTGCACTTAGTGGATCGGAGCGCTAACATGCGCTCTTTTACGATTCCATCGGGTCATTGGGATAGAGCTAAATGGACTTCTTTTCTTCCTAACTGGGTGGTGGAGAAAATAATGTTTATATCTCCACCTTTGGGCAGCGGGGATGATATTGTTTGCTGGAGGAATGCTACTGATGGGAACTTCAGCGTAAGATCAGCATATGACGCTATCTATCATCAGCACAACCTTAGGTCCCAACATCACTGGCAGTCGCTATGGCACTGGGGAATTCCCGAAAGAATCAAAATTTTCTTGTGGCAAGTATTCCATGACAGGCTTCCTACTAACGAATTAAGAGCGAGACACAACCCGAGCGTCTTAAACACCTGTCCTTTTCAGTGTGATAGTGTGGAGAGTATCCTTCATATGTTGAGAGATTGTGAACAAGCGCAGAGAGTGTGGTCAGCCTTAACTAACAATCTATATTATAGTATATTTTTTTCTGGTAATCTGCAGGATTGACTCAATTTGAATCTACAACACTCACCAGGAAACAACAAGATGGCGAGATGGGCGTGGCTTAAAGTCTTCAGTTACACATGCTGGCTCCTTTGGAAGAACCGATGCAGTCAAGCCTTTGAAGGGTCATCCGACAATTCAAAAGGGATAGTCCACAGATGCATTTACCATCTCTCGGAAGGTGTGGAGAATGGCAGGTTTCGTCATAAGATATTCCAGGTTCCAGATCGTGGTCTTCTTCATTGGAAACCCCCGAACCCAGGATTCATCGACTAGATGTAGACTGTTCGGTGATTAGGGAAGGCTAGGCTGCTTGCGGAGGTGCTATCCGGGATCACCAAGGTAACTGGATACGTGGATTTCAACAAAAGTTAGGTCATACCTTCCCAACTGCTGCTGAAATCCATGCAATCTGTCGAGGCCTTCTACTATGCAAAAAGCTGGGACTGAAGAAAGTCAAGTTGTTCACAGATTTTCTACAGGCAGTTCACCTATTATCCACCCATTGTGATCCTGATCATCCTTTGTATGACGTTATTTTAGATACTAGATCTCTTGTTTACAGCGACTGGGAGTTGGAAATTTCCCACACTCATAGGGAAAGTATCCGTTGTGCAGACTACCTGGCGGGAACAGAGCATAGGATTTCACAAGACTACGTCGAATTAGGGCTTCCCCCAATGGAATGTATTCACCTTTTTGCTTTGGATTGTGGTTTGTTACCACAAGACCATTCTGTAGGGTCTAGCCTATAAATTCTGTCATTAACAAGCTTTGCTTGCCCTTATAACAAAAAAAAAAAGATATTCATTACTCAGGGCACACATAACAACAAGAGAATTCACAGCCCACGAGTCTTACAACATTGAATCTCATAATTAAGATTTCATACAAAATAATTTCTAACACATATATGGTTGTGGGTCTATCAAAATCTTAGAATACGAAAGTAAGGCCTCACGCATAACAAAAGTTAAACAATTATTCTAAAACAGTTATCCAAACAGTAAATATGATATCTCAGAAAATATGAGATGCCCTATAGTGGCAATATAGAAAATAGTACAATATCAATATTAGAAGAGCCTACAAAGTTCTCAATGCTTATGCCTCTGGTTACTTCCCTTGACCTCTAGCCAAATTAGAGGTCTTGACTGAAAAATATTTATAACGACGGGGTGAGACATAAAGTCTCACTAACCAAAATCAATTTACAAAATATGTAGGAAAGAATTATAAGTCAGAGAAGTAGGTTTAACTAACATAATAATGATAATAATAATATTCTCAATAATTAAACTTCACATAATATGATCAACAAACAAGTAGAATCATCCCCTCTCATCCATCCTGCTCCTCCTTATAGCTTTTGGACATGGTACAGCCTATCAGTGCTAGTATACCTGGCCAAAAGTTAGCTAGTCATTTCAAGAATACTGCCCCCATGTCACCACCAATATACCGTAATAGGGAGGTGTTTGCACTCAACTCAAAATCCCGGCTAGGAATGAGAGAGCTAATGGGCACAATTTTACCATATATCTTCCACACAACCCAATATATCCCATAACAAAACAATAACGAATTAATATAGTTTCTAAAAAACATTTACAAGACTATCATACCTTATAAAACATTCCATTCCAAACAGTATAACCATTACAATAGTAACAATTGTAATAATAATCTATACTCATATATACAAGTTGGAAAATACATTGCTTTACTAAATTAGGTTCATATTAATATAACATAATCTTTCAAAACACATACAAATAGTATAGTGGAAAGTAAGGTTCAGAAAACACCTTACAGTCTAAAGCAAGCATATAAAATGAATTAACCCTGGTTACCTCAACTCCAAGCTTAACCTTAACTTGAATAGCAAAATACGAATAATCACCGATTACAAGAAAACTCTACATTATCAATGTAGATACCAATTAACCACAAGTAATACTAAAATAAATAATTTATACAAATTTAACTCCCGAAAACTCAATTTCCTCTACAACCATTATCCTCAAATATTTCAATTTTCTTAACAATCCTTAGTCATAGATCATTCCTCATGAGCCCAAATCACTTACTAAAATCATTAAATAATCTCTACATTTTCTCACATCAATCACTCAATTAAAGTTTCACCTTCAATATACTTATAATCATAAAATAATCAATATCAGCCTTCTAGAATAATTAAATTTATTTTTCTAATTTATATGAATATAGTCAATTATTAAACAATATTTGAAACCTCCACATAATTAAAATCATATTAAAATCTAATTTCTAATATCAAATTATAAATTTTATAATTTCATATATCACAAAATCTACAAAACTAAACCGATTAGAATTTCAATAATACTTCCCTTAACCCAAATAAATTATTTAATTCAAATTTAATCAGTTAAAAAGTCAAATATAGAATTATTTATAGGTTGGTTATATTAAAAATTCATTATAAAATCTTATCCCAATTAAATAATAAAAGCAAAACAACTAAAATTTATTATTAATCATTCTCTATATTTCTATAGTCATATATTGATAAAGTTCAAAAATTGCCTAAAATATTATCCCCAAAATATTCTCTATCCAACAGAAAATTACTATCATAAAAAAAATTATTTAATATTTTATGATCATAAGAGATTTTAAGTAATTTATTAATTTTTAAAGCTACAAAAACTGGGACGTTACAACTCCTCGCCTCCACAATTGTCACCTCGCCTTAATGACGGAGTGAAGTGAGAGAGGCGGTTCCTTCATTCACACCATCGTTTCGGTGGTTTGATTTCAAATTAATTTAATTTTTTTTATTATTCGGTGGTGTGATTGAAATAGACATGGCCACTACCCTTTGCTCTGTCGCGCCGAATAGCCAACTTAATATATATATATAATATTTAATTTACTTATTATATTTATTTATTATTATTTTTTTCTAAAAATCACTACTAAATTCACAATTATCTCTAAAATAATAATTATATCTTATAAATAAAAATAAAGATGTTACACATTGAAAAAACGAAAAGTATTTGAACCTGTAGTCCTTACATCTGAAGATGTAAAGCCAGTTAGATGCAAATGGGTCTTTGTACAAAAGAGAAATGAAAAGGGTAAAATAACAAGATATAAATCATGTCTTGTAGCCGAAGGCTTTACACAAAGACCTGGCATTGATTTTGAAGAAACGTATTCACCAGTGGTGGATGCTACTACGTTTTGTTATTTGATTAGCTTAGCAGTAAATGTAGGACTTGATTTGCATCTAATGGATATCGTAACTGCCTAGCTATTTATACGGCTCACTTGACAATGATATTTATATGAAAGTCCCTTAAGGACTTAAGGTGCCAAAAGCATCCAATTCAAGTTCCCGAGAACACTATTCACTTAAGTTAAATAAGTTCCTGTATGACCTGAAGCAATCAGGGCGCATGTGGTATAATCGTCTTAATAAATATTTGTTGAAAGAAGGATACAAAAATGATCCGATATGCCCATGTATCTTTATAAAAAGATCTACAAAATGAGTTTGCTATAATTGCTGTTTATGTCGATGATATCAACATCATTGGAACTCCTAAAGAGTTTCAAAAGGCAATTAATTGTTTGAAGAAAGAATTCGAAATGAAGGATTTGGGAAGGACAAAATTCTATCTTGGATTACAGATTGAGTACCTCAAAAATGGGATTTTCTTATATCAAGAAACTTATATAAGAAAGGTCTTAGAGCAATTTTATATGGATAAATCTCATCCATTATGTACCCAATGATTGTAAGGTCTTTGTAGGACGATAAAGACCCATTCCGATTTTGAGTAATTAGTGAAGAAGGTAATGAAGAACTACTTGGTCCAAAAGTATAATACCTTAATGCTATTGGAGTACTAATGTATCTTGCTTATCACACATGTCCTGATATATATATCCTTTGCTGTTAATTTATTAGCAAGATATAGTTCTTCACCAACATGAAGGCATTGGAATGGTGTAAAACACATTCTTCGTTACCGTAGAGACATTATGGACATGGGGTTATACTATTCAAATGTATCCAAGCATGAACTGGTTGGTAATGCAGATGCTGGATTTTTATCTAATCCACATGATGGTAAATCATAAATGGGCTATCTGTTTACATGTGGAGGTGCAGCTATTTCATGGCGATCTATGAAACAGAATATATCAGCCACATCATCTAACCATGCAGAAATTCTAGCAATACATGAAGCAAGTAGAGAATGTGTGTGGTTGAGGTAAGTGATACATCATATACGCACAACTTATCATTTATCTTCCGGCAAAATGATTCCAACAGTCCTATATGAGGATAATGCTGCATATATCGCTCAACTTAAAGAAGGCTATACCAAGGGCGATATAACGAAACATATTTCACCAAAATTCTTTTTCACTCATGACCTTCAAAAGGATAGAGAAATAGATATCTAGCAA
Source organism: Inga laurina (assembly GCA_963855925.1). Lineage (NCBI taxonomy): Eukaryota > Viridiplantae > Streptophyta > Magnoliopsida > Fabales > Fabaceae > Inga > Inga laurina. The sequence goes on from OY979708.1 coordinate 26,407,127, forward strand.
ATCTGTTCAAGTGAAAATCTAGCAGATTTATTCACGAAGTCACTTCCATGTACAATCTTTGAAAGGCTTGTTCATGACATTGGCCTTTGGAGACTTAGGGATATCAACTGATGTTGTCAAGAGTGGGTGTCGATACACGTTGTACTCTTTTTCCCTTATATAGGTTTTGTCCCACTGGGTTTTTCTAGATAGGTTTTTAATGAGGCAGCAATCGACAGTGTATCAATGAATGATATACTCTTTTATTTGGCTAAGTTTTTATCCCACTGGGTTTTTCCTAGTTAAAGTTTTTAATGAGGCATATTCATAATAAACTTCCAATGGGAAGTATCATGAATATTAATTATGTGGATGTCTATTAACTCATATTAGACATTACTGCTCATAAAGAAGAAAAGAAGACATGACATAAAGAAAAAGGAGAGAAAGACACAAAGTAAAAGCAAAAGAAAACAAGGACATGAAAAAGATATAAAGTAACTATAGTTTATATAAAGTAACTATGATCATGTAATTAGGGTTGGTTACCTGACTCTATATAAAGCTCTGTAATCGATTATTAGATACAAGTGAATGAGAATTACTCTCTAACTTCGCACTAGAAATTCTCTCTTAGCTCTTGCCCTCTAAACACACGTACTTTTATAACAGACGCCACATTTTATTTCTTTTTCTCCACACAGCCCCATCAAGTTACTGTGGGAGGATCCAAATTGTATTGTTTGGATTACTGGGGCAAAAATGACCCCTTTAACCTGATTTTTGTAAATTAAAATTGGAGTGAAAGTCAATTAGTAGTGTAATGCAGTTTATATTTGAATGTTCTTTTATAAAAATAAAGTTAGTTTAACAAAAACTTGATATATTTAAAAGTCAGTTTTAAAATGTTTAAATCTGAAAAAAAACAAAAAATCTAAAAGTTATAATCCTAAAAAAAGTTGCTTCAATTTTAAAATAGACTTTTGACAATAATACATATGCTCCCAAAGTCATATCAAACATCATTTCTTCATCTTACTAGCTTTTTTGAGTCCCAACTGGCTTTTAAAGCTTCATAATGCCTATTAATTTGTTCGTTTTATGATGAGGGATGGCTGTGATTACTTTCCATTGAGATTGAAGAATTGTGACACATTTTACGTTAAGATGTATATATGTGTGTATTTCATTTATGTCTAAACTGATTAAAGGCTAAATGCAAAATAGTATCAGGGGAGGTTTTTGGTCAAAACCAAAATCTCGTCTAAGAATAAGAAAATACCTAAATGAATTATTGGTTAATGGTCATTAATATGTGATTGTGACTAATAAAGAAATTCCTACCCCGTCTTTCACGTCATTGATAACTCAAATTTCACCACTTGACAATATTAATTATTAAAAATTATTGAAAGAAGTCTAATTAAATCAACAAATTATAATTACACGGACTAATGCCTATAATTGAGAAAACAGTAAAGATCTAATAAAAATGAAAAAAATACAAAAACTTGATTAAAATACATTAGATGAAACTATAAAAATTAATTTTTGTATAAAAAAACTATAAAAATTAATTTGCTCTTTCTTATAAGGCTTTGTATATATTAAAAAATTTAGCTAAAATTGGTTAAAATTTTTAAAATTTCAAAATTACGTTAAATGATTTAGTCAAGAAAGAACACATCAGTGAAGTCGACACCTCCCATGTCGCACGTAATGGATTTGGTTATCTTATCCCCATTTGCCTTTGGGCATACTCCAACGACTTTGACATTGTCAAGCATCATCATCTTTTTTTATTGTTTATAATCTAATCGAAATATACAACATATGTGTAATGATTAAAGAATTTATTTAGCTTCCTTAATTTTTTTTAAAAAGTTAACTATTCTTATATTAAACATCAGGGAGAGAGTATATTTGTAGAAGTTATATGCTAGGTTTTTTAAAAATATTTTTTAATCATTTGCATTAAAAATTACTTACCAAGAAAAAATTCCTTAATATATTAGTCAACAGGGAGACTAATTTGAGAGGCAGAATATATTAAAATGTTACAACAAACTCTTCTACGAACTTTTAGTTTTAGAATTGAGAGTAAAATTTTTCATAACAATTAATTAATCTTCCTATATATATGAACTATGAAGTCTCAGTCTCTGCATTCTTTCTTTCCGATCACTTTGCATGAACCAACCAATAGCACTCTCCAGTACTATGTGGACTCCTCCAACAATAAGCACTGTGATATTATTATTATTATTATGCCCTGCCATTAGTTTCTTCCCCAATATTGCTGCCGCCACGATAGCTGAGGAGAAACTTGCTCTGTTTCAAAGCAACTGGTGGAATGGCCACAACTTTTCAGAGGACCCTTGCGAATGGTTATCCATACAATGCAACGATTTTGGAAGCGTTATTTCCATAACGGGATATTATAAATTCATTTCAAAGGACCAGCCCCAGCTAGCAGATCTCAACTTCACTGCGTTTCCCAATCTTGAAAGTTTGGATCTTGTAGGAATGGGATTGATTGGTAAAGCACCCTCTTCTCTCGCAACCCTCACTTATTTGAAATTCTTGAATTAGTTGGATGGAGCCATTGCTTGTTCAATTCTAAATTTGACAAAATTAGGAGTAGTTGGCGTTTCCCTAAATCTGCTAAGTGGAAACGTGCCTTACATAGAGAACCCTATACTTTTCTATGATAATTAACTCTAGTTACTACTTCTTCTGATGCTTAATATAAAACTTAGTTGACTAATTTACTTAGGAAAATTAAAGAAGGTAAATAAATTACTTTAAATTATTTATATTCATTATTTTTCTCTAAAATAATTTATTTGACTCATAAACTGATATATAATATAATGATACATATAAATATTTCAGAGAAATCATGTCACATATACGATAACAAAGTAATTTATTTAGTTTTCTTGATCTCTCTAGATTAATCAACTGAGTTTGGTATTAAAGATTGCAGATAGTATAACATAACTAGGGGTGTTGCCACCTAGCTTCTGCTTTTCTCCGTCAATTTGTCGCGTTTTTTTGATCGCTGCAATTACATCTATGAAAGTATACCTAGAAAACTAGGAAAGTTGTTATATTCAAGGAAAATTGTAGCTCTTTTCCGCATAACATTTTTGATGATAACGCAAATACATTTGGAGTAGCGAATTAGATGCCTGGTTCTTCTAAAATTCCTCTATTTAGTAAGAAATTGAAGGAAAAAATAAAGTGAGAGAAGAGACTTGCATACCGAAGTGAATCTATGTTTGGATCCGGGTCAATGCTCCATAACTCAAATATGATAATGATCACGCAATTATTAGACTACTGGAGCCTAAATAGGATTGGCATAGCAGATCACCATAATAAGAAATATTGTAAAAGAGAAGAGATTGCCAGATAGTTCAATGACGGGGGTGAATCTCAACTAAGGGAGATACATCCTATTTATAGAGGTTTAAAGAGACCACCAATTAGGATGTTATTTACACTCCTACTTGCCCTTTAAGTAATAATTAGGAAATTAATTCTTAATATACAATTACTTGATTCTCAATTAATAAATCCATAAGTAATGCTTATTTGTTTCTTATTTGATAAGACTATTTGTTTCCTAATCAAATAATCCAACCCATCAAGGATGGACCAAGACCCAAAGCCCAACATAAACAACTACAACACATTTTTAACTCAAATGATTGGCCTTTGTAGGTACCATTCCAACTCAAATTGGAACTCTTAAAAATCTAATACATTTGTACTTGTCTCGTAATAATCTTATTGGTAAGTTATGTACTTTCTATAATACCTCTTGCAAATTCAGTCAATTTAAAAATGTTATATTTACATCTATAATTTAATAGAGTAGGTTAATCCTCAATTCTTATTTGATAAAAATAACCTACAAAACATTTATAACTCAAATGATTGGCTTTGACAGATACCATTCCAACTCAAATTGGAGCTCTTAATAATCTCACTTATTTGGACTTATCTAATAACAATCTTAGTGGTGAGTTTACCTTCCCCTCTCACCTTATAAATTCACTCAATTTTGAATTGTTGTATTTACCTCTATAACTTAGGAGAGTAGATAAATCCTCAATTGCTATTTGATAAGAAATAGCCTACAAATATATTTGTAACTTAGTTGATTGGCTTTGGTAGGTACCATTCCAACTCAAATTGGAGCTCTTTATAATCTCACTTATTTGGACTTATCTAATAACAATCTTAATGGTGAGTTAACCTTCCCCTCTTACCTTATAAATTCAATCAATTTAGAAATGTTGTATTTACATCCATAACTTAAGAGAGTCGATAAATCCTCAATTCTTATTTGATAAGAATAGCCTACAAACATATTTGTAACTTAGCTGACTGGCTTTAGTAGGTACTATTCCAACTCAAATTGAAACTCTTCATAATCTAATCCTTCTGGCCTTGTTTGATAACAATCTTACTGGTGAGTTATGTACTTTCTACTATATCACTTAATTTAAAAATGTTGTATTTACATCTGTAATTTAATAGAGTAGGTTAACCCTTAATTCTTATTTGATAAAAATAACCTATAAAACATTTGTAACTCAAATGATTAGCTTTGACAGGTACCATTCCAACACAAATTGGAGCTCTTCATAATCTCACCAATTTGGTCTATATGATAACAATTTTAGTGGTGAGCTTTCCTTCCCCTTTTACCTTACAAATCCACTCAATTTAGAAATGTTGTATTTACCTCTATAACTTAATAGAATACATAAATCCTCAATTTTCATTTAATAAGAAATAACCTACAAACATATTCGTAACTCAGATGACTGGTTTTGGCAGGTACCATTCCAACTCAAATTGAAACTCTTCATAATCTAATCCTTCTGGACTTGTCTGATAACAATCTTAATGGTGAGTTATGTACTTTCTACTATACCTTGCAAATTCACTCAATTTAAAAATGTTGTATTTACATCTATAATTTAACAGAGAGACGTTAACTCTCAATTCTTATTTGATAAATATAACATACAAAACATTTATAACTCAAATGATTGGCTTGGACAGGTACCATTCCAACTCAAATTGGAACTCTTCAAAATCTCAACGATTTGGACTTATCTAATAATAATCTTAGTGGTGAGTTTACCTTCCCCTCTTACCTTACAAATTCACTTAATTTAGAAATGTTGTATTTACCTCTATAACTTAATAGAGTAGGTAAATCCCTAATTCTTATTTGATAAGAAATAACCTACAAACATATTTATAACTCAGATGACTGGCTTTGGCAGGTACCATTCCAAGTCAAATTGAAACTCTTCATAATCTAATCCATCTGGACTTATCTTATAACAATCTTATTGGTGAGTTATGTACTTCTTATTATACCTTGCAAATTCACTGAATTTAAAAATGTTGTATTTACTTCTATAATTTAATAGAGTAGGTTAACCCTTAATTTTTATTTGATAAATAGAACCTACAAAACATTTATAACTTGAATGACTGGCTTTGACAGGTACCATTCCAACTCAAATTGGAGCTCTTTATAATCTCACTAATTTGGTCTTATCTGATAACAATATTAGTGGTGAGTTCACCTTCCCCTTTTACCTTACAAATCCACTCAATTTAGAAATGTTGTATTTACCTCTATAACTTAATAGAGTAGGTAAATCCTCAATTCTTATTTGATAAAAAATAACCTACAAACATATTTGTAACTCATATGACTGGCTTTGGCAGGTACCATCCCAATTCAAATTGGAACGCTTCATAATCTAATCCATTTGTACTTGTCTCATAACAATCTTATTGGTGAGTTATGTATTTTCTACTATACCTTGAAAATTCACTCAATTTAAAAATGTTGTATTTATATCTATAATTTAATAGAGAGACGTTAACCCTCAATTCTTATTTGATAAAAATAACCTACAAAACATTTATAACCCAAATGATTGGCTTTGATAGGTGCAATTCCAACTCAAATTGGAGCTCTTCAAAATCTCAATGATTTGGACTTATCTGATAACAATCTTAGTGGTGAGTTTACCTTCCCCTCTTACCCTACAAATTCACTCAATTTAGAAATGTTGTATTTACCTCTATAACTTAATAGAGTAGGTAAATCCTCAATTCTTATTTGATAAGAAATAACCTACAAACATATTTGTAACTTAGGTGACTGGCTTTGACAGATATCTTTCCAACTCAAATAATTGAAACTCTTCACAATCTTATCCATCTTGACTTGCCTTATAACAATCTTATGATGAGTTATGCACCTTCCTTTCTTTCCTTCCAATGTTACTCAATTTAACAATATTTTATTTTCCTCCTCACAATCTAATACTACTATTGATAGGTAACATTCCAAAACTCAATTTAAAAATATTTTATTTTCCTCCATACAATTAAAGACTTGTAGTTAAGCACAAATTTATTCATTGAATTGCAAAAAACTAGTTTATTTGAATCTTCATAAAATGGGATTGACAAGTATAATTCCAACTCAGTTTGAAGCTCTTCAAAATTTCATTCATTTGAACTTGTCTTACAATAAACTTACATGTGTGTTACCATACGACCTCCCCAACCTTATCTATAATTGATGGATTTGAGTAGAAACAATGTAGTTGGAATCATTCCTTTAACTTTAGGTTTTATGATATATTTCAAGAATTTATTTTGTCCTCAAATTTCTTCGTTGCTAGTGATGTCCCCATCTCCGATTTTCAATTTGAAAATCTTACAAGACTTTGATGTTTCTTGAAATCAACTAAGTCATGGCATGCCACAACGGTTTGGAAATTTCTTAAATACTGTTCATCTCAATATCTCCCAAAATAATCTAAGTGGAAATGTGCCCTACATTTTGAATAATTATTTTCGTCTTCATGGTGGCTTTAGTCATAAAAAATTCAATGGAATATTACTATCTAGTATATGCAGTGTTCCACTATTACTTGGTCTAGAGAAGGCATAGGATCCTTCTAAAGGTTCAAAGTCCTTGTTGAAAATCTTTATTCCTTCAACAATTTTACTTGTCATCATATTTGTAGTGGGTTTCATCTTATTTGATTCTTTAAAAAAGAAAAAGAAATCCATAGTTGAGACAAGAGAAATGAAAAATGGGGATTTGTTTTTCATATGAAATTATGATGGAAAAATTGAGCATGAAATACCTTATTTAAAATCCAACTCATATAGGAGTTCTTCAACAAAAAATCCAACAAAAAATCTCATATTTTTGGACTTGTCTTTCAACAAACTTATAGGTGTGTTACCTTCTAGACTTACTAACCTTATTTAAAATTGTTTGATTTGAGTACAAACAATGTGGTTGGAGTCTTGCCTTTAACTTTGGGTTTTATGACAAATCTTAAGAAACATATATTTGTAGTCAAATTTATTATTCATTATAAGTAATATCCCTTTTTCAATTTATAATTTGATATATTTATAATACGTTGATTTTCTAAAAATCAATTGAGTGGTCACATGCCAGTTAAGTTTGAACATCTCTGTTATCTTCTTCATCTTCATATCTCCCAAAATAATCTGAATGAGAACATGCTCTACTTTTTGAACTATTTTGATTTTCATGGAGACTTTAATCACAACAAATCCAATGGAATATTAACATCTAGTATACGCCATGTTCCACAATTGTGTAGCATTATTGATTTGAGCCATGAAAATATCTCAGGTAGTATACCAAGAGAACTTGGTAGGTTGTACCATTGCTTCATCAACTTGTCATACAATCATCTTAGTGGTTATGTTCCAAGTGAAGTTTATCGCTCTTCTCAAAATTTCATTTTAGATGGCAATAAAGAATTACTTGGTCTAGAGAAAATACATGGTTCTTCTAAAGGTTCAAAGAATTTCTTGAAAATCATTATTCCGTTGACAATTTTCCCTGTCATCATATTTGTTGTGGGCTTCATCTTATTTAAATCTTACAAAAACAACAAGAAATCCATAATTGAGATGAGAGCAACAAAAAATGGGGATTTGTTTTCCATATGGAATTATGATGGAAAAATTGCATATGAAGACATAATTGAAGCAACAGAGGACTTTGACATCAAATATTGCATTGGAACTGGTGCCTATGGAAGTGTTTATAGAGCACAACTTCCTAGTGGAAAAATTGTGGCATTGAAAAAACTTCATAGAAGAGAATATGGAAACATATTTTTTGCTAAAAGTTTTCACAAAGAAGTACAGATGTTAAGTGAAATTCGACATCGCAGTATTATAAAGCTCCATGGGTTTTGTTTGCATAATCAATGCATGTTTCTCATATATGAATACATGGAAAGAGGAAGCCTTTTTTATGTCTTGAATAATGATGATGAGGCTAAAGAGTTGGATTGGTGTATGAGGGTGAATACCGTCAAAGGAATAGCAAATGCTTTATTCTACATGCATCATGATTGTGTTCCTCCAATTATCCATCGAGACATAACAAGTAATAATGTATTGTTGAACTCAAAGATGGAGGCTTTTCTAGCCGACTTTGGCACAACTAGAATTCTTGATCCAGATTCATCTAATCAAACTCTTTTAGTTGGTACTTATGGTTATATTGCTCCAGGTTAGCATTTCCAACTCTCTACTACTCTTGTTGTATTGTATTTTACTTTAACCACTACTTACCTTGGGATAATACGTAATTTCTTTAATATTTGATTTGTTGCAGAACTTGCATACACCTTTGTTGTGATTGAAAAATGTGATGTTTATAGTTTTGGAGTGTTGACATTAGAAACACTCATGGGAAGACATCCTGGAGAGTTGATATTGTCATTTTCAAAGAATTGTGGTGAAAGTATTTTGCTAACAGATGTCTTAGACCCACGTCTCCCACTGCCATCACGAAAGGATACACAAGATGTGACTTTTTTGGTCATGATAGCATTAGCATGCTTGAATCCATCTCCCAAATCTCGACCATCAATGCACCAAGTGTCTCAAAGGCTTTTATCTATCAATCAACCATTAGCCATTCCTCTCAATAACATCTCACTTCAGCATTTAGTGAATCAAGATATGCAAATAATCTAGTAAAGAGCTAGGAGATTTGTCTCTATGTTTGCTAGGTATATTAGACAATGAAACTTGGATTTGCCACAAAGTCCAGATTTGATGTTTGCCATATGATTAATTTCTTGCAACTGATGACATTTGTCCACAACAAAGTGCCTGTTTGGATTAGCGGTGGAGAATGAGCTTTTTTTGCAGATGGGCTTTTGGAAAAGTCATATAGAAAAAAGGGGCTTTGTATATATGATTTGTGTTTGGATTGGCGGTGTCAGAAGTGACTTTTTTTCATAAAAGTTGAGAGAAGTAACTTGGATGAGCTTCTCATAAAAGCTCCATTTGCTTCATAAGCCCAACCATCCCAAAAGCTTTCCCAAACACATCAAATGAGCTTTTAGAGCTTTCAGTCCCCAGATAAGCTTTTTTTAGACCCAAATGGGTTCCCAAACATACCAAAATCTTTACAGTTTACACGTCAAGTTTGGCGTCACCAATTGTTAAAGTGATAAGATATCAAAAATGAATTATATGGAATATACATAAAGTAATTAAAATTAGAGCATCACAGCAGCAACAAAAAAGCTTTTGGAGCTTTTAGTCCCCAGATGAGCTTTTTTTGGAGCCAAACGGGTTCCCAAACATACCCAAAATCTTTACAGTTTACACGTCAAGTTTGGCATCACCAATTGTTAAAGTGATAAGATATCGAAAATGAATTATATGGAATATACATAAAGTAATTAAAATTAGAGCATCGCAGCAGCAACAAAAAATCCTACAGCAATACACTACGTTCCAAGAATTTAATCATGAATAGTTTAGAGTTGAAAATAATCCCTTCTTTTCTCATGAATTAAAGATTTAACCAAGATAAATTTGAGTCATTAAATCACACAAAAGGATCATCTATGATTACAGTAAAGAAATTTAAAATATCTATGCAGTCTTTGACTTGCCAACTCTTTCATCTTTCCTTACCCCGACATTTCTGTCCAAAACTATCTTGTACCAAGAAAATTCATAGAAAGTTATATTTAGCCACAATTTAATTAAAGTATAGTTGTAATATAAACCTATACTGTCTTAGTTTTCAAGTTCAATAGTTTTGTGCATGACATGATAGGGTTTGTTCTCTAACTCTAGCTATAAGGTAGGGTACTTCTTTCAACAATTTAAATTATTAATGTGATAAGATAAATTTGCATGGAAAAATATCAGTATGATATAATATGCTTTTGGCGATTTGGCTATCATTATATATATATATATATATTGGCTAATTGAGCTTTGAAAGACAATTTAAATTAGTTTAGGAACGCATGTGACTTGCCCAACCTGATCCATCGAACATTTCTTTCTTTTTAAAAATATAGAATATCAATTAAAGTACCAATTAGTACTAAATCAAAGGAGAATTGTGGCTAAATATGAACCTAGAAAATTTCAAAGGAGCCACGGTTTGGACGAGAGAATTGACGGCGGTGAAGCTATAGAGAAGGCTGCCGGTGGTTTGGTGAGTGGAAGAACGGAGGTGATGGTGGTCAGTGCTCAAATCTGAACTCTCAAACTGAGCTCTGTCTCACAGCGCTACTACTCTCTTCTCTAAACTAGATGTCGGCGGCTACGACGGAGGTGAGTGACGGTAATGGAAGGTTGGTGGTCTGGGTATGGTCTCCTCTACCATGCTCAAACTCTTTCTCTCCACCCGCGACGCTTCTCTGTGTTTGATCTCTGTCCTGTGTCTCTATGATCTTGACCTTGTTGATGATAGAGATGTAGGGTTTGTTTGGTTTGACGGAGGGGAGGGGAAGGATTTTAATGGAGGGGAGGGACTTTAATATTACTTTGTTTGGATTGATCATGAGGAAGGGGAGGGGAGGGATTTTAACGTTATCTTGCTTGGTTTAAGGGCCTGTTTGGTTGGAGGGGAGGGGATGAAAAATGACCCCCTCCCCTTGTTTGGTATGAAAAGTAAGAGGGGAGGGGCCCCAAAAAAGGGGCTCCAAATCCCTCCCACTTCCTCAAATTGATTCCCTCCAATTTGGGGGGTTTTGGGCTCCCTCCAAAACCCCCCAAATTTTAATTATATCCTATGAGTCTTCAATAAACATATAACTCCTTGCTCTCAACTGTTGTCTCATTCTCACGGTGCAAGTTTCATTCCCGTCTGGATCTGACTCGAGAATACATCAGATTGGGGATTTAAATCTGGTACCTCATCGTTGCCTCTCAATCTCTCAATTTTTGTATCACAGCCTTATTTGTTTTTTCCCATTCCAGAAAACGACTCCTCATTTGTTTGTTCCAAAATTTTTATTCGTGTATAGTGCTTTTCCTCACTAGCGGAAATATACATGCTCAGATTTTCCTGGTGATAGATGATTTATCTGCTACAGAAAAAAATATTTTTTTCCTCTTGGGCTATTATGTTGTTTTAGAGTGTTTATTCTTGTTTAGTGCATGCTTCTCTAGTGCAGAGCAGAGATACATGCTCATTTTTTTCGTTGCCATTTTGCACCTAATTAAGCATTGCCACTTAGAAACAGTTTTTTTTAAGTTTTTCTACCATTTTTTTTTCAAGTCCTCTACATTTTTTTTTCAATAGAAGGAATTTTCCATTTAATTTAACATGGTAATTGCTGAAATATTCATATAATGATAAATTAAGTTGGGGGGAATTGAAAACTATTTCCATTTTATATCTTCATCTTTTTTTTTATAAATTATATAATTTATATCGAGGTGTAAATTAATTTAAATCATTTATATAAGGAAAAATATATAAACTAATGTCTAAGGATAAAATGGTAAATTAGATATTATCTCCCCTCCCCCCCTTAAACCAAATAAAGGATCATTAAAAAACCTTTCCCTTCCTCCCCCTCCAACCAAACCAAACAAGATGATCCTCCATTCTCCCCTTCCATCCCCTCCCATCCATCCCCTCCATTCCATCCCCTCCCTTTAAACCAAACAGGCCCTAAGAGGCGAGAGGAGGGAAATTATTTTCACATGGACAACTTTACCCTTATATTATAAGTGATTTTTTTAAAACTTTATTAAGTGTATATAATAAAGTTTAATTATAAATAACACCATAATCATCAATCAATATAAAGTGATGCTACACTTGCCTTGTTTCCGGGTAATATTGTCAAAACCGTGAAATAGATACTGTTTCTTACAAACAGAATTACATATGGCAACATTTTTTTAAGGGTAGAAAAAGATCAACATAGGAACATTTGATCCGCCTTTTCTCTCTATAGGCAATCTTGCAACTCTCTAGTCATCAAATGAGCTAAAGAATCCACCCAGAAAACCAGCTCCATTACACTCTCCACACAAAACATGTTTCTTACCCCTGCAAGATACATCCATGTTGGAGAGCTTTAGATAAAAGAAACCAACACTTATTGAGATGTTTTCATATTCTTAAATTTGTTCTTGTTCAAATTTGAATGTGTAACTTGGCAAACTCCCTTAAATTTTTGTCAGAACTATGCAGAAGCAATAGATTATGCAAATATTCTTATCATAAACTTCTCTGCTTCACCAATTGATTTGGTGAATAGAAGCAAGTGAAAACATTTCATACAGAGCTATACATAATAATATATTGAACGGTAGTTACTCATGCATCAGCTATCAAACAAAAGAGCAAAATGAGTGTATATCAATATGCACTGTAACATGGGATTCAATTTCAGTGCTCATCAAAGGTAACGTGGGATTCAATTTTAGTTTCAAAGGTAACAGGTCTCTTAAAAAGCAAGAAACCATTGGATAATCAACTTTTCCTTGAGTCTATGTTTTGCCATCTAGTATTGATACCATACTAGCTGGGATGCATTTTATAGCATGGAGGTACTAATGCAATATTTGGATATGACCCCATAAATAGAAAACGATTAAAAAGACAATAAATCCTCTTCTTATAGAACCTCAGCCTGCTTATTACCTACCTGCCTCTGCCAAAGAATTCCCAAACAAACCCTTAATCAATGTCATAATACATGTCTATTTTGCAGTCTATGACCCAGATATCATAAACCATAACAATGATCCAATTCAGTGAATGCCAGCTAACTATCCCATGACCAACATAAATTCATCTAACCCAGCATTGTTCCTTATTTTGTTCATTAGTTTCTTGTTTACAGCAACAAAATAAATGAAAAGGCAAGGGGTTTATTGGCTGTGCAGTTTTTATCACACTATGTATCACAAAAACTTCACAGAAACTGATCCCACATGAAACTTTCTAGCAAGAGAGAAATCCCCTTTATTAACTAAATATCAGCAATAATCAATTAGCGTCTCCTTTCTAAATGGGAAGCTGAAATCAATCTCACCTTGATCTCGAACGACTGTAAGTTGCGAGCCTTAGAATTCTGGCATGCTTCGATTATCTGGAAAGCCTATCGGTCGAATTGCAGGTAACTATCCCTATTCAAATTAATGCAAAACCATTCAATGACAACAACATTTGCTATCTTAGAAGCTCGAGAAGGTTCACAAAGTTACAAATACCTGGTTTGTTTGAGGATTTAGAGGAACAAATGGGAGTAGAGAATAGAGTGTGAGCCATATCTTGGACTTCAAATACTTTTGATTTAGCCTTTGCCTTCTCAGAAGAAAAATATCGAACGGATTAACTAACCAAAGCCTATTGAAGAACAGAACACGCGAGCCGCTTCTTTTGTTCTCTACGGTTTGTTTCTATCAGTCTCTGTCGATCGTGCTTGGTTCTAAGGCTTTGTTGAGAAAAAAGAAAGGAAGGGAAATTTTGGGTACCACAAAAATCTTATGGTCATTTTAGTCCAATTATTTCAATATTTTCAGCCTCCCCTCCAAATCCCTTCGATTTGGGGGGGAGTGTTTTTGGGGGAGAAAGGGGGAAATTTCAAAAAAATTTTCCTTTCCTTTTAATTTTTTTTCCTACCAATCAAGGGTAGGGAACCAAAATCCCTTCCCTCCATCCCATTCCCCTCCCCTCAAACCAAATAGAGCTGTAGGGTGAAGGTGAAGCAAAGGTCGTCGGTGAGGATAAAGGACGACGGGGTGGTTGGTGAAGAGAAGGAGGAAGAAGGTGATAATGAGGTCCGTGGTTCGAGAGATTGTTCGCGGCAACTCCCTTTGATCTCAATGTTGCTGAAACTATGAAAATTAGACCTAATAGATGCTGCAAAACATTGCAGTTTCGACGAGACTAAAGTGTCATGTTTAAAATTCGTGGGACAAAATTGTTATTTTTTAAATTTGAGCCCCAAACTGCCAGTTTCAGTTTTAATCCAGTTTTTCAAGCACCTACAATTGAGAATAATTAAATCAATGTCAAATATTCTCAAAAATCAATGATTAAGAGTAATTATAATTATTTTGATAATTTTGCCCTTTTTAGTCTTCATTTAATGTATTTACTCATAATCTCAATTTATCCCAAAAAATGCATTTTAAGCTTAATTATTATGAGAAAAAAACCAAATAAAATATAAAAATATATAATAAAAAATAGGGATTTGTAGAAATTTAAAAGGGCATAAGACGGATAAACATGTGAATGAGAGGATTGTTGGGAATTTCAAGTAACAGATTGAGGGAGTGAGAGTCCTCAAATGAAACTAACAGAAGATACGGTTTTCACTAAACAAGAAAACCATATAAAATCCACCCCGAAAATATTTTAATTCTTTCTTTAACTTCTTAAAAGAAAAGGCATAAGTTACAAAATTTCATAAGGGAGGAGGACAAAGGTTTTATAAACTTAAAAAAAAAGAAGTTTCAAAGCTATATGATATTTCAACAATTTAAGTTGCAAAATGTGTGTGTGTAATTTGATTTATGTCTAATCCAATCAAAGATTCAACGCAAAATAGCATCAGGGGAGGATTTTGGTGAAAACCAAAAATCCCGATTAAAATTGAGAAAATACAAACAAATTAAAATTAATGGAAGAGAGGCTAAAAAACTAGTATAGTTTGTTTGCTAGATTTTGGCAGTGTTTCATCGGATGGCTTTTGAAGGGCCATTTTAAGTAGCTAATTTATTTCTTAGGGTCCAAGTCATATTTATTTATTTTATATTTTGTGACAGGAGAGGACAACAAGGGAAGAATCTAATATTGACGGTGATGGTTCCATTACAGTAAGGCGGCGATCTTCAATATTATGTGGACTACAGCAGAAATAGTAAGCACTGTGATATTGCTAGAATGCCCAGCCATGAGAGCGTAGGAGGAACGTGCTCTCCCTGAGAGCCAGCTGGCGGTAAGGATTATAATGGTAATGGAATCATGCTATACAGTTTTATCTCTATAATTTTTGTCACATAAGGCGTAATTCTCTTTAAAGAGAAACTGGTGGAAAGAAAAAGTTTGGACTTTGTTTAATTTCTTGTTTTGTACCTAAACGATGTTTTATTTTTTTTATAAAAAAACTTATTTGATGGATAACTTTTAATTAATTTTTTTAAATAAAACAATAAATATTTTTACGACAAACTCAACAATTTTTACGTGTTTTCTATTTTTCTGTCTTGTCTTGTTATTTCTCCTAATTACCGTTTTTATTTATTGTTGCGCTCACCTTCTTGGTTGCTTGTCTTTGTCTATATCATCTCCTAGTCCTCAAACTCTCCCCCCGTCATCGCGACACTTTCCAATCTCTTATCTTCTCTCAGTCCTCATGTTGATTTTAAAAACAATTATTCCTAATTTTTTTTCTTCAATTGTAACTTTTTAAAAAAATCCTCAAAACACTTTTCTTTTGTTTTTGCCCCCAAAATTTATTTTAAAAAACAATTTTAAAACATAAGCACACAGACACTAGTACAGAAAAGGGTTTTTAGACCGGTTAAAATCGACTTTTTAGATCGGTTTTGGATTCAGTCTTGATACAGCCGGTCTTAAAAGTATGTCATTTTTAAGACCGGTTTTGAAAGTCTAACTTTTAAGACCGGTTGTATTAATAACCGGTCTAAAAGTAACAATTTTAAGACCGGTTGTCATGAGCACCGGTCTTAAAAGACCTCTGGGGGAAGGGGTTTTAGAGAAATTTTTAAGACCGATTATTTTTATAACCGGTCTTAAAAGTGTTATATTTTTTTTTAAATGTGTGTGATTAGGTTTTTACCAAAACGCATCCTTGAATTGCTACCTGCAATGCCATACTTGTTAAGTGCCATATGGTGTTCAGTTTGCTTCCACTTACAATGTCCTTTTGCTTTAACTTTCCACTTACCATTTCCTTTTGCTTTAACCTTCCACTTACCAGTTCCACTTACAATGTTCAGTAGGCATAAATGAATTCAACCATGTCATATATATATCATGCAACCAACAAGCTAGTGAATTCATCAAAATATACAAAAATCATCTTAAAACCAACAAACATGTCAAATCATGCAACCAACAATATTTGCACCCAATTAACCACCATGTCAATTCATCAATATACACAAAACAATTCCTCAGTTTTACAAGAACTCACTGTTGTAAAAGTTCATAAATGAATTCAGCACAACATTTGCGAATGTGCTCAATATCTTCTTCTGAAAAGGGTCAGCAAGTTCAAACATCTGAAACACCAAAGCCAGGCAAAACATTAAATTCACTTAAAAAAATAATAGTACAAAATTTTTGAAATATATATATATATATACATTTACCTTTTCAGTAAGTTCTGTCGTGCCTAGGGTAATAATATTATACATATGCCTTAGAATATACATCCCACACAAGTTGGACCCCGGTGGTTGCCTACGGGTCTGAAAAATAATATGATATCGTTAAAACAAGTATAAAATTAAAACATGACTTATTATTGAATACATTCTTAAAACAAACCAATATGTAACTAACCTTTGGCAAGATCCATGTAGGGTCTTTTACCTTACGCATAGGCCTACCACAAGCAGTGTGTTGGAATGTCCGCATAGCCCTATATCATCAAAATTACAAAGGTTACTTATTTTACACAAATTCCATAAATTTTGCACACGAAAGGTACTTAATAATGCAAGAAAACTTACTAGTTCAAGCTTTTCTTCAATTCACTAGTTGGCTTGCTGAGGTGGAGGGAGCGTAAGAGGATGACAAAATAACTCCTCTTGCACAAAATAGCCAATTGCCAATGATCACTAAAAAAAGGGAAAACTTTTAAGCAAATATAAAATATTATGTATAGTATGAAATATAAATTTGTCTTACCCATGCAAATATGGAGCCAAGAAACACTCAATTGCGGTTTCACTAAGCCTGTGCGATAAGTATGTGTGTCGGATAGAAGAAGTGGTCCCTTTGTCGTAGAGTTGAACTGGGCATAGGAGTCCAAATTTATCGGTTTTTCCAGAGTCAACCAACCTACGATGCATCAACCTACAATAATTCAAGCAGGGACATTAAATCAAAGTTTAACGGCATAATTTGTAAAATATTAACTTCCAATTTGAGAAGATACTTACATCAAAAAGTACTGGACAATCGAAATCGAAAGCTGTTGTAGAGGAGCTACCAGGGACATTAAATCATCCCTCTCAAGATAGTAGTGCTCCCCTGACTTGCCAACAGCTGACTCAGAAGCCCAATTTCTTGTTGCAAAGGACGTATCATATGCCATTAGAATCACTTGCTGCATGACATTCAATGGAGGCCGTGAAACATCTTGAGTGGAGGGAGGCGGAGGCGGAGGCGGCAGGGATTCCTCAGCTCGATCAGAAACAAGGTTCTTTGGCCACAAGATGAAAGAGTTGATGACATCGCCCACAACCTTGAAGTCATCAACAGGGATAGGGAGAGGTGCATCTGCAATGATCACCTCTTCAACTGCCACTCTGACTTGATCATCCTTTATTTCTTGGTGGTAGACAGTTGATCCCAAGTTGTGCACGCTCCCCCGTGCAACCAATCATCTCAGAGGATCCTCTACAAACAAGTCACAAGGCTCACCAATTTGGCCGCCAGGACCCTCTGATGACTGACCAATGCAACTCCCTTTAGTGCTATGTTTAGGGTTTAGGGAATGAGCCTGGGAGCACGGGTATTTGCTTGTCTTGTGCTCGTCATGATCATCCATTCCTCCTTCATCTTGCTGAACCTTTCTTCAAATCGTGCATCAAATGATGCTTCTGCCTCGGCCCTAGCTTCCGCCCTCACAGTGGCCAATATACACTCCATCTCCTCCCTAGTCACCATACCACTTGAGGAACGGCGTGAGGGTGCTCCAAAATAATCCCTTATGCCTACCCCTCCTCCAATCCCCCTGACACGGCCGGGATGCTCAGGTTTTCCTGTAACTACTGTCAGGATGTCATTCCTCCCATCTGACCTAAACGATCCCTCGGCTTGTTTTTTTTTGAAGCTCCTCCTATAAGACAGATGACAAATGTTAGTAATGAAATTTGTTTACTAAATAATTAATAACAACAAGTCAACAACAATACTTACAATTTTCTCACCGACTACACGAGATTGTTCACTTGTATAAGACCCGCTCCTCTTTTGGCGAGTAAACAACCACTTCTCTTCTCGACGTATCGGAGATGGTGGAGAAAGAAGAACAGAAGGATCGGATTGAGCTGCTTCTTCCAATCTCTTCCGTTTGGCCGCCAACAAGTCTTTTTCGGCCTTCGCATACCCCCCACGAGACATTGTATGGGGGCAATCATTCTTTCTACCACTCTCTTGGGCCTTTTTCCTTTTTTCTTGTGAATAAGAAATCAAAATTAAGTCATTGTAAATCAATAAAGACAATTCATAATTCATAAGCAAATCAATTACAAAATAAGTCAACAACTCACCGATGCTTCTGGAGTAGTCCGAAGCCGTCTAAATTCTTGCCAAGTCTGTTCTTCAATAAAAGAATACTGATCGCATGGATTAGGAAGAGGCTGACCTTCTTCCACCTCGATATGCACGTAATTGTTGGCTAGATTTGTCTTAAACTTCCTCCAGCATTCATCACAATACGTCATTGTCTTGTCATACAAGACTTCACTCTCAGGAATGTCGTAAGTGAGCTGAATAGTTTCCCAAATATGTCGCTTCACACCTCTATCGACATTTCTCCACTACTCTATCAAGATTCTAGGCTTGTTGCGTGATAGGAGGCCTACAAAACTCCTATACCGTTGGGCATTAGGCCCGATTGGTTTCCAATATCTATCAAACTCAATCGGAATCTTTCCCCCGGTATTCCGATTGAGAGGAATGTCTCTCAATCGGGTGGCTCTCCTACCCCTTCATCTAGCCCGGTTACGTGGCTCATTGTGTTCCTGACTCGGAGCATTGCTAGGCTCGCTTTGATTTGGATTAGTTGGATCGGGAGTATCCTCACTAGGATGACTCATTGTCTAAAAACACTTTAAGAACACTATTTAAGGCAATTTTGCTACACGGTGCTTATTGTTATAACACGACACTATCTACAAAGCCATCGTTCAAAAGCAATTTCCAAGTTATGCAAACATGAACAAATAATTGCAACGCACAAGGTAAAGATTTTAAATTCAAATCGCAGGGCCGAATCAAAAGAAGGAAACCAGAAGCTACAAAATCAATATAACAGAAGCAACAAGCTTAAACCAAACAAAACAATATAACAGAAGCTACACCACTAGAAGCAACAAGCTTAAACTATAGTCTTCAACGTACTAGGATCAAAATCATCACTACGACTCTCAAAATCATCACTTTCAAATGGAATAATTAACCCAGGTCCACTAGAAGTAACAAGCTTAAACTATAGTAGTCTGTAATACAAATGGAAAACCACCAAAATAAACCCACGTCCACAATTTCAGAATAATTCAACCATACCTTAAACCTTTGCTTGAGGATCCTCTTATTCCTCTGGATTTGAACAGTCCTTGGCCACTTGCTGCAGGAATCGAACAAAGAAAATAGAGGATAAGTAATCTCACAATTTCAATGAAAAACCCAAAAACGAAATGGAAACACAAACCTGACAATCAAAACGAGGTTGATAATGAAACCAATCGGAGGGAACAAACGACGATAACCTTCCGACAATGAATTCAACAGTAAATCTCCGTTGATGGCGGCGAAGTTAAGGACGAAGAAGAGAAGGGGAAAGGAGGAGCTACCGCGAACAGACGCAGGGGTTTTGCTAATGTGCTTGAGTCTTGAAATGAAATTTCAGAGCTAAATTTAGGCGGGTTTTGAAATTCAGGTCAGTTTTAAGACCGGTTGTCAATTAAAACCGGTCTTAAAAGTATTATTTAAGACCGGTTCTAATTTAAAACCGGTCTTAAAATATATATTTAAGACCGGTTATTAATTAATAACCGGTCTTAAAAATTGAAACTTTTTAAGACCGGTTATTAATTAATAACCGGTCTAAAATTTTGAATTTTTAAGACCGGTTCTTATCTACAACCGGTCTTAAAAATAATAAACATTTTATTTTTATGATTGTCTTTAATTCAGATAATATTTTCTAGACCGGTTATTTTTAAAATCGGTCTAGAAAATATATTACATATTTTTATTTTTTTTATTTTATATATTTTAAGACCGGTTGTTTTGTAACCGGTCTTAAAATTATTTTTAAGACCGGTTTTTACTATAACCGGTCTTAAAAGTATTTTTAAGACCGGTTATATTAATAACCGGTCTTAATATTTTATCATAATTATAAAAATGCCACCGGTCATATTTTTAAGACCTTATCCGATGTAACCAGTCTAAATGTTCTGGTCTAAAAACCCTTTTCTGTACTAGTGAGAAAACAAAATCAGAGAAGGCTTAGAGTTCTATGATTTCTTAATTTTCACTGTACAAGATCCAAAAAACTGGAAACTTTAATATTGACTAAGACCATTAACAACATTTCCTTTGCCAATCTCACACGATATCATTATTTGCACATTGCTGTAAATATTGTGTGTGGGTGTGTCAAAAAAAGAAGTCTTATATAACTCAAAATTGGGAAGGCCTTAGTATAAAATTAAATATGACCTTGAGTTAGTAAAAGGACTAATAAGAGAAGTCCTCGAACTGACTATTGGAGTTTGATTGACCAGTTTTAATGACATTTAAAAAGTATTATAACATTAAATTGTTATTAACACTTATTAGTTTTATAACATTAAATTGTTATTAACATTTATTTTATAACTGTCATTAAACCGTATTTAATAGCCATTATTGCTGCTTAATGGTCACATGATTTTTACCTATAAAAAAAATGTATGGAGTAAGGTTAGTCGGACTGAGGTTGGAGAACGGAGGTCAGGTTATACTATCATTTGTACGTGTTAAATAACGGTTGTGTTTTAAGAACAAACATTTTTTCTAACTAAATAAATGATAGTTATTAATTGCAACCGTTATTTTTGTGTTTTTGGGAATTATGCCTCATAATACATAATGGTGCACATGAATAACCGTTATTTTCAATCGTTATATATTCTTGGGCAACATCTACCTTGACATACATAACGTTTATTCACTGTAACCATTATTTTTTAAACGTTGTATATACCCAAATCCATAGTAGATAGTAGTGTCCTCAAATGAGTGGCAGATCTATGTTTGTTAGCCCAAAGCTAATCTCCTATCTAGCTAGTTGACTCTCCTTTTCTTTCTTACTGCATCCAAAAGAAAACTTGCTTTGTCGTTCATTTGAACATCGGAATTTTGAGTTTCTGATGTTGGAGTTTTAAGTCACATGTGGATGTGTCAAATGGAAGAAGTCCTACATTGCTTAGGAAAGAGAGAATGCTAGTGTATATATTACACCTTGTGAAGTTGGGCTAGTAAATAGGCCAAGAGGAAGAGTGGGCTTGCGCGCACAACAAAGGGCCACCAGGAGGCAAACGTAGTGGAAATTCGGCGATTTCCCCCCTGCGCATGAATTAAATGCCGACTGGGCACTTTTTATCAAATGTTTTTTTTGGAAAAATCTACAATTTATTTTTGTGAAAATGGCTTACTGGAAAAACCCAGTTTTGAGGCATCTGAATTTTTGCACCATCAGTATTTACGTTACAACGGTCATGGATCAGATTTCAAGATTGCCAAACGTATATTTTAAATTGCCGAACGTATATATGATCCTTCAATGTTCAGAAACGGCCTCATCATGTGGTTTTATTATTGTGTAACCGGCGGTTTAATGGTATTTATGCGGATTAAAATGTTGCCCAACGTTCAGATGCATGGAGGCCTATAAAAAGTGTTGCCTGAGAGAGGTTCAGGCACCCAGCTCAGACATTCGAGCCCTCTCTTCCTCTCTGACATCCTTCTGCTCTCTCTGCCTTATAGTTGTATTCGTTTTGTTGCCTGTTCACCCTGTGTCTACAGGAAGGATCTGTTTTATCCTGGGGAGTGCCGCTTCCAATCAGCTGGTGGTCACGGAATAGCTCTTAAGGACAACGTCCTTAGACGTGACTCGGATTACTGTGCATTTTTTGGGAGTTCCCTAACAATCTGAAGAGCTACTATGACTTCTGTTCCTCCTGTCGGTTATGGAACCAGTGCTTAACCTAACAATGTTGCTACTTCTGAAGCTAACAACACTGGTTCTGGTCCTATTCCAATGGCAGTGCCTATGCCCAGGCAGTTTCCAGACATTTCCAAGATCGAACAGTTTGAAAGGAAGAACTTCATATGCTGGCAGGAATGTGTCTACACTATTCTTGACATGCATGAAGTTGCTGATGCTGTTACACAATCTGCACCATCCCTAGATGTTGACCAAGCCCATAAGGATGCTTAAGCCTATGCTAACAAGGTTTGCAGACATACTCTTATCACTACTTTATCTAACAATCTATTTGATGTGTACCATGTTTACAAAGAAGCAAATGAGATATGGGGATCACTTATCCTCAAGTATACTGCTGAGGATGCTGGAAAGCAGAAGTTCGTGATAGGAAACTTTTACAAGTGGGAGATGACAGCTGACAAAGACATTAAACTCCAGATCAATGAGGAGCTTCGGGCTGAGAAGATCAATTTACCAAATGAGTTCGTGGCTGGAGTACTGATCGAAAAAACTGCCAGAATCATGGAATGACTATAAGCAATAACTGAAACACAAACAGAAGCAGTTGTCCCTGAATGATCTAATCACTCATATCATCATTGAAGATACCAACAGAAAGGCGATACAAGCTGCAAAGGGCAAAGAGATGGCTGCTAAAGCAAACTTAGTTGAGGAAAAGCCACACAACAAGAGGTACGACTCTAAAAACAAAAAGAATAAAAATAAGAAACCTTACTCAAGCCCAAGGATACTAACCCCAAGAAGAAGACAGGCAGTTGCTTTGTCTGTGGAAAACCAGGTCATTATGCAGCGCAGTGCAGGAAAAGGGCTAAGGGAGATAACTCCCAAAAGGGTGGAAATCCTCCTAAGCCAAATGTGAATTTGGTTGAAGGAGATGATAGCAGTGATGAAGAAATCATTGTTACTGTGATGTCACAAGCCCTTCTTGTCTCTGATGTGAAGAATTGGGTGGTAGACTCAGGAGCTACCAAGCACATCTGTGCAAACAAAGAGATGTTTACCTCCTTTGAAGAAGGGGAAGACCACGTTTATCAGGCTGACTCCCGAACCGCTAAGGTTCATGGAAAAGGGAGGGTGGTATTAAAGCTCACATCTGGAAAGACCTTGGCACTGAATGACGTGCTGTATGTACCTGAAGTCAGAGCTAACTTAGTCTCTGTGGCGTTGCTTGGGAAAGCTGGGGTTAGGGTATGCTTTGAATCTGACAAGATTGTCATGACCAAGAACAATGTTCTTATTGGGAAGGGCTATTGTAATAAGGATCTGTTTGTTCTTAGTGTTTCTGAAATGAATGAGAATGCATCTTCTTCTACTTACTTGATTGATTCTTATGATATGTGGCATGCTAGATTAGGACATGATTCATAAGTCTTATATTCAAAGATTGCAAAATCTTGGGCTTATTTCTAAAACTAAAGATGATATTCAAAAGTGTGAAGTTTGTGCAGAAACTAAGCAAGCTAAAAAGCCGCATTTTACTACTCAGAGAAACTGAGTTGTTAGCTTTAATTCATACTGATTTGGGAGATTTAAAACAAACTGAGACTAGAGGTGGGAAAAGGTATTATATTACTTTTTATTGATGATTTTTCAAAATATAACAAAGTGTATCTGATGAGAAATAAAGATGATGCTTTTGAAAAATTTCTTTGGTACAAGGCAGAAGTATAAAATCAATTAAATAAAAAGATTAAAAGGGTCAGGTCAGATAGAGGAGGAGAATATTTATTATTAAATGATTTTTGCGAAAAAGAAGGGATAATTCATGACGTAACTCCTCCTTATTCACTTGAATCTAATGGTGTTACAGAAAGAAAAAATAGAACTTTAAAAGAAATGATGAATGCTTTACTTGTAAGTTCTGCTGCACCTAATAACCTGTGGGGTGAAGCCTTGTTATCTGCTTGTTTTTTACAAAACAGAATACCCAACAGGAAAACCAAGAAAACACCCTATGAGTTATGGAAAGGATTTGTGCCTAACCTTCAATATATGAAAGTGTAGGGGTGTCTTGCTAAAGTATTACTACCTGATGTTAAAAAGAGGAAAATTGGTTCTAAAACCTCTGATTGCATGTTTATTGGATATGCTCAACAAAGTGCTGCTTATCGTTTTCTGGTTTTGAAAAGCGATGTTTTAGATCATAACACAATTGTTGAAACAAAAGATGCAGAGTTTTTTGAAAATATATTTCCTTTGAAGGTTGAGCATATTCCTAAAAGAGTTGACAATTCCTCTACTTCTTCTGAACAAAATTTAAATGATGTTTTGGTTGAAGATTTAAGGAGAAGTAAAAGACAAAGAAAATAAACGTCTTTTGGAGATGATTTTTATACTTACTTGGTACGAGATGAACCAAAAATTTTTTATGAAGCTATTTCTTCTCCAGATGAATCTTTTTGGAAAGAAGCAATAAAAGCTGAAATTGATTCTTTAAATCAAAATAAAACATGGGTTTTGGTAGACTTGCCTCCAGGAGCAAAGCCTATTGGTTGTAAATGGGTTTTTAGGAAAATATTTTCTTGATGGAACTATTGATAAATATAAAGTTAGATTGGTAGCAAAAGGGTATACTCAAAAAGAGAATGTTGATTATTTTGACACCTCTTCTCCTGTAACTAGGATTTCTTCTGTTAGAATCCTAATCGCCTTAGCTTCTATCCATAAGCTTTTCATTCATCAAATGGATGTTAAAACAGCTTTTTTAAATGGTGATTTAGAAGAGAAGATTTATATGGTGCAACCTGAAGGGTGTAGTATTCCTGGGTAAGAAAATAAAGTTTGTAAACTTGTTAAATCCTTGTATGGTTTGAAACAAGCGCCAAAACAATGGCATGAAAAACTGGATCAAATTTTGTTAAGTGGCGGTTTCTCTACTGTTGAGGTAGAAAGATGTGTTTATACAAAGCTTGTAAACAATAATTGTGTGATTATTTATTTCTATGTAGATGACATGCTTATCTTTGGTACTACCATAAGTGTTGTGCTTGAGACAAAGCATTTTCTATCTTCTAATTTTGATATGAAAGATTTGGGTGAAGCGAAAGTGATTTTGGGTGTAAAGATCATAAGGAATGATAATGGTATCATACTTTCTTAGGAACATTACATTGAGAAAATTTTGAGAAAGTTTGAACTATTTGATGAGTCTCCTTTGAATACTCCTTATGATCCTAATGTGCATTTAAAGAAAAATAGAGGAGAACCAATTGCTCAATCTAAATATGCACAGATTATTGGGAGTCTGTTGCATTTAATGAACTATACCAGGCCAGACATAGCATATGCTGTGTGTAGATTGAGCAGATATACTCAATGTCCAAGCAATCAGCATTGGAAGGCTTTGGTAAGAGTATTGAGATACTTGAGAGGTACCATGAATTATGGTATTCATTATAGTGGATTTCCCACTGTATTGGAAGGATATAGTGATGCTAACTGGATCTCAGATTCAGAGGAGAGCAAATCCACTAGTGGCTATGTGTTCACTCTTGGTGGTGGTGCCATAACGTGGAAGTCAGTCAAACAAACTATCTTACTAGTTCCTCAAGAGATTTTGAGTTTATTGCTATGGAGTTGACTGGTACTAAGGCTGAGTGGTTGAAAAACTTCTTAGCGAATATCCCACTAGGTGAAAAACCAACACCATCAGTGTCTTTACATTGTGATAGCCAATCTGCCATAGCTACGGCTAAAAATAAAACCTTTAATGGTAAAAGTAGACATATTCGATTGAGACATAATAAAGCAGCTGCTCAAAGATGGTGTAATCTCAATCGATTATGTAAGGTCAGCTGTGAACCTTGCGGATCTGTTTACAAAACCCCTAGGAAGGAAACAAATCTTTGATTCATCGAGGGGAATGGGACTTAAGCCGATAAGAAATTAATAGCGATGGCAACCCAAACTCTGTGATTGATGATCCTTTGAAGGAGGTTCAATGGGTAAGAACAAGTCGTGCGTTAGTTCTGCTAGCACTAAAGTAAATAGTTAGTCCCTTCCTATGATGTCGGGAATGTGCTAGAATGCATTTTGGCGAGGATGAGCAAAGCTCTTAATGATTTCATAATTCTACAAAATGATGTGCTCATTGTAGATACATTTAATGAAATCACCTCTACGAATGTGGAGTGGGGCCGCTCCTATGAGATCGTGGCAAAATCTCTAGAGCATTCGTTATAAACCAGGCATGCACATGGCCGTCTTAACGTGCAAAACCCCGTTAACAGTGAAATGTGGGGGTATAACCTGACTTTTAATACCTCTAGTATACTCCTAAGAGTTGTTGGTTTTAAGTTCATAGGATTACCAACACCTCTGTGTACTAAGTGTTAACTATCTAGGCCTGGTTTTAAGTTCAAAGGACCACTAGATACAATGGTTATACCTGTATATGCAACTAAGCTAAAGGTGTTCCTTTTGACACATGTGGGGATTGTTGGAGTTTTAAGTCACATGTGGATGTGTCAAATGGAAGAAGTCCCACATTGCTTGGGAAAGAGAGAATGCTAGTGTATATATCACACCTTGTGAAGTTGGGCTAGTAAATGGGCCAAGAGGAAGAGTGGGCTCGCGTGCACAACAAAGGGCCACCAGGAGGCAAACGTAGTGGAAATCTGGCGATTTCTCCCCTGCGCGTGAATTAAATGCCGACTGGGCACTTTTTATCAAATGTTTTTTTTTGGAAAAATCTACAATTTATTTTTGTGAAAATGGCTTACCGGAAAAACCCAGTTTTGAGGCATCTGAATTTTTGAACCATCAGTATTTAAGTTACAACGGTCATGGATCAGATTTCAAGATTGCCAAACGTATATTTTAAATTGCCGAACGTATATATTGTAACCCCCTGCCTTAATTAGCGTAATTATGATTCGATAACGCATAATTAAAGTGGTTTAGAGACCATTGGATAACTTAAACTCTTTTCAACTTCCTACTTTATCGTAGGGTTTTCACAAAATCGTTCAAAAGTTTTCCCTCCCCTGGTCTCAATTTCGAATTTTCGAATATAATTACCTGTGCATTTAATTTACATTCATACATATCAGAGTGTATAACCAAAACCCTGGCAACTCCCGGGTTGTACATGTATAAACTAAGGGTTTATAGGTTTCCCAAGGGGATTACATTACCAAAATCAAATATAATATTTACATCTCAACATATATAGTAATCCCAATTCCAAAAGTGGATAACCAATATCCCAAAACCAAATATACCCCAAAGGGCCTACTCGCTCCGGGTTGCCCGCTTCTCCTTAGAGCCACTCGCCTTGTCTGAAATGTTCGTCATTAGAAAGAATGAGATTCAAGAGAATCCCAGTAGTAACAAATCACTCACACAGTGCATAAACACATAGCATATAAGGTCATGTTAGCAGCGTCACAATGTATCATGGTTCACACCACAAACGACAACACTCCTGGCTGTAAACTCTAAGCGTCAGCTTTCGCTGCGATCTCAATGTATTCACAAAGCATCACTAGACGTCAGCTTTCGCTGCGATCTCAAAGCATCACAATGTAACACAAAGTGTTCTCAATGCATGACACACATACATACAATGTTTCACACACAGTATAAGAGAAAGAGTCACTACCTTGTTCTTTCCTGACGTCCTTTGGCACAATGGGCTTGCGGGTACGACAAATGTCAAAGCCTATAAATAAAATCAAGAATGGTGGGTTAATTCCCTACCCCCAATTCTTACTTTCAAACACTTAAAATAGGTTCCATATGAGTCCCCTAAATGGTTATAACAAGCTCAAATAGAACCTAAAAGGATTGGAAAGTACTAGGTAGGAAATTACTTTGCAAAGTCACAAAATGCTGAAAATAGGGTTTTGGCTGCAGCCAGGAATTCTCTGGCTGCGGCCAAAAATGGCACAGAAGTATTTTGGCTGCAGCCAGGAATTCTCTGGCTGCGGCCAAAACGTGCACAGAAAGTTTTGCGCTGCAGTCAAGAATTTCTGGCTGCAGCCAAGGGAACTTTGAAAAATCATAACTAATTCTAGAAAAATCAAAATAAGGTGATTCTAAAGCCAAATGAAAGCTATTTAAGTCTTCTTCCTAGGAAAAATATTGGCCATTACTGGAAATCACCACAGAAGTACAGAATTACACGAAATTCACCACCACTCCAAAACAGATTCCAGTTTTAATCCCAAACTTTGGACAGTCATTGCTCTTAGCTCAAAAAATGAAATGACACAAAATTTATGTTCATTTTGAAGCTTGGAATGTGAAATTTAAATCTAGAAAGTTTCAGAATTTTTAGACACCATTTGCCTATTCAAAACATCCAGACAACCTGACTGCCCAGAATAAACTTTCAATGGACAACATTTCAATTTTGCACCAATGCTTCCAATGGTTCTCAAATTCATATCAAATACCATTCCCACATAAATTTGCACAAGGAATCCATTGAAATAATCAAAACAACCCAATTCAACCTCCATTGACATGTTACACAATGACCACCACATGTCTTACCAAGAACTCAATCAAACCACCATATTGCAAACCAATCCAAACCAACATTCCAAATCAATTTCAAATGCTCAAGGACACACTATGACACCAATTTCACACTAAACACTAACTAATTCACACATTTCGAAATTCACCAAAAACCAGGGCAAAATCACAAAATCTCAAGACTAAACCAATAACCACAATAAATATACCAAAAGGTTCCAAATACTCACCTTAACTTCTTCCCAGGCTAGTTCCTTGTTTCCCTCACTTCCAAATTTCCAAAAGTTCTCAAACACCACAAATAAAAAATCTGAAACCATAGGAATAAAGCCCTCAACCTCATGAACAATATTAATGAAGGTGAGTTGAGCATACAAGAACAAATCCTCACCTAACTTGAGCCTTCTTCTTTCTCTTTCCTTCAAACTTTGGACAAAAATGGAGATGAGAGGAGAGATGAGATGAGATGATGATGATGATGAAGGGAAAATAATCAGATTTTTGGTCTCTACTTTAGCCCATTTGCCGACCTAAAAGAATGGGAGGGAAGAGAAAAAATGAGTTGCTATTGTTGACTTGTCAAAGGGGTGTGAGATGATGCCAAATGTCAACATCTTGAGGCATCTTCCTTGGCTTACTTGAACATGCACACACACAATCCCACTCCCTTGCTTATTCAATCTTAGCCATTGATATCAATTATCAATGAGTTTCCTCTTTGGTAACTGTCCAATTGGTCAGTGAATTACCATTTTGCCCCTGATTGCCATAACATATACGATACCCTCATCAAGCACATTTTACATCACTTTGAAGTTATTAGCCCTTAATTATAATTTAGGATATTACATATATGGTCCTTCAATGTTCAGAAATGGCTTCATCATGTGGTTTTATTATTGTGTAACCGGCGGTTTAATGGTATTTATGCGGATTAAAATGTTGCCCAACGTTCAGATGCATGGAGGCCTATAAAAGGCGTTGCCTGCAAGAGGTTCAGGCACCCAGCTCAGACATTCGAGCCCTCTCTTCCTCTCTGACATCCTTCTGCTCTCTCTGCCTTATAGTTGTATTCGTTTTGCTGTTCTGTTCACCCTGTGTCTACAGGAAGGATCCGTTTTATCCTGGGGAATGCCGCTTCCAGTCAGCCGGTGGTCGCGGAATAGCTCTTAAGGACAGCGTCCTTAGACGTGACTCGGATTACGGTGAATTTGTGGGGAGTTCGCCAACATCTGATTCAACAAAATGGAAGATCATTTGATCATTTGATTTACACTGATTTTACGACCTAAATTGTAAGAACCAAAACCTTGCAAAAATTTTTCCTCATATTCCTATAAAAAAATTTAATTAGATCGAATCAAACAAACATGTGGCCCCCTTCCCAAAAAAAAAATCCAAGCAAAAAAGTAAACATGTGCGCAGGATCAAAGCCTTACCTTATTGTTTTGACCACTTCCAAGAGTCCACACAAACGTAAATATGCCCAATTACTCAGGTTCCACGATAAGATTCAAGTTACAAGAGTCCAAAAGTCAAGACAAAAGCAAACCAACACGACATTTATAAGGTGTATCCAAAGTCTTCATATTAAGAAATTTTATATTCTACTGACCAAAACACAAATAAGTCTCTAGCAAAGTTTCATCTACAAATCCTCAATCAAAGTAGCTTCAAAAATTCATGAAGTGTGATAAACAAACATTTTCAAGTGATATATCAAAATAGCCCACGCAAAAATATGTTCCCATTTAAGAAGCAACAGTAAATTAATCAACAAATTCCGATTTGAGCAACATTTTAGGGTAATCTCCTTAATTATATAGCAAATTAAGCCCAATATTCATGAAAACTTTGGACACACTAATGGCATCTCTATGAAGCTAAATACAACAATTTCTGGGCCAAACAACAGGCATTTCAAAATTCCCCGCCTAGGCATCTAGCCATACTCTATTTTTTTTTTAAATATAAATACCGATTGTTTTATAGTGCTATTTTTCTCTGTATTTCTCATTTTTTGAAACTCAGCCCAGCCACACAACTCAAGATATTAATTAAATCCTTTCTATTTGACCTCGCCATTATTATTGATAAAACAGTCACATTTTTTACTCTACTAAAATGCATATACACATGATTTTAGATGCGCTCCATCAAATTATTTCTTCCCTCTAAACACTAATCTTTCAACTAAATCAAAATTTTGTTACGGTGACTAGTTTTCTTTTCTTTTCTTTTTTTTTGTTGGTATTTTGTTATTTGTAATCTGTTTTCTCTTGTAACTGTCTACCGGAGTGGCCACATTGTTCATAAATTAATAAGCCCATTTCAATGACATTCGGACAAGCATGTTTCAATGAAGTTCAAGAGCAATGGCGTTTGAAATCCCAAAAATCTACATCTTTGTCTTTGTGCCTGAGTTTTGAAAGGGAAAACAAACTTTCATTTATTTTCTATACCTTCATTTTTAATACATATAATATGGAGTCTCAATTATACATTTCTTGCAGCATGATGAATGAGGCATTTTATGTGGATGGCATAATCCAAGAGAAAGAAAAACAAGCTGCAGTGAAAATCATATGCACTAATAACGTTCTTGAGCGTTACCACTTTCAATTGGCTTGAACCATCTTCTATAGTTATGAAAGGAATCTGTAGAAGCTTAACAGTATTATCCGGGACCTAACCAACACAGTGTTGGTCAAGCAGTATAAGGCCCTACTAAATCCCTTTGAGTCTCAAGTTCGAGAGTCTTAGAGGAGACACTTATGCTGGGAGGGGTAGCCATGCATATTGAAACTAGAGTAGTTCATTGTTTGGATACTTGGTACTAGGATCTAAAAAAGGAGCCAGATACTAGTTAATAGTATGAAAAAAAAGTAGTACTTGGGACCTAACAGTTCATCAGGGGGCATATGTGAAGCTGAGTCCACAATCACCCAATTGGGATTAGGGAGAAGGGTCTGATTGTTTGGCCTATAAATCTCATCTTTCTGCCATTGATCCCATTTTTCAGTCAAACTATCACCTTCAAGCTTCCTTACCACCTCAGACATCTTTGGTCTTTTTGTAGTAAATATGTAAATATTAGGCAGATTACATGGGATTTGATAAGATCAGAATCAGGTTGTTAATAGTAGTTAGTATGATTGATTTATATCCCTGATTTCTTGGGATTTCTTTGATTCATTTTGATTCTATAATATGTGCATATAATCTCACCTCCATATGAAGATGATTATCGAAGTATTCAGGCTGATTTCCTCCACATGGTATCAGCGCTGTCGGAGGATTCTGACTCTGAAACCGATCACCGCATGTCTCCTCCAAGCAACGCTCAGTCTGACGCATTGCCATCTCACCGTCCAGCCACACTGACACTTCCGACTCAGATGGTAGCGTCTAATGATGGGTCTTCCACCCAACCACTGCGTCACAATGGTGGACACTCAACCACAGTAGGTTCGGGACTGGATGCTTTAATTGGACCGATTGCCATGGAGAAGCTCACTGAAGAAAATTATCGGGATTGGGCACAAGTAGTCAAGCTTTCCATTGGAGGCCAAGGCAAAAAGGAGTTCTTGCACTACTACAAAAAACACAAGTTGAGGCGCTTAATTTAAAGAATATTATGGCGCTTGGAAAGCACCATAACTTCTAGCATCGTTAAAACAAGCTACGACACTTCTTGAATATATGGAAGCACCATAGCTTGATTGTTATTTTTTTAAAAAAATATCACTTCCTACGGCGCTTCTCTAGGGAAGTGCCTTAGGAAGTTAAATGACTTCCTATGGCACTTTTCTGGAGAAGTGCCGTAGGAAGTCTTTTATTTTTTTTAAAAAAATTATGAATTCCTATGGCACTTCCCTAGAGAAGCGCCGTAGGAAGTCTTTTATTTAAAAAATAATAATTTTATGACTTCCTATGGCACTTCCCTGGAGAAGCGCCGTAGGAAGTCTTTTATTTTAAAAAAAATAATTTTTCATAATTATTTTATTTTCCTGATGAAAACCTCCATTTACAATCCAAAATCCACTACAATTTACAATACAATCCACATCAAAATGAAATATTATAGCACATATTTTTTGCAATATTGCGTCTTCATGTATCAAGCATAAAAGAACTTCAGCATTTAAGTTGCTTAAACTTGAGCCATACACATTACTTCTACGAAGGATTAAACTAAGTATTATTATATTTGTAATATCAAAAATTAAAAAACTTACAATGTATAAGAAGTTTAAGAAGATAGAGTTGATACTTTAAATAAATGCCTGAAAAAAAATTATGACCACACATATAAGATTCATGACAGATTTTAACTAAAAGAAAATGTGAACCAAATGTTGAAAAAAGAAAAACACTTACCGGCTAGGGAGCTTCTGAAGGAGGCTGAGACAAGAAAAAAAAAACATATGGGAGAGGAAGCTTTATACTACAACGGAGTTTTGGGAAATGGGGGAGCTATGGAAAGCGGGAAGATGAAAATGAAAATGAAAACGGCCGGGGGGGGGGGGGTGAAAATTAAATAGCACAGTGTATAGAAGCTACGGCACTTTTTGTCAAAACGCCGTAGCTCCCTAAATAAAAAAAGAAGAAGCAAACACCAAATACAAAATAACCTTAAATATATTCAAGGCATCGCATGTAACCTTGTATATTTGAAGGCACCACGTGGTGCCTTGGAGGCCTTGTATAATGTATGGCATTAGTAAAAAAAAAAGTACATACCTCGTTAAATTTAAAAAAAAAAAAGAAAGAAAGAGGCCTTAGCCGGTGCTTCATGATGAAGGGCTGGCTAAGGCCTTTTTGGCTAAGGCCTTAGCCAGCCTTCATCATGAAGCGCCAGCTAAGGCCACACCTTTGGCCTTAGCCAGCACTATTTCATGAAGTGCTGGCTAAGGCCTTTGGTTTGGCCTTAGCCGGTGCTTCATGATGAAGGGTTGACTAAGGCCAGCTTTTTTTTTAATATTTTTTTAAATTTTTATGAAGCAGTTTTTGTTTTTAATTTTATGAAGTGAAAGTTTTCTTTAAGTAATGCTATATATGAGTAAGGCGTTAGCCGACGCTTTATTATCAAGCGCCGGCTAACGCCATTTTTTTTACAAAACAGGTAATTTCTCTTTGGCTTACTACAAGATTTTGAACAATAATATCCTTTTGACTTACTCCCACCTTACCCGGCACTTTATTTTTAAGCACCAAATAAGATTTTTTTCAAATAAAAAAATGTCAAAAAGTTATTTAAGCTACGACTCTTTCTTGAAAAGTGCTGTAGCTTGGGCTTTCACTTTTTTTTATAAATAAATGTTTTGTATAGCGCTTGTTTAGGAA
This sequence comes from Inga laurina, assembly GCA_963855925.1. Taxonomy (NCBI): domain Eukaryota; kingdom Viridiplantae; phylum Streptophyta; class Magnoliopsida; order Fabales; family Fabaceae; genus Inga; species Inga laurina. The sequence continues at coordinate 26,441,533 of OY979708.1, forward strand.
AGTGCCGCACAAGCCTAATACTAAGCTTTGGCGCTTATATTAGGAAGCGTCGTAGCTTTGAACTTTCTTTGTTTTTTTTTAAAATTATTATCTAAAGGGGCGCCGTTAAATCTCTCTTTTGTAGTAGTGTTGATCGGCAATTCTAAAGCACCTGCCGATCCTTCTTCTTCAGAGATGCAGCAATGGGAGGTCGACAACTCCATGGTTTCCTCATGGCTTATTAATGCCATGGCTCCACATCTTTGGCACAGTTTTATGTACCTCCCCTCAGCAAGTGACATCTGGGAAGCCCTGCGTGTTTCATACTCCTATGATGAAGACTTATCTTAGTTGTATGGACTAAAAGTGAAGATTTGGCAGCTTAAACAAGGCACTAGTCGACTATTGGCTCGAACTTGTGGCACTCTGGCAGGAAGTCAACCTGTACACCGAAGAAGAGGTGGGTTCTCCGGTGGAGGCTGCTTGAAAGAAATGAAGTCTTGAGAAGGAACAACTCTTCCAATTTCTTGCCAGACTCGATCCTATTTATGACGAGGTTTGAAGTCGTATACTCAGTCGTACCTCTGTCCCTTCTACACTTGATACCTTATCTGAGGTTCATCGAGAGGAGTCTCACCGATGGGTAATGCCTGTGAACGTCGACTCTGCTGCTCCAGTTGCTGACTCATCGGCTCTAGTGAGTAAGGGTACAGTTTTGGAACCTTCTACCTCAACTCCTAAGGGAAAAGTAACATGTGAACACTGTAAGAAGACCGGTCACATGAAAGATTAGTGCTGGGATATTCATGGAAAGCCTACCGACTGGAAACCTCGTAAGGGAAGGCTTGTAGTTACCATACGACACAAGATTCTTCTAATGATGCCAGCTCTTTGGTGACTAAAGAGAAATTTGATCAACTTTTAGATATGGTTAAAGCTCTTCAAACCTCCCAGAAACTAGATGCCATGGCTTCAGTTACACATAATGGTAGTACCTCTATGGCCTTACGCACTTCATTTTTCCCATCCAAATGGATTGTGGATACAGGTGCATCCGACCATATGACATCCGACGCCTAGATGTTTGTCTCTTATCTCCCTAGTGTAGGCAATGAGAAAATGTGTACCGCTAATTGCACCTCCTCGACTATAACGGGAAAAGGCAGAGTAAAATTGTCCAATTCACTATAGCTTGAATCTGTCATGCATGTCCCACACTTAGCATGCAATCTTATGTCTATTAGCAAGCTAACCAAGCAAGCAAATTGTTCTTTTCACTTTTTCCCTTCTTATTGTATTTTTCAGAATCTATCATCAGGGAAGATGATTGGTGGTGCTAAGGAATATGATGGTCTCTATTATCTTGATGATTCGGCTGTGAGTGCTCTGTGTTCAAAATTTATGAGTGGGCTTAGTTCAACCCCTGATAATAATGATGTTTTGTTATGGCAGAAACGGATGGGTCATTCGAGTTTTTCATATTTGCAACAGTTGTTTCCAAACCTTCCTATTAATAAAACCCTTCATTGTGATATTTGTGAGTTTGCTAAACATCACCGTATTGTTTTCCCTCCATCATCTTATAAATTCACTTGTCCGTTTTCTATTATCCACAGTGATGTGTGGGGACCATCTTGCATTCCTAACCATACCCATACTAAATGGTTTGTCATGTTTATTGATGATCACACCCGAATGTGTTGGGTTTATTTACTCAAAGATAAATCTGACGTTTCCGCTATATTTATTGAATTTTTCAAACTCGTCACTAATCAGTTTGACACCACCATTCAAGTGTTATATACAAATAATGGCACTGAGTATTTCAATCATACCTTACACAACTTTCTTAAAATCCATGGTACAGTGCATCATAGCATGTGCTCCCATAGTCCCCGACAAAATGGGATTGCAAAACGAAAAAACAGACACTTACTTTATGTTGCCCGGGCTCTCCTCATGACTTGTAATGTTCCCAAGTTTTATTGGGGGGATGCAGTTTTGATTTCTACCAACCTCATTAATCGAATGCCTAGTCGTGTCCTCTCAAATTTGTTCCCACTTGATAAGCTTCGTGAAACTCACACCTTCATCTACCTTGATCATCCTCATCCTTTCCAAGTATTTGGCTGTTCAGCCTTTGTTCAAGAACACCACCCACCATCTAAATTTGACTCTCGTGCTATTAAATGCATCTTTCTTGGTTATTCTCTAACTCAAATGGGGTATAAGTGCTTTGAGCCAATCTCCAAACGTCTCTATGTGAGTAGGGATGTCACTTTATCTGAGAATGCACCATACTATCTTGAGTCTTTCATCCAGGGGGAGAGTCAAAGTGAATTTCAATCCTCGGTACCTCAACCTATACCTCTTTAACTCATATTTGAACATGTCCCTCACACTGAACCTTCAGGGCAAACTGAAACCGTGGATCCCTATATGCCAATTGATAACCAAACATCCAAACCAGGGGGAGACGAAGCTCACCCTGGTTAATACAAGATGTAATCATGAAGGAAGAAGAAGATAACAAAGCCATCTATTTTCCAAGCTGTACCAGAGTTTGAACCAGTAATAGATCCTAGAAGAGAAAGTGAGAACCCTGGTCTTGATAAACCAGATGAAGAGATAAACTTGCCTATTGCCCTGAGAAAGAAGGCTCGGTCATGTACAATGCATCCTATTCAAAAGTATGTATCTTATGCTAATCTCTCTCAGAATTATAGTACCTTTATCTCTAACCTTGATAAGGTACATGTCCCTAATAATGTATATGAAGCACTTGAGATTCCTGAATGAAGAGATGTAGTTCTTGATGAGATGAGGGCTTTGGAGAAAAATGGTACTTGGGAGATTGTCGATTGATCTAAAGGGAAGAAGCTTGTAGGATCTAAGTGGGTGTTTACCCCAAAATAGAATCCCGATGGCTCACTTGACAAATACAAAACACGGTTGGTGGCTAAAGGGTTTACCTAAATCTATGGAATTGACTATAATGAAACATTTGCACTCTTGTCTAAACTCAACACCATCAGGGTTTTACTATCCATAGCAGCTAACCTAGATTAGTCCCTACAACAATTAGACATCAAGAATGCCTTTATGAATGAAGAACCAAAGGAGGAAGTGTACATGTCACTCCCACCAGGATTCAATGGCAACAATGAAAACCAAGTGTGCAGACTGAAGAAGTCCCTATATGGATTAAAACAATCGCCAAGGGCCTGGGTTGATAGATTCTCCAAAGTACTAAGAGAAGAAGGTTACAAGTAGGGGCTATCTGATCACACCATGTTTGTTCAGCACAATGAAGAGAGGAACACCATTCTTATTGTCTATACAGATGACATTATAATCACAGGTGATGATGATCAAGAAATAAAGAAGATCAAGGCAGCCCTAAACTTGGAATTTGAGGTGAAAGACTTAGGCTAGTTAAGATACTTTCTTGGTATGGAAGTTGCAAGGTCTAAAGAGGGCATATATATCTCCCAAAGGAAATACGTTCTTGATTTGCTCAAGGAAACTGGTATACTAGGATGTAAACCTAGTAAGACACCAATTAAAACTAGGAAGAATACAACAAAAAAGGGAGAGCAACAAGTGATGACCGAGAAGGACAAAGCCAAGGAAGAGAAGAAGAAAAAAGAAGAAGAACCTACTGACAAGGGCCGATATCAAAGGTTGGTTGGGAGATTAATTTATCTCTCCCATACAAGGCCTGATATTGCATTTGGTGTAAGTGTAGCACGTCAACACATGCAATCACCTAGAAAGAAGCACATGGATGCAACGTATAAGATTCTAAAATACATAAAGGGCATACCTAGAAGAGGTATTTTGTTCAAGAAAAACAACAGTAGAACAATAGAGATATACACAAATGCTGATAGGGATGGGTCTAAAGAAGACAGCAGGTCAACATCAGGCTACTGTACATTTTTGTAGGGAAACTTGGTTACTTGGTAAAGCCAGAAGCAAAGGGTGGTCTCAAAGAGTAGTGCAGAATCAGAATTGTGAGCTCTATCACAGGGTGTTATGGAAGGGCTTTGGCTGAAGTGTGTAGCAGGAGAAGCTCAGGTTCAAGTAGAAGATCCTATAAAGCTGTTTTGTGACAACAAAGCTGCTCTAAGTATGGCCTTGAATCTTGTTAAACACAGCAGGACCAAACATGTCGAAGTATATAGACATTTCATTCGAGAAAAAGTGGAAGAAGGTAGTGTGTGCTTATCCTATGTACCGACAAGACAGCAACTAGCCGACGTCCTTACAAAGGGACTTCCAGAAGAAATCTTCACGGGGTTCATTAGCAAGTTGGATATGATTAGTATCTATGATCCAACTTGAGGGGGAATATAGTAAATATGTGAATATTAGGCAGATTACATGGGATTTGATAAGATGAGAATCGGGTAGTTAATAGTATTTAGTATGATTGATTTATATCCCTGATTTCTTGGGATTTCCTTGATTCATTCTGATTCTATAATATGTGTATATAATCTCACCTCCATATAAGATTATCGAAGTATTCAGGCTGATTTCCTCCACACTTTCCATAGTAGAGCTTTCTGTGCAGAGCAGGGCCAAATGGATTAGTTTCTCTACCTCCCCTTCATTATATTCACCCCCCAGATCAGCATCGACTATTGTTTCTAATCTCTTGTCTTTCCAAAGCTCTTTCACCTATATCCAAAGCAGTTTCAAGTTGCCAAATCATACAGAAAGAGGAAAAGGATGTGCCCAGATTCTGACTAATTAAGACAAAAAATTATTTATATTACCAAATTCTACCCATCTAGATCAACTCAATGACAATAAATTATTCTAAATAGATATCAGTTGTATGTCTTAAATTGAGAGGATTAATTCATGAAATTCAAGGATCTAGGATGGACTCTCAAAAACCATGGGGATGGTTAAGTTATAAACTTAGTATCAGATGTTACAAGATAACAATACTCAGAATTGGGACTAAAATGCTTCTGCCAGAAATCTATAGCATGGAATAAATAATTGCGACGCACGTGCAATGCTATTATATTATTACCAATAAACCTTTACAAGAAACCAAGAAACAAAAATTCTATAAAGATGGAATTCAACCAACATGCAAGTTATGCAAGCCAATTATTTGTAAAGAACAGTGCTTTAATTTCTTCATTTGTTAGGAAAATCTTTGTTGCAGAGAATGGACTTAAGGCAAAGCAGTTAGAAAAATATAAAAATCAAATATTGAGTGTGTCATTGTTATGCTGATTGCTGAATAACTTTATGGTCCTAAAGAACAATTCAAGGAAACTAGAAAGACACCACTATTAGCAAAAGTTGTTTTTTTAACCATAAATTATCAAAAGTTGTCTGAACACTGTAAAATAGCTTGTGAGTTGTGACATGTGAGCAAATAGAATAGATACCCAATCAAGTAACATGACATTATCGTCAACAGCACGTTGTGCAAGATCAAAAGCCTTCAGTCCAGTTATTAGTTGAAGAAGCATCACACCATAACCAAAAACATCAGTCTTCTCCGAAGACTTTCCTGATGAGAGGTATTCTGGTGCAATGTATCCAATTGTACCACGCACAGCAGTGGTAATAGAGTATCTTTGTAATCCATAAGTTTTGCCAAGCCAAAGTCTCCAACAACTGCTTCACACTTTTCATCCAACAATATATCTGTGGCATTAACAGCACGGTCACTACAAAAAAAATCACTTTCAGCGGCGACATTTGGCGGCGACTTTTAATGTCGCCGCTGAAAGTGAGACTTTTAGTGGCGAATTTTAATGTCGCCGCTGAAGGTGTCACTTTCAGCGGCGACACTTTTGTTGCCGCTGAAAGTCAAACTTTCAGCGGCGACATTGTTTTGTCATCGCCGAAAGTGTGTTTCAGCGGCGACTTTAGTGTCGCCGCTAAAAGTGTTGTTTGAAATAAAAAAAAAATTTTTAAAACACTTTCAGCGGCGACTATTAAAAGTCGTCGCCGAAAGTAAGTTTCAGCGGCGACTTTAGTGTCGCCGCTGAAAGTGTTATTTGAAATTAAAAAAAAAAAAATTTTAAAACACTTTCAGCGGCGACTTTAGTGTCGCCGTTGAAAGTCTTTTTTGAAAATTTAAAAAAAAAAAATTTTAAAACACTTTCAGCGGCGACTATTAAAAGTCGCCGTTGAAAGTGAGTTTCAGCGGCGACTTTAGTGTCGCCGTTGAAAGTCCTTTTCGAAAATTTTAAAACACTTTCAGCGGCGACTATTAAAAATCGCCGCTGAAAGTATTTTTCATATTTTTTTAAATATTTTTTAGAAATAATATTTATAAAATTAAAATAATATTTATAAAATTTAACTATTAATTATTAAATAATTCTATTTAACCTTAATTATTAAAATTATATTATTATTTATTAATATTATATTTATAATTTTTTATTAAAAATAATATTTTTGATATTAAATTATTATTTATTAAGTAATTTTAATTAAAAAATTTTTAAATTTAAATATATCAATATTTTTTTTCGTTTTTATTTAATTTTTCATTACTTTTAATAATATTATATTTAATTAATAATTAATTATATGTATATAATTAATTAATTATATGTATGTATGTTTATATATATGATAATATTATATATATATATATAATAATATGTAATAATATGACATAGGTTCATTTCGGCGCAACTGGTAGAGACTCGCGCGCTAAGGCATTGGCTCTCTGAGGTCGCGGGTTCGAACTGGAGGAGAGTCATATAGAGGAATTATGAGGAGGCGACACGTGGCAGCACAGTGAGGCGACACGTGGCAGCACAGTGAGGCGACACGTGGCAGCACGAGGAGGTGACACATGACAGCACGGGGAAGCGACACGTGGTAGCACGGGGAGGAGACACGTGGCAATTGTAAATTAAATTTTTTTAAAAAAAATTCAAATTTTTTTAATAAAAAATTTAATTGTTTGAATTTTTTTTTAAAAAAAATTAGCACTTTCAGCGGCGACAAAATTCGCCGCTGAAACTATACCTTCAGCGGCGACACAAATGTCGCTGCTGAAAGTCACCTTTTTGTCGCCGTTGAAAGTCTTTCAGCGGCGACTAAGTTTTTTTTTTTTTGTAGTGGGTGAATGATCTTTGGACTGCAATCATCATGTAAATAAGCAAGCCCCTGGGCAGCTCCCAATGCAATTCGCTTCCGTACAGGCCATTCAAGTGGTGGTTTTGATTTAGGGCGGTCTAAGACATTAGAAGACAATAGAGGTAAAACCCTATATACATAAATGAATCCTCAATATGAAATTACAAGTTTAAATATTTTATAACAGTTAGATTTTTATGTTAAAACTATTTATAATTTTCCATGCCATGCTGTGTTCGCATCATAGGGAAAAATAACTTACTATGAATTACATAATTTATACTCCTCTGGTTCTTAATATAAGATATATTTACATGATTTGATTATATTAAAGAAGTTGGTTAAATTATTTAATAATACATTTATTGTCTAGAACACCCTACTCATCTCCCTTGATTCTCTCATTCCCTCTTCTCCTTAATTATTGTTGAGGGAACATCAATGGGGGTAAATTAGAAAAATACTGACAAATATGAAAACTATGTCTTATATTTAGAATCAATAGCAAGGAAGAGTATTTCACTAACAACAAATCAAGATACACAATGAATGAGTTTCATATTAAAACTAACATGAATGGCACCTGAAAAGGAAACACAGGAATTCCTTTTATGCCAAACATTTACAGGCTCAGTTACAAGTACAAGCAATGCTAATTAATTAATCTTCCTAGAAAAGTTAATCAAAAAACCAAGGTAAAAGAAGAATAACGATACCTTGTAAACATGATGCCACACTAAGATTTAAGGTAGAGTAGTTCTTTCAACAATTTAAGTTATTATTGAAAAAGACATCAACAAACCTGAAGGAGATGGCGGCGGCGTTGGTGAAATTGGTTGAGGGGTAGTGTTTAGTGGTTTCAATGCAGGACTATTGTCAAAACTGTTTAGTGGAACAGAGTGATTAGAAAAACTTTGATATGTTCCTCCTCAATAATCACCAGAAATAAACAAAACCACTTGCAACAACCAGAATTGAGTAAACGATTGAAATGAACCATTGGTTGGGATGTCTCCTTGTAGCTTGTTTGTTGAAAGATCACTAGATACCATAATGACCATGAGCTTACACTTTATTATAGATATGTAACTTAATGTCTACATTTGCTTAACATCATTGAAACTTAGTAGAAACACTCACAGGACTTGCAGTGAATAGACAGCAGTCAAGGTCATGGGAATGGCTCCATTCAAGGTGTTATTGTTGAGACGTCTATTTCAGATGGCAAGAAGGATTAGTTTTCAAATAATAGTAAGTTGACGTAGAGAGAAGTATGAAAATAATGGACACGCCATAGTATTTTGATAAATAAATAGAATGTATACCTTCAATGCAGATAACACAAACTTGTACTTGGGAACGTAAATTTGTTAAAAAATAAATGTCTAAAATAATTTTTTTCTTTGCCTATGACCTAATGATCATGGAATGGCATATAAGTATTGTTGTCAAACTTATGAGTTGACTTTCCAAGTCTATCGTTTTTACATTACTATCTTATAAAATAGAGTTGAGTCACTTTTAAGCTTGTAATAATTATAAACTCGGTCAAACTCATGAGTTCACACATTGAGTTTACTATTTTTATGTTTCTAGTTTACAAATTCATGTTAACTCACTCTTAAACTCGTCCTAACTTTTTTTATTTGATCATGGCCAGTAACTTTATATATGATTTTTTTAAAAAAAATTATTTGTTTAGTATGATAAATTATTAATGTTGATGGATTTAATTTCAATTATTTGAATTAAAAATATATTTAAATCAAAATTTTTTTATATTTTAATTATTTAATTATACACTATTAATACATATTTTTTGATAAAAGTAAACTTTTATGAGTTTATGATTTGGGTCTACAATATGATTTTACGTTACTCTAACGATTTTGCTTAAATGCGAGAGTTTGACAACCTTACACATCAGTACACACTATGGAGTATAAACCATCAAAGATAAATATAGACTTTTCAGCTTAAAAGAAGTACCAACGCCACGGAACATAAGCCGTCAGAACCTAAATTATCTTATAATTAATATAAAGTATACATTTGAAATAAGAAATTATTAATCATTTGATTACAAGCTTACTGTTATTCAGTTTTTCTGGCAGTACATTAGATAGCGAAATAACGCCCCACCCTTCCCTATTTAAAATGCACTTTGATATGATAAATTTGCATGGAAAAAGACCAGGAAGACAACAGGTGCTTTATTCAACTGTAACATATTGCACGCCCTCAACCAGGCATGCTTAAAAGCCTTAACTATTAGACTGATGACGGTCTGATGTTAAGAAAAACAAGCAAAATCAAGACCACTATGAGTGCCTAACAAACCAAGACACTTTAATCAAGAAAAAGAATAGAAAAAGATTTAAATATAAACTGCAGATTTAAGAAGAGCATGTCATACATGAAACGTAGTTTTTGAAGCTTGCCCAATGTTTCAGGGATGCTACCAGATATGCGATTGGCATCTAGATCCAAGCTCACCAAATTTGTCAGATTTCCAAATTCGTCTGGTATTTTTCATGTTATGTTGTTTCTATTAAGCTCCCTGTCATAGATTAGAACAAATTGAGCTAATGAAGATCAACAGTCATAAGTTAGGTTCTAAGATCAATAATACTCAATTAAGATTTCTTGTCCTTTCATACACAAATTGGGGTTTGGTATACTATACGATAATATGCACTAACTTTTACGCCTCAATTTTATATGCACTTTCATAACATTGAATAAGGACTTGTCTATTTGATTTTTTCTTCCATTCTATCATCATTTCTTGGTTAATTTTCCTATAGTAGAAAATTATAGATTTGGCATGCTTTTACGTGGAAAAACCTTACTTAGACTCCATTTATTTATTTGTCAAAAAGTTAAAGAAGCAAAGACGGTCCGAGTTCTGAAGCTTGGAGGCCTCATATGAAGAGTCCAAAGGATTGAGTCTAACATCACCCAAAGCCAGAAGCCCAAAAGGTACTAAAGATGGCTCCTAACTAAATTTGACCTTTCCCATATGTCTAGGAGTCTAATTACAAGGAGACACTAATCCAACGAAGGTCTAGATACCAATATGCCAAATTGGAGGCTCAATCGATCTTGTGTGTGATGTCTGCCTTGGACAATATTCAAGATAAAGCCAGAAAATTTAGGCAGAGTAATGAATTGCACTCAAGTTTGAACCTAAGAGGAACCATACTAACAAACAAGTAAAATGGAAGCCTACTCTATAAAGCCAGCCTTTGTAATTATGGTAAAATCATCAAGTAAAAAGCCACTTAAAAACATAAGAGATAATGTCTCAAGGTATAATGTCAACTCATAATATACCCATAAAAAGATGCAAATCTGATCAACAAAATCATATCTGATTCACAACTTACAAGTACTACAAATCTGGGAGGAGACCAAGCTGTGCAACTAATTGACCCGAAAGGTTGGCATTTCCAAGATCACTGACCAAAGATAAATAGAATTTTTAACATATGCAGAATGGTCATAAATGACAGGTAAAAATCCCAGAAATAACTTACACACGCTATATTCACTATTGCACATAACAGCCATAAATTATAGGTAAAAAAACCATGTGCAAGGATTGACAAGGGTATCATCCCAGCTTTGAAGAACATTGTTTGGATCAGCTACACTGGTCTTAAATATTTCATATATTTTATATGAAGATGTGCTAAATTTACAACTCTGTTGCTAATAATTAAGCAGCCATGAACTATAGGATAGGGCCATAAAGGTAAATCAAACACCTATTGACAAATCCCTAATTTTAGTATATATTTTCATATTTTATTTAGAGATTTTGTCACAATAACTGAGCCGAAAATACCTTATTTGTCCTTAATTGAGATTAAGAGTAAATATATTAAATTGTAACTAAAAAGGGCAAAATTGTCAAAATAAATATAATTACTCTTAATCATTGTTTTTTCTCAAAATATTTGATGTTGGTTTAAATATTTTTTAATTGAAAATCCTTGAAAATTTGGACTAAATCTGAAAATAGCAAATTGGGGTTTGAAATTCAAGAATGACATTTTGGTCCTATGAATTTGGAAACTGACATTTTAGTCTAGCAAAACTCAGCGTTTTTGGCACTGTAGGTCAGATCTGAAATGAGAAGTGTGTGTTTGGATTAGCTTTTGGAGAATAGTTTCTGGAGAAAATTTGGAGAATAGATTTTGGAGAATAGATTATGAGGAGAATAGATTATGGGAAACTATGGTTTTGATAAAATGAGAGTGTTTGGATGTTGTGATCAGAATAGCTTTTTTTATGATCAAATTACTAAAAAGGACATTAACTTTTGTTATAATTATATATAAAGAATAAGATTATATTTTATGTATTATTTAAAGGTTAATGTTGAAATTTAACAGCAAAGTTTTTCCTGAGGGGCTTCTGGCACAAATAAATTTTGGAAGATGGAAAATAATAATGAACAATTAAAAAGGATGTAAATTTAACAAAACCGTTAAATTTGACCTAACGACGTTAAATTATAAGAGAAGTAACCCCTAACAGCGTTAAAAATAATACATCTTAACCCATTATTTAACATTAAATTTCATAATTAATAACAAAATAAAATAAATTTGTCTATATGTAATGTTAATTAATTTAAATAATTTTTTTAATATAGTCAAATTAGTTAAATAGGTCTTATATCAAAAATAAGAGAGTATTAAAATTTTAAAATTCTAAAAAAAAGAGACAGAGAAAACGTTGAAATTAAAAAAACAAAAAGATGAGAGGGAGTGTGACGTGGGACCCACAAACAGAAAAAAGAACCAAAGAGAGTGAGAGGGGTGGGGCCCACAAAGTGAAAAAAAGTTTAAAAAAAAATAGATTATGCCCAAACCATGGTTTTGATGTCCAAAACCATGGTTTGGGGTCAAAATAGATTATTTGAAAAAGTTGAGTGTTTGGATGTTTTTTTAGAAAACCTAGGTTTAGGTCCAATATAGCTTTTTTTAAGTGAATCCAAACACCCTCGAAGACTTTAATATTGCAAAGGGGGGCAAGAACAGATATAGAGCGCCGCAAGCTGGCCATAACATCACCTTCATCTTGCTTTGATCTTTCACCTTCGTCTTCTTCTTCATAGTCGCTGGCGGCCTTCACCCTCATCACCATCGCCGCCGGCGACCTACAGCCATGCCACCATCCAAGTCTGAGCTGCCGCGTGGGAGGAGGAGACCGAACTGAGTTTGGAGAGAGCTAGGAATTGCAGCGAGGAATCAGAGGCTATCGAGAGCTGGGAGTTTAAATCACCTTCACCTTAACCTTCCTTATCCGCTTTTGTTCGGCACTGAACTCACCAGCGAACTTCACTGATTTTTCCCCTCCGACCTTCACAGACCGTAGCATCTTCCTCTATTCTGATTCACTGATTTCAACCGTGAGTTCCTCTAATTCTCTGTGTCACAATTTCAGTCCCCAATTTCATTGTTTATAGCTAATTGGTAATTGATTCAATGTGTTGCATGGCTAAAACTGTGAATATGTTATGACAAATTGCAGTGGCTAGAGGATCATTCTCTTGATGATGGAAGCTAAGGACTTGAGTTCTAAGTACTACAAAGGGGAGTTTTATATTTTAATCCATTTGTGTCACTTTGTAATTATGATTTTCTGTCTTGGAGATTGTATTTATATTGCTAGACCTTTGTTGCTTGGTTAAGTACTTAGTTTGGATTAATTTATAATTTGGATTAGTTGATGTTGAACTTTGTGCTCATCAATATATGTGGTTACATATATGTTTAAATATAATTCCATTGATTCTCTATTGTCTTGCATGGTATTGTTTAGATATTGAGTTGATTTTGGAGTTACATTGAACCAATTGCATTAATTAATTCAAATCACACACTAAGAGTGCTTAATAGCATCTTTAGAGTAGGGATTCCTCTCTTTTCATGCTAGACTCATCGGTTGATGGGGTTTGGTATTTTAGAAATCTTAGTGATTTCATAAATTGCACACAAAGTGGTCTTTAATAATGTTTTAAGAAGTGATTATTTTTGAGGTCTAGGACAAATTATCGATTAATGCACTAGACTCAACGGTGTCTGAGGTTTGGTATTTTGTGGGACTTTGGTTGCAATTACTAGTGTTTTGTATTGAGTTTCAGTTAGAGGAGTTAAACCTTGCCCGATGTGGAAGTGTTTAATCAACCTAACTCAAGCTAGCTCAAAGGGTCTTTTGGGTATTTTTGACTAAGCTAGTAAATTGAACTCCCATTATCATTAGATGAACTATGATTGCCCTTGCAAGCCATTTTCAAAAGATTCACTTCATACATTTCTTTCCATCTATCATTTTATATCCAAAAATACTAAAAATATTGTAGTGTATGCATTTACATTTTCTTGCAACCTATTTGATATTTAAAAAAAGCTAAAAATCATTTTTGACTTGTTTTATATCAATCATCATACTTAGTTTCTAGGTACTTAATAAAAGGCTCTTCGAGAGACAATCCAGGATTGCACCTTATATTACAATCCTAGGTTAAATTTTGAAGTGGTTACCAAGGCACGAATCTGACAACGCCTATTCTTCACCTATACTAATGGAGACATAAAAGCCAATTGAAAAATCAAACTTATATATCCTAAGTAAGGCAACTATCCATTGATTGATTGAGACTGAACTTGAATATGATGATATGGCCATTGTAGGTTGGATCAATTGAAGGGAGGGTCGGGGTGCAACATTTGGATGATAGCCAACAAAGTAAAATCTTTACTTTCAAATGCCACAGAGTGGGCAATGATATATCACTACAAAAAAATATTGAGTTTCCGACGGAATGGATTCCGTCGGTAATAATAGCGTGACAAAAAAAATTTCTGACGGAATCTAGAAATTTCTGACTGAATTAATTCCGTCGCAAATTTCTGACAGAATTGAATTTGTGACGAAATTTGCTAAGGATAACCGTGTCATCTAACGTCAGAAATTCACTGATGTGTTCTTTTTTGACTAAATCATCTAACGTAATTTTGAAATTTTAAAAATTATAAGCAGTTTTAGCTAAAATTTTTAATATATACAAAGCCTTATAAGAAAGAGAAAATTAATTTTTATAGTTTCATCTAATGTATTTTAACCAAGTTTTTGTTTTTGTTTTCATTTTTATTGGATCTTTACAGTTTTCTCAATTATTGGCATTAGTCCGTGTACTTATAATCTGTTGATTTAATTAGACTTCTCTCAATAACTTTTAATAATTAATATTTTCAAGTGGTGAAATTTGAATTATCAATAACGTGAACGATGGGGCAGAAATTTCTTTATAAGTCACAGTCACATATTAAGGACCATTCACCAATAATTTATTTGGGCATGAAGTTACTTGCCTCTTACCATTCAAGCAAAGATTCAAAATTCTACAACTACGTCCTGTTATGATCTTTGTCTTACTTAAAAGACTTGTCCAAACGCGTTCAGCGAATATTCAAATAGGATTTTGATGACAAATGTTTGAAACATCATTCTTAATTGCCCTTCATCAATATTAAATATTAAAGTCTTCAATCTTTGAAGCTTGTAAAGTGAAAATGGATATGAAATACAAGAGATGAACACAAGAATATATAGAGACCTCTGAAACTCCGAAAAAGAACTTATTATTTTTTACTTTTAGGATAATATTTTTTATATAAGACGTATGACAAATCAAATTTAAAAAATATACATTTCCTTCGTTACCGAATTAGATTAGCTGTATTAGCCTCTCTTTATAAGCGATTTTGACTTGTGTATTGAGAATTATGAATTTTTGAAATTTGCCCAGTGAAATTGACTAATTTCTGGAGCAGCGGTCAAAGATTGAAAATCTGGGAATGATATGATCCCAGTCAGTAAAATTCCATATTTTTCCTTGAAACTAGACTCAATAAGTGTTCCATAGGCTTTGGAATCGCATTAAAATGATGTCTACAAAATTAGTTATGATTTTTCAAAGTTAAGGCAGAATTGACATTATTCCAAAAATTTAAGAAATAAAGTAATCTTCCTTTTTCTCTTAATGATTTTAGAAATTAAGGGATGAAGGAGGAGAAGACAAGTGTCAAAATCCAATGAGACCAAGTGTCAACACCACATGAAAGATGATGGAAATAATTGTTGTGTCATAAGTCCTTACTTATGTCATAAGGTTAGGTAGCCAACTCTTGTACCAATTGAGTTGAGTAAATGGAAGGAACACTTGATTTAGTTGGAGCATAAGAGGGAGCACGTTTTTGGCCAACCAAGGAAGAAGGAAATGATAATCAAGGTTGAGTGCACACAAAAGGAAAGTATGGCATAAAGTGGAGAGGTATGGTGCAAGCATGGAGGGAAGTATGGTGGTTGGCATGTGTCACTATAACAACCTTATTAGATGAGATCAATGGTTTGTAATCAAGGGAGCATTTTTATGAAGGCTCTCTCTTCCCTTCCCTTCATGCATTTTCATTCAACATAGAGAGGGAGAGAGTTTGGAGAAACTTTGAAGAGTTAGAGGGAAGAGGAAGAAGAAATCTTAAGGTAAGAGTTGATTCTTAAGCTTTCCTTGTAACATTTCCCCTAGATCCTTCTCTAAACCATGTTTCTTCATGAATCTATGATCTTGAAGCCTCATTCTTAGCTCAAAGAGAAGAGAGAGAGGACGTCCTAGAGAGAGAAACATCAAGGATTAAGAGGTAATATCCAAAACCTCAACTTCTTAGTGTATTGAAGTTGTTGTTGGTGATTGTTGTTTGGTTTTGTGATTTTTGGGTTGAGTTGTAAAATTAGAAAAGTCATAACCCTAAGGGGTTATGCTGCCCAAAATCCTTTAAATCATGATTAATAAGTTTCTAAATGAGTTAACCAAAGATTAGAAGTGGAAAAGTACAAGTTTTGGAAGCTAAAACAAAAGGCTACATTTTTCTATTTTCCCTTCAATATTTTGGTCAAACCAGAAATGGTAGTAGGAGTTGAATTTTCATGAAATAAATAGTTCCATTGGACTCAATGGACAAAAATAGGTGGGGTTACAATTGGGCACTTTTTCGGTAGAGGCCGAACAAGCATAATTACGAAAACGCCACTGAAATCCCTAAATAGGGGCTGTCAAGGGTATTTTCATAATTTGACAGTGAATTTGGTGATTTTGAGCCAGGAAATGGATTCCTTGGGCGAAAATAAGTCAAAATAGCTTTGGTCAAAATTTTGGGAAAACGTGCCACCGGGCCGAGTACGACGGGGCCAGGCTGGGTTCCCGGGGGCATTTTTGTAAATTTTCACCATAGACTAATATAACCACAATAAACAATATGGAAGAGTCTAAAATGATACTTGGATAGGTTATGACCTATTTCTGGTACATTTAATATTATAGGATCGAGTCGGACGCCGGGACAGCATGCTTTACGAGACACCATTAAATACAGGATTATAAAGCATTGAGGTAGGGACATTATCCTTCATACACTATGCCATAGTTATATGATTGTGTGGATGCCAATGTTTGTAAATGCGCTTTATTAATCAACACGATTTGCCCAAAGAGGGGCCAGAAGTGTCAGAGGCACTTACACTGGAGTTGGTTAAAACCAACTAGTGCAGAATAGTGGGGCTGGGCCCTACTCATGTATACATGCAGATGATATATTTATAATGTTCATTAATTGGTGCATACATGGCATATATCATATTTACTTTTCGCATTTTCTATGAACGATAGCATGTTTCAACTGGGATTCTTCGGAATCTCATCCTATTTTTAAACAAACATCTCAGTAGATGCTAGTGAATCGAAAGGCGAAGACGTAGACGCCGAGAAGTAATTGGCTCATGTATCGAGGAAAGGACGAGATCGTGGTTATCATTAGTTTATCATTAGATATTTTGAGTTACCCTGTATATGTTAGAACTTCCGCTGTATTTTCTGTTTTCCGTTGACGAACGACTTTGGGATTGTAAACGAATATTTTATCAGTATAATTGTATTTTTCTGTATGCCCATTGAATTCCATCTTTATTACTCTTCGATTATCGAAATGGAAACGGGTATTGACACTAAATGTAAAATAGCATCAGGGAGGTTTTCGGTGAAAACCAAAGTCTCGTCTAAGAATAAGAAAATACAACGATTCGGAAAAAATACAAAATAGGGGGAGGAAAATTAATAAAAGAGAGGCTAATACAGCTAATCTAATTCGGTAACGAAGGAAATGTATATTTTTTTAATTTGATTTGTCATACGTCTTATATAAAAAATATTATCCTAAAAGTAAAAAATAATAAGTTCTTTTTCGGAGTTTCAGAGGTCTCTATATATTCTTGCGTTCATCTCTTGTATTTCATATCCATTTTCACTTTACAAGCTTCAAAGATTGAAGACTTTAATATTTAATATTGATGAAGGGCAATTAAGAATGATTTTTTAAACATTTGTCATCAAGATCCTATTTGAATATTCGCTGAACGCGTTTGGACAAGTCTTTTAAGTAAGACAGAGATCATAACAGGACGTAGTTGTAGAATTTTGAATCTTTGCTTGAATGGTAAGAGGTAAGTAACTTCATGCCCAAATAAATTATTGGTGAATGGTCCTTAATATGTGACTGTGACTTATAAAGAAATTCCTACCCCATCTTTCACGTTATTGATAATTCAAATTTCACCACTTGAAATATTAATTATTAAAAGTTATTGAGAGAAGTCTAATTAAATCAACAGATTATAAGTACACGGACTAATGCCAATAATTGAGAAAACTGTAAAGATCCAATAAAAATGAAAAAAAAAAACAAAAAATTGGTTAAAATACATTAGATGAAACTATAAAAATTAATTTTCTCTTTCTTATAAGGTTTTGTATATATTAAAAATTTTAGCTAAAACTGCTTATAATTTTTAAAATTTCAAAATTACGTTAGATGATTTAGTCAAAAAAGAACACATCAGTGAATTTCCGACGTCAGATGACACGGTTATCCTTAGCAAATTTCGTCGCAAATCCAATTCTGTTGGAAATTTGCGACAGAATTAATTCAGTCAGAAAATCTGAATTCCTTCGGATATCTTTTTTGTCACGCTATTATTACCGACGGAATCCATTCCGTCGGAAATTCAATATTTTTTTTGTAGTATAAGGACATGATGGAGTATAAGTTAATATCTAAATTTGCATAACATCAATGAAATTTTGCAACCCAACCATGAATTTATCTACATTTGCATAACATCATTTCCTTGGATCTATCACAGGAACTTGCAGTGAATAGACAATAGTCAAGGCTATGGGAATAGAAAAATCCAACCATTAGTTTGTCTTAAAATTATTAATCATAGTTTGTAATAGTCATCTGCTCACATTGATGCATTATACTGGTGTGGAATGGGGAGCATGGTCGTGACTTTCTGTTTAATTTATTCGCTTTATGTCCTATTTATATATATTACCAAGGTTTTGATCCTCTCACGCGACATGATGCCTGATCATGTGAACAGAATCATAGATGACAAAGAAGGCACCACATTTTATTTCTTTTTATCCACACAGCCCCATCATGTTATAGTGGGAGGATCCAAATTGTATTGTTTAGGGCTTGTTTGGATTACTGCTAGCAAAAGTGACCCCGTCATCCAAACTTTTGCAAATTAAAGTTGGAATAAAAGTCAATTAGTAGTGTAATGTGATTTATATTTGAATAGATTTTTGTAAAAATTAAGTCAATTCAACAAAAACTTATATTGACAGGTCAGTTTCGAAAGGTTTAAATCCGAAGAAAAGGCAAAAAGTTAAAAGTTAAAATCCTTAAAAAAGTTACTTCAATTTTAAAGTAGACTTTTGACGATAAATCAGTTGCTCCAGAAGTCATGTCAGACATCATTTCTTCATCCCACTAGCTTTTTTGGGTCCCAACTGGTTTTTGAAGCTTCATGATGCCTATTATCTTGTCAGTTTTATGATGAGGGATGGTTTTAGTTTCTATGGCCAAAGGCATCTGCAGGTAGCCTGTGATTGCTATGCATAGAGGCTGCAGAATTGTGACACTCTTTACTTTAAGGCGTCTTTAATTTAGGGCAAAACAGATCAGAGGCTAAATGTAAAATAGCATCAGGGAGGTTTTCGGTGAAAACCAAAGTCTCGTCTAAGAATAAGAAAATACAACGATTCGGAAAAAATACAAAATAGGGGGAGGAAAATTAATAAAAGAGAGGCTAATACAGCTAATCTAATTCGGTAACGAAGGAAATGTATATTTTTTTAATTTGATTTGTCATACGTCTTATATAAAAAATATTATCCTAAAAGTAAAAAATAATAAGTTCTTTTTCGGAGTTTCAGAGGTCTCTATATATTCTTGCGTTCATCTCTTGTATTTCATATCCATTTTCACTTTACAAGCTTCAAAGATTGAAGACTTTAATATTTAATATTGATGAAGGGCAATTAAGAATGATGTTTCAAACATTTGTCATCAAAATCCTATTTGAATATTCGCTGAACGCGTTTGGACAAGTCTTTTAAGTAAGACAAAGATCATAACAGGACGTACACTACAAAAAAAAGCACTTTCAGCGGCGACATTGGGCGGCGACTTTTTATGTCGCCGCTGAAGGTCTCACTTTCAGCGGCGACTATTAAAAGTCGCCGCTGAAAGTGAGTTTCAGCGGCGACTTTAAGGTCGCCGCTGAAAGTCTAGTCCAAAATTAAAAAAAAAAAAAATTTTGTACACTTTCAGCGGCGACTATTAAAAGTCGCCGCTGAAAGTGAGTTTCAGCGGCGACTTTAGTGTCGCCGCTGAAAGTCTAGTTCGAAATCTAAAAAAAAAAAAAAAAATTTGTACACTTTCAGCGGCGACTTTAGTGTCGCCGCTGAAAGTCTAGTCCAAAATTAAAAAAAAAAAAAAATTTTGTACACTTTTAGCGGCGACTATTAAAAGTCGCCGCTGAAAGTGAGTTTCAGCGGCGACTTTAGTGTCGCCGTTGAAAGTCTAGTTCGAAATCTAAAAAAAAAAAAAAAATTTTGTACACTTTCAGCGGCGACTATTAAAAGTCGCCGCTGAAAGTCAATTTCATAATTTTTTATTAATATTTTTCAAAAATAATATTTATAAAATTTAATTATTAATTATTAAATAATTCTATTTAACCTTAATTATTAAAATTATATTATTATTTATTAATATTATATTTATAATTTTATATTAAAAATAATATTTATGATATTAAATTATTATTTATTAAGTAATTTTAAATTAAAAAAATTTTTAATTTAAATATATAAATATTTTTTTCGTTTTTATTTTATTTTTCATTATTTTTAATAATATTATATTTAATTAATAATTAATTATATGTATATAATTAATTAATTATATGTATGTATGTTTATATATATGATAATAGTATATATATAATAATATGTAATAATATGACATAGGTTCATTTCGGCGCAACTGGTAGAGACTCGCGCGCGAAGGCATCAGCTCCCTGAGGTCGCGGGTTCGAACTGGAGTAGAGTCACTTGGAGGAATTATGAGGAGGCGACACGTGGCAGCACGGCGAGGCGACACGTGGCAGCACGAGGAGGCGACGCGTGGCAGCACAGGGAGGAGACACGTGGCAGCACGAGGAGGCAACGCGTGGCAGCACGGGGCGGAGACACGTGGCAATTGTAAATTAAATTTTTTTAAAAAAAATCGAATTTTTTTAATAAAAAATTCGATTTTTCAAATTTTTTTTAAAAAAAATTAACACTTTGAGCGGCGACAAAAGTCGCCGCTGAAAGTCACCTTCAGCGGCGACAAAAGTCGCCGCTGAAAGTATACTTTCAGCGGCGATAAAAAAGTCGCCGCTGAAAGTCACCTTCAGCGGCGACAAAAGTCGCCGCCAAAACTTTCAGCGACAGTCGCATAGGCGGCGACTTTTTTGTCGCCGCTGAAAGACTTTCAGCGGCGACTTTTAGACTTTCAGCGGCGACAAAAGTCGCCGCCGAAAGTCTTTTTTTTTGTAGTGGTAGTTGTAGAATTTTGAATCTTTGCTTGAATGGTAAGAGGCAAGTAACTTCATGCCCAAATAAATTATTGGTGAATGGTCCTTAATATGTGACTGTGACTTATAAAGAAATTCCTACCCCATCTTTCACGTTATTGATAATTCAAATTTCACCACTTGAAAATATTAATTATTAAAAGTTATTGAGAGAAGTCTAATTAAATCAACAGATTATAAGTACACGGACTAATGCCAATAATTGAGAAAACTGTAAAGATCCAATAAAAATGAAAACAAAAAAAAAAAACTTGGTTAAAATACATTAGATGAAACTATAAAAATTAATTTTCTCTTTCTTATAAGGCTTTGTATATATTAAAAATTTTAGCTAAAACTGCTTATAATTTTTAAAATTTCAAAATTACGTTAGATGATTTAGTAAAAAAAGAACACATCAGTGAATTTCCGATGTTAGATGACACGGTTATCTGTAGCAAAGTTTGTCGCAAATTCAATTCTGTCGGAAATTTGTGACGGAATTAATTCAGTCAGAAATTTCCGACGGAGTCCATTCCGTCGGAAATTCAATGTTTTTTTTGTAGTGTAAGGACATGATGGAGTATAAATTAATATCTAAATTTGCATAACATCAATGAAATTTAGCAACCCAACCATGAATTTATCTACATTTGCATAACATCATTTCCTTGGATCAATCACAGGAACTTGCAGTGAATAGACAATAGTCAAGGCCATGGGAATAGAAAAATCCTACCATTAGTTTATCTTAAAATTATTTATCATAGTTTGTAATAGTCATCTGCTCACATTGATGCATTATACTGGTGTGGAATGGGGAGCATGGTCGTGACTTTCTGTTTAATTTATTTGCTTTATGTTCTATTTATATATATTACTAAGGTTTTGATCCTCTCACGCGACATGATGCCTGATCATGTGAACAGAATCATAGATGACAAACATCATCATCTTTTTTTATTGTTTATAATCTAACAGTAATAAACAACATATGTGATAACTAAATTTCTTATTTAGCTTTCTTAGTTTTTTTTTTCAAAAAAATCAACTAATCTTATATTAAAGATCGTGGAGCGAGTATATTTGTAGAAGTTATGTGCTAGGTTTTTTTAAACTATTTTTTAATTATTTGCATTAAAAATTACATACCAAGAAAAAATTCCTTAGTATGTTAGGTCAATCGGGAGAGTAATTTGAGAGGCAAATATATTAAAACGTTAATACAAACTCTTCTACGAAACTTTTAGTTTTAGAATTGAGAGTAAATTTTTTCATAACAATTAATTAATCTTCCTATATATATATGAACTATGAAGTCTCTGCCTCTGCATTCTTTTTCCCAATCACTTTGCTTGAGCCAATCAATGGCACTCTCCAGTATTATGTGGACTCCTCCAACAATAAGCACTGTGATAATAATAATAATATTATTATTATGCCCTGCCATTAGTTTCTTCCCCAATATTGCTACCGCCATGATAGCTGAGGAGAAACTTGCTCTGTTTCAAAGCAACTGGTGGAATGGCTGCAACTTTTCAGACGACCCTTGTGACTGGGATGACATATCTTGCAATGATGTTGGAAGTGTTATTTCCTTTGAAATGAGATATTATCTCATTTCAAAGGACCAGCCTCAGCTAGCAGATCTCAACTTCGCTGCGTTTCCCAATCTTGAAAGTTTGGATCTTAGTGGAAAGGGATTGATTGGTAAAGTACCCTTTTCTCTCGCAACCCTCGCTTATTTGAAATTCTTGAATTTGAGTAGTACTACTAACTAGTTGGATGGAGCCATTGCTTGTTCAATTCTAAATTTGACAAAATTAGGAACATTGAGAACCCCATACTTTTCTATGGTAATTAACTCTAGTTACTACCTCCAATGTTTAATATAAAACTCAATTGACTAATTTTAAAAAATTAAAGAAGGTTTAGTGAGACCACTAATTAAAAAGGTATGTGTTCTCCTACTTGCCATATAAGTAATAATCAAGAAATTAATTCTTGATTAATTTCCTAATATACAATTACTTGTTTCTCAATTAAAAAATTCTTAATTAAATCTAATTTGTTTATTATTTAATAATATTGCTTGTTTCCTAATCAAATAGTTTGATTCATCAAGGGCGGGCCTAGATCCAAAGTCTAATAGAAAAAGCTACAATACAATTGTAACTCAAATGATTAGCCTTGGTAGGTACCATTCCAACTCAAATTGGACGTCTTCATAAACTAACCCATTTGGACTTGCCTCGTAACAATCTTACCGATGAGTTATGTACTTTCAATTATACCTTTTAAATTCACTCAACTTAAAAATGTTGTATTTACCTCTATAATTTAATAGAGTAGGTTAACCCTCAATTCTTATTTGATATAAATAACCCATAACAAATTTATAACTCAAATAATTGGCTTTGACACGTATGATTCCAACTCAAATTAAAACTCTTTATAATCTAATCAACCTGTTCATGTCACATAACAATCTTACTGGTGAGTTATGTACTTTCAACATTACCTTGTAAATACACTCAATTTAAAAATAATGTATTTAACTCTACAATTTAGTTAGAGTAAGTTAACTCTCAAGTCATATTTGATAAAAATAACCTACAAAATATTTATAACTCAAACGATGGGCTGCGGAAGGTACCATTCCAATTCAAATTGAAGCTCTTCAAAATCTCACTGAATTGGACTTATGTGATAACTATCTTAGTGGTAAGTTTACCTTGCCCTCTTACCTTATAAATCCACTTAATTTAGAAATATGGTATTTACCTATATAACTTAATAAATAGGTTAAACCTCAATTCTTATTTGAAATAAATAACCTCCAACACATTTATAATGCAAATGATTGGCTTTGACACATACGATTCCAACTCAAATTAGAACTCTCCATAATCTAATCCATTTGTTCTTGTCAAATAACAATTTTACTGCTGCATTATGTGCTTTCTACTCTACCTTATAAATTCATTTAATTTAAAAATATTGTATTTACGTCTATAATTGAATAGAGTAGATTAACACTCAATTCTTATTTGATAAAATTAACCTAGAAAATATTTATAACTTAAATGATTGACTTTCACAGGTACCATTCCAATTCAAATTGGAGCTCTTCATAATCTCGCCGAGTTGGACTTATCTGATAACAATCTTAATGGTGAGTTTACCTTCCCCTCTTACCTTACAAATCCACTCAATTTAGAAATGTTGTATTTACCTCTATAACTTAAAAGAGTAAGTTAACCCTCAATTCTTATTTGATATAAATAACCCACAACACATTTATAACTCAAATGATTGGCTTTGACACGTACGATCCCAAGTCGAATTGGAACTCTAAGCAATCTAATCCATCTGTTCTTGTCTCATAATAATCTTACTAGTGAGTTATGTACTTTCTACTTTACCTTGTAAATTCAGTCAATTTAAAAATTTTCTACTTACATCTATCATTGAACAGAGTAGGTTAACCCTTAATTGTTTTTTGACAAAAATAACCTACAAAACATTTATAACTCAAGTGTGGGCTTTGGCAGGTATCATTCCAATTCAAATTGGAGCTCTTTATAATCTCACCATTTTGGACTTATCTGGTAACCATATTGGTGGTGAGTTTACCTTGCCCTCTTGCCTTATAAATCCAATCAATTTAAAAATGTTATATTTACCTCTATAACCTAATAGATAGGTTAACCCTCAATTCTTATTTGTTATAAATAACCTCCAACACATTTATAACTCAAATGACTGGCTTTGACCTCTACGACTCCAACTCAAACTAGAACTCTTCATAATCTAATCCATTTTTTCCTGTCTCATAACAATCTTACTGGCATGTTATGTACTTTATACTTTACCTTGTAAATCACTTAATTTCAAAATGTTGCTTTTATGTCTATAATTTAAAAGAGTAAGTTAATCCTCAATTATTTTTTTAATAAAAATAACCTACAAAATATTTATCACTTAAATGATTGGCTTTAACAGGTATCATTCCAATTCAAATTGGAGCTCTTCATAATCTCGCAGAGTTGGACTTATCAGATAACTATCTTAGTGGTGAGTTTACCTTGCCCTCTTACCTTTTAAATCCAATCAATTTAAAAATTTTCTATTTACCTCTATAACCTAATAGATAGGTTAATCCTCAATTCTTATTTGATATAAATAACCTCCAACACATTTATAACTCAAACGACTAGCGGTGACCTGTACGATTCCAACTCAAACTGGAATTCTTCATTATCTAATCCATCTGTTCCTGTCTCGTAACAATCTTACTGGCTCGTTATGTACTTTCTACTTTACCTTGTAAATCACTTAATTTAAAAATGTTGCATTTATGCCTATAATTTAAAAGAGTAAGTTAACCCTCAATTCTTTTTTGATAAAAATAACCTACAAAATATTTATCACTTAAATGATTGGCTTTAACAGGTACCATTCCAATTCAAATTGGAGCTCTTAATAATCTCGTAGAGTTGGACTTATCTTCTAACTATCTTTGTGGTGAGTTTATCTTTCCCTCTTACGTTATAAATCTACTCAATTTAAAAATGTTGTATGTACTTCTATAACCTAATAGATAGGTCAACCCTTAATTCTTATTTGATATAAATAACCTCCAACACATTTATAACTCAAACGACTGGCTTTGACCTGTACGATTCCAACTCAAATTGGAACTCTTCTTAATCTACTCCAATTGTTCCTGTCTCATAACAATCTTACTCGTGGGTTATGTACTTTCTACTTTACCTTATAAATTCATACAATTTAAAAATGTTGTATTTACCTCTATAATTGAATTGAGTAAGTTAACCCTCAATTCTTATTTGATAAAAATAACCTACAAAATGTTTATAACTTTAATTATTGCCTTTGATTGGTACCATTCCAATTCAAATTGGAGCTCTTCATACTCTCATCGAGTTGGACTTATCTGATAACATTCTAAGTAGTGAGTTTACCTTGCCCTCTTACCTTACAAATCCACTCAATTTAGACACGTGGTATTTAGCTCTATAACTTAGTAGATAGGTTAACCCTTAATTCTTATTTTATATAAATAACCTCCAATACATTTATAACTGAAATGATTGGCTTTGACACGTACAATTCCAACTCAAATTAGAACTCTTCATAATCTAATCCATATGTTCTTGTCTCATAATAATCTTACTCGTGGGTTATGTACTTTCTACTTTATGTTATAAATTCATTCAATTTAAAAATGTGCATTTACGGCTATAATTTAAAAGAGTAAGTTAACCCTCAATTCTTATTTGATAAAAGTAACTTATAAAATATTTATAACTTAAATGATTGGCTTTCACAGGTACTATTCCAATTCAAATTGGAGCTCTTCATAATCTCACCAAGTTGGACTTATCTGATAACTGTCTTATTGGTGAGTTTGCCTTCCCTTCTTACCTTTCAAATCCACTCAATTTACAAATGTTGTATTTATCTCTATAATTTAATAGAGTAAGTTAACCCTCAATTCTTATGTGATATAAATAACCTACAACACATTTATAACTCAAATGATTAGCTTTGACACGTATGATTCAAACTCAAATTGGAACTCTTTGTAATATAATCCATCTATTCTTCTCTCTTAGCAATCTTACTGGTAGGTTATGTACTTTCTACTTTATCTTGTAAGATCACTCAATTTAAAAATGTTGAATTTATGTCTATAATTTAATAGAGTAAGTTAACCCTTGATTCTTATTTGACAAAAATAAAGTACAAAAAATTTATAACTCAAGTGATGAGTTTTGGCAGGTTCCATTCCAATTCAAATTGGAGCTCTTCATAATCTCGTAGAGTTGGACTTCTCTGATAACGATCTTAGTGGTGAGTTTACCTTGCCCTCTTACCTTATAAATCTACTCAATTTAAAAATGTTGTATTTACCACTATAACCAAATAGATAGGTTAACCCTCAATTCTTATTTGATATAAATAACCTCCAACACATTTATAACTTAAACGACTGGCTTTGACCTGTACGATTCCAATTCAAATTGGAACTCTTCTTAATCTAATCCATTTGTTCCTATCTCATAACAATCTTACTGGCAAGTTATGTACTTCCTACTTTACGTTATAAATTTACTCAATTTTAAAATAATGTATTTAAGTCTATAATTTAATAAAGTAAGTTAATCCTCATTTCTTATTTGATAAAAATAACCTACAAAACTTTTATAACTCAAATCATGAGCTTTGACAGGTACCATTCCAATTCAAATTGGAGCTCTTCATGCTCTCACTGATTTGGACTTATCTGATAACTATGTTAGTGGTGAGTTTACCTTGCCCTATTACCTTACAAATCCACCCAATTTAGAAATGTGGTATTTACCACTATAACTTAAAAATGTAGGTAAATATTCAATTCTTATTTGATAAGAAAAACCTTCAAACATGTTTGTAACTTAGATGACTGGCTTTGGCAGGTATCATTCCAAATCAAATCGAAACTCTTCATAATGTAATCTATCTAAACTTGTCTTATAACAATCTTACTGGTGAGTTATTTACTTTCTACTATCCGTTTCCAATTCACTCTATTTAAAAATGTTGTATTCACGTCAATAATGTAATAGAGTAAGCTAACCCTCAATTCTTATTTGATATAAATAACCTCCAACACATTTACAACTCAAATGATTGGCTTTGACACGTATGATTCTAACTTAAATTAGAACTGTCCATAATCTAATCCATTTGTTCTTGTCTCATAACAATCTTACTGGTGGGTTATGTACTTTCTACTCTACCTTGTAAATTCATTCAATTTAAAAATATTGTATTTACGTCAATAATTGAATAGAATAAGTTAACCCTCAATTCTTATTTGATAAAAATAACCTAGAAAATATTTATAACTTAAATGATTGGCTTTCATAGGTACCATTCCAATTCAAATTGGAGCTCTTCATAATCTCACCAAGTTGGACTTATCTGTTAACAATCTTAATGGTGAGTTTACCTTCCCCTCCTACCTTACAAATCCACTCAATTTAGAAATGTTGTATTTACCTCTATAACTTAAAAGAGTAAGTTAACCCTCAATTCTTATTTGATATAAATAACCCACAACACATTTATAACTCAAATGATTGGCTTTGACACGTACGATTCCAACTCGAATTGGAACTCTAAGCAATCTAATCCATCTGTTCTTGTATCATAATTATCTTACTAGTGGGTTATGCACTTTATACGTTACCTTGTAAATTCAGTCAATTTAAAAATTTTCTACTTACATCTATCATTGAACAGAGTAGGTTAACCCTTGATTCTTATTTGGCAAAAGCAACCTGTAAAACATTTATAACTCAAGTATTGGGCTTTGGCAGGTATCATTCCAATTCAAATTGGAGCTCTTTATAATATCACCATTTTGAACATATCTGATAACCATCTTCGTGGTGAGTTTACCTTGCCCTCTTGCCTTATAAATCCAATCAATTTAAAAATGTTGTATTTAGCTCTATAACCTAATAGATAGGTTAACCCTCAATTCTTACTTGTTATAAATAACCTCCAACACATTTATAACTCAAATGATTGGCTCTTACCTGTACGAATCCAACTCAACCTGGAATTTTTCATAATCTAATCCATTTGTTCCTCTCTCATAACAAGCTTACTGGCGTGTTTTGTACATTCTACTTTACCTTGTAAATCACTTAATTTCAAAATGTTGCATTTATCTCTATAATTTAAAAGAGTAAGTTAACCCTCAATTCTTCTTTGATAAAAATAAACTACAAAATATTTATCACTTAAATGATTGGCTTTGACAGGTACCATTCCAATTCAAATTGGAGCTCTTCATAATCTCGCAGAGTTGGACTTATCTAACAACTATCTTAGTGGTGAGTTCACCTTGCCCTCTTACCTTATAAATCTACTCAATTTAAAAATGTTGTATTTACCTCTATAACCTAATAGATAGGTTAACCCTCAATTCTTATTTGATATAAATAACCTCCAACACATTTATAACTCAAACGATTCGGCTTTGACCTATACAATTCTAACTCAAATTGGATCTCTTCTTAATCTAATCCATCTATTCCTATCTCATAACAATCTTACTGGCAAGTTATGTACTTCCTACTTTACGTTATAAATTTACTCAATTTTAAAATAATGTATTTAAGTCTATAATTTAATAAAGTAAGTTAATCCTCATTTCTTATTTGATAAAAATAACCTACAAAACTTTTATAACTCAAATCATGAGCTTTGACAGGTTCCATTCCAATTCAAATTGGAGCTCTTCATGCTCTCACTGATTTGGACTTATCTGGTAACTTTGTTAGTGGTCAGTTTACCTAGCCCTCTTACCTTACAAATCCACTCAATTTAGAAATGTGGTATTTACCTCTATATTTTAAAAGTGTAGGTAAATATTCAATTCTTATTTGATAAGAAAAACCTTCAAACATGTTCGTAACTTAGATGACTGGCTTTGGCAGGTATCATTCCAAATCAAATTGAAAATCTTCATAATATAATCTATCTGAACTTGTCTCATAACAATCTTACTGGTGAGTTATTTACTTTCTACTACGCGTTGCAAATTCACTCTATTCAAAAATGTTTTATTTACGTCAATAATTTAATAACCTCCAACACATTTATAACCCAAATGATTGGCTTTGACACGTACGATTTTAACTAAAATTAGAACTCTCCATAATCTAATCCATTTGTTCTTGTCTCATAACAATCTTACTGGTGGCTTATGTACTTTCTACTCTACCTTGTAAATTCATTCAATTTAAAAATATTGTATTTACGTCTATAATTGAATAGAATAAGTTAACCCTCAATTCTTATTTGATAAAAATAACCTAGAAAATATTTATAACTTAAATGATTGGCTTTCACAGGTACCATTCCAATTCAAATTGGAGCTCTTCATAATCTCACCAAGTTGGACTTATCTGTTAACAATCTTAATGGTGAGTTTACCTTCCCCTCTTACCTTACAAATCCACTCAATTTAGAAATGTTGTATTTACCTCTATAACTTAAAAGAGTAAGTTAACCCTCAATTCTTATTTGATATAAATAACCCACAACACATTTATAACTCAAATGATTGGCTTTGACACGTACGATTCCAACTCGAATTGGAACTCTAAGCAATCTAATCCATCTGTTCTTGTCTCATAATAATCTTACTTGTGGCTTATGTACTTTCTACTTTACCTTGTAAATTCTGTCAATTTAAAAATGTTCTACTTACATCTATCATTTAATAGAGTAGGTTAACCCTTGATTCTTATTTGACATAAATAACCTACAAAATATTTATAACTCAAGTGATGGGCTTTGGCAGGCACTATTCCAATTCAAATTGGAGCTCTTTATAATCTCACCGATTTGGACTTATCTAATAACTATCTTAGTGGTGAGTTTACCTTGCCCTCTTACCTTATAAATCCACTCAATTTAAAAATATTGTATTTACCGCTAGAATATAATAGATAGGTTAACTCTCAATTCTTATTTGATATAAAAAACCTCCAATACATTTATAACTCAAATGATTGGCTTTGACCTCTATGATTCAAACTCAAATTGAAACTCCTCATAATCTAATCCATATGTTCCTGTCTCATAACAATCTTACTGGTGAGTTATGTACTTTATACTTTACCTTGTAAATCACTTAATTGATTTATATCTATAATTTAAAAGAGTAAGTTAACCCTCAATTCTTCTTTGATAAAAATAACCTACAAAATATTTATCACTTAAATGATTGGCTTTGACAGGTACCATTTCAATTCAAATTGGAGCTCTTCATAATCTCGCTGAGTTGAACTTATCTGATAACAATCTTAATGGTGAGTTTACCTTCCCCTCTTACCTTACAAATCCACTCAATTTAGAAATATTGTATTTTCCTCTATAACTTAATAGAGTAGGTTAACCCTCAATTCTTATTTGATATAAATAACCTCCAACACATTTATAACTCAAATGGATGCCTTTGACCTGTACAATTCAAACTCAAATTGGAACTCTTCATAATCTAATCCATCTGTTCCTGTCTCTTAACAATCTTATTGGCGAGTTATGTACTTTCTACTTTACCTTGTAAATCACTTAATTTAAAAATGTTGCATTTATGTGTATAATTTAAAAGAGTAAGTTAACCTTGAATTCTTTTTTGACAAAAATAACCTACAAAAAATTCATCACTTAATTGATTGGCTTTGACAGGTACCATTCCAATTCAAATTGGAGCTCTTTATAATCTCATCGAATTGGACTTATCTGATAACTATCTTAGTGGTGAGTTTACCTTGCCCTCTTATGTTATAAATCCAATCAATTTAAAAATATTGTATTTACCCCTATAACCTAATAGATAGATTAACCCTCAATTCTTATTTGATATAAATAATCTCCAACATATTTATAACTCAAATGACTGGTTTTGACCTATACGATTCCAACTTAAATTGGAACTATTCATAGTCTAATCCATTTGTTCCTGTCTCATAACAATCTTACTGGCGAGTTATGTACGTTCTACTTTACCTTGTAAATTCACTCATTTTAAAAATAATGTATTTAAGTCTATAATTTAATAGAGTAAGTTAACCCTCAATTCTTATTTGATAAAAATATCCTACAAAACATTTATAACTCAAATGATTTGCTTTGATAGGTATCATTCCAATTCAAATTGGAGCTCTTCATAATCTCACCGATTTAGACTTATCTAATAACATTCTAAGTGGTGAGTTTACGTACCTTGTGCTCTTACCTTGCAAATTCACTCAACTTAGAAATGTTGTATTTACCTCTATAACTCAATAGAGTAGGTTAACTCTTAATTGTTATTTGCTATGAATAACCTACAACACATTTATAACTCAAAAGATTGGCTTTGACACATACCATTCCAACTCAAATTGGAACTCTTTATAATCTGATCCATCTGGACTTGTCTCGTAACAATCTTACTAGTGAGTTATGTGCTTGCTACTATACCTTGCTAATTCACTCAATTTTAAAATGCCGTATTTATGTATATAATTTAATAGAGTAGGTTAACCCTCCATTCTTATTTGATAAGAAATAACCTACAACACATTTGCAACTTAAATGATTGGCTTCCGCAGGTACCATTCCAACTCAAATTGGAGCTCTTCATAATCTCGTTCATCTGAATTTGTTTCATAACAACCTTAGTTGTGAGTTCTCTTCCACCCTTACTACCCTCAATTTTTATTTAATTAGAAATAACATAACAGATTTTTGACTCAAGGGAATGCGTTTTGACAGGCACAGTTCCAACTCAAATAGAAAGTCTTCAACAGCTCACATATCTAAACTTGTCTTGTAATGATATTATTTCAAGTGAGCTAGCTACCTCTCATCGTTATCCCAACTAATTAAAAAGTTAAGAAATAATATATTGAAGGCATGTCTTAAAGTATTAAAACTTAGCATGTTTTGAGTAAAAAGACTATAGTGTCAATAATTGATTTTTAAGCTTTATGATATGAACAATTCAAATACAAAAAAGAAAAACAATAATACTGAATGCTCTATATATTAACCTCAATAATAAATAACAAGTTCAAACAAGCTTTTGGTTGTAATGAGAGAAATTCCTTGATCAAAATTTCCAAAAGTGATGGTATGCTCTTGTCATTTGATCACATGACTATATAATAACAACCTTTGTACTCATTTGATGATCACTTCCATTAATTATCATCACGCGATGCCAAAATTAACTCCTTGACCGCAGAGGGCAAGCATGCACTACTTGAGAGCAAATGGTGGAACATCAGTGAAAATGGATCCAACTCCCATTGTGAGTGGATTGGCATAAGCTGCAATATCTTTGGAAGAGTTATTTCAATTAACCAACCAAAAATCCATTCACAACAACCTCGGCTAGCAGATCTCAACCTCACTGCATTTCCCAAACTAAACAAGTTGATACTTTCTAGAGTAGGTTTGATAGGGACAATTCCAAATGAGATAGGAGCTCTTCAAAATCTCGTCTATCTAGACTTGTCTTATAACAATCTTACTGGTGAGTTTTGCACCTTTCTTTCTTACCTTGCAATGTTACTCAATTTAAAAATATTTTATTTTTCTCCACACAATCAAAGACTTGTAGTTAAGCACAAATTTATTCATTGAATTACAAAAACTAAATTATTTGAATCTTCATAAAATGGGATTGACAGGTATCATTCCAACTCTGTTTGGAGCTCTTCAAAATCTCATTTATTTGAACTTGTCTTACAACAAACTTACAGGTGTGTTACCATGCACCCTAGCCAACCTTATTTATAATTGATGGATTGAGTATAAACAATGTAATTGGAGTCATTCCATTAACTTTAGGTTTTATGACATATATCAATAATTTATTTTTGTCCTCAAATGTATTTGTTGCAGGTGTTCCATCTTCTATTTTCAATTTGAAAAATTTAGAAGACTTTGATGTTTCTCAAAATCAACTAAGTGGTGGCATGCCAAGATGGTTTGGAAATATCTTAAATACTTTTCATCTAAATATCTCTCAAAATAATTTGAGTGGAAACATTCCCTACATTGAGTATTTCTATTTTCATGGTGACTTCAGTCACAACAAATTCAACGGAATATTACCATCAAATATTTGCAGTGTTCCACAATTGTGTAGCATTAACTTGAGCTACAATAAAATCTCTGGTAGTATACCCCGAGATCTTTTTAGGATGCAGTACATCAACTTATCATACAATCTTCTCAGTGGCTATATTCCAAGTGAAGTTTATAGGTCTTTTCCACATAACATTTTAGATGGTAATACAGAATTACTTGGTCTAGAGAAGACACAACATCCTTCTAAAGGTTCAAAGTCTTTGTTCAAAATCTTTATTCCTTCAACATTTTTTCTTGTCATCATATTTACAGTGGGTTTCATCTTATTTGATTCTTTCAAAAAGAAAAAGCAATCCATAGTTGAGACAAGAGAAACAAAAAATGGGGATTTGTTTTCCATATGGAATTATGATGGAAAAATTGCATATGAAGACATCATTGAAGCAACAGAGGGCTTTGACATTAAATATTGTATTGGAACTGGCGCCTATGGAAGCGTTTATAGAGCACAACTTCCTAGTGGCAAAATTGTAGCATTGAAAAAACTTCATAGAAGAGAATATGGAAACACATCTTTTGCTGAGAGTTTTCACAATGAAGTACAGATGTTAAGTGAAATTCGGCATCGCAATATTATAAAGCTCCATGGTTTTTGTTTGCATAATCAATGCATGTTTCTCATATATGAATACATGGAAAGAGGAAGCCTTTTTTATGTCTTGAATAATGATAATGAGGCTAAAGAGCTGGATTGGAGTATGAGGGTGAATACCATCAAAGGAATAGCAAATGCCTTGTTCTACATGCATCATGATTGTGCTCCTGCAATTATCCATCGAGATGTAACAAGTAAAAATGTATTGTTGAACTCACAGATGGAGGCTTTTCTATCTGACTTTGGCACAGCTAGAATTATTGATTCAGATTCATCTAATCAAACTCTTTTAGTTGGTACTTATGGTTATGTTGCTCCAGGTTAGCTTTACCAATTCTCTACTACTTCTCTTGTTGTGTTGTATTATATTATATTTTTACATTTACTTACCTTGGGATAAATACATAATTTCTTTAATTTTTTATTTGTTGCAGAACTTGCATACACCTTAGTTGTGACTGAAAAATGTGATGTTTATAGTTTTGGAGTGTTGACATTAGAAACATTCATGGGAAGACATCCTGGAGAGTTGATATTGTCATTTTCAAAGACCTGTAGTGAAAGCATTTTGCTAACAGATGTCTTAGACCCACGTCTCTCACTGCCATCATGGAAAGATGCACAAGATGTGACTTTTTTGGTGATGATAGCATTAGCATGCTTGAATCCATCTCCCAAATCTCGACCATCAATGCACCAAGTGTCTCAAAGCCTTTTATCCCCCAATATGGCATTAGCCATTCCTTTCAATAATATCTCACTCCATCATTTAATGAATCAATACATGTAAATAATCTAGTAAAAATCTTGGAGATTTGTTGCAAAGTCTAGATTTGAAGTTTGCCATATGTTCAATTTGTCCATGACAAAACTCTTTACATGTCATGTACGGTAACCTTATTCTGTTAAAGTAAAAAGATATCAAAATTGAATTATGTGGAATCTATATATACATAGAGTAAAAGGCAAATGCAATTGCAGGGGCTGCAAACGTTAGAGCACCAGCAACAGAAAGTCCTGTATCGATACATTACATTCAAAGATATAATTATGAATACATTATAATTGAAAAAAAAACCTCTCGTTTTTGTATGAATTAGATATCTGATAAAGATAAATTTGAGTCAGTCATAGACTCACACAAAAGCATCATCTATGGTTACAGTAAAGAATTTAAAATGGCTATGCAGTCTTTTTTTTTAATTTCATTTTTTGACAGAAAGTAGCTATATGCAGTCTTTGAATTGCCAACTCTTTCACTTCTCCTTCCCCACATTTCTGTCCAGAACTGGCGAGCATATTCTTTCATTCAGTGCACTTTTCATAGAAAGTTGTAATGTAAACCTATGCTGTCTATTCTCTAATGTTTCTTATATTTTTGGGGCATTAAAGAAAATAAAATGGTGAATTTTGAAGAATGTGATTATGCATCCAGTGAAATTTCTTCGAGGCAATGAGCTTGTCATGAGGTTTTGGAAGATTAATTTATGAGAAAAAAATTATGAACTTTTATAGGGTGAAAATAGACATCCTAAGCTTTAATTTGATAGGTCATATGAATCAATTAAAGCTATACATAAAGAGTTATGAATTTTTGAAGTTAGCCCAGAAAAACTGGAGTGTTTCTTGAACAACATTCAAAAATTTAAATTCTGGGATTTTTGTGCTTCTAGTTGGCTAAATTCTATATTTTTTCTTGAAACTAGACTCAATAAGGGTTCCATAGCCTTTATAATCACTTCAATTCAATTTTTCTAGAATTAGTTATGAGTTTTTAAAATTTGATCAGAAATCTGCCAGAATTTCCAATTAATCCGAAAATGAAGGAAAACAACTTTGAAAATTATGAGATATATGGAAAATTCATTTGGGCTAATGGAAGGACCTCCTAGGACGTCTTTAGCGTGGGCCAAGAAGAGGAAATATTATGTACATGTTATTTGGGCTTATAACATTGAGTTTATGTACATAAAAGTTGGAATTTGGTATTTTTGGAAGTCATGACATAAGCAAATAATATGATGACATAAGTCAAGATATTAAAAAGCAATTCTTATCACTTTCCTCCTACCATTTCCGACGCTGCAACGGCCAAAAGGAGAGGGAAGAGTTGCTTGGGTTTTAAAGAGAAAAGGAGGGAAAATCTCACAAGATAAGCCGATTTCTTTGATACTTTAGCTCCAACGCATATGACCCTTCTCCTAAGCTTCTCTTTCATGTGGTCTTAGGTGTTTGAAGCTAGAATTTGAGTGTTGAGAAGGCTAGGGTTTCAGTTATCAAAGGGAAGAGCTAGAGGAAGTTAAGATAACCTTCAAAACTTTAATCTTTGATTGTTCTGGCTACTGTAAGTAGTTTAATTGGTGAAATTCTGATTGATTTACTTTGATTTCAAATTTGGTAAAGGATTTGGCCTTAGCGCTATGCTGCCAAAATTGAGAATAAATGGTAGTTATAACATAATTAAATAGTTAATATAATGGTTAGGAGTAGAAAGGAACACATCTGCGGAGTCGGATTTCAAAAACCCCAATTTTTCCTGGAGTTCTTATAAGTTTTAGCCATCTCTAATTAGGGGGCCAGGAGTTGAATTTTCAATGATTTGATGATTCCATTGTGTTTAGGATGGAAAATTAGGTGGGGTTACAGTTGGTCACTTTTCTGGAAAAGTCCGAAAAGCATAATTACGAAAACGTCCCTGAAACCATTAAAGTGGGGCTGCCAAAGTCAATTTCATCTTTTGGCAGTGAATTTGGTAATTCTGAGTTAGAAAATGGATTCCTTGGGCAGAAATATGTCAGGAGAGCCCATGTTAGAATTTCGGGAAAAATACAGTAAGACCGGGTATGCCCGGGCGGGGCCCCGAGGGGTATTTTAGTAAGTTTTCAAGATAGACTCATATAAGTACCAGAAGCACTATAGAAGTGTCTAAATGGTATATTTGGAATTGTAGGACTGAGTTGAGAGCCTGAGTTGTTGGCACACAAATCGAGGAGCCTCTTTAAGGATCAAGCAAGGGCAATTATGGTAGGAAACTTACCTCTCCTGTATGTATTGATGCATGTTATTGCTTTGCTTGATTATGTGAAACATATATGAATGATTGAAGCTCTATTTCTGTTTATACTGTGGCCATAGTTTTGTTGCACGAAACATTGAGCATGCAGATATGTTATTGTGTTAGCATGGGTTTATGTAATGCAAGCAAGTCATGCATTATGTACTTATCTTACATGCATATTGGTACTATTTTCCTACTGAGATTCTCTCGAATCTCACCCTCCCCTACCAACAAATTAGACAGGAGGAGATAAAAGATACGCTGAGAACAAAGAAAATGATCGAACGAGGAGATTGCGGTGGTGGAACGAAGACGGGAAGATGTCTCCGTTTCACTCGGACGGGTTTAGACACCCTGGTAGCCTTGTGTGGCTACATTGATGGTAATTATTATGTACGAAGCCCTATGGGGAATTTCTATAATCAATCACTTTTTATCAGTATATTTATACTATTTCTAAGTTGCCCACCGAATCGCATATCATTTTCCGCGAATACTCTGGTAAAGGTGCAATTAAAATAAGAGCGTGACAACATCCATGCGGTTTTATCAATTAAAGGAGATCATTTTTTAGTTTGTTAAGGGTCTGTGTTTTTAGTTCAGAAATATTAGTTCAGTTTGCTTGCTAGACTCTAGTGGTTCATCTGATGGCTTTCGAAGGGCCATTTTAGGCGGCTAATTATTTCTTAGGAAATAAGTCATGTTTGACTTGTGTTTTGTTGTGTGATTCACATAATTGGCCTCATTTCGTAAAAATAGAATAGTGCTGCTTCTTGTTGTTTTACCCGTCATATTTGACAGGAGTACTCCAAACAATAATATTCACCTCCTAATTTAATACTCATCTTTTCACTTTAAGTGGAAATAAATTTGATGGGAGTTCGTTACTTATTCCAATTAAATCTATAAAATTTCCAAATTAATACTTCTGATATTGTTCAATACTCGTCTCCTAACTATATCAAAATCATTAAAACAATCTAAATTAATACTTCTTTCCAATTTACGCACGACGACAATAAAATTTAAATTTTAATAGTTAAATTGTGACTATAAAACTGATTTAAGTTTATTTGACATAACCCAAATTTTAGGGAAATTATT
The DNA here is from genome assembly GCA_963855925.1 of Inga laurina. Taxonomy (NCBI): domain Eukaryota; kingdom Viridiplantae; phylum Streptophyta; class Magnoliopsida; order Fabales; family Fabaceae; genus Inga; species Inga laurina. The sequence continues at coordinate 26,480,175 of OY979708.1, forward strand.
TGTAGTATAATTTAGTTATTATTTAAATGTTTTGTTTTCTGTTTTCTATTTTCTATTTCATTCAATTTCGTATTGGAACATTTCATACTTGTTTTGTTTGTTGATGTGTAGAACTGAGAATCAAGGCCGGCCCTTGATGGGTCAGGGCCTAAAAGGGCCGGCCCTAAAGGGCTCAGGGTTAGAAAAATTGTAGTTTTTCAAAGTCTGGCCTGAGAGCATCAGGGCCAGGGCCGGGAAGTCCTTTTCACAATATTTAACTATTTTTTCTGCGTATTTTCTTTTAGATAGATATACAAAGTTCTAATTTAACACATAAATGTTGTCAACATTAAAGTTTAAAACATGTCTCACGCAAGAAACAAACATAGTTACTAATGCATAATCAAAAGTAAAATCATGTCCATAATAACTCACATAAAGATCAAAGCATAAGAAGGCAAGAAACTAAGCACTCTAACCTCTACACAACATTAGTATGACGACTATCATTTTCATCTTCTTCACCACTATCATCAATTTTAAGGACATTTGATTGTGCTTCATTTTGTGTAGTAGGCTCTACTTAAGGAGTAAAAATATCAAGAATTTCTGGACAAAGGGCGACTGGACAAGGGGCAGGGAGAGGGTAGGGGCAAAAAAACAAAACTAAAAGGGCCTAACGGGCTGACCCTACAGGGCTGGCCCTTTTAGACCCGACTTCCTTTATATGCTCCAATTTACAAGCCCGCCCCGAAACTTAACAAGGTTTAAACGGCCCGGCCCGACGGGCTCGACCCGATTTCCCGGCTCTATTGATGTGATGTCAAATACGTGATTGGCAAAAAAAAAAAAATAGAGAGAGAGAGAGAGAGAGAGAGAGAGTCAGATAAGTGTCTTGATATCCTAATAATTTCTCCTGGTTTTTGGTCTTCATCATAAATTTTAAATATAATTATAAAAAAATATAATATGCATTAATGAAAAGGGAAAAAAGTACTTGTAGTATATCAAATGATCCCTTCATTATGTTTTCCCCCCAATTTTTGAAAACAATAAGAAATTCTTATCATAATTACTACAGTTGTGTAGGAAATTCTACTTTACAAGGTAAGTATTCAATTATGCATCTAATTGTCATCAATTTTGTGTGATTTAATTGTCATCAGAAGTTTGATATCATAGTATGGTAGATATTTTATTAAATATTTTGGATATCATCCGATTATTCTAGATATTATATGTTTGTTAATTTGGATAAAATATCTTCTGATTATAGCCCACATATGAATTGGATAAAGATTTGGTTTAAGATTACTAGTTGGTAAACTATTACAAACTTTGATGAGAGGTTATAAATAGTGTAAGTTGGGTCTTAGAGTAATAACATAGAAAATATATACTTGCTCTTTGAGGTTCCCTAATGGTTGACAATTATTCTCAAACCATCAATGTGCTTTAATCTTCCGGTTAGAAGAAACCTGATTATTTTTATTCTAATTAGTTTTTTATTCTAACTCTATCTTTCTCTCGTTCAAGGTTGTGACACACTATGATCACAATCACTAGTACTTCATCAAGTTTTCTATTGCTGCTCTTTCTTGTGGAATTGTGCAATATATATGAGATCATTATTGTTAGATTATTACCAATATATGGTACCAGAGTAGGCTTTTTGATTCTTCATTGTCTAATTTTTCTTATGTTTTATTTTATTTTTATTGTGAAGAATCATGTTTTGATCCATGCAAAGTTTTTTTTTTTGGTTCTGTTAGTAGATTGAATTATGCCTTTTGAGAACATGATCTATCTTGTTGATGATTCAATCTTGCCGATGATTTTCGAAAGAGAACGAATTATTTGGAATAGCTTATTTTTAGGTAATAAGTACTTATAAATCGTGATTCATGATATATGAGGTAAGTATGTGAGTGGAGTTTTATGTCGGCTTGCGTAATAAGCACTTATATTCAAAAAATAAGTGTTCCCAAACATGCACTATATTTTAATGGATCTATGCAAACCCCCCCTTTTTTTTTTTGGTCTGGGTTCTATTTTTGAAATCTGGTTTTTAGATATCACAGACTTATCCTGGATCGACCTTGACCCATGCATTTGACCATATTTTGTCTGCTCTTCTTGTTTGGGTTTTGAATATATGTTTCATCTTCGAGAGAGGGACGAGAGAAGAAACCTTCCTTAAGGATCGCCGTCACCATTTTTTTTTTTTTATCGTCTCTCTGTTCAATTTTCTTTTGGGTTTTGAATCCTTATTTGACCTTGGTGCATATCTGTTGAATTATTTTGCACGTTGTGTTTCGATATTGTTTGTCATTATTACTGCCGTTGAAATCACTAGTGAACTCAGATCCCGTGTTCTCGTTAGAATTTGGGTTCAAAATCAAGGTTTTTCAACTTAATTCCTAGCCTTGTTCGGTGAAATTATTGCTCGAGTATTTCCTATCTTGCTTTGCTGATCATTTCGCCATCGAGAGCATCGAAAACAGAGGTCGAATTCACTGTGAAAGGTTGCCTGAATCTTGAGGTCCGGCGGCTGGACTCGGGTCGCACGTAGGTTACACAGGCGAGGCGGGTCGGATCCTAGGGCTCTAAATGTGCTAGGGAAGGCGATCAAAACGGTGTGTTTTGGCTTGCACAAACACGGCACCGTTTTGGCACATGGCAGAAAGCTTTTCCCCTGCATGCGAAACGACGACATTTCATTAACAGCAGACTGGACTTGCACATTGGGCTGGCTTCTTGGGCGTTTTTGTTTGATTTTTATCATGGGCGAAGACTGTTATTTCATTTTTGAGTTTATAAAACTTTAATATATATATTTTTTTCTGCTTTTAATTGATGAAAGTATCTGGACCAAAGAAGCTTATTTGGTTTTCTGCTTGCCTTATTGTTATTTACTGCATCTCGGGCATGTCTGCAAGTAACTATTTATTTTTGAGAATTTGAAATATCTTGTTTGCTGGGCCATTCATATTTTTATTTATTTATTCATTTTATTCCTAGACCTTCTATGATGGGCTTTTTGGTATTATTTTATCATTGATTTTTTTGTTGAAATTTATTTTGTTATCAGCTGGGCCTTGGGAATTATCTGAATTGCCTGAATTATTTCTTGTCACTATTTGGGCCTACATTATTTAGGTTTTATTTTATGGGCTAATGTCCTATATAATTGCTTAATTTTCTTGATTTTAATTATAAGCTTTATTTATGTTATTTAAGCCATTTGCTTTATTTTCTCAAAAAAACGTTGGAGCTAAAAAAATGTTGTTTTAAACTTATTATTCTCATTACTCATTTAACATTTTTGTTCATTCATATATAATCTTTTGCATGTAACTGAGCATTATTTTTCTTTTGTAGGCCCAGGGTATCCATTGCCTATAGCGGTGACTAATCCCCTCGTACTGTGAACTTTACGACGGAGTTTTAGTGTTGGCCATGAGACCCTTTTCATACGCACCATCAAGGATCAAACCCCTACTTGGACGCTTAAAGAACCCAAGTGTACACTGTGCTAGGCCTCATGGTTACCTGGGCATTATATTTTGGTTGAATCTGTTTAGTTTTCTCACGTTATGGGCTTATCGATTTTAGGCATTTTATTTTCATAAACTTTATTTTATTTATTAATTTTATGGGCAGGATGAATTGTTGGCCTTTTTTGTGGTTTCCTTTTGAGGTTGTAGAGTGTTTTGTTTGGCCTTTAATTTAATAAACCATCTAGGCCTAGTTTTTGTTGGCAATTTCTATTTTGGGCCATTAAGTTGACAAAAAAATAGGAGGATACATTCTTCCAGCCATGTTTTGATTCACATTTTGGGCCAAATACGTGTTTTTTTTAAGTCTGGACAATCTTTATTCAATGTATTGGGTTATTGATATTGAAGCTTTCAAATTTGATTTCCAGATATTATTTTGGCTCAATAAAATTTCCTTAACTCCATGTTGTGCTCAATTCTTTGGCAATTTCCCTTCTTTTCAAGAAATTAAACATTTGATTAATTTTTTGTGTTTAATTTCTATTTCATCCCATAAATGGTTTATTTGATCAAAATATTTAAATGCTGATTTATTTTTATATGCCATTTTAATTGTTTCAATAAGGAAAAATTAATCTTGGCTATTTTCACATAATGACAATTTGCAAAATTTTGTTTTGGTATATCATTTAATTACCTTAATATGTATGTAATTAATTTTGGACAATTTTCAACTGTTTGAATTTTGTAAAATTATATTTGAGTTCAAATATGTTGAAATTCATTTCTCAAACAATTTTTGGATACATTAAATAGTAGGAGGGTTATTAATTTAATTTTTGTTGATCAAATTAATTAGTTAATCCCTCCATTAAGATATGCATATAATAGATTTAATTTGGATGCACAAAATAGTGAAAGAATTTATTTGTGATGATTATTTAGCCACATTTTCTTAATTAAATTAATTAATTAAATTCTCATTAAAGATTTGTACATGTTTGGAATTTAAATGCATATAGTTGATATTTGCGATTAGTATTCATCTTGAAGAGTAGTTACAACATCCTTAATATTGCATGTGTAAATAATCGCTTATAGATTTTAAAACATCAACTCCAATCAATGAGTACTTAATTTAATTAAAGTGGGAGAATTTCAGCTGTTTAGTCACTCTTATTGATTAAATTAATTGTTTAAATTCTCATTAGGTTATTAGTGAATATTTATGTTTTAAATGCACATGATATTCATGATTAGCATGCTTGTTTCCTGACGAGTAGTCACAACATCGACAATTTTGTTGCATGAACATTTTTAATCACATATGGCGTTATATAATATCAATTGTAATTAAATATATGGTAATAATTAGTCTTTGCCCACATGTACATAATTATAATTGCGTGTTTATTTAGGGTGAAATAGAATGGTATTGTATTTTTAAGTAGCCCATAGGTATTAGGAGATATAACTGCATTCTAATTTCATCAATTCTAGATAAATTCATACTATGCTAATATTTTTACTGTAGTAGACCTTAGTGATACAAATTTATAATTGTATAATTTATATTGGTAAACATACACTTATTTGTGATGGTTTTTCCTTGCCTTTTATAATAATTTTGTAAGCATGATTAAATTTTATTTTGACTTTGTGGCATCATTATTATCTGTTCAATTATTTATTTTGATATAATTTATTAGAGACAGTTGTTGAGCCTATAAGGAGATGAATATAACTCTTTCTATTAGGATAAAATTGACATTAAGAAAGTTCTAGTACTTAATGATACTAGCATGGGAAGTAAGATTACATTATGTGATATAATTTTCTAAATATAGTAGTCTCAATTAAAAGTTGGTCATCATGGGTACATAAAAGATGGAACAAAGTTAATGGTGTTTTATAGGCTGAAGGACATATATATAAATCCTAAATGTTATTGCATTGTTAACTGTAAAGTGATTATCCATAATAGGGTAAGATGCCTCCATTAATTTTGGTGGAAGAGATCCTTAGTTTATTATCTCATAAGCCATTACTCCTTTTCATTAGTACATGCATGTATATTAGGTATTCGTAGGAAATGTATATAAATAAGTTTTGCTCATACTTGGAAAAGAATGAGATTCTAAATTAGGGCTATCAAGCTACCAGCTCTAAAACCATTAGGTATATAGAGAATGATGTGTATATAGTTAAAAGACTTGATTGGAGGCAGTAATGGATTTACACTTACTACTAGTCGTGTTTCAATAGATGAAATAGTTCATTCCCCTTACAGTTAATTCTTCATAATACCTTAATACTATTTGCTTTATAATTAAGTAGTGTCATTTGACACTTTTAGAGTATATAAATCAATAGTGGGTAAATTAATCTAATAAACGGATTAGTATAGTGAAATTAATTTGAAGAGATGAGTTATATGATAAGTACATTATTGGTGGATTAAAACCTAGTCTATATGTTGAGTTTCTTCATACTTGAACTCACCTACTGTAGGTGGTATTGTTGTGAGAAGAAACATAATATTAATAGACATGTCAAATGATACATTTTTCCTCTTGAAGAACATGCTAGAGACAAATATGTATATTTTTTATGGGATTCCAACAAAATTTATGTTTAAATCCTTTTGAAATTTCAAAGGTTGAAGGCTCAGTTTAAAATATACTCTTACATAGAATTGTCTTATATAACACTACTGCAGAAGACACTTTTAACGTATGTTTTTATGCACTTTAGACGACCGTTTTTGGGGGGGGTTATATGTGAGTGTCGTTGAAAGTTTTAAAACAGACGATTGTTTTAAAACTATTTTAAAATAGTCATTGTCAAACCCCTTAACATTTTGATATTTTCCAGAGTGATAAAAGCATAGTTCCACAAACATACATAAATAGTACAAATTTACTGATAAGAAATACTTGTTCACAGTACTGGAGTTCCCCATAGGGTTTGAAAATATATACAAATTTTGTCCAAGACTAACAAAATAAACTAACTATAACTAACAACTCCACCTTCTTAACTCGGACACCTTAGTTGCCGATATTTACCTCTTTGCCTCTAGAGCCGCTAGCTTCTGCTGGAATATTTTTAAAGTTGAAAAAGGGTGAGATTAGAACAAATCTCAGTAGTAAGATGTAATCAGTCATATAAAATGCGGTAAATAAATATGCTATACACCATGTAATACAACATAACAATAACACAAACAATATGGCATGTGCACATTACTCAGGGCTACTCCCCTACTATTCGTAAACCTCGGTTAGGTTCTTGCTCACAATCAGGTAAATGTGCCTCCTTGCACAATGCTTTACTTGGCAATACAATGTTCATATTACAGAAGATGTCATACACAAAGCATATAAACATTCATATAGTTTGTGAAAGTTAGATTTACTACCTTAAACCCTTTTTTGACACTCAATTGGTCCTTAATTTTGATTTGGCTTGGGCACGACTGTCTAGTCCTAGAATTCTAAATTTATAAGAATTGAGTTAATACTCATTCATGTACCACTCTAGACCCCTTTCAAACTTATTTTGTTGGTTATATTAGTTTAAAACTACAAAATGACCAAATGCCCTTAAGGACCCGGTCTAAGTCCCTTTGTACCCGGTCCAACTCCCTTTGTACCCGGTCCAACTATACTTTTTAAAAAATTATGACCTGAGTTAATCCTACACATTTTTACGTGTAGAACCCATTTTTGACGTCAAAATTGCCAAATCCACTGCAAAAAGATCGTTTTGCCCTTGATAGCTCCTATTTAGGGTTTTAAGACTCATTTTGTCATTTCACTTTCCAACGCTTTTCACGCTTCTACTAAACAAATACCTACACAATTTTCCCTTATAAACATCATGGAACTATAAAATTGATGAAATTCCAACTCCTTCCTTTAGAAACAGTGATGGTCGAAACTTAAAGGGAAAATGTGATTTTCTTGCTTTAACCCTTAAAGCTCCTTTCTTTTCACTCCTAATCACATGATTAACTATTTGAATACCATTTGGATATGACTTGTAGAAATTTGAGCAGCATAACATCTTAGGGGCTTTATCATCCTAAATTTACATAAACAACCAAAACAACAACAAATCAAGCCAACAACAACAACAACATATCATCAAGAGAATCAAGGTTCATGAAGTTAACTCTTGATTTTTTAACTTTCTCTCTCTAGAATGTCCTCCCTCCCTCTCTTTCCTTGGAGTTTTGCTTGCTAAACATGATTTTCTTGGAGGAGAAGAGATTAGAAGAGGTTTTATATGAATTATAAGGAAACACAAGGATTTCACAACCTTACCTTGAATTTTTGCCTTTTTGAGCTCTCTTTTCTCTTGCTATTCCTCAAGCTCTTTCTCTCTCTATTTTTCCCAAGTTGTCTGAAATATGAGTCCCAAATGGAAAGAGAAGAGCTCATAAAATATCATCTTCATCTTTCCTAAAATAGTATATGTTAATGCAATGATCACATGTGCTTTTGGCTTGAGCTTATCTTTAATCAATTGGACTTAATTCTTTCCCTTCCTTTAGCCCAAAATGATGCCACTTGGGGGTTCCAAATGAACTAATTAGGCCTTTTTGGTTGCTTCATCCATTTCTCAAAATAAAGTATTTTATTGCTAATTAACCATGTGATTTACTTTTTGCTTCATCTTTTTGCTTGATGCAAGATGATAACACATGGCAATATTATCATCCAAGTAAATATCTTTCCCTCTAATTTCCCCCATTTGGACTAAAATATCAAAGAGAAAGGGAAATAAAATTTGCTTCTTGAATTTCCAAAATTCTTCTCTTATCAATTAATTAATTTGCCACTATTCACTTTTTGACTTTTCCAACTTAATTTACTTGGTTAAGAATGCTCTAAAATTGCATATTAATCTCCAAATATATATTTTTCCCTTTATTTCCTTAATTAACCGAAATTGGCTTCAATTAATTGGGAAAACAATTAATTTTCTGCTTTATTGGCAAATTACCATTTTGCCCTTATATTTTTGTATTTAATTGTTGCTTCTTCATTTTTCTTTGCTTCTTGGCCAAATTCAATTTAATGAAAATGGAAATTTACTAGCTTCTTAAATTCTCCATTTTTGGCTTAAATAATGGGCTTTTTCAAACACCCAAAAATTAGTTTCATGACTTGTTTTAGCCCACTTTGCTTATAATCACGACTAGAGTTATTTTTGTCATTCCAATTGCACCACAATTCACCATTTTATTCCATTGAATGCCATAAATAATTACAAGGCATATTTATGAATAAAAACGAGATGTTATAGTCATTGTAAGTGACAAATAATGACTGTTTTAAGAAAATAGTCATTGTAAGCCTAAAGCATACAATGACAGTTTTCAAAAAATAGTCGTTGTAAATATGATACAACGACTGTTTTTTAGTAAAATAGTCGTTGTATGTTAATGACTTACAACAACTATTTTCTAGTAAAAACAGTTGTTGTATGTCACTTACAAAAACTGTTTTCTTAAAAGAGCCATTGTAACCTTTTTTTTTTAAAAGAATTTATTCGTTTTTTCTCCTCACAGCCATTGAAAAACCACCAATTCTCAAACAATTATATTTTGAATTTCGAATTATTTTTTTTAAAATGAAAACATAGGTAAAAATCACCATATTAAATTTTGAATCTTCAAAGTTCAATCATCACATGTCATACAAAAAGAACTTAAATTCAGACATATATCATCATAACGTTGTTTTAATGTTCAAACTTTAACTTTTAAACTAAATCATGACAACTATATGCCCAGACATTTATGAGATGATATGCTTCCATCAAATCTTTATGCTTCATCATCATTTTCCAAAGTCTTCTCTATAAATCATAGTGACTCTAACAAATTCATAGTACTCATATAAACAAGAAACTAAGAAATTAACAGGAGGTAAAGTATTCGAGTTTGCAAAGATAATATACCACTGCACTATGTAAAAGAAACCTCTACACATCATCCTCTATGATTGAAGGAAGTTGGAAGATGATTTTGATGAGATAAGGATGTAGTAGGCTGGCAACCCAAGGGAAAAGGATAGCAGTGAGACCTGCAGGTTGATGAGAGAGTTATTACCCAAAACATTATAATATAAATTTTAAAATATCACATTTTTTATGAATTGGAAAGGCAGCCTTGTTGATTGATTGGAAATTAGAAAATGTAAGCCACTAATCTCGCACTTATTAATTCACATATTCGCCTGCAAATAACACTTATTAATTCACCAATCTTGGATCACTAAGACAATTTCAATTTAATTATGTGTGATCGGAAAAACACACACATGCTTGTTCAGAAAATTTAAAAGAAAAAAAAAAAGAAATTGTAGCTTCACAAAACTTTCAAACTAACTAGGAAGGTGTAGAGTAAAAGTACTAACTAGGAAGGTGTAGAGTAAAAGTGTAAGAACAAGGCAACAGTAGCTTTACAAAACTAACTAGGAAGGTTTTCTATGGTGAAGATTAGTTTTTCACACCATCTACCATTTGCTCATTATGGAATAAATCAAGACAAAAATTCATTTCAATATAATTCTCTTGACTCCAGGAGTAAGGGTAACTTCCCAAGTTCATTGATACGAGTGAGGAGGGAGGAAAACACACATAAAAGTTTAAAACAGAGTCTAGATCAGGGAATAGTATTCCTAAGTTATTTGCAACATATTTACAAGCAACTAAATAAAACTCCAGTAGTGTGCTAACTCAAAAAGTTCTCAATGAAGATTCTTATTAAATGTTAATTACCTCAGCTATAAATTCTAATTCAAATAAGATGAGCAAAGATAATAATCTTGGACCAAAGATTTCATATTCAGAACTCTTAATAAGTACTAAGGTATTTCTGGCAAGGAAAAATAAGTATAATTATTATGTGAAAAAAGATTCCAAAATTCTGCAGCAAGTGTTGCATAATAAACGAGCAAACGAAAATAGAAACAACACACAAAAAACTGTAAATATTCCACATTGTCTTCATTGATGAACCCCAATAGACTCTGCTTAATAACCGAGCAAACGAAAATAGAAACAACACACAAAAAGCAAAAAAAGCAAAAAGGATATTCTTACTTTATGGAAGGGGCTTGAAGAAAATCTCAAACAGAAGAGCCAACACACACACACACACACACACACACTCAAACTCCTACTTTATTTAAAGACAAGTAATTCTTTCACTTAATCCAAACTATTTGCATGGATTTATATAATTTGAATGAGTATGTATATAAAATTTGGAAGTGACAGAAGAGCAAAAGAAAATCCAAAAATGAAAGCAAAGGCTGAAGGGGGGCCGTATTGCTACGGCAACTTGGGGAGCATCAAAGTATGTTGATTGAAGCAGGTACAATGATTCAAAGAGAGAGTGTGTCCCACAAATAATGTTGCAGAATATTTTATCCATACCTTAACTCCTCCGAACCCCAACAAAAACTATGTTACCATGCCTCTCTCTTCCCCCCCCCCCTTATCTCTGCTATCCCAGCAATGGGAATCCCAGAAATGGGAAAGAATGTAAAATATTACCTGCAAAAATCGTCAAAAATAACCTATGCAATAAGTGGTAATCTCATTCTTCTCTTCTTCACTCAACTTCCCAACTATGTTCTCTTTCTGATTAAATAAGATTAAAAAAAAGTTCTACAAATCCTCTAACTTTTTGTTATGATCAAAAGTTAGCTGATTTAGAAACAATAAATCAAAAGTAGAGCATCAGTATAAGTTATCAATTAACAGAACAGAAAGAGAAGATTCTTGAAAGCTAAGGGAAAAATTGGTGAAGGCAGAGAATGGAGGAGGAGGAGGAACCTAATTATCAGAGTGAGGTTGAGGAGGAGAGGGGTCAGAGAATAAGTCGGAGGTCGTGTCTGGGGTCAGAGAGGGGGCCAAACGATGTGGTTGAAGGTTGGACTAGGGCTTGAAGGTGGATCTAAGAGGGAGAGACATGACTGGGAGAGAAGATACTATTGGGATTGAAACAGATCTGGGATAGGAATATAATTTTCAACGACTGTTTTTAAAAACAGTGTTGAAAGTGCCTTTCCAAGACTACTTTTAAAAATAGTCATTGAAAGTATATACTTTCAATGACTGTTTTCTTTAAAATAGTCATTAAAAGACAAGCTAAAATTAAAAAATGCCATCGCCTCCTTTTTAGCTTCTGTTTTTTTAAAAATGGACATTAATTAGTGTCGTTAAAGTTACTTTTTGTAGTAGTGTATAAAAGAAAGAGTGTGGAAGTAAAATATTTTGAGAGACTGAGGCTGCATATTTTGGTGAAGAGGCAAAGAGGTCTTAGGAATTCCAGTGAGCTGTCCATTTTATTTTATAGCTTGTATGTAATTTGAAATGTCAAGTTATTTATGAAGGCCGAAATTAGTGGGAGAGATCAAACTCATTGAGATTGATCACCTATAGAGGATTGCCACCTCTAATCATGATAGAACATTGATTCTATATGGCACTCACCTTATTGAGCTTCAATCTATCAATGGATTGAGTTGAGACCAATGGTATTAAAATTTGGCAATTCATGGCGATTACATGATGTATTTCAAAAAATTTGACTATAATATAAATATTGAGAGTGACCATAAATTCCAAAAGAAGGCATTAATTCATGATATATGCAAGGCAAGTAACAACATCAATGTATTTGCAAAGTTGCTAGTATGCAATATTAAGTAATACAAATAAAGTTGTTTGCTATAAATTTCTTTATGAAGGAGTTGATTTAGTGAGGTATTTCCTCCTGTATGCATGTATAATTCCTTTCGTATTCTCTTGGTGCTTATTGTCTGTCTTAAGTTGGGATTCTCATTTATGTCTTTCCATTTTGGACATAAGGAGAGATATATATATGTGGATTAGTAGAGATAGTCATATAAGTAATGAAGAGAATTCAGTTAGCAAAATTGAGAGTTCATTTTGTCTTGAGCAAGTCTCACAATGGTGATAGTTAAGGTATCATGGTGATTACATATAGAACATTATTGAGAACATCATAATTCCTATTTATATTACTAGATTAGCGGGAGGAGTTGAGTCATCTATATTGTACAAAATGATAATTCATTTATATTTTGTACATTTTGACTTAGGGTGTTACAAGTGACTAAGTCACCATTGTTCATTATTGTGATATGACTAGGTTAGGTATGGTATTCTTTTAGAATACATAAAGAGATTATCCTCAAAATATTTGAGAATATCATAAGTAACCTATTGTCACAAACATTTGAACATTCATGGATACTGACAGTTGTTGTGAGTAACATCTATTATGAGAATGTGATTAGATTGTCCATATGTCTCTAATATATATAATCATATTCATTCTAATTTAAATTTATAGGTGTAGGGTTGATTAAATGTGCACACAGATAAGCAATGCCATTGTAAAGCAATTTTAGGAGGATTGTCAAGCAAAGTCTCACTTGAATAATAACTTAAAAGCTATAAGTCATGTGGTACATTACTAAATATACATTAAGTTTCATATTTTATATATAGTAGCACTACTACATAATATAGATTTTACATCCCTAAAAGACGTCCCTTTTTAAAAAAGGAAAGTAAAACACAAAGACGGTGGCATTTTTGTAATTATGCGTGAGAACTGAATAACTTTAGACGTCCCTAATTTAAATAGGGACATCTAAAGTGTGACTTTACAGGCTTTAGATGTCCCCAATTTAAATAGGGACGTTTAAAGTCTGTAAAGTCACACTTTAGATGTCCTTATATACATTGAACACGTCTAAAGTTTTTTAATTTTTTTTAAATGAGGGACACCCTTTGGCATCCCTGATGTATTAGGGATGACAAAATGGAGTCACGCCCTTTGGCGTCCCTTTATATATGAGGGACGCCAAAGGGTATCGGACATTTTTTTAAAAAAAATTTTTGACTTTAGACGTTCCCAATTCAAATAGGGAAGTTTAAACACACTTTAGACGTCCTCAATTTAAATTGGGGACGTCTAAAGTAAAATAAAAAAATAACTGGATAACTTTAGGCGTCCCTAAATTAAATTGGGGATGAAAAAACAATTCAAATTTTTATTGACAGTCTTTATTTGTTAGTTTTATACTACTTTTACACTCATCTTTCTCTTCCCATCGCCGCAAACACAAGAAGAGCCACTACCACCACGCCCTTTAACTCTTGCTTCTTCTTCTTTATATGCTCTTTTTACTCTTGCTTCTTCCTTTCTCTCTCTCTTTTTCACTTCTAGATTTGTTATGCTTTCTTACTATTTTTTATTATTTTATCCTCTTTCTCTTTTTTCTTTGGGTTTCCCTTCTATTTTATTTTCTAACTCGTGTTGTTATGACTTGTAGATCAAGACTCTAAAACATGCTTCATGGCCATGTTCCCGCTGAGAAAACGAGGTTCATCTCTCCCTGTCGCTCTTCTCTATTCATTATTACAAGAAAATGAATTTCAATAATAGAAGGAGATAATTTTTTTGCAACTAATTCCTCTTATTGTTTTCATCTTCTGCCTACGAGATTTTAGCTTTGGAGTTATTATTGTGTAGATTTTGGATTTGGATTTCAGATACTAGATCTGTAATTTTATTGATGATGATATGTGATTTTTGGTTTTAAATACTGTTTAGTCAAGATCTGTAATATAAACAATTTTTTTTTAAAAAAAGCACTTTAGACGTACGTCCCCATTTTAAATTGGGGACGTCTAAACCCACTTTAGACGTCCCCAATTTAAAATGGGAACGTCTAAAATGAGGACGTCTAAAGTGTCAGTGTAGCACTTTAGACGTCCCTTTTTAAAATGAGGACGTGTAAATTCTAGACCTTAGATGTCCTTTTATTTACAGACGTTATTGTCATTTTTTACTATGTCGCTCACATAGACGTCCCCTTGTTTTCAGACGTTAAAAGGCCTAAAAAAGGGACGTTAAAAATGTTTTTTGTAGTAGTGTAGAATGATTAGCTTGTTTAATTTTGTAAGATTCGTTAGCTATGAAAGAGTTAACATTACGATACATCTTTACACTTGCTGAACAAGCTGTATCATGAAGGATTGCAAGATTGCTAAGCAGTCACTGATTGTTTGTTTCCACCATAGATCGCTTGACCTATCCATTCTTAGAGGCAAGTTGTAAAACTGCCATTTAAGGAATTTCATTGAAGGGTTTTGGAATTATTAAATTAATTAACCAACTAAGATTATTATATAACCATAGAGTCAATGAGTCATGAACACATAAAGCATAGATTCTTTAATGAAGAGCATGCTTTTAGAGAAATCAAAAGGATCAAATATTTCATCAAAGATGGATCACATTCAGTGATCTAGATGAGACATTATTAATTGATGAAATTCAAGTTGAAGTTTGTTGTCTCAATTTTTGGTACCTAAATTATGAGATATTAGCAAACATTTAAGTTGAAACCGAATAAATATTCTGGGTTTATTCATTAAGTTTGGATCCATTAAGTAAGGTGTTACTTGTGATGCATTGAAGGTAATACTCGATCAAAGAGGATTTATCGTCATGATTCCTATAGTATTGCTTAAATGAACTTGACTCACTAATTAATATTAAATTGTGGGCTAAGTGGGAGAATATTGGATATTTTATTAAATATTCTGGATTTATATGTTTGTTAATATGGATAAAAATATCTCCTTATTATGGCCCACATACATGTGAATTGAATAGAGATTTGGTTTAGATTATCTGCCTGATTGGTAAGCTATTACAAGCTTTGATGGTAGGTTGTAAATAGCGTAGGCGGGGTCTTAAGAGTAGTAACATATAAAATATGTACTTGCTCCTTTAGATTCCCTGACGGGTGGCGACTATTCCCAGACCATCACTATGCCCAATCTTCCCATTAGGAGAGACTTGATCCTTTTTATTCTAATCTGTTTTTTACTCTAACTTTCTCTCTCTTGTTCCAGGTTGTGACACACTATGACCATAATCACTATGGCTGGAGGTATTTCATCAAATCTTTTGCTGCGGCTCTTTCTTGTGTGATTATGCAATATATTTGAGATTATTATTGTTAAATTATTCGAACACTGAAAATTATCACATCTCGTCTTAAAGGTAGGACTTAACTTGTTATGCAAATTGCACTATAAATCAAGTCTTACGTTTAGAACTAGAAGATTATTATTATTTTTTCATAGATGTAATGAGTTATCTTTTATTTATTTTCTTTTTATTTAGACACATGTAAGTATATAAGTAGGATATTGACTAAGACCATCAACTATGATTATTTAAAAACAGTTTTGTGTTTTTGAAAAATCTAAGAAAAACTTGTTTAGAAAATTATTTTCAATAAGTTTTTTTTAAAGAAACAAATAAACAGAAGTTGTTTTTAAAACCTTAAAAAAAATAGTTTTTAGGTGTTTTCTTTTTTTTTTATTTCTTATTTTTTTGAGGCTGCTACCTATCTATTATTGATACCACATCACTGGTGCCAACCATTCTCACATCACCATTGGTGACGGCTGCCGCCACATCACTTCCAAGACAGATTTTTTTTAAACAACTATTCAAAAAGCTTTTGTTTTTTGTCTTTTTGTTTTAAGAAAGTATTTTTAAAAACAATTTTATAAAATTGTTTTGAAAAAAAAAAAAGGTCCTTGTCTTCATATTTTTACACGAGTCTTTACATGTCACTTAAAAAGTTGAAGTATTTTTTATGGGTAAAAATTAATTTATGTTACTAAAAAGACTTAGACTTTACCTTTATTTTCTTCCCCAACATTGCACCTGTGCTGATAGCAGAGGAGAAACCTGATCTGCTTCAGAGTAAGTGGCGGCAAGAAAAAGTTCTAAATTTTGATTTGCCACAAAAAGAGAAATAACTAACCTGCTAGTTGTTATAGTTTCAACCAATTTTTAATCACTTTTTTGTAATGTTTTCCTTTTTATCAAATTCATATATTTTCATTTATTTAAAATCAAGTCCTTATAGTCTTTCCTTTTTATCTTGTCCTTACAGTTTTATCTAATGTTTAATTAGGTCCCTATAATTTTGTATTCTTAATTCTATATGTTCTAATAATATTATTGTATAAATAATAATATTCTATGAATAATAGGTTATTCTAATAATTTTATTTTAATTTTTTTCAAATATTTAAAAGAGAAATAAATACCATTAAAATTTCTAAAACCCTAAAAAAAGTATGATAACACTTAGAAAAGATAAATAGGTCTTAAGGTAGGAATATGAGATTTTGAAATGATATACTTTTATCAAAATGCCCCTCACTATTTAAAGCCAAAAAAAAAAAAAGCAAAGCCCCCCTCATCAGCTGGAGCTCTAGCTGTCAGCAGACACCCCCGCCGGGGGTTGGCTATTAGAGCTTCGGCGCCAGTGGGATGTTTTTGGAGCAAATTTTTGTTGGGCTGAATTGTGTCAAAGGTGTTGGGGGGGGGGGGGTTTGATCTCTAAACCCTTTGGAGTGACAAAATGATGGAGACCATTGGTCCACAAAGGCCTTTTGTTATATATGTGCAAATAAATATAACTTAACTCTTAAGGTTTGACCACATACAATTAACAACTTCTATAAAGCTATTAACAACACAACAATAGATATTTATTGTGCTTGTGATGTGATTGACAAGATTGATAATTACAAAAATAGAAATTATCTAATTATATTTTTATTCTATTTCATAGAAATTTTTATTATAATAATTCAAATTTTAGAATTATAAAATAATAAAATCAATTTATAACATTATTTATTTTAGAATATTAGTCAATACCATTATTTATGTAGTTAATACACGCCTTTAGTCAATATCTTTAGTCTTCTAGTGAATACCTTTATGCTTTTAGTTAATATCATTACTCATATAATGAATACCTTTACGCCTTTAGTCAATGCTATTACTCATGTAGTGAATACTTTTACGCTTTTAGTCAAATACCATTATTCATAAAGTTGATATTATTACGTTTTTGGTTAATACCCTTACTCACGTGGTCAATCCCTTTACGCCTTTAGTCAATACCAATATTTATGTGGTTAATATTGTTACGCAATGGTGGAATATCAGCAATAGTGCCTTCAACTTCTCAGACCCTTGTGACTGGAAAGGAATAAATTGCAATCACTTTGGAAACGTTATCCAAATGAATCAACCAAGGATCATTGCACAGCAACCTCGGCTAGCATATCTCAACCTCAATGCATTTCCCAATCTGGAATATTTGACACTTTTTAGAATGGGTTTGGTAGGTGGCATTCCAAATCAAATAGGAGCTCTTCATAATCTCATCCATCTGAACTTGTCTTGTAACAACTTTATTGGTGAGTTATGTACATTCCACTCTTACCAATCTCACTATTTGTATTTGATTAGAAATATAGGTTAACATTTGCAAGTCAAATGGATTGATTTGACAAGAATCATTTCAACTCAGATAGGAATTCCACAAAAGCTCATTTATCTAGATTTGTCTCATAACAGCCTTACTGATAAGTATACCTTTCACATCAATCGAACTCACCTAATTAAAAAAAGTTGTATTTACCTGGATACAACCTAGCATCTCTCGAATTTAATGGAATATGTTTGACCGGTACCTTTCCAACTCAAATAGGAGCTCTTCAAAATCTCACTATTCTTGATTTGTCTCAAAACAATCTTAATGATAAGCCATCATTTACTTATACCAAACTCACTTATTTACTTTTGTTACTATTGCTCTTAATGGTACCAATCTTGGTAGATTTGACACTCAAGGAAAGGGTTTGATGGGTACTATTTCAAATCATATAGGAGCTCTTCATAATCTCATTAATTTGGACTTGTCTTATAACTATATGACTGGTGAGTTATATATCTTCCACTTCAACTCTTGCCTTGAAAATTTACTCAATTATGAAATGCTGTATTTAACATAACCTCCATAGCTTAATAGTATGCTATTGACAGGTACTATTACAATGCAAATAAGATCTCTTCAAAAAGCCAATCGTGCAAACTTGTTTCCCAACCACTTTACTCGTGAATTTTTATTTGATCAGAACAAATTACAACCCATTTTACAACTTGTCTTATAACGTTTTACAATTTGTTATATTTTGATAACAACAAATTATAACTTGTCTCACAACTTGTCTAGCTTTGACATCAATTATTCCAAGTCAAATAGAACGTCTTCAATACCTCAAATATGGAAACTTGTCTTATAACAATATTTTGATAATAAGAAACTTCATCATACATTGAGTAAACTAAAATTATAAATAATATCTAAAATGTATTATTTGAACAACTCAAATATGATGATGATGATCGATGATAAACACCCAATCAATTACTTCCTCCATCCCTTAATATAAGATTCCAATTCGAGAATAGGTTTGTTCCAAAATATAAGCTTCATTTCAGGTTTGTCAAAGCATTTATTTTGGTTTCTTTCAACTTTACCCCTTGATTGTATTTATTGCATTTATTGTCTCTCTCATTTATCAATTTTATAAATAAGGGCATAGTTGAAAAAATACATATTTAATGCTCTTAACTAATTTTAATTGTTTTCTCTTCATAACTGCAAATCGGTTATTTGAAGCTTATATTAGGGACAGAGGGAGTAATAACTAAAGTGATTAATCAAGAGCATGTAACAATACTTGAAAGTCATGATAAGCTTTTGTCATTTCAATATTTGGTGATAACTTTGTCTAAACAAATTAATTAAAGATGGTTTTGATATTGGTATTTTTATTATGCTTGAAAGTCATGATAAGCTAATTAGCTTAATGGTACCAGCTCTCATATGGCACTCGTACTTGGCCCCTTGGTCGAGTGTTTGAGGCTGGGGAGCCCAAAAAAACCTGGGAGTGGGGGCCAGGGATATTTCGATTGCATCCGCCCTTGGTGGGTAGCCACCGACCAAAATGGTCCAGTTTGGGGTGTGACACATGCTATTACAGTTGGGAATCCCATATGCAAGTAGGCATGGATTGAGATGTGAATTGATGCGAACTGAATGAGGGCGTATGCATCCGGTCAGCTGAAGCTTCGTGAATTGAACTATCCCACCCATAATTTTGAGTTGGTGGTAATAATGTTTGTATTGAATCTAGAGATGTTGCCTTTATGGCGTAACCGTTATGTTTACTGTGACCATAAATGCTTAAAATGTTTGCATGATTGGAAACAACATAATACGAGGCAATGTAAGTGGATAGAGTTGTTGAAAGACTAAGACCTGGAAGTAAGTATTATTCAGGGTAGACCAATGTAGTAACAGATGCATTGAGCTGTAAAATAGGGCAGGTTGTAGCCTTCAGGATACATGAGTACAAATTGATTAAGCAGAGACTATTAGCTGCTCAAAGCAGACAAAAGTGTTATATTGACAAGAGGCGGAAACCTCTAAAGTTTAAGGTTAGTAACCAGGCATAGGGGCGCCTGTGTAAAGCGCTAGTCCTTACTGAGGTTACCTTAAATGGCCACCGGAAAGGGCTACCATGTTGGTGCTTGTGTAGAGCCACGGTCTGACATTTCCTAAGCCAGAGTTTATGGCTATGTACGAGTAGCAAATTTCGGGAACAAAATTTATTTAAGTGGGGGAGAACTATAACACTCTAAATTTTATTCTCCAATATGCCTTGTAAGTATTTATGGCATTTAATGAAATAGAAGGATGAATTTTGGAGAATGATTATGCTGCCAATGAAAATTTCCTGTGAGGCAGTGAGTTTGTCATGTGGTTTTATAAGATCAAATGATGACAAAAAATTGTGAAATTTTATAGGATAAAAGTAGACATCCTAAACTTTAACTTGATAAGTAATGGGTAATTTTTGGAGCTGTAAACAAAAAGTTATGGATTTTTGAAGTTTAACCAGTGAAACTGGCGACTTTCTAGAACAATATCCAAAGATTTAAATTATGGGAATTTTCAACTTCCATTTGGCTCAAAGCTATATTTTTCCTTAAAACTATACTCAATAAGGGTTTCATAGCATTTAGAATTGCCTCAATTGAAGGTCTATAAATAAATATATGAATTTTCAAATTTTAACAAAAATTCTGCTGATTTTGGGTGAAAATCACAAAATGTATGGGCAAAATGGTAATTTTCCATATACAGCAAGAGGTAATTATTTTTCCCAGTTTATTAAGCCATTTTCGTCCAAAAAGGGTTATGAAGAGGGAAAAATAAATATTAGGTGATAAATATTTTGTTGGAGTCATTTTTTGTTTGAGTAACAAAAATAATGATCATAAACAAGTCAAATAGTCAAAAGTTGCAACTCCCACTAGTGGAAAAATCACTTTGAAGACCGGTTAAAATTGACATTTTAGACCGGTTTTGGATGAGGTCTTGATACAGCTAATCTAAAAAGTCTTCTACTTTTTAGACCGATTAAGAAATTGGTTTTAAAAAAAGGTTTTAAGACTAGTTATTTATACAACTGATCTAAAAATAATTATTTTTAGACTCGTTATCGAAGAAACCAGTGTAAAAGTGCAACTTTGTAGACCATTTTTCTAAAAAACCGGTCTAAAAAGTTCAAAATTTTTAACCGGTTGTCTAAAAAATTGGTCTAAAAGTAATACTTTTTAGACCAGTTTTTTATACAACTGGTCTAAAATGTACATTTTAGATCGGTTGTAGAAAGAACCAGTTTAAAAAGTTGCATTTTTCTTAAAAAAATTGTTCTATTTAAAATATTTACCCAGCAAGTCATTTCCCTTGTTAAGACATTTGACTCAGCAAGCAGTCATTTCAATGACATCCAAATAAGTTCTTCTCTTACACATTATAACAAACATCTTATACAAAAGCATTTTTATCAAGCATTTCAATTGGATGGTGTAATACTAACATCATTCTTCCTATACCCCACATTCCACATAAGCAACAACAATAAATCATTTTCCTGCACCCCAAATAAATTATTCTCTCTTACACGTTCCCATTTCGTCAAGCATTTTAAACATAATTTCAAATCATGTAACTTACATTATCATTCTTCCTACACCCCATATTCCACAGAAGCAACAACTATAAATCATTGAAAATCAACACATGATCACATACAATATGAAAATTAAGGTATGCTGCTAAACATTTATATTCCCCTATTTTAATATTATAGTTTGACAAAAGAATCAAAACTTTAGCTAAGATCAGAATATAATCAAAACACATCAAAGTAGTTTTACAAAGGGATGTCCTCCCATATCCCTTCATGATGACCATTTCTACCGTGTTCATTGTCTGCTTCATCTTCTTCGTTCAATTCTGGTAGACCCCTAGAAACAAAAGGAGTCTTAAGAAGATCATTCATTAAACAACCTTCCTGATTAATATTAACGACCCTTTTTCCTTGGAGAGCTACATTCCATATTTTATTTGCCCAATTAGTAATATATAACACTTGTTTCACTTGATATGCCATAATAAAAGGTTCATCTCCAAACCTTTTACTAATCAGATCAACCAATGTAAATCCCAACTGATCAATCATTAAACCATTGTTGACATCAACCCACTTACATTTGAAAATGGGAAATTTAATTTTAACATAATCAACCACCGAAATCTCTTCAATAACCCTATAATAAGGTATTGTTGCCAATCTAGAGTTCTTATCTTTCAAACTAGAGAAGTGCACAGATTCAGCCACTAACATAACCTCACTGTTATGGATGGTGCTCCTATCATCAAGGGACTTCGTGTAAAATGTATAACCATTGATCACAAATGAAGTCTAAGTTATGACATCAACCTCAGGACCACATGCTAACCATTTAATTGTATCAGAAACACATTCTTCTCTATCTACCTTTTGTTTGAACCAATGTGCAAAAGTTTTGTTATGCTCCCTAATTAACCTTTGTGCGGTCATTCGACTATTTTCTTTCTGGACAATTTCTTTATTAGCATTAATGTAATCTTAAACTTCATCAACATTATTCAAGATGTACAAGTGGACTTGTTGCAATTCATTTGGATCAACACTCTTTACTGTAGCCCCGCGTCTAGCCCCTTCTTCATCATGACATTCAGGAAGCCCAATATGTCTTACATATGACAGGTAATCTTGACAAAACTCCATGGCTTCTTCATAAACATATTTTTGAACAATAGATGCTTCAAGCCGATTTGCATTCTTCACATACCCTTTTAGGATTTTCATAGTTCTTTCAATTGGGTACATCCATCATAAATAGATAAGGCCACACAACTTTATCTCCCTCACTAGATGAACAATTAAATGTACCATGATGTTAAAAAAAGAAGCAAGAAAAAACTTCTCAAGCTTGCACAAGATCAGATATCCTTCATTTTCCAGTTCATCCAATCTTTCTTTCTCAATGACTTTACTACAAATAGAATTGAAAAAGAAACAAAGTCTAGTCAAAATATGTTGAAGATCATATTCGGTAATGCCTCGAATAGCTACTGGAAGTAGTTGTTGCATTAAGACATGACAATCATAAGACTTTAGCCATACTAACTTCAAGTCTTTTATCGACACAAGCTTCCTAAAATTTGAAGAATACCCTAAAGGAACTTTAATGCCATATAAACACTCACAAAAGCTTGTTTTCTCATCCTTAGACAAAGTATGAGTAGCTGGACGACAGAAAGTTCTTTTACTATATGGCTTTGGATGCAAGTCTTCTCATATCCCCATTTCTTACAAATCTAAGCTTGCCTTCACACAATCCTTAGAACTACCTTGTATATTAAGCAGTGTCCCAACAATGTTATCACATACATTTTTCTCCATATGCATGAAATCAATACAGTGTCTCACATCAAGATTGGGCTAATATGGAAGAGTGAAGAAGACATACCTCTTTTTCCTTTTATTTTTTTCATTACTATTCTTTATAGTCTTACCAAAGATAACATTGATATTTTTCACCTTTCCATAAACTTGCTCCTCAGTCAATGCCTTTGGAACATCTTTAAACTCTTGTCCACCAAAAAAAGGTTTCTTTAATCTACAATATGGGTGACTTCATCTGAGAAATCTCATACGGCCAAGATAAACTATCTTTCTTCCATGTTGAAGTTGATGGTAACATGTTCCTTCTTCACAAATCGAACATGCTTTATGGCCTTTAACACTATATCCTGACAAGTTTCCATATGTAGGGAAGTCATTATAGTATAAAAGATCATGGCTCGCATTTTAAAAACCTCCTTCTTGTACATGTCAAAAACATCAACACCTTCATCCCACAACACTTTCAAGTATTCGATCAATAGTTCTAGTTAAACATCTATATCATTTTAGGGTTGTTTTAGTCCCGATATCAACATAGACAACATGATATACTTTTGTTTCACTCATAATAGAGGAGATAAGTTGTAAATTACCAATAGAATAGGCCATGAACTATATATACTCTTCAGGCTACCAAAAGAATTCATGCCATCCTTGCTAAGCCCAAGCCTAAGGTTCCTAGGCTCTTCACTGAAGGTAGAAAATAATTGATCAATTTTCTTCCATTGAGAAGATCAGCCAGATGTCAAACATTTCTATTGGATATCCTCTCATCCACATGTCATCTCAAATTTTTTGCATCATTTTCATTAGCAAACAAGCGGTTGAACCTTGGTATGATTGGAAGATACCATAACACTTTTACAGAGGCGTTATTTGATTTGTACCTCAAGGTTTCACATATTGGACACTGTTGTTCCTTTCATGCTCTTTTCTATACAATATACAATCATTAGGGCATGTATGGATCTTGTTATACTTCATCCCTAGTGGACACAGTATTTTCTTAGTGTCATAGTATCAAGAAGGCAACACATTATTACTAGAAGCATGTCCTTAAAAGCCTCAAGCGTTTCTGAAAAACTCTTATTGCTCCATTCATGCCGTGCTTTCAAGCTTACCAATTTTAATACTGCTTCAAACAATTGGTATTTTTTTACACCCCGGGTTCAACGGTGTCTCAACATCACTGCACATATTACCATATACATATAATTGCTCAAAAGCCTCTTCTCCTACATCACAAATAATATCGTCTATCAGATCATCCATATCCGTGTCATTATCATCAAATACCACTCCCCCCTGTTGAGATGAACTTGGCATTTCTAATTCTTCACCATGCCATACCTATATTGTATAACTCTTACAAAATCCTTCACAAATTAAATGTGTATATATCTCTGCAGTACTTAGTTGCTTCTCATTCAAATATACTACACAAGGGCAATAAAACTTCCCACTGCCATTATCGGCTTTTCTTCTAGTGAAGTCTAAAAAAGCCCTCACCCCATTATCATATTCAACACTCTTTTGTTTAGCTTTTAACCAACTATGATCCATATATATCTCAACACTTGTAGTACCCTATATCTAACAGCAAAAGGATAGACAAAAAACCAACAACCATAGAGTTTTAGAGATTTTAACGAAATTAAGAAGCATGCATACCAGGAGTCAATAACTACTCTTGTAGCAATATACCAATAAATTATGTCATGATAAGAACCAAGCAACATTTCATATATAACAAAGGTATATAGATACGTACAAGTTTTAAAACCTGCATTGCAAAACAGTTGTACAAGTCATTAGAACACTAACCTGATTGAAGACCAAGGAGTGAGCTTCTACCCAAAGTCACGGTGGCGTCGACTGATGTTAAAATGAAGTCCTCAAATTCATGTCACTGACAAAGGGAAGTCATGACAGAGGAGAATGGTTACTGCGGAGAATAGAGGTGGCGGCGATGGAGAGTGACGATGATTAAAGAACAGCGACGATGAACACAACAACAACAACGGTAATAACGGAGGAGAGTTGAACAAATGATAAATGGGGCGCGATGGAGGGGTTCAAAACAAGCAGGGATAGAGCTCACAGAGAAATGATGACAAGAGAAGAAAGGGTTCATAGAGCATGAGAATAAAAATACGGGTGAAAATGCTCATCTTTTAGACCGGTTTTCAATAAAAATTTGTCTTAAAAGGGTGAAAAAAATAATTTTTAAACTTTTCACCTTTAAGACCGGTTTTTATTAAAACGGGTCTTAAATATTTGATGATATTTAAGACCGGTTATTATTAATAACCGGTCTTAAAATTTTGAAATTTTTAATTTTTTAAGTATTTTGATATTTTTAGACCGGTTTTATTTATAACCGGTCTAAATAATTTTTTTAAGACCGGTTTTTTGGAGAACCAGTCTTAAAAGTTCTATATAATTATAAAACTGCCGCTGGTCAAATTTTTTAGACCTTATTCGCTATAACCAGTCTAAATGTGGTTGTCTAAAAAGAGAATTTTGTACTAGTGTCCTATTAAGTATTTGGAAGAGGTTAATTAGGATAATTGAAGGACCCATATGGTGTGAACTTGGGCTGATTAGGGAGAGGAGGAAATTGGTCAAAGGTCTATGGAATTTATGACTCAAGTTGTTAGAGACAAGATCAAATAAAAAGTTGTCATAGAAAATTCATTAAACAATTAAATTCTAAAAGAAACAGAAAATGAGATAAATGGAGAAAAGCCAATTACTCTAACTTGGACCCTAAGTTGGCGTGACAATGGGCCAAAAGATGGAGGAGGAGTTAGTTCAATTTTAATTGGAGTTATGACACAATTAGATGAGGATAAACTTAAGTACAAGTTGGTGTCATAAATTGATTTTTTGAAATAAATTTAACTAAGGGAAAATGAGAGATATTATTAGACATTTGGCTTCATCTTTGCTAACTCCATTTGGACGACAAGAGCAAGAAAGAAAGAGAGAGTGGGAGCTTGAGCACAAGGGAGCACAAATAAGCAAAATCAAGGTGAGTAGGTGCGATTTCTTGTGCTCATGACCTCTATCTTGTGCAATCTTCCCCTAAGCTCTTCTTCTTCATGAAATTCATGAGTAGCCAAGCAAAATCTTCAAGGAAAGAGAGAGAGAGGGAGAGAGGGAGAGAGGTAACACCTAGTGAGAGGAGGAGTGGAATCAAGAGGTAACTTCCATAATCTCCTCTTTGATGTTATGATGGTGTTGTTGTTGATTTGGTTGTGATTTGTGGTTTGTTTGTTGGTTTTACAAATTTGGGAAATGGAAACCCTAAGGGGTTATGTTGCCTAAATTTTCTCAAATCTTGTTTAGTATGTGTTTAAATGGCTTAACAAGGGATTAGGAGTAGAAAGGAGCAAGCTTTTGGAGTTGAAAATCAAAGTTCATTTTTCCCTTTTTACCTCTATGTTTCGGCTAGACCTGTTTAGATGGTTTGGGGCTGGATTTTCATAAATTTGATTATTCTATAGTTTTCAGGAGGGCAAACTCTCCTCGAGTGATAGCTATTTGAATACTCGAGTGATAGCTATTATTATAGGCAAACTCTCCCAGTGGAAGGAATTTATCCCAACTACTTTTGAAATCTAATGCACAAGCCTTCAGTATATCCTTAAGTTTCTGTATTGTTCGTTCAGTCAACCCATCTGTTTAAGGATGATATGTCGTGCTGAATCTAAGCTTAGTACCAAAGCTTCTTGTACCGCTTTCCAAAACTTGGAAGTAAATTGGGGATCTCGATCCGAAATGATATTCTTTGGAGTACCATGAAGTCACACAATTTCTTTGATGTAAAACTCCGCCAGTTTAACAAAAGAATAATGAATGCTAATAGGTAGGAAATGGGTTATCTTTGTGAATCTGTCAACTATTACCCATATTGCATCACGATTTATGATCTTGGGTAACCCTGTCACAAATCCATGGTAATGCTTTCCCATTTCCACTCAGGAATCTCAGGATTTTGGAAATAGCCCTGATAGTCGCTAATTTTCACTTTTACTTTCTGGTACTTGAGACAATGAGTGACAAATCTAGTCACATCTCTTTTCATTCCTGGCCACCAATACAAGGACTTCAAGTCATGGTATATTTTGGTTGCCCCTGGGTATAGAGTATATTTACTCTTATGGGCTTCCTTCAAGATTTGTCGTTTCAGCTCTATCTGGGGTGGGACGTATATCTGCTTCTTATATCTGACTAGTGCACTCGGTGACAAGTTGTATTCTTGAGTTTCTCCTCTAGCAATCATATCTTTGATAGACAGTGCTCGTTTATCTTACAGTTGTGCTTCTTCAATTGCTGCTCCCAGGTCATTATACACCTGACTGACGTTATGTTACTTATCAAAATCTGACATACAGATTGAGATCTCTAAAATCCTCGATCAGTTTCTGCTCATGAATTATCATAGCTGCCACCTATATTGATTTACGACTCAAAATGTTAGCAATGACATTAGCCTTGCCTGGATGATATTTTATCTCCAGATTGTAATATTTTAGCAACTCCATCCATCTGCGCTGTCTCATATTAAGCTATTTCTGATCATACAGATATTTCAAGCTCTTGTGATCGTAGTACAGCTCTACGGTCGCATCATAAAGATAATGTCTCCAGAATTTCAAAGCAAACACAATAGCCGCCAACTCAAGATCATGAGTGTGATAATTCAATTCATGAGGTTTCATCTGATGAGATGCATACGCCACTACTCGGCCATGTTACATCAACACACATCCCAATCTATGCTCACTAGCATCTGTATAAACAACATAAGTAAATTGTGGATCTGGATTATTAGCATTGGTGTTGTCGTTAACCTTTGCTTCAAATCTATAAAGATCCTCTCACAACTATCGTCCCACATAAAATGTTGAGTTTTCCGCGTCAACTTTGTCAAAGGCAAAGCTATTCTGGAGAAGTTCTGTATAAATCTTCTATAAAGATAGAATCTGTCCTCTTCCAGTTCAATACTGCTTCCACTTTACTAGGATCAACCGAGACCCCTTTCTGTGAGACTACATGGCCCATAAACTTAACCTCTGAAAGCTAGAATTTACACTTGCTCAGCTTAGGATAGAGTTGCTTACCCTCAATATATTTAATATTATTCTCAGATGTTGCTCGTGTTTGACTTTTCTCTATGAGTATACTAGAATATTATCAATAAAGACTACTAAAAAATGGTCCATATACGGATGAAATATTCGATTCATGTAGTCCATAAACACGATAGGTTTATTGGTCAGCCCAAATGGCATTACAAGAAACTCATAATGGCCATATCTGGTCCTGAAAGCAGTTTTTGATACATCTTTTACTTTTACTCTGATATCCTGATCTTAAATCAATTTTTGAGCATATGCAGGAATCAGATAACTGATCAAGCAAGTAATTAATTCTAGGGAGTGGGTATTTGTTCTTGACGATTACCTTATTTAATTCCCTGTAATCTATACAGAGTCTTAGGCTTCCATCATTCTTCTTGACAAAGAGCACTAGAGCTCCCCATGGTGAGACACTGGGTTGAATGAACCATTTCTCTAGTAGCTTCTCAATCTACTTCTTTAATTCTATCATTTCACTCAGAGCCATTCTGCTTGGGGCTTTAGATATTGAACCTGCTCCAGGCCTAAGATCAATTGCAAACTCTACTTCCTTATCTGGGGGTAATCCACTAATATCCTTTGGAAACACATCGGGAAATTCATTTGCTATAGGGATACTCTCCAATGCTATACCAGCCTCTAATTGAATGGAAAAGAACACTGTGTAGTCCTGATAACCTTTCCGTAAGTATCTCATAGCCTCAGCTGTGAAGAGAAGATTAAGAATGATTTCTGTACCCTTGTACAGCTGCGACTTAGGATATATAACTCTTTTGCTTCTGTAGTCGAGCAACGTACTATTAGCCGTCAACCAGTCAATATCGAGGATTACTTCTAACCATTACAATGGTAGACAAATCAGATCGACTGTTGATTCGTGCCCCTCGGCATTTACTACACAATTTAAACAGATATCGGCCGTGACAATTCTAACACTCACGGGTGTAGATACTACCAGGTCATATGGAAATTTATGTACCCTCAAGCCTAGCCTTCTCATACAATCATTTATAATAAATGAATGACTAGCACTTGAATCATACATTACTTGTACTTGATTGCCATTGAGAAGAACTATACTTCTATTAAATCACCTTGACATTATTAAAGCTCATACGAGGAGATAGACCTTAAAGTGGGCAACGGAAGCATAGTTGATTTATGTGGGCCCCAATGATTGATTCTAGGTGGTTAGACTCGATAAGTATTTGGCAAAAATAATGAACAGTATGTGCTTAAGCCATAAGACCTTATGGGCTAGTAAGTCCTTCGGCTGGCAAAATGTGATGTGTTTGAGAATTCTACCGAGTGGAGGCTCAAGGTGGTAAGACCTGATGTGCAAGTTTGTATAGGCCGGGGTCCCTGGGTTGTAAGACCTATGTCTTTAGTGTTGTGATTTGTCACACCCTTATCTTATTTGACTTGCAGTGGAATAATAATGTGTGGTTCGGTAAGCAACATAGGAATAACATAATTATACTGATAATATGTGCATGATTACAAAACTTTCCCATAGGGGTTCGTACATGATAATTTCCATCAATGTAGTCACTTAGGGCTATTTGGGTGTCTAAACCCATCTCAGTGAAATGGAGACATCTTCCTGTCTTCGTTCCACCACTGTAATCCTCTCGTATAGTTATCTTTTCTGATATCTGCGTACCTTCTATATTCATTTGTCTAAATTGTTGGTAGGGGAGGGTGAGATTCGAGAGAATTTCAGAAGGAAACATATACCATAATGCATGCATGATAGATGCTATGTGCATGACATGTTAGCTTTATCTAGATGCAAGCCTCATAAAGATATTTCTCCATGCTCAATGTTTCATGCAACATAACTATAGCCACAGTGTAAATAGAAATAGAGCTTCATTATTCAATTATGCTCTACACAATCAAGTAAAGCAATCATATAAATCACTACACAAGCAGAGATATCAAATACATACAAATAAAGTTAGTCCCTCAACTTAAGTCTTTTCTCCTCGATTCGCGTGCCTCATAATGTGTGCCTCGTAATGCGTGCCAATCTCTCAGGTTCTCAATTCGGTCCTAAAATGTCAAATGTGCAATGTAGACACTTCCATAGTGTTTCTAGTGGTTATGAGTCTATATTGAAAAATTACCAAAATACCCCTAGGACCCGACCGGCCCCGACGTACTCAGTCCGACCTTACTTTTCCCAAAATTTTGATAGGGGCTAGTCTGACATATTTTCATCCAAGGAATCCATTTTTGGACTCAAAAATACCAAATTTACTGCCAAGAGACCAGAATTCCCTTAGTAGACCTTGTTTTAGGGCTTTAGGGGCGTTTCGTAATTATGTTTTTCAAGCTTTTCTGAAAAAGTGATCAACTGTCACCCTACCTAATTTTCTCTCCTGAACTCAATGGAATCATCATAGCATAAAAAACCCAGCCCTAACCCCTCCAAACGACACTAGCTGAAACATGAAATTCTTATGGGAAAATTGTGGTTTTTGAGTTTTAACTCCGCAAACTTGCTCCTTTTTACTCTCAACTACCTTATTAACTATTTAATAATGTTAAAACCACAATTTAGACTCAATTTTGGCATCATAACATTAATAACACCACTTTTCCCAATTTCAGAATAAAAAAAAATCCGGTGAAATTTCACCGATTAAACTACACAGCAGTTAGAATAATCAATATTCGAAGGTTTGAAAGTTATTTTTCACTTCCTCTGGCTCATCTCTTTTAGGTCGAAACCCTAGCACTTTACAACAAAGAAATTTGAGCTTCCAACACCTTAAATTACATAGAAGAAGGGCTTTGGAGGAGAATTATACACGTTAGGAATGAATTCACCGAAGAAATCAACCTACCTCGTAAGTTTTCCTCCTTCTCTCTCTAGAATCTCACAACTCTCTCTCTCCTATGCTGAAGATGGTGTCAAAACTGGGAGCTGAAGATGATGGGAAAATATTTTATAATCCCATGCTTATGTCATCAATGTAGTATGCTTATGTCATTTTTTTAATTTCCCATTTTCGGATTTTCTGGCAGATGTTCAGTCCTGAATTTGAAAAATCATAAACAACTTTTTAGACATAATATCGGAGTGATTCCAAAGGCTATAAAATCCTTATTGAGTCAAGTTTCAAGGACAAATATATCATTTTGCCAATTGGAAGCACAAAATTATCAGAATTAAATTCTTTGAATTCTGTTCCAGAAACTTTTTAGTTTTTGAGGGCTAAATTAAAAAATTCATAACGTTTTGTATATAGCTCTAATTGATTTATCTTACCTATCAAATTAAACCTTAGGATGTCTAGTTTCAACCTATAAAGTTTCATAATTTTTGCTCATCATTTGGTATTCCAAAACCTCATGACAAATTCATTGCCTCGCAGGAAATTTCACTTGAAACATAATCACTTTCCCCAAAATTTGCCATTTTATTTTCTTTAATACCCCAAAGATATAAGAAACATAAGGGAATAGATTTAGGACACTTCCTAAATTGAGGCTTAGCAGTCTACTTAATTCAAGCTTATTCTCAAGCCTCCAATCCCAAGATTTGAGATATTGTAATTCTTTCCCCATTCAATAAATTTCGCCCTCAAAAATTGAACGTCTATAACTTGGAAATCAACCCTTATCACTCAATCCATCCCTTATTATTCAATATACTGAATATGATGTCCATGAAGTATGTAACCAGAATCCACACATACAGCTCCCCTGTTATCGCACTAGGGCTCATTCCTATTCTGCCTATATATTTCGCTACAAACCACATAGATCATCTGCCATAAATTTTGCACCTCACATATTGCATACTATACAGAAATTTTGAATCACACAAATTATACCACACAAAGATCACATACTACATAGATTGCACCACCACAGATCGCATACCACACACAAATTACAAATCACATAGATTATACCACACAAAGATATAGATTATACCACACAAAGATCATATACTACACAATTGCACCACTCACATATCGCACACCACACAGAGGTTGTATAGCACATAGATTACACCCCACAAAGATCACATAAGTTACCATGTAAGAGACCACATATGTCGTACCATACATGTCACCTCATTACAAGCCACATAAGTCACACCACACAAATTTCCTCATTACAGACCACATAGGTCACCCCACACAGATTGCCTTATCATAGACCATACAGATCTCCTCAACACAAACTACTCAGTAAGTTGATCCTTGAAAGCTAGAGCTTACATTGGACTCCCAGTACCACCCATGGGTGTTCCTCACGTTCTTCTTTACTTCTCAAGTTGATCAGAACATCAACACTAAGTCTATCACATGTTAGTCTATCTTTAGTCAACAATTCCATTTAATTACTCCACTTATATCTCCAATTGAGACATTAGGGCATTCCCTAGTCATGGTATATTCCCATTTACCATTTTGGCTCCTATTAATATTAAGGAAAACCAAAATACCCTTACGTATATCTTACCATTCAGTAACTTTACTTAAGGCAAATTTTCACACCCAAAGATGTGATCAAAATTAAATTATATAGTTATTCATGTACTTTCAACCCTAAACGTATCACACAGTCAAATATGATACATATGGCTAGTCCTAATACCAATAGTACTCGTAAAACATATTCATCAATTCGGCTTGTATCGAGGGTCATCTCAGGCGACTCCTGTTCCTTCTCATGATCAATCTCCTCTTTTCCCTGAGCTTTTGAGCTGAACTCCATAGTCTATTGCTGCTATGGGCAATCTCTAACAAAATGACCCAGCTTCTGACAGTTGTAGCAAATTCGTAACTTGATTAGGCATGGTTCATCACCATGCGACTGTCCATAGTGCCAACACATTTAATTCCTAGGGAATCTCTACTTGCTGCCACTATCAGCCTGATACAGCTTTTTATCATTGACCTTATAGGGAACTTCCTGATTCTTGCATTTTCGGGAAGAATCCCCACTGCTAAACGCACCATTACTATTATTTTGGCAGCCAAGCTTAACATACATTTCTCGATATAACGACATTCTTCCACTGCTTTGCAGAACTTAGTAAAATGTTGTGAAACTAGTTTCTCTTTCAACTCTGGTCTCAGCCCCTCAATCATTATATCAGCACTCCATTCTTCATTATCGTAAAGCTTGAGGTATGCCGAATATCAAGACAACCAAGTGTATCAAGCCAGATAGTCATCAAAGCTCTAATTGTCATACTGTTAAATGCTGAGAAATTCCTTCTCTTTCATACGCTTGATAGATGGAGGAAAATATTTCTCATTAAATCTCTCTAGAAATAGTTCCCAAGTCATAAGAATGTCCCTTACAGAGTAAGCTCGGTGTTCTTCCACCATCTATCTGCATCACTCTCCAGCTTATAAATAGCTAGCCAGACTTTGACCTAATCTAGGCATATCAGAATATTGAAGATTTTTTCCAAATGTGATAACCAATCCTCAGCTATTTGCAGATCAAATTTCCCCCAGAAACTAGGAGGCTGCTGCTTATTGAACCTGCCTACCCAGGTTTGTATGTCTACCTCAGGATTAGGCAAAATGTCCTCCGGTGGTGGTTCCTCATGATCTTCTTCATCACCTCCACCCCCTGACTAGTTCCTTAAGATGATCTTGTCTTTGCTGCACCTTTCACAGCTCCTCTTAGATCTCAGTCATAGTTGCCTGTTGCTGGGTCAGAATTCCCAAAATTTGCTATTATCGCTAGTGGAATAAGGGCCTTTTAGACCGATTAAAATTGACTTTTTAAACCGGTTCTGGATCCGGTCTTGATACAGCTGGTCTAAAAAGTATGTCACTTTTGAGACCGGTTTAACCGGTCTTAAAAGTCTAGATTTTAAGACCGGTTCTATTTATAACTGGTCTAAACTCAACAATTTTAAGACCGGTTTTCATAAGCTCTGGTCTTAAAAGAACTCTTTTTGTAAGGCGATTTATGTAACATTTTTAAGACCGGTTATAATTATAACCGTTCTTAAAAGTTATTTTAAGACCGGTTTTACATATAACCGGTCTTAAAGTTTTAATTTTAAGACCAGTTATAAATATAATCGTTCTTAAAATAACTTTTAAGACCGGTTATCATTATAACTGATCTTAAAAGTGTCATATTTTTTTTTATTTTTTTGTGATTAGGTTATTTTCCAGAACGCATCCTTGAATTGCTACCTCCAATGCCATACTTATTAAGTGCCATATGGCGTTCAGTTTGCTTCCACTTACCATTTCCTTTTGCTTTAACCTTCTCATTGAATTGGGAACTTGTAACATGTCATACATATCCTCATGTATAATGTTTTGTTTAAAACCATCATATATATATGCATAAATGGATTCAACCATGACATATCATGCAACCAACAAGTCAATTCATCAAAATATACAAAAACCATTTTAAAACCAATAAACATGTCAAATCATGCAACCAACAATATAAATGAATTCAACCAACCAACATGTCAATTCATAATGAATATATACAAAAACATTCCTCATCTTTACATACAAGAACTCACTGTTGTAAAAGTTCATAAATGAATTCAGCACAACAATTACGAATGTGCTCAATATCTTCTTCTGGAAAGGGGTCAGCAAGTTCAAACATCTGAAACACTAAAGCCATGCAAAACATTAAATTCACTTAAAAAAATAAAAGTAATACAAAATTTTTGAAATATATATACATTTACCTCT
Organism: Inga laurina; assembly: GCA_963855925.1. NCBI lineage: Eukaryota > Viridiplantae > Streptophyta > Magnoliopsida > Fabales > Fabaceae > Inga > Inga laurina. The sequence continues at coordinate 26,515,326 of OY979708.1, forward strand.
TCAGTAAGTCCTGTCGTGCCTAAGGTAATAATATTATACATATGCCTCAGAATATACAACCCACACAAGTTGGACCCCAGTGGTTGCCTACGGGTCTGAAAAATAACATGATATCATTAAAACAAGTATAAAATTAAAGCATGGCTCATTATTGAATACATTCTTCAAACAAACCAATATGTAACTAACCTTTGGCAAGATCCATGTAGGGTCTTTTACCTCACGCATAGGCCTACCAAGAACAGTGTGTTGGAATGTCCGCATAGCCCTATATCATCAAAATCACAAAAGGTTACTTATTTTACACAAATTTCATAAATTTTGCACACGAAAGGTAATTAATAATGCAAGAAAACTTACGAGTTCAAGCTCTTCTTCAATTCACTAGTTGGCTTGCTGAGGTGGAGGGAGCATAAGAGGATGCCATAATAGCTCCTCTTGTACTAAATAGCCAATTGCCAATGATCACTGAAAAAGGGAAAACTTTTAAGCAAATATAAAATATTATGTATAGTATGAAATATAAATTTGTGTCTTACCCATGCAAATATGGAGCCAAGAAACACTCAATTGAGGTTTCACTAAGCCTGTGCGATAAGTATGTGTGTGTGATAGTAGCAATGGTCCCTTTGTCGTAGAGTTGAACTGGGCATATGAGTCCAAATTTATCAGTTTTGCCAGAGTCAACCAACCTATGATGCATGCACCTACAATAATTCAAGCAAGGACATTAAATCAAAGTGTAACGGTGTAATTTGTAAAATATTAACTTCAAATTTGAGAAGATACATACATCAAAAAGAGTTGGACAATCGAAAACATAAGCTGTTGTAGAGGAGCTACCAGGGACATTAAATCATCCCTCTTAAGATAGCAGTGCACCCCTGACTTGCCAACAGTTGATCCAGTAGCCCAATTTCTTGTTGTAAAGGACGTATCATATGCCATCAGAATCACTTGCTGTATGACATTCAATAGAGGCCGTGAAACATCTTGAGTGGAGGGAGGTGGAGGTGGCGGGGATTCCTTAGCTCAATCAGAAACAAGGTTCTTTGGCCACAAGATGAAAGAGTTGATGACATCGCCCACAACCTTAAAGTCATCAACAGGGATAAGGAGAGGTGCATCTGCAACAATCACCTTTTCAACTGCTACTCTAACTTGATCATCCTTTATTTCTTGGTGGTGGATAGTTGATCCCAAGTTGTACACGCTCCCCCTTGTAACCAATCATCTCAAAGGATCCTCCACAAACAAGTCACAAGGCTCACTAATTTCTTTTCCAGGACCCTCTGATGACTGACCAATGCAACTCCCTTTAGTGCTCGGTTTAGGGAATGAGCTTGGGGAGTATTGGTATCTGCTTGTCTTGTGCTTGTCATGATCATCCATTCCTCCTTCATCTTACTAAACCTTTCTTCAAATCGTGCATCAAATGATGCTTCTCCCTCGGCCCTAGCTTCTACCCTCACAGTGGCCAATATATGCTCCATCTCCTCCCTAGTCACCATACCACTTGAGGAACGACGTGAGGGTGCTCCAAAGTAATCCCTTATGCCTACCCCTCCTCCAATCCCCCTGACATGACCGGGATGCTCAGGTTTTCCTGTAGCTACGGTCAGGATGTCATTCCTCCATCTGACCTAAACGATCCCTTGGCTTGTTTTTTTGAAGCTCTTCCTATAAGACACAGATGACAAATGTTAGTAATGAAATTTGTTTACTAAATAATTAATAACAAGTCAACAACAATACTTACAATTTTCTCACCGACTATACGAGATTGTTCACTCGTATAAGACCCACTCCTCTTTTGGTGAGCGAACAACCACTTCTGTTCGTGACGTATCAGATATGGTGGAGAAAGAAGAACAGAAGGATCAGATTGAGCTGCTTCTTCTAATCTCTTCCGTTTGGCCTCCAACAAGTCTTTTCAGCCATCGCATACACCCCACGAGACATTGTATGGGGGCAATCATTCTTTCTACCACTCTCTTAGGCCTTTTTCCTTTTTTCCTACGAATAAGAAATCAAAAGTAAGTCATTGTAAATCAATAAAGACAATTCATAATTCATAAGCAAATCAATTGCAAAATAAGTCAACTCACCAATGCTTCTGGAGTAGTCTGAAGCCATCTAAATTCTTGCCAAGTCTGTTCGTCAATAAAATAATACTGATTGCATGGATAAGGAAGAGGCTGACCTTCTTTCACCTCGATATGCACGTAATTGTTGGCTAGATTTGTCTTAAACTTCCTCCAGCGTTCATCACAATACGTCAATGTCTTGTCATACAAGACTTCACTCTCAGGAAAGTGAGCTGGACAGTTTCCCAAATATGTCGCTTCACACCTTTATCGACATTTCTCCACTTCACTATCAAGATGCTAGGCTTGTTGCGTGCTAAGAGGCCGACAAAACTCCTATACCGTTGGGCATTAGGCCCGATTGGTCTCCAATATCTATCAAACTCAATCGGAATCTTTTCCCCGGTATTCCGATTGAGAGGAATGTCTGTCAATCGCGTGGCTTTCCTACCCCTTCGTCTAGGCCGGTTACGTGGCTCATTGTGTTCCTGGCTTGGAGCATTGCTAGGCTCGCTCTAATTTGGATTAGTTGGATCGGGAGTACCCTCACTAGGATGACTCATTGTCTAAAAACACTTTAAGGACACTATTTAAGGAAATTTTGCTACACGGTGCTTATTGTTATCACAGGGCACTATCTACAAAGGCATCGCTCAAAAGCAATTCCCAAGTTATATAAACATGAACAAATAATTAATTACAATGCACAAGTTGATAACCAATATATATCAACTAAAGCAATAATTAAGATGAAGGAGGAATGATTAATTGCAATTGCAAAAGCAATTCCCTAAAGCAAGTTTTCATATTGGTAAAGATTTTAAATTCAAATCGTATGGCCGAATCAAAAGAAGGAAACCACAAGCTACAAAATCAATATAACAGAAGCAACAAGCTTAAACCAAACAAAACAGAACCTAGTTTAGCAAAATCAACTAGGAGTTACACCACTATAGTCTTCAACTACGATCAAAATCAAACAAAACAAAACCAAACAAGCTTAAACCAAACAAAAAAAATATAATAGAAGCTACACCACGACTCTCAAAATCATCACTTTTAAATGGAATAATTAACCCAGGTCCACTAGAACAACAAGCTTAAACTATAGTCTGTAATGCAAATGGAAAACCACCAAAATAAACCCAGGTCCACAATTTCAGAATAATTAAATGGTACCTTAAACCTTTGCTTGAGGATCCTCTTCTTCCTCTGGATTTGAACAGACCTTGGCCACTTGCTGCAGGAAACGAACAAAGAAAATGGATGCCAAGTAATCTCATATTTTCAATGAAAAACCCAAAAACAAAATGGAAACACAAACCTGATAATAAAAACGAGGTTGAGAACAAAACCAATCGGAGGGAACAAACGACGATAGCCTTCCGACAATGTATTCAACATTAAATTTCCTTTGACGGCGGTGAAGTTAAGGACGGAGGAGAGAAGGGGAAAGGAGGAGCTGCCGTGAGACGATGCAGGGGTTTTGCCGATGTGCTTGAGTTTTAGATTTCAGAGTCAAATATAGGCGCCTTTTGAAATTTAGGTCAATTTTAAGACCGGTTATCAATTACAACCGGTCTTAAAAGTAATTTTTAAGACCGGTTATATTTCAAAACCTATCTTAAAATATATATTTAAGACCGGTTATTAACAAATAACCGGTCTTAAAAATTGAAACTTTTTAAGACGGGTTATTAATTAATAACCGGTCTTAAATTTTTAATATTTTAGACCGGTTTTTAGTTACAACTGGTCTTAAAAAAAATAAACATTTTATTTTTATAATTGTATTTAATTCAGATAATATTTTCTAGACTAGTTATTTTTAGAACCGGTCTAGAAAATATATTACATATATTTATCTTTTTTTAATTGTATATATTTTAAGACCGGTTTTTGTTATAACCGGTCTTAAAATTATTTTCAAGACCAGTTTTTACTATAACCGGTCTTAAAATTATTTTTAAAACCAGTTTTTATTATAACCGGTCATAATATTTCATCATAATTACAAAAATACCACCGGTCATATATTTAACACCTTATCCGATATAACCGATCTAAATGTTCCGGTCTAAAAACCCTTTTCTGTACTAGTGTATATTGGGTCTGGTATGGTCCTTGGGTCTTCCTCATTATTACCATCTTGACCACCGGCTCTCCTCTCCCTCGGCGCCTTCCTCGGCCTCTATCACCTCTTCCAGGTCTAGCTATCTCTATAATTCACTGTACGGGAAAATAGAGAAGGGATAAGTTTTCATATAAATGTAAGGGTATTTTTGTCATTTCATAATAATTCAGGTACACAGACATGTCAGATATAACACTCATCAGATATTTACAGTAGTTATAGAAAGCTAGAAGATCATACAACCTATAAACTACTGTATATTACAAACTTGTTCTTTTACATTTACATGACATGCAAATTCCCAAGGGGTCACCCATCCTAGGATTTCCCTGGATCTAGCATAATTAACTTTCTATGTACCCTCCCAAAACACTAATTTTGACACTATCTTCTTCTGTCCATCGATCCCACATGACTTCCCTTGCCTTGAAATACGTAACGATTACCTCCGATCACTAAAATATGCTAAATGGGCCCCACACTATGGCCTTACTCAGACCCGCTCTCTCAGCATCTGTGTCATCCTTTACCATCCTATCTCTGGTATAGAAATATGTGATACCCTTAAGTATTCCCTAACCTTTCGGGGTTGATGCATAGAAAAGGGGTAGTTCACTTCTCTAGTACCCCATTTAGTGTGTATCTCCTTTTAACATGTAATCAGGACCTTATCAGTATACTATCCTGTTCCCACAACTGCTACTCTGCCAGAACTGCTTTCGGCTCCTTCATAACAGCTTTGGGCTCTGATACCATAATGTCACACCCTTATCTTATTTTGACTTGTAGCGGAATATTAATCAGTGTTTGGTGGGCAACATAGGAATAGCATAATTATACTGATAACATGTGCATGATTACAGAAATGCCCAATAAGGGTTCGTACATGATAATTACCATCAATGTAGCCATACAGGGCTACTTGGGTAGCTAAACCCGTCTCAGTGAAATGGAGACATCTTCCCATCTTTGTTCTACCACTGCAATCCTCTCGTATAGTTCTATTTTTTGATCTCTGTGTACCTTCTATATTCACCTGTCTAAATTATTGGTAGGGGAGGGTGAGATTCAAGAGAATCTCAGTAGGAAACAGATATCATAATGTATGCATGATAGATGCTATGTGCATGACATGTTAACTTTAGCTAGATGCATGCTCCATAATGACATTTATGCATGCGCAATGTTTCATTCAACAGAACTATACCCACAGTGTAAGCAATTATGCTCTACACAATCAAGTAAAGCAATCACATAAATCACTACAAAAGTAGAGATATCAATTACATGCAAATAAGGCAAGTCTCCTACCTTAAGTCTTTTTTCCTCAATTTGCATGCCTCGTAATGGGTGCCAACCCTCGGGCTCTCAATTCAGTCCTAAAATGTCAAATGTACAATTTAGACACTTCCATAGTGTTTCTAGTGGTTATATGAGTATATATTAAAAAATTACCAAAATAGCCTTAGGGCCCAACACGGCCCTAATGTACTCGATCCGACCTTACTTTTTTCAAAATTTTGACATGGGATATTCTAATATATTTTTGCCCTAGGAATCCATTTTTGGACTCTAAATTACCAAATTCATTACCAAAAGACTAGAATGCCTTTGGTAGCCCCTATTTCAGGGTTTCAGGGGCATTTTCATAATTATGTTTTTTTAGGCTTTTCTAAAAAAGTGATCAACTGTCAACCCACCTAATTTTCCCTCTTGAACTCAATGGAATTGTCATAACATCAAAAATCTAGCCCTAACCCCACCAAACACAACTGACTGAAACATGAAATTCTCGGGGTAAAATTGGGGTTTTTGAGTTTTGACTCCGCATACTTGCTCCTTGTTACTCTTAATCACCTTATTAACTATTTAATTACTTTAAAACCACAATTAGACTCAATTTTGCTTCATAACATTTATGACACCACTTTTAAGAAATTCAAAATCAAAGACAATTCAGTGAAATTTCACCGATTAAACTACTCAGCAGTCAAAACAATCAATATTTGAAGGTTTGGAAGTTACCTTTCACTTCCTCTGGCTCTTCCCCTTTAGGCCGAAACCCTAGCTCTTTACAACAAGAAAATTTGAGCTTCCAACATCTTAAATTACATAGAAGAGGGGGGTTAAGAGAAGAATTATACATGTTAGGAACGAATTCACCGAAGAAATCAAACTACCTTGTGAGTTTTCTTCCTCCTTTTCTATCTAGAATATCACAACTCTCTCTCTCTCTCTCCTATGCTAAAGATGGCATCGAAAATGGGAGTTGAAGATGATGGGAAAATGTTTTATAATCCCATGCTTATATCATCATTATAATTTCCCATTTTCAAATTTTTTTGCAATTTTTCTGCCTAAAATTTAAAAAATCATAACTAAATTTGTAGACATCATATCAGAGTGATTCCAAAGGTTATAGAACCCTTATTGAGTCTAATTTCATGGAAAAATATATCCTTTTACCAATTGAAAACACAAAATTCCTAGAATTAAATTTTTTGAATGCTGTTCCAAAAAAATTTCAGTTTTTCAAGGCTAAATTCAAAAATTTATAACGTTTTGTATATAGCTCTAATTGATTCATATGACCTATCAAATTAAAGCTTAGGATGTCTACTTTCTTCCTGTAAAACATCATAACGTTTTCTCAATATTTGGTGTTCCAAAACCTCATGATAAACTCAATGCCTCGTAGGAAATTTTATTGGAAACATAATCAATTTTTCCAAAAATTCTCCATTTTTATTTTCTTTATTACTCAAAGATATAAGAAATATTAGGGAATAGATTTGGGATACTTGCTACAACCGGGGCTTAGCAGTTCACTTAATTCAAGCTTATTCTCAAGCTTCCAATCCCAAAATTTGAGATATTACATGGTTGATACCTAGCGCGATAACATTGGACTAGTATGTCTAAAGAGGCTATGAGGCCTAAGGAACCAAGTGCGGTAGGAATGGACCAATGGGTCTTATGTTTGACTACACACTACATAATGTGTACATTATGAATGATAAATGCTGAATACTATCTGAGATCTTTGATGGGAATAAGAAGACAGTGTTGCACACTCGATGAGCTTGCGCATGAAAGGTACATACTGAATATGATCATTATGTTGCATGACTTGTGAGCTTACACATGATAAATGAATGAGTTGAGTGATAATAGTTGATTACCAAGTTATAGACGTTCAAATTTTGAGGACAAAATTTATTGAATAGGTGGAGAAATGTAATACCCTGAATTTTAGGATCAGAGGCTAGATAATAAGTCTGAAGTAAGTGAACTGTTAAGCCTTGGTTTAGCAGGTGTCCCAAATATATTCCCTAACATTTCTTTTATCTTTGAGGTATTAAAAGGAATAAAATGGTGAATTAAAGAGTATGGTAAATTTTTATACAAAAATGGTATTTATTGAAGTTGCAAATGCATGTTGTTTCATTTCTTCTAATGAGGAAGTAAGATTTTCATATGGTTTTGGATAAACCAATGATGACCACAAATGGTGAAATTTTTTAGGGTGAAAGTAGACATCCTACACTTTAAATTGATAGGTCATTTGAAGCTATATACAAAGAGTTATGTATTTTTGAAGTTAGCCTAGAAAAACTGTTGATTTTCTGGAACAACATTCAAAGAATTTAATTCTGAAAATTTTGTGCTTCTAATTGGAAAAGGATTATAATTTTCCTTGAAAGTAGACTCAATAAGGGTTCTATAGCCTTTAAAATCAATCCAATATGATATCTACAAATCTAGTTATGATTTTTCAAATTTTGGGCAGAAAATCTGCCAGAAATTGCTTAAATATGAAATTTGGGAAATTACATAATTATGCAATTATGACATAAGCATAATATTAAAACATTATCCTCATACTTTTATCAGCCATTTCTGATGCTCTTGGTGGCAAAAATAGAGAGAGAGAGAGAGAGAGAGTTGAGAGGATTCTAGAGAGAGGAGAAGAAATTCACAAGGTAGGTCAATTTCTTCAGTGAATTCGTTCTGGTTGCTGGGAGTAGTTTAATCTGTGGAATTTTGTCAGATTGGCTTTGATTTTAAATTTGGGAAATGAGGTGGATTAGGCGTTATGCTGCCAAAATTGGGTCTAAATGGTGGTTATAACGTAATTAAATAGTTAATAAAGTGATTAGGAGTAGAAAGGAACACGTCTGCGAAGTCAGAATTGAAAAATCCTAATTTTTCCCTGAGAATCTCATATTCGGGCTAGGCCCAATTAAAGGGGTTAGAGTTGGATTTTTTATGATCTAATGATTCTATTGAGTTCAGGAGGGAAAATTAGATAGAGTTATAGTTGATCACCTTTTCAGAAAAGCTTTCAAAAGCATAATTATGAAAATGCCCTTGAAACTCTGAAATAGGGGCTGTAAGGGCATTCTAGTCTTTTGGAAGTGAATTTCATAATTCTGAATCCAAAAATGGATTCCTTGAGTGAAAATATGTTAGAATAGCATAGGTTAGAATTTTAGGAAAAGTACGGTCGGATCAAGTAAGTCAGGACTAGCCAGGTCCCCAGGGCATTTTGGTAAATTTTCCCAATAGGCTCATATAACCACAGAAACACTATGAAAGTGCTTGAAATAGTACATGAATGGGTTTTAACCTAATTCTTGTACATTTGACATTTTAGGACCGAGTTGAGAGCTCGGTTGCTGCCATGCAAATTGATGCACACATTTTGAGGAAGAAAAGACTTGAGGTAGTGACTTTTTCCTTCATGCATGATGTCATAGTTCATATGTTTTGTGGTTGCCATTGTTTTGCTTAATTAATCAACATAGTTTGCCGATAAAGGGCAATTAGTGTGAAAAGAACACTTACCCTAAGGGTTGGGTGTCAATCCAACCGGTGTATGTATAGTGGGGTGGAAGCCTTACACATGTATACATGTAATTTTTATATTGTTCATTAATTTGTGCATACATAGTGCATAACACATTTACTTTCCATATTTTACATGAATGATAATATGTTGCTACCGAGATTCCTTGGAATCTCATTCTTTTTCATAAACAAAAATGTGCCAGTAGGAACTAGCGGATTCAAAGGCAAAGTTGTAGACACGGGGAACTGACGGGCACAGATCCAGAGGCTATAACACCCCAAATTTTATTCGCCAAGAGTATATTGTGATTATTTTATATATTCAATGAAATGGTGAATATTTAAGGCCAAAGGAATTAAATATTGAAAATTGAAAGTTGAATAGTGTTTTCAATGAAATCCCCTGCAAGGCAGTGAGTTTGTCATGTAGTTTTGGAAGAACAAATGATGAGCAAAAATTATGAAATTTTACAGGGTGAAATTTTTGAAGTTAGTCCAGAAAATCTGGAAAGTCTCTGGAGCAGCGGTCACAGATTGAAAATCTGGAAATGATGTGATTCTAGCTAGTAAAATTTCATATTTTTCCTTGAAACTAGACTCAATAAGGGTTTCATAGCCTTTGAATTGATCCAAAATGATGTCTACAAATTTAGTTATGATTTTTTAAAGTTAGGGTAGAAAATCTGCTAGAATTGGCATTATTCTAAAAATTGAAAATAAAATGTGTTAGCAATTGTGCAAATTGTGTAATTAAAGATGCCAAGTGTCATGATGATAATGGTACACTACTTGAATGCAAGGTTGAGCGTACACTACATGAAGGCATGGTTGAGTACATGATGGGATTATGAAGGACCTTTAGACATTTTTGGGCCAAGGAAATTTGGTTGGAATGTAATGGAAGAATTATGTCATACTTAGAAGGAGATAGAGCCAAAGTACAAGTGATGTCATAAATCCAATATGCACCCATTTATTAACTAAGAGGAAAAGGTGGGATACTTTTATGAAGCCATGCTTCATCATTTCCCTTCTACTTTCACGTCATTCTCCACCAAATAAAGAGAGAGAAATGAGATATTTAATTAAAAGTCTTCATCATCTCTTTCCCTATTTCATTTTCACACATGACTCAAAAGAAATAGAGAGAGAGAGTGCTTCAAGAACCTAGAGAGCTAGAGAGAAGCGAAAAGGAACAAGATCAAAAATTAAGATAAGTTGGGTAGGAAATTCAAGAGTTTATGCTTCCAATTTCATGGCAAACCCTCTCTAACCTCTATGCCTTCTTGAAATACATGTTTAGCAAGCTCAAATTCAAGTGGAAGAGAGAGGAAGTGGGATGGCTCTAGAGAGAGAAAGTTAAGAGAAATCAAGGTAAGCTTGAGAATTTGTCATCTCTTGATGAATATAACTTGTTGTTGGTGTTTGGTTAGATTGTTTGGCTTGTTTTCATGATTTTGTAATTTTGGGAATGACAAATCCTAAGGGGAGGTTCTGTCCAAATTTAGTCTAAGCATGTTTAAAATGTGATTAAGTAGTTAAACAAGTGATTAAAGGTGATAAGAAGGTGTTTTATGAATTGAAATCATAAAACTTCATTTTCTCCCATTTTTATAGAATTTGGTCCAGATCTGTTTTGGGCTGTGTTTGGACTGGATTTTAGTATTTTTGATGATTCCATTGTGTTTAGAATGAAAAATTGTGTAGGGTTCATGTTGGGTGCGAAGTGAGAAAAGCCCTAGAAAGTGAAATGACAAAAATAGCCTTAAAACCCTCACATAGGGGCTGCCAGGGGTAAATTCATAATTTGGGCTGGAATTTGAGAGAAACCAAGGTAAAAAATGGATTCCTTGGGTGAAAATATGTCAGGATAGCCATAGTCAAAATTTCAGAAAAAGTACGGTCGGACCGGGTACGGCGAGGCTATGTCGGGTTCCCGAGGGCATTTTGGTCTTTTTTCAATATAGACTCATATAACCCCTGGAAGCACTATGGAAGTGTCTAAACTGTACATTTAATGTTTTAGGACCGAGTAGAGAGCCCAATGGATTGACACACAAATTGAGGCACGTTATTCAAGGATCAGGGAAGGGCGATTAAGGCAGGGAACTTACCTCTCCTGCTTGTATTTGATATTTGTGCTGGTGTATTGATGCATGTTATTGCTTTACTTGATTATGTGAAACGTATATGAATAATTGAATTTCTGTTTCTGTTTATGCTATAGCCATACGTATGTTGTTTGAAACATTGAGCACGCAGATATGTCATTGTGTAAAGATGAGTTATGTAATGCAAGCATGTCATGTATTAAGCACTTATCTTGCATGCATATTGGTATTGTTTTCCTACTTAGATTCTCTTGAATCTCACCCTCCCTTACCAATAATTTAGACAGGTGAAGACATAAGCTATGCTAAGAGCAGCGAAGAGAATCGTATGAGGGGAATGCCGTGGTAGAACAAAGATTGGAAGATGTCTCCATTTTCCTTGGGACGGGTTTAGACACCCATGTAGCGCTGAGAAGCTATATTAATTATAATTATCAAGTACGAACTCATATGGAAAATTTCCATAATCGTGCACATAATATTAGTATATTTATGTTATTCCTGTGTTGCTCACCGAACTGCATATCGTTTTTCACGAATACTTTGAAATAGGTGAAAATAAGATAAGGGTGTGACTGAGGCAAGGATATATGGTTATATGTAGTCTTTGTTATTGAATATTTTGGATAAATTTGTAAATTTTATTAAACCCTGCGGGGGAAGCCTGTGATGTAATCAAGTACCTTATATCAATTTATCAATATATTTATGCTATTCTTGTGTTGCTCACCGAACTACGTGCAAGCACTTTGAAAAAGTTACAAATAAGATAAGGGTATGACAGAAATGACCCGAGTGAGTTCGCCGCTGCCCACGATTCCAATAGCTTCTTTGGCTCTCTCGAGTTCCAAAAGGCGACGTCTTTTGATGCCGATGAACTTGAAAAACAACTGAGAATTGGATCTCGGACAACAATCTCACATATAAACAAGATAATCAAAGCCAAATATGAGTTTTAAATCAGAATAGAGAACACTGGGTTCTTCGACTTTCGGATAAAGAACCGACAGCAACAATCAAGGGTTCACAGACCGGCGACATTCATAGCATGGCAATAATAAATCAAAAACAAAACATAAGGCAAGAAATCAAAACAGAGATACAATTTCGGACCCTCAGATTTTCTGATGAAGGCGCGACGAGTTCATTGAAGAACAAAGGATTTCTTCTCTCGTTGATTAACCCGAAACTTCAAGATTTTAGCAAGAACGAGATCGAAAAATTAAATCTCTAAACCCAGATTACAAACAATGTTCGCAACAGTCAATAAATAGAGTTATGAGATGCTTCAAATAACTGTTGAAATAAAACACAATCGAATCCATCAAAAACCCAATGAAGATGATGATGATTTCTTAGATAAAATTAATTATCCTCACATCTCATAATCCGAAAGCAAGGCAATTTAATATACAATTAATAAATTGCAAGCAGTAAATAAATTCAATCTCTGATCTAAAAGATGGAACCCATGTAAAATTACTATGGTAAACTCAATTTTATTCCATACTTAGATCATTCCAGATCAAAGAATAGAAGGCAGAGGATCGAAGAGTCTGGCTCTGATACCACATATAGGACAAAACTCATGAATACACAAATAAATCACAAATTAGTGTATATAAATTTTCCTATATCAATAGCGGAAGACTTATGAGAATTACCTCTCCTCATTGCTAAGCTTTGATTAGACAGAGAACTCACAAATCCTGATGAAAGAGTACTGGAAAAAGAATTGAAGAGAGAAGATAATTGTCAGGTTTCTTTCTGACTGGTTGTGACGCACAACGATGGCAATTGGGTTAAGAGCCGTTGCAAGTCAGGGAACCTTAGATGTGCAGATTAGGTTTTTTCTTACGCTCGTCTCATTTGGCCGTAAACACAATTGTGTGTTTTCCACCATCAGAAAAATCACATTAATAGCCAATAACCCTAATCTTGAATTGGGCCTAAATCTAACTTACAGGCTACAATTAGGATATTTTAATTAATTATTTAATTAATAATAACTAATAATAATTATAATATATTAAAATATCTAACACAATATTGAAATCAGTAGAAACACTCACATGGCATGCAGTGAATAGACAGAAGTCAAGGCCATGAGGAAAGATCAAGAAAGACTAAAGGTGTTTTTTGTTTCTTAAACTCTTATGGCCCTCGACCTCAACCAGGCATGCTCAGCCTTTATAACTATTTGAATGATGACAATCTGTTGCTAAGAAGAACAAGCATAATGTAGTACATATTTGTGTATGTGTGACTTTATTTCTTGTTATCCCACAGCCCATCATGTTACTGTGGGAGGACCCAAACGGTATTGGTGAGAAGTTTGGTAGTTTTATGATGAGGGATGGCTTTAATTTCTATTGCGGAAGGCTTCAGTAAGTAATGAAGTTCTGATTGCTTTTCATTGAGGTTGCAGAATTGCAACGCATTTTACACTTTCAGGTGTGTGTCTTTTCTTTGTCTTTTTCGTTTTCTTTTAAGAAAGTATAGAATATCAAAATGACCCGCACACATAGACACATGTACACACAAACATGAGCATAAAGAGAATTCTAAGAGAAATGATGCGACAATAAAACAATACCTTCATATATATTAGTGCGCCTACATTACAATGGGAAACAGAGTTTATGGAAAGAAACAGAGCCCACATCTAGTGAAAGATGAGCGGCTGAAGATGATTAAAAAAAAAAAAGATTTAGTCAGATGGGTAAATTTTGACTATTAAAAAATTACTATGAGTAATTTAGTCTAGATATGTGGCACATAATTTGTCTCCCCTCTAAAAAAAAAAAACTTATTTTCACTCTGTCTTTCATCAAAAATATAATTTAGTTATTCTTTAATTAAATATTTTTAAAATTTTTTTATCTTAATTCAATTTCGTATTGGAACCTTTGATGCTTGTTTTGTTTGTTGGTGTGATACTTAGATACATGTCTGGACCCCTCCTAATAATTTCTCAAGGTCTTTGGTCTCTATCGTAAATTTAAAATATAATTATAAAAAAAGAAGATTAAAAAATGAAAAGGAAAAGAAGTATATCAAATGATATTTAATTCATTCTGTTTTTCCCAATTTTTGGAAAAAAAAAAAACAATACTTATCATAATTACTACAGTTATGCTGGGAAGTATTATTAATATTGTTTTTGTTAATTTAATGAGTTAAATTTTATTTAATTTCCTTTTTTTTCATCTTACTACATGTAAGTAAATTAAACTTATATTTTAAAGCCAAGGAGAACAGGTGAGAAGGTTAAGATTGGCTAAGACAATGATCGTTTCGTTCCAACCAAATGACAAATTGTTTTCTTTTCCTTTTATTTTTCTATAATAGTCAAAGTCATTGTACACGCGTTTTTAAATATCACTTAAACTTCATTTTGAACCAAGTCAATGTTGGTACATAAAATAAAAATTTGCAAATGGTCCTCGTTCATTTTGATTTCAGTGGCACCTTGAAAAGATACATTAATTCACCATTTCTATCCTTTTTCCAGTCGCTCTCCTTATAAAAATGACGTTTTATTAATTTCACATTCCCCAAACTGTACAATAAAAATCTTAATTTTATAATTTTCTTCATTTTATATAATTCATCCTTTTAGATGTCACCTAAAAAGTTTTAATATTTTTTTTATAAAGTTAATTTCTCTTCCTATAAAAACCCAGCCTCTGCAAATGGCATTCTCCAATATTATGTGGACTACTCCAACAATAAGCACTTCTGGTCTATAAAGTAAGCTATTAATTTAACTAACAATCTGGAATTTATGCCAACACCTGTTTTCATTTTGATATTCAAAGAGTAATAAAGACTAGATTCCATGGGTATACAGAGAAGTACACATATACTGATAAAAGTATTCGTTCACAATCAAAAAATCGTTTGTAGATAAAAAACAGAGTGCACCGAAATTCCAATATTTACAGGATTTCCTAAAATATCTTAAGCATAAACTAACAATAACCATGATCTTTTGATATTGCCTCGAGACACGTGACAATCACTTCTTAGCATCAATGCCTTTGCCTTTTGACCCACTGGCACCCACTGAGATGTTTGTTTTAAAAAAAGGGTAAGATTCCAAGGAATCCCAGTAGAAACATGCTATCATTCATAAAAAATGCAAAAAGTAAATATGATATGCGCCATGTATGCACCAATTAATGAACAATATAAATACATCATCATCATGTATACATGAGTAGGGCCCAGCCCCACAAATCACACACTGGTTGGATTCTCACAACTCCCTGTGCAAGTGCTCCTCTAGCACTAACTACCCCTCTTTAGGCAAACCATGTTGATTAATAAAGCACATTTACAAACAATGGCATCCATACAATCATATAACTATGGCAAGATGTATGAAAGATAATGTTTCTACCTTAAAGTTCTTTCAACCCCTTTTTAATGAGCTTCGTAAAACGTGTTGCTTCCAGCTTCCTGCTCGGTCCTAAAATATTAAATATACAAGAAATATATTATAACCTATCCAAGTATCATTTTAGACTCTTCCATAGTGTTTCTTGTGGTTATATTAATCTATGGTAAAATTTTACCAAAATGCCCCCGAGACCCCTGCCCGACCCCACCGTACCCGGCCCGATGGCACGTTTTTCCAAAATTTTGACTAGGGCTATCCTGATGTATTTTCGCTCAAGGAATCCATTTCCAGGCTCGAAATTACCAAATTCAGTGTCAAATTATGAAATTTCTCTTGTCAACCCCGTTTTAGGGGGTTTTCATAATTATGCTTTTTCGGGCTTTTCCGAAAAAGTGACCAACTGTAACCCCACCTATTTTACCCTCCTGAATCCAATAGAACCATCAAATCATTGAAAATCAAACTCCTTCCCCCCATAACATTACTAGCCGAAACATGCTCCAAGAAAAGGGAAAATGCACTTTCGTGTTTTAACTTCCAAAGCTTATGTCTTTTCACTTTTAATCCCCTATTAAGACATTTAAACACATCCTAACCATGATTCAAAGAAATTTGGGCAGCATAACCCCTTAGGGTTAGTACTTTTCCAAATTTACAAACTTAACAAAAATCATCAAATCCAACCATATACTTCAACAATAACAACATACTAGTATGGATTTAAGTTTTGTGATGTTACCTCTTGAGTTCTTGAACTTTCTCTCTCTAGACATTGTCACGCCCTTATTTTAATTTCACCTTTACCAGAGTATTCGCGGAAAACGACATGCAGTTCGGTAGGCAACACAGGAATAGCATAACTATACTGATAATATGTGCATGATTACATAAATTTTCCATAGGGGTTCGTACCTGATAAATTCAAATAATGTAGCCGCACAAGGCTACTAGGGTATCTAAACCCATCCCAGTAAAACGGAGACTTCCTCCCGTCTTCGTTCTACTACTATAATCCCCTCGTACAGTACTCTGCATTGTTGTTTACATATCGTCTGTCTTCTCCTGTCTAAATTGTTGGTAGGGGAGGGTGAGATTCGAGAGAATCTCAGTAGCAAACAGATACCATAATGCATGCATGATTGATGCTATGTGTATGATATGTTAGCTTTATCTAGATGTATGCCCCATAATGACATTTCTGCATGCTCAATGTTTCATACAACAAGACCATGGCCACAGTGAAAACAGAAACAGAGCTTCATTTATTCAAATATGATCTACACAATCAAGTAAAGCTATCACATACATCATTACACAAGCAAAGATATCAAATACATGCAAGTAAGGTAAGTCCCCTACCTTCAATCTTTCTCCTCGATTTGCGTGCCAACAACTCGGGGCTCCATATTCGATCCTACAATGTCAAATGTACTATTTAGACACTTCCATAATGTTTCTGGGCGTTATATGAGTCTATCTTGAAAAATTAGTAAAATACCCCCGAGGACCCGGCCCGGCCCCGCTGTACTCGGTTCGGCTGTACTTTTCTCGAAATTTTGACACGGCCTATTCTTATATATTTTCACCCAAGGAATTCATTTCCGGACTCGGAATTATCAAATTCAATGTAAAATTACAAAATTGCCCTTGGCAGCCCTACTTTTAGGGTTTTAGGGGCGTTTCCGTAATTATGCTTTCTCGGCCTTTTCCGAAAAAGTGCCCAACTATAACCCCACCTAATTTTCCCTCTTGAATCCAATGGAACCATCAAAGCATTGAAAATCCAACTTTAAGACCCATTTAGAGCCCTGACCGAAATATATGGGTTTTCCAGGGAAAATCGGGGTTTTTCGGTTTCAGCTCCGTAAACACGTTCCTTTCTACTCCTAACCACTTTATTGACTATTCTATTAGGTTACAACTACCATTTAGTATCAATTTGGGCAGCATAACAGCCCCATATACCCATTTCCAGAAATTAAAACCAATGGCAATCTGGCGAAATTTCACCGATTAAATTGCCCACAGCAGCTAGAATAGTCAATATACGAAGGTTTGGAAGTTACCTCAAGCTCCCTCTGACTTTTCCTCTTCTTTGATGAAACCCTAACCTCCTTAACCATGAAAACTGAGGTTCCAAGCCTTAAAGAACATAAAGGAGTAGCTTAGGATCGGAGTTATACGCGTTACGAGCTAAATCATCAGAGAAATCGGCTTACCTTGTGATTTTTCTTCTCCTTTCTCTCTCTACAAGCTCTCAAACGTTCTCTCTCTATTCCACTGAATACTGCATCGGTTTGGAGGAAGGAAGATGAAGAAAAGGTGTTTTAACATTAGGATGATGTCATATTTCATTATTTAATAATTTTTCAAAATTTTCGGATTTTTACAAAGTTTTGGCAGATTTCTGCCCAAACTTTGAAAAATCATAACTAATTCTAGAAAAATCGAATTGGAGTGATTCCAAAGCCTATAGAACCCTTATTGAGTCTAGTTTCAAGGAAAAATATAGACTTTTGCTGAATGGAATCACAAAATTCCCAGAATTTCAATCTATGCATACTGTTCCAGAAATTTCACAGTTTTTCTGTGCTGACTTCAAAAATTCATATCTTTTTGTGTATAGCTCTAATTGATTCATATGACCTATCAAATTAAAGCTTAGGATGTCTACTTTCATCCTGTAAAATATCATAATTTTTTATCCTCATTTGATCATTCAAAATCACATGGATAGCTTACTACCTCATAGGCGATTTCACCAAAAACATAATTATATTCTCCAAAATTCACCATTTTACTTTCTTAATATCCCAAAGATATAAAAATCATTAGGGGATAAATTTGAGCTCCTGCTAAATTGGGGCTTAGCAGTCCACTTAATTTAGGCTTATTCCCAAGCCTCAAATCCCAAATTTCGGGGTATTACATTTCTCCCCCCGTTCAATAAATTTCATCCTCGAAATTTGAACGTCTACAATTTAGGGATTAATCCTATCTCATTCTATTATCACATGCAGGCTCATAAGCCATGTAACATCATAGTCATATTCCTATTACTAATCTCAGATAGTATTTAGCATTCATCATCCAATCTGTACATAGTAAGTAGCGTGCAATCAAACACAGGCTCCCACAGTGTTTGGTTCCATAGGCCTTACAGCCTCTTCGGGACTTCACCCGAATTCACACGATCACTTTTTTTTAACGGCCCAATCCTCACCCCCTAACGAGGTCTGTTGGGCTAGTGCGCCGGCCATGGTTCACTTCGTTAGGTTCCTCCCATGGTAGAATATCGCACCTTATGTGAGACTGGTACTATTGGACATCAAAACGCTTGGTCACATTGGTCTTAATGCCTTCGCTACAATCTGGTACAGTTTGAATGTTCTGTCAACCTCAAAACATTACCTTGAACACATTGATCCAATGTCATCGCACTAGGCATCAACCACAGTGCTAGACACACAGGTCTTACAGCCTAGAGACACCGCCCTATGCAACCTTGAACATCGGGTCTTACCGCCTTGTACAAACCTGCACACTTTCTGTAATTTATGCCTACCTATTCGGTGTTCAGGATCAAATAACTATTTGACCCTTATTGGCTGTACTGTGTGCACTATTCACTATGTGTACTATGCACTGTGTGCACCATCCACTGTTTGCACTATATCACAAGTGGATGATTCATTATGTGAGGCTACAACCATAGAGATGCTCATGCCTATACTTGAACTTGTTGCATCAAAACACATCCCAATCCATGCCTACTTGCATCTGTGTAGACCATAAAGCTCGACTGTGGATCTGGGATTGTTATCACTGGTGCTGTTGAGAGGTATTCGCCACCATTCTGCCTTACTACATTAGGGTTCATCCCAATTCCAATTCACATGTGTCACCACAAACTACAAAGGTTGTGTGACTGTTGACCATACAGGTCATCATATTGTACACCACGCAGGATGTAATAATGTACACCACACAGGATATAATATTATACACCACTCAGGGTGTAATACTGTTCATCACATATACTGTAACACTGTTGACAATCAAGGTCATATTATGTTTTGGGATGATCAACAATGGTGCGAACATCAACCCCTCTTGTAAGTTTCGAAATTGCACTTAGATTCGCCACACTTCCGCTGTCTACTCTGATGCTTCACACTATTAAATACAATATAGGTGAGACTACATTGCCTGCCCACCCTTGTCTTACTACTTCAGTTAGATTCCCCTTAGCCTCCATAGTAACCCATAATCATCCATAGAAAATGTGATTGATAAATATGTCATGCACCATATAGTGTAAAATGAAAATCACATCAATCCGTGTGTGTACACAAAGTTCAGGGCCAAACACACAGTTAAAACAACAATCCGTGTGTGTACACAAAGTTTAGGGCCAACCATCTAGTTGAAACCCTTACGTGTACCTCAGCCGAGTCATCGACTACAGCTAGGTAAATCGTGTATCATAGCTGGGTCCTTACTAGGCCGAATGGTACATATACACTTCCCATCGGACTGTACATATACACTTCCCGCACCACAGCTAGATAATATTCGTGTACCTTGGCTGGGCACCTAACCACAACCAGGTAATGTTCGTGTACCTTAGCTAAGTCCCAGACTACAGCTAGGTAATATGCCCTAGGCACGTGTTCATTCACAGAATATAGAACATACAACATATTAACCATCACATAATGTACGAGAGATTATAGTTACTACATTGGCCTTTCCAGGATAACCTTCCTGATGATCGTTGATCATTACATACCACTTGTTATCGATATGAATCAGAATAACAATATGCAATTTAGTGTACCTGTAGGTACCATGTTGGGTCATACTCAATGTACCCGTAGGCACTATGTTCGATGTACCCATAGGCACTATTCATCAGTTTCGACTTTTTATTATCACAGTCACACCAACATTGCACCCTTCCAGGGTAAGCTGGGTAACTGGGTACCAGGACTCAATCAAATATCCTCGCTCGTCTTGTTTATTGTCACATCCCTATTCTTTCTTATTGGACCCCAATCTGATAACTGGACGACCTAGTCGTCGAGGCCAGGGATGGACTCACAAAGATATCGGCATTCCTCCCTTCTGATGCCTTTCTTTCGGCTTTTGCAGGATTTGAACACTTCCCGTAGGGGTTAAGATGAGCGCCGTAGCAAACCCTGCTACCATTGAGCTAGTGTCACCCCCAATCTCTGACTGGACCCCACTTACTGATACCAGATCATCTGGCCTGGAGGCACCTGCCTCGGGGTTGAGGGTGAACTCACAAGGATATCCCCACTCCCCTAATCCTCAATCCGGTTGTAAACCGTGCATCACGTATACCGCTCCAGCTTTGGGATCGGTAATGAAACTCGAATCTGTCTCTGTCTTGTCTGTTTGTGGCTTATCCGCCTGTACTTAACTACCCACAACTGTGGCTAGTCACTGTTTAACCAACTGGTGATTCTATTTTAGGATGAGGCTCCGCACTTTGGCCTTACTTGGATCCGTTGCCTTGGTGTCTATGTTATTTTTGTACTATCCTCTCACTGGTATGGTGACATGTACTACCTTCCGGGTATTCCACTGTTTCCTTTAGGCGTGTCTGTACCTTTCAGGGGCTTGTGAACTAGCCGAAGTAATTTACTGCGCTGTTCCTACCACTGTGTAATCAAGCATATCAGTATACCTTCCTGTCCCCAGAACCGCCGAATTTACTCTGAGCAGACAATTCTGTGGCCAAAATCCTTGCTCTGATACCAAAATGTCACGCCCTTATTTTAATTTCACCTTTACCAGAGTATTCGCGGAAAACGACATGCAGTTCGGTAGGCAACACAGGAATAGCATAACTATACTGATAATATGTGCATGATTATATAAATTTTCCATAGGGGTTTGTACCTGATAAATTCAAATAATGTAGCCGCACAAGGCTACTAGGGTATCTAAACCCATCCCAGTAAAACGGAGACTTCCTCCCGTCTTCGTTCTACTACTATAATCCCCTCGTACAGTACTCTGCATTGTTGTTTACATATCGTCTGTCTTCTCCTGTCTAAATTGTTGGTAGGGGAGGGTGAGATTCGAGAGAATCTCAGTAGGAAACAGATACCATAATGCATGCATGATTGATGCTATGTGTATGACATGTTAGCTTTATCTAGATGTATGCCCCATAATGACATTTCTGCATGCTCAATGTTTCATACAACAAGACCATGGCCACAGTGAAAACAGAAACAGAGCTTTATTTATTCAAATATGATCTACACAATCAAGTAAAGCTATCACATACATCATTACACAAGCAAAGATATCAAATACATGCAAGTAAGGTAAGTCCCCTACCTTCAATCTTTCTCCTCGATTTGCGTGCCAACAACTCGGGGCTCCATATTCGATCCTACAATGTCAAATGTACTATTTAGACACTTCCATAATGTTTCTGGGCATTATATGAGTCTATCTTGAAAAATTAGTAAAATACCCCCGAGGACTCGGCCCGGCCCCGCTGTACTCGGTTCGGCTGTACTTTTCTCGAAATTTTGACACGGCCTATTCTTATATATTTTCACCCAAGGAATTCATTTCCGGACTCGGAATTATCAAATTCAATGTAAAATTACGAAATTGCCCTTGGCAGCCCTACTTTTAGGGTTTTAGGGGCGTTTCCGTAATTATGCTTTCTCGGCCTTTTTCGAAAAAGTGCCCAACTGTAACCCCACCTAATTTTCCCTCTTGAATCCAATGGAACCATCAAAGCATTGAAAATCCAACTTTAAGACCCATTTAGAGCCCTGACCGAAATATATGGGTTTTCCAGGGAAAATCGGGGTTTTTCGGTTTCAGCTCCGTAAACACATTCCTTTCTACTCCTAACCACTTTATTGACTATTCTATTAGGTTACAACTACCATTTAGTATCAATTTGGGCAGCATAACAGCCCCACATACCCATTTCCAGAAATTAAAACCAATGGCAATCCGGCGAAATTTCACCGATTAAATTGCCCACAGCAGCTAGAATAGTCAATATACGAAGGTTTGGAAGTTACCTCAAGCTCCCTCTAACTTTTCCTCTTCTTTGATGAAACCCTAACCTCCTTAACCATGAAAACTGAGGTTCCAAGCCTTAAAGAACATAAAGGAGTAGCATAGGATCGGAGTTATACGCGTTAGGAGCTAAATCATCAGAGAAATCGGCTTACCTTGTGATTTTTCTTTTCCTTTCTCTCTCTACAAGCTCTCAAATGTTCTCTCTCTATTCCACTGAATACTGCATCGGTTTGGAGGAAGGAAGATGAAGAAAAGGTGTTTTAACATTAGGATGATGTCATATTTCATTATTTAATAATTTTTCAAAATTTTCGGATTTTTACAAAGTTTTGGCAGATTTCTGCCCAAACTTTGAAAAATCATAACTAATTCTAGAAAAATCGAATTGGAGTGATTCCAAAGCCTATAGAACCCTTATTGAGTCTAGTTTCAAGGAAAAATATAGACTTTTTGCTGAATGGAATCACAAAATTCCCAGAATTTCAATCTATGCATACTGTTCCAGAAATTTCACAGTTTTTCTGTGCTGACTTCAAAAATTCATATCTTTTTGTGTATAGCTCTAATTGATTCATATGACCTATCAAATTAAAGCTTAGGATGTCTACTTTAATCCTGTAAAATATCATAATTTTTTATCCTCATTTGGTCATTAAAAATCACATGGTAAGCTTACTACCTCATAGGCGATTTCACCAAAAACATAATTATATTCTCCAAAATTCACCATTTTACTTTCTTAATATCCCAAAGATATAAAAATCATTAGGGGATAAATTTGAGCTCCTGCTAAATTGGGGCTTAGCAGTCCACTTAATTTAGGCTTATTCCCAAGCCTCAAATCCCAAATTTCGGGGTATTACAGACATCCTCCTCTCTCTTTCTCTCTCCTTGAGCTCAAGAAGTGTCTTCTAAACCATTGATTCCATAGAGAAGAAGGGTTTAGAGAAGGTTTTCATGCAAGACTACAAGAACTCTTAAGAAATCAATCCTTACCTTAAACTTTCTCTTCTTCCTTCTCTCTAGATCTCCTTGATCTTCAAAGCTCTCTCTCTCTCTCTTCTTGGCCGAAATGAGGAAGGAAAGAGGAAGGAAGAGTTTTTTTATAAAATATCTCCATTTCCTTTAATCACTTGATTTCCATCAATGCATCTTATGGTGGCACTTGGCATTAGTCTTATCTCCTTTCAATTGATGTCATAAGGCTTCAATTAGTCTTGAACTAATTTCCCCCTCCCTTTGGTTAGCTCAAAAACTGTCCCCCCTTATGTCTCCACTAACCAAATGCCTTAGCTAATCTAACTAGATACTCAAGTGTTGTACCATAATCATAATTACTATGTTCAAGAAGCAATATTTTAATGCAATTAGACATGTGCTTTTCTTCATCAATTATAAACTAATCCATTTTCCATAGGATAATGACACTCGGCATATTTAAAGCCATTGATCATTTTTCCCTCCCATTTTCTTATGCTAGGTGAATTTTTATAAGAAAAGGGAAATATAAATTGTTTCAATATTTCCATAATTTAATTAAAGGAATTATGCACAAGTCCTTCAAATTTCACGACTCTTGATTTATTCTTGGTGGAATATTCCAAATATACATTCTCCTTTATTTTTCTTAATTAATTGACATTAACTTCAATTAATTAGAAAATAATTAATCTTGTGCTAAATTGGTAAAGTTACAATGTTACCATTACCTTTGTAATCTAATTGATGCGCTCCGCAAGTATACGGGTTGTGCCAAGTAATAAAGTGATAAGTGTAGCATCGTCCCATGAGGAATCAATCAATTAATTTTTAGGTATTAAAATGTCAATTTCTTTTAAGTCAAACGAATATAGTTTTAAGTAAATTCAAAGAAAATTAATTAAAGAAAACTATCAATGTCAAACACAGCCTAGAGTCACTAATCCCTCACTATCGCCCCAAATCTTAAATCCATTTAATTAGTTAATCTAAAATAGTAATGTTTTTAATCTCCAGTATAAATAGCTATATGGGCCTGTCGGTTCACTCACAATCCTCTCTTAAATATAATTTGTTATGTCTAACCCAATTACTCAAGAGGCAAGATAACTCAACCACACTCTTCAACAATTATATAGGACTATTAGGTATATGTCTATCCTAATCACAAATTAAATCGTAATCTAATCCCATATTACTTAATCTCAGAGCCTAATTAAAATTTCCTTCATCAAGGTAAATCCTAATACTCAAATTTACATCTAATGGTGGCCAATAATGAAACGAACATAATAAAACAAGATTAAGTAACCAAAATTAATATAAATCATAACTAATAAATTATGGAAATAAAATTTAGTTCACTAATGAATTCATAGTTTCCCTAGGTCTAAAAGAAAATTAGCCACTCATGGCTAAAATAAAATCCATAATAAAATAAAGAAATTCAAATTCAAGAATAAAAAAAGAAAAAAGAAAAGAGAGCAAATCTGTAAGAGAATTCTTCTTCCTCTCTTATTGTTGTTCGCCTCAAGTTGCTGCCGTCAGGATCAGTGTACTGGAACCCGGACCGGACCGGCCGGTCCGGCCCGGGAACCGGCAAACCGGCCGGGAAACCGGTCCGGTTCCCGGTCCGGTCCGGGTCACTTCAAAAAAAAAAAAAAAATTTTCCTTTAGAATTTCATACTATAAGTCTAAAATTTTCACTTTCTCACCGGTTTGGTCCCGGTTTAGCTCCGGTTTGGTCCCGGTTTGACCCACTGACCCTTAACCCAGTACCCCGACCGGTTCAATGCCCGGTCCGGGTTTTAATACCTTGGTCAGGATTCTCGTTCCAATCGGCTTCTCCTATTCTCCTCCCCCTTTGATATGCGCGATATGGCCCTTTTTATAGATACAAGTTCGGCTAGTTTCCTTCTGGCTCGGGTTGCGTGCATTCTTTGGGTTAACTTTTACCCAAATATTATTCTATCCTCTCTCATCCCAATATAAAATAAGATATTGTATTATCTTATATTACTTTCTTGCTTCAAGTGGGGTCCGCATCTAATATCCTTCCAATTCATTGCTGCTGCCTTCACGCCTCTTATCTCTTTTCAATACAATATATGTATATATATATTGATTGATGTTTGTTTCAGCTCCCTTTGCTGCAT
The DNA here is from genome assembly GCA_963855925.1 of Inga laurina. NCBI lineage: Eukaryota > Viridiplantae > Streptophyta > Magnoliopsida > Fabales > Fabaceae > Inga > Inga laurina. The sequence goes on from OY979708.1 coordinate 26,541,131, forward strand.
ATGTTTTTTCTTTGTTTGAATTTTTTTACCTCTCTCTTCATATAATATTTCCTGTACAATAAAATAGGATATGATTAAATTTTATGTCAAAATTTCTTTTTATCCTAAACTTAATTAAAAGATAGAAAATATATAAAAGATAATTAAATAGGTATAAAATATTAATAAATTTAATCAATTGTATCCTAAAATGTGTACCTATTTAATTATAAAATATATATTTATCGAATCCCTCCACACTTGAACATTTGTTTGTCCTAAAACAAATGAAAGAAAAATTATTATTTGAACAAATAGCACATTACTTATGAAATTCCTAAACAGAGAGCAGCACACCACCACAGTTAGATCATACTATTAAATTCTATTTAGTTTAACGTCTTATAAGAATGTGTCACTAAGCCAATAGCCTTAAACAATTGTAATCATCTCTTAATGTCCCATGATCAAATGATCGGCAAGTCATAAGTGCAACAATAAGATTAGTAAAGGAATATTACGCTACTAAACTCCTCCAAAAAAATTTAATGCCCCACTTAACCAAGCTTTTCAATTAATTTACTAAGGATCCTCAAGTAGAAAATTGCTTCATTTATTCTTTTTCTTTCTTTTTTTCTTCACTGACCTTCTTTCATTGTTGTTCTGGATAAAGTCAGCTGATAAATCATCTAGACGTTTCCAGACATGATTTACTGGTTGCTTTGTAATTCCTCCATCAGTGACGGCGTTCAATTCAGATTTAGATTCAGGAGTTAAACGAGTACAAAAGATTTGAAGCAATACCCGTTTTTCTAGATTATGACCTGGACTCTGCCTGACAAGCAACTTAAATCTCTCCCAAGCTTCATACAAATGTTCACTGAACTATTGACAGAAGTTAGTAAGAGTAGCTCTTGCATCTACCATCTTGTTGTGTGGAAAGAATCTTGATCTGAACTTTTCCTCCAATGTCTCCCAAGAGGTTATGCTACCCTCTTTTAAACCATTGAGCCATTCTTTGGCTTTTCCTTGTAGAGAGTATGGGAAAAGCCGAAGACGGATCACATCACTAGGAACTCCATTCTACTTGAAATAGTCACAAACATCAAACAATTGTATGAGATGCCGGTTTGGATCTTCTGTGTTGTTTCCTGCATACTGACCTTGTAGTTCAAGCATCTTAAGCATTGCTTGCTTGATTTCAAAATTGTTGGCTTGAAACACAGGTACTTTGATTCCGGATTGATAACCTCGAGATTGCCTTCCAAGAAAATCATTGACACCCAATATATCATTCTCATCCTCAGCCATCTCTTTGCTTATGGTTTCTTCTTCCTCGTAATCTGAATGCTGAGGTGGTGTTGTCTCTAAAAGTTCGCTAACCTTCTTTGTCTTCTTAGATGTTTTGTTTGCTGTCCCTGACATATAATGTAAAGCACTGCAAAGACAAAGAGACAAAGATAGAGTATCAAAGCTAAAACAATAGAAAAAGAAAGAAAAAAATGCTTAAGCTTAAAATACTAAAGGTCCTCTAATACTAAAAATAATTGCCTAGATTCCCTGGCAATGGTGCCATAAACTAGATGCGCTTCGTAAGTATACGGGTCGTGCCAAGTAATGAAGTGATAAGTGGAGTATCGTCCCATGAGGAATCAATCAATTAATTTTTAGGTATTAAAATGTCAATTCCTTTTAAGTCAAACGAATCTAGTTATAAGTAAATTCAAAGAAACTTAATTAAAGAAAACTATCAATGTCAAACATAGCCTAGAGTCACTAATCCCTCACTAGCGCCCCAAATCTTAAATCCATTTAATTAGTTAATCTAAAATATTAATTTTGTTAATCTCGAGTATAAATAGCTATACGTGCCTGTCGGTTCACTCAAAATCCGCTCTTAAGTATAATTTGTTATGTCTAACCCAATTACTCAAGAGGTAAGATAACTCAACCACACTCTTCATCAATTATATGGGGCTATTAGGTATATGTCTATCCTAATCACAAATTGAATCGTAATCTAATCCCATATACTTAATCTCAGAGCCTAATTAAAATTTCCTTCGTCAAGGTAAATCCTAATACTCAAATTCACATCTAATGGTGGCCAATCATGAAACAAACATAATAAAACAAGATTAAGTAACCAAAATTTATATAAATCATAACTAATAAATCATGGAAATAAAATTTAGTTCACTAATGAATTCATAGTTTCCCTAGGTTTAAAAGAAAATTAGCCACTTATGGCTAAAATAAAATCCATAATAAAATAAAGAAATTCAGATTCAAGAATAAAGAAAAAGAAGAAAAGAGAGCAAATCTGTAAGAGAATTCTTCTTCCTCTCTTGCTGCTGTTGGCCTCAACTTGCCGCTGTCAGGATTCTTGTTCAGATCGGCTTCTCTGATTCTCCTCCCCCCTTTGATATGCGCGATGCTGCCCTTTTTATAGATACAAGTTCGGCTAGTTTCCTTCTGGCTTGGGTTGCATGCATTCTTTGGGTTATCTTTTACCCATATATTATCCTATCCTCTCTCATCTCAATATAAAATAAGATATTGTATTATCTTATATTACTTTCTTGCTTCAAGTGGGGTCCACATCTAATATCCTTTCAATTCATTACTGCTGCCTTCACGCCTCTTATCTCTTTTCAATACAATACATGTATATGTATATATATATATTGATTGATGTTTGCTTCAGTTCCCTTTTGTCAACGCCCATTTCCATTTCGATATTCAAAGAGTAATAGAGATCAAGTTCCACAAGCATACAGAAAAGTACATATATACTGATAAAAGTATTTGTTTACAGTTCAAAGTTAAGATACAAAAGGCGACAATATTTACAACATAAGCTATCTATAACCACAGACTTTAACTTCACCTCAAGACATATGCCAGTCACTTTCCTTTATCTATGTCCTTGCCTTTTGATCCTTTAGGACCCGTTGAGATGTTTGGTTTAGAAAAAGGGGTGAGATCCGAAGAATCCCAGTAGAAACATGCTATCGTTCATAGAAAATGTGGAAAGTAAATATGTATATGCCATATATGCACCAATTAATGAACAATATAAGCATATTATCTGCATGTATACATGAGTAAGGCCCAGCCCTTCTAATCTGCACCGGTTGGATTCTCACCAACTCCAGTGTAAGTGCCTCCAACACTACTGGCCCCTATCTGGACAAAACATGTTGATTAATAAAGCGCATTTACAAATAATGGCATCCATACAATCATAAAACTATGGCATGATGTATGAAGGATAATGTCCCTACCTCGAAGTTCTATCGACCCCTTTTGTGTGCCTCGTGAAACGTGTCAACTTTCGGCTCCCGATTCGGTCCTAAAATATTAAATGTACCAGAAATAGGTCATAACCTATCCAAGTATCATTTTAGACACTTCCATAGTGTTTCTTGTGGTTATCTTAGCCTATGGTGAAAATTTACCAAAATGGCCCCAGGGCCCCGGCCTACCCATACCCGGCCCGATGGCACGTTTTCCCAAATTTTTGACTTGGGCTATCCTGCCATATTTTTGTCTAAGGAATCCATTTCTGGACTCAAAATTACCAAATTCAATGTCAAATTACAAAATTGCCCTTGGCAGCCTACTTTTAGGGTTTTAGGGGCGTTTCCGTAATTTTGCTTTCTCGGCCTTTTTCAATAAAGTGCCCAACTGTAACCCCACCTATTTTTGCCCACTGAATCTAATGGAATCATCAAATCATTGAAAATCCAACTCTAAGGCCCACAAACATCCCTGGCTGAAATTATGGTGTTCTTCGGGAAAAATCAGGGTTTTACGATTTTGGCTCCTTAAACGCGCTCCTTTCTGCTCCTAACCACTTTATTAACCATCTAATTGAGTTATAAAAACCATTTGAACTAAAATTGGGCAGCATAACCCTTAGGCACACACTTTTCCAAAATTCAAAACCAATGACAATATGGCAAAATTTCACCGATTAAATTGCCCACAGCAGCTAGAATAGTTAATATATGAAGGTTTGGAAGTTACCTCGAGCTCCCACAAGCTTTTCCCCAAAGATGGCTGAAACTCTAACCCTTGGACAACAAATTTTTGAGCCTCTAAACCTTAAAGAACAAAGAGGAGTAGCTTAGGGTCGGAGTTATACGTGTTAGGAGCTAAATCGCCCGAGAAATCGGCTTACCTTGCGGGATTTCTTCCCTTTCTCTCTCTAAACTCTCTCAATTTTCTCTCTATTACTTCAGGTCTGTTACAGCACAAAAATGGGCTGAAGTGGAAGATGATGATATATTTATCATATATTTTGCATTATTTTATTCATTTGTTTTATTTTCCAAAATTTCAAAAATGAACTTATTTACATAAATCCTTATATACATGTAAATATGCTCATTAAGCCCAATCAATATTTCCTTATTTTTGACACATGTAGGAGACACCTAGGGGTCCTTCCCTATGGTCTCAATTGATTTCACAACTTGTTTTGGTTACGTTTACATGTAAAGTCTCAATTTTGATCAAAATTACACTTTTTGCTCAAATTTTCCATAAATTCATATTAAATTGACTAAAATATTCTAAATATATTATTAACCTTTATTTTCATTAATTAATTGAAATTAACTTCAATTAATTGAAAAATAATTTATTTTGTGCTATTTTGGCAAAATTACAATTTTGCCATTACCTTTCTCATCCAATTTCTTTTCTTATTTTTCTTTGGCCAATATCCATATATTTTTGGACCAAATATTTTCTCTAATATTCCTTCATTTCTAGACCTTAACATTGGGCTTTTTAAATTATCCAAATTAATTCCATAATTATTTTTGCCCAATTTCCCATGAAATTGAATATTTATGAAATTCATAAATTCCAAATTCAAGAATATTCACCATTTTATTGAATTTCCCAAATAATTACAATATATTTGGTAAATATAAAATTTGGGGTGTTACAGTTCTCCCCCACTTAAATAAATTTCGTCCCTGAAATTTGCTACACTTACACATTCATGAATTCCAGGTAACGTTCTTCATACTGTCCTCTGTTTCCCACATAGCCTCTCTGGCTGACAACCCTCTCTAGACGACCTTGACAAATAGGATGCTCTTATTCCTGAGCTACTTCTCCTGCTGATCAATGATTCGGTCAGGCATGACTTCGTAAGTCAAATCTTCACGCATTTCCACGTCTTTATACTCAAGTACATGTTCTGAATCAGGTTGGTACTTTTTCAGTTAGGAAACATGGAAAACATCATGTACCCTGCTCAGATTTGGTGGCAAAGCGATGCGGTATGCTACTAGCCCAATCTTCTCCAGAATCTCGAATGGACCAATATACCTTGGTTGCAGCTTACTTACTTTTAATGCTCTGCCAATACCCATAACAGGAGATACTTTTATAAATACATGGTCACCGACTTCAAATTCAAGAGATTTTCGGCTCTGAGCAGCTAACAATATCTACTTGATCAGCTTTATCTGCTCTGTTGTTTAATCAACAAGATCTGGCCCTAGCAATTCCCTCTAAGATGACTCAGTCCAGCATATTGGCGATTGACACTTCCTCCCGTAGAGTGCCTCATATGGAGCCATCTAGATGCTCGAATGGTAACTATTGTTATAGGCGAACTCTGCCAATGGAAGGAATTTATCCCAACTTCCTTTATAATCAAGCACACACGCTCTTAGCATATCCTCAAGAGTTTGAATTGTTTGTTCTGTTTGCCCATCAGTTTGAGGATGATATGACATGCTGAATCGGAGCTTGGTACCCAAAGCCTCATATACCGCCTTCCAAAACTTGGAAGTGAATCGTGGATCTCGATCAGAGATGATATTCTTTGAAGTACCATGCAATCTCACAATCTCCTGAATGTAAATTTCTGCTAGTCTATTAGGAGAATAGTGAATGCTAATCAGTAGGAAGTGAGCTATCTTCGTGAATCTATCAACTATCACCCATATAGTGTCATGGTTTCTGACCTTAGGCAATCCTGTCACAAAATCCATAATAACGCTTTCCTACTTCCACTTGGGTATCTCAGGATTCATCAAAAGCCCTGATGGTCGTTGATGTTCGACTTTTACTTTCTGACATGTCAAGCAACGAGCAATGAACTCAATCACCAATCTTTTCATCCACGGCCAATAGTATTGAGCCTTCAAGTCATGGTACATATTTGTGGCTCCTGGATGCAGAGTACACTTACTCTTATGTGCGTCCTCCAGGATTTGTCATTTCAGTTCTGGTTGTGGTGGAACATAAATCCACTTTTGGTACCTGACAAGCCTACTGGGAGATAAGTCATAATCTTGAGTCTCGACCCTATCAATCACACCTCTGATATAAAATGCTTCATCATCATGTTGTTGGGCTTCTTCAATTTCCGCCCTCAGATCGTTGTATATCTGATTGACCCCACTGCCTAACAGAATTTGACTAGACAGATTTAGGTCTCTGAAATCCTCGATCAGTTTCTACTCATAAATCATCATGGCTGCTACCTACACTGATTTTTGGCTTAATGCATCAGCGACAACATTAGCCTTACCGGGATGATATTTGATTTATAAATTGTAGTCTTTCTGCAAATCCATCCATCTGCACTGTCTCATGTTGAGCACTTTCTGATCATACAAGTACTTCAAGCTCGTGTGGTCGCAGAACAACTCTACAGTCTCACCGTAGAGATAGTGTCTCCAGATTTTCACAGCAAACACAATTGCCGCTAACTCAAGATCGTGAGTGGGATAGTTCAATTCATGAGGTTTCAGCTGTCTAGATGCATATGCCACCACTCTGCCATGCTGCATCAACACGCATCCCAATCCCTACCCACTGCCATCTGTATAAACAACATACGTAAACTATAGATCTAGGATCATTAGCACTGGTGTTGTAGTTAACCTCTACTTCAACTCCAGGAAGCTTTTCTCACAATTCTCATCCCACACAAAATGTTGAGCTTTCCGCGTCAATTTTGTCAATGGCAAAGCAATTCTGGAGAAATTCTGAATAAATCTTCTGTAATAGCCAGCTAGACCTAGAAAACTGCGTACTTCAAATACAGTCTCTGGTCTCTTTCAGCTCAGTACTGCTTCCACCTTGCTAGGATCAACAGAGACCCCTTGTTGTGAGACAACGTGGCCTAGAAACTTTACATTTGAAAGCCAAAATTCACACTTGCTCAGCTTGGCATAGAGTTGCCTATCTCACAATATGTTCAACACTGTTTTCAGATGCTGCTCGTGTTCAGCTTTACTCCGTGAATACACTAGTATATCATCGATAAAGACTACAATAAATTGGTCCATATACGGATGGAAGATTCGATTCATGTAGTTCATGAACACGGCAGGTGCATTGGTCAGCCCGAATGGCATCACAAGAAACTCATAATGCCCATATTTGGTCTTGAAAGCAATCTTTAATACATCTTTTGCTTTGACTCTCAACTGATGGTATCCCGATCGCAAATGAATCTTCAAGAATACATAGGAACCAGACAACTGATTGAACAAATTATCAATTCTAGGGAATGGATACTTGTTCTTGACGGTCACCTTGTTCAGCTCTTGATAATCAATACAAAGATGCAGGCTTCCGTCTTTCTTCTTGACGAAGAGTACTAAGGGAAATACGCTGGGTCGTATGAACCCTTTCTCAAGTAGTTCCTCAATCTGCTCCTTCAACTCTGCCATTTCGCTTGGAGCCATACGGTATGGGGTTTTAGAAATTGGACTCACTCCAAGCTTTAAATAAATCGTGAACTCCACTTCCCTATCTGGAGGTAGTCCACCGACATCCTCCGGAAAAACATTAGAGAATTTGTTTGCCACATGGATACTTTCTAAGGCTACACCAGCCTCTGATTGCATAGAGTAGAATACCATGTATCCCTGACATCCCTTCTGCAAATACCTCTCAACCTTAGCCACAGATAGAAGGTTAAGAGTGATTTTGGTGTTAGTTTATGGTTGTGAATTCAGATATAAGACTCTCTTCTATTTATAATCTAACAACACACCATTTGATGTCAGCCAGTCAATCCCCAAAATTACTTCCAACCCTTATAGTAGTAAACCTATCAAATTTACGGTCGATTCACGCCCCTCAACCATTACCATACAATTTAGGCAAACGTCAGCCGCCACAACTTGTGTACCCATAGGTGTAGATACAACCAAATCATATAGGGATTTATGCACTGATATACCTAACCGTCTCACACAGTCGTATGCAATCAATGAATGGCTTGTACCAAAATCATACATAACGTGCACTAAATTGTCGTTCAGAGAAATCGTACCTAGAATCAATTCTGGAGACTTTCTGGCTTCTTCTTGTGTCAGCGTATAGACCCTGCTAGAAGCTCTAGGTCTCATCTCCTCTTGTTACTGCTTCCGTGAACAATCCTTAGCTATATGCCCTAGCTTGTTGCACACAAAACAAATAGGTGGTTGATTGGAATCGTCTTTCAGTGGTGCACCATTACAAGCCCTGCCAGGATGGAATAGTTTACGACAAAACCAACATGCGCAGCTTCCTGAGGATCCTTGGCCTCCACGCCCTCCCGTCTGGTTTGGCTTCTTTGTAGCTCCCCCAGAATGTCCAACCTACTCTTTCCGCTTCTGTGTTGAGCCACTACTTCTAGAAGTACCTCTATTTCCAGTTTGTGTTGACCAATTCGATAGACGTTTCTCAATATATCGATACTCTTCTGCCACTTTATTGAATTCAGTAAAGTTTTGGGAGATCAGTTTCTCCTTGAACTCAGGTCTCAGCCCTTTTATCATCATATTTGAATTCTACTCATCATTGTCGTTCAACTTGGCATATGATGAGTAGCGTGACAGTCGAATGTATTGGGCCAAATAGTCTTCAAAACTCTCCTGGTCATATTGTTTGATGCTGAGGAACTCTTTCTCTTTCTCTCTCTTGACAGTCAAAGGAAAAACTTCTTGTTAAATTCCTCTTGGAATAGTTCCTATGTGATTGGAACATTCTTCCCCTTCAGGATAAGATCCATACCTTTCCACCAGTGATCAGCATCCCCTTCCAGCTTGTATATAGCTAGTCAGGCCTTCACTTCATTTGGATATTGTAGTACATTGACGATTTTATCCAGACGAGCTAGCCAGTCTTCAGCTTGTTGAGGATCAAACTTTTCCTTAAACATAGGCGGCGGCTGTGTACTGAATCTGCTCAATCATGCTTGAATATCCACCTCAGGCTCTGGTGGTAAATTTGCTAGTGGAGGTTCCTCATGTATCTCTTCGTAATTCATCCACATGAACTCATCCATGTGGTTCTTCAGGTGGTTCTGTCTCTGCTATACTCCCTGGAGGTCAACTCTTATCTCATTCATGGTTTGTTGTTGTTGTTTCAATAAATCCAGGATTCGCTGCTGGATAGGGTCAGGCCTTGGTTCTCCCTCGTTAGTACAATGTCTACCACGCCCTTGGCCTCGACCTCTATCACCTTCTCCTAGTTGTTCCATCTCCATAATTCTCTCTACATGAAATTAGAGAAGAGTAAATTTTGATACAAGAGTAAGGGCATCTTTGTCATTTCATAAATAGTCAGAGTACAAGTATTTCATGTTAGATCTCAAGTTTTGATGATAACAAAAGGCAATTATGTGCAAAGCATAGTTTTATGAGTCTAAGGAATGATTACAAAGTTACCAAATGCATATGGCAAAGTTCTGTGATGTCTGCTGTCAGATTTAACTGATGTACTCGAGCATAAGAACTAGTACTCGAGCATGGAGCTCTTTTGTACTCGAGCATATACGAGTGATAGCCAGAAAGTGTTTTCCTTAGAGCAAACTACTGTCATTTTTACAGATGCACTCGAATACTGGAGATAGCACTCGAGCATAAGACTCTTTCTCACTTGAGCACATGCGAGCGAGGGACTGCAAGTGCTTGGCCGAGAGAAATTCCTGTCATTCCTTCTGATATACTCGAGCATTGTAACCAACACTCAAGCATGAAACTAGTTTATACTCGAGCACTAGCGAGTGAAGGACTGCAAGTATTTGGCCGAGAGTCATGAAGGTTAGAAAAACACAAGTATGCCTGAGTGAGGCTTCATATGCCCGAGTGACACATCAGCACTCGTGAGTGAGAAATCTAACTCTCTCAAATTCTGATGCAAGTGCTGATAACAAGAGTATATTACATGAGAATATTCTTCTCACTCGAGCAAGAGTATGTGTGCTCGAGTGAGGGCCCACATCACCTGCGAGTGCAAAATCTCACTCTTGCTAAAATGGTATGCAAGTGTTGTCTAGAGACGGGTCTCTTAGTGTAATGAGCAAGGGCACTCGAGCAGAAGGAGTTGTGCTAGAGTGAGGCCCCACATCACTCGTGAGTGAGAAAATGAACTCTCTGAAATCCTGTGGAAGTACAAGTATAAAACTGAAGAACAAGGAGAAAATTGGTGAGTTCACTCGAGTGAGCCCATCCATGCTCGAGTGATACTCTGCCAGAAGACAATATGCACCAGTCTTACAACGTTCAATTCGAATATGGTTTAATGATATTTATTTATCTTATCATCACTTATTATTATTATTTAACAACATTTTGATTGTATTATAAGTGTGATACAGGAGGATGAACGTTTGAAATAAACAGACGCGAAGGAAGTCAAACAACGGCAGACAACATCATTACAAGCACGTACCTACCGCATTCAAAGTTTTCAAACGTGCGCATGCTGTTCCACAGTAACATGCCCCGCTCCATAATGATCGTTATTCAAACGGACAAAATTGAACGTTTATAAATACAGAGTTCCAGAGATCGTCAATAACAACGAAGCATAAGAATTCATAAACAAATCCACGAGCCTCTGTTATTCATATTTCCTCTGTATTCATATTGATCTTCAGTGTTTATCATACTTGCTCTGTAAGAGAGTCCATATACATTTCAAATTCTATTTTCATTTAATCTCAAGGTATTGGGACCTTGAGAGGGTAGATATCTTTACGAGAGAAGCAGTTGAGATAATTCCTAGCAAAACCTTCCATTCATAAGACTTATAAGATACAAGCAGTAGAGAATGTTGCTACTCATAAGACTTACAGTGGTGTAAGTAGGAGAGAACGTTGCTGCTCATAAGACTTGTATACGTAAGCAAGTGGGAAAGGTCATAGGTTGTTTTTCTGCACGTAAGACTTGTCGTAAGGGGGAGAGAAATTTCTTAGTGTGAGAATATTTCTGCTCGTAGTCTATTCAAGGACAATTGTTGTTTTGTGGCTTCTGAGAGCCCATTAAATCTTGGAAGAATAGTGAAAATCTCAGTAGGTCTTGATCTCTAAGGACTGGACGCAGGCCTGGTTTTTAGGCCGAACCAGTATAACTCTCTGTGTTCCAATCTTCTCAACTCTACTCTATCTACGACTATTTTCATATCACCACATCAAGCAAAAAATTTATCACATCACCCAATTCACCCTCCTCTTGGGTGAAGCTTGCCTCTTTCATTTCGTATCAAAGCAAGGTCTTCTCCGAAGAGCCTAACAGCTTGAGAAGGATCCGATAAATGGCAACAATGGGTGAAAACATTCTTCCAGATAGAGCTTCAATCACTAGACCTCTTGGTTTTGCTGTAGAACATTTTTCGTTCTAGAAAGCTAAGTTCAGAGTGTTCGTGATGGCTAACGAGTACGGTTTATGGAATGTAATACAAGATGGTGACTATGTTCCAATGAAGAAAATTGAAGATAGAGTTGTTAAGAAGATCCCAGAGGAGTTTGACGAAGATGATAAAAGGTTAGTAATGTTAAATAGAAAAGCTATTTTAATGATACAGAGTGCTCTTAGTCAAAAGGAATATTTTCGAATATGTACTCTACCAACTGCCAAAGATATGTGGGATGCTCTTGAAATCACTCACGAAGGTACATCCGAAATCAAAGAAAATAGAGTCAATACTCTAATTACAGAATATGATCTATTTCGTATAAAACCTGGAGAAGGAATATCAGAATTTGAACTTAGGTATACTCATCTTGTTAATCAATTATCTACACTTGGAAAATCTTTTGATCAAAATTCCTAGGTAAGAAAGATTCTTAATATTCTTACGAAAGAATGGGAAGCGAAGGTGACAGCTATCGAAGAAGCTAAAGGAGAGTCAATAAGATCCGTAGCGGCTCTCTTTGGTAGTCTTTCCGAGTATGAAGGAAAGTCGAGAGTCAAGAAGGAACTAGAAGAGTTCGATGATAAAAAGAAAAAGGGAATCGCACTTAAGGCTATCAAGGAAGAAGAAGAGTCTTCCGAAAATGAAGATGTCCTTAATGATGATGAAATGGGAATGATCGTGAGAAAATTCAAGAGATTCTATAGAAGAGGTCAAAAGAACTTTAAAAATTATTAAAGTGGACCAAGCAGAAAGAAAACAAAGAGCAACAGATAGTATGCTATGAATGTGGAAAACCTGGACATATCAAATCCGAATGCTTCAGAAACAAAGACAAAAAGAAGCCGAAAAAGAAAGCATATATATCATCTATCTGGGGTGATAGTTCGTCAGATGAAGAAAGCGACAATGACGAAGTAGCAAATCTATGCTTGGTAGCCAAAGAAGAAGAATCAGATTCTGAGGTAAGTGATTATGAACTACTTATGATGAATTGTTATCTGAATATAATGCATTGCATACAGAATTCATCAAGGTAGCTAAAGAAATGGTTAGTTATAAGAAGAAAGTAAAAGAATTAGAAAATACTGTCATATCATCGTGTGAAATATGTGAGGAGAAAGATAAGAAAATAAGTGATTTAACAAAAATTGTTGAAAAATTTACTAAGGGAAGTGAAACTCTTAAAGTTATTCCAAATTCTCAGAAAGTTTCATTTGATAAATCTGGAATTAGATATAAGTTTGATCATGATAAGAATAGAGGAAATAAGAAGAATAGCAGTAGAACTTATCTTAAATATTTTAGGAATTATGTGCATACATCAAATCCTTTTGCATCATGTAGCTATTGTAATAGGAAAGGACATTATACTTCATCGTGTTATTTTAAGAAAGGACAAGTTATTGGCACATATAAATGGGTTCCGAAAGGGACACATACATCACATACTAACCACAAAGGACCCAAGAAAGTGTGGGTACCTAAAACTTGATCACCTTACTTTAGGTATGTCTCAAAGCATCACAAGCAAACAAATGGTATATTGATAGTGGATGTTTGAGACATATGACTGGTGACAAAAATAAGTTCACCATGCTTGAAACTAGAGAAGGAGGAAATGTAACATTTGGAGGTAATCAATCTGGATGTATTGCTGGAATTGGTGAAGTGGGAAAATCCGATGGTGTTCAAATCAACGAAGTATACTACGTTGAAGGATTATGCCACAACCTCTTGAGTGTAAGTCAAAGCACTGACAAAGATAATTGGGTGATCTTTGAATCAAAAGAATGCTTGATAGTAAACAAGAAAGATCTGCCACTAAACAAAGAATCTATCAAGGCAAATATCCGAGCTCAAAGGGACGGTAACTGTTGTACTATTGATTTAAATTCAAATTCTTCTGAAAATTGTTTTCTTAGTAGATCAGAGGAAAGTTGGTTATGGCATAAGCGTCTGGCTCATGTTAATATGAATCAACTTGACAAACTAATTAGAAAAGATTTAGTTGTTGGTCTTCCTAAACTAAAATTCAAAGATAATATGATTTGTGAAGCATGTCAAAAAGGCAAACAAACTAAATCTTCATTCAAAACAAAGTATGAGATTTCTACTTCCAAACCTTTACAATTACTTTATATGGATTTGGTAGGTCCGGCAAGAGTAAAAAGTTTTGGAGGAAATCTATATACTTTAGTGATTGTCGATGATTTTACAAGATTTACATGGACTATATTTATTGCTTCAAAAGATGAAATATTTGTTGAATTTATTACGTTTGCTAAAAAGGTCCAAAATGAGAAAGGTATTTCTATTGTTTCTATTAGGACAGACCATGGAGGAGAATTTGATAATCAACTATTTGAAGACTACTGCAACAATGAAGGAATAGATCACAACTTCTCTGCACCTAGAACACCCCAACAAAATGGAGTAGTGGAAAGAAAGAACAGAGTCCTTACAGAAATGGCGAGAGCAATACTTAATGAAAAATAAATGTCACAAGTGTTCTGGGCAGATGTAATGAGTACTGCATGCTACATTTCAAATCGAGCATATATTCGCAAGTCACTTGGAAAGACGCCATATGAACTCTACAAGGGAAGAAAGCCAAATCTGGCTCATCTACACATTTTCGGATGTAAGTGCTTCATTCACAACAATGGTAAAGAGAACTTAGGTAAATTTGATTCAAAATCTGATGAAGGTTTATTCCTTGGACATTCTAATAGAAGTAAAGCTTATAGAGTTTTTAATAAAAGAACATGTACAGTTGAAAAATCTATTCATGTTGTGTTTGATGAACTTGATTCTCAGACAAAACATATTGATTAAGAAGAAATGGATTTGATAAAGAAAAACAAAACTATTTCAAAACAAAATGATTTTGAAACAAATGATTTTCAAAATATAGAAGATGTCGATGATCATGCTCAACCAAAAGCATGGAGACATATTATAGATCATCCAATTGATCAAATAATTGGAGATATTCACGAAGGTGTCAAAACCAGAAATAGAATCCTCAAAGAGGTATCTTTCTCTGCTTTTATTTCTGAAATTGAACCTTCTAATATGGAAGAAGCCTTATCTAAAAATGATTGGGTGATTGCTATGCAAGAAGAATTAAATCAATTTCAAAGAAATCAAGTTTGGGATTTGGTTTCTCGACCTAAAGATCATACGGTTATAGGGACCAAATGGGTTTTCAAAAACAAACTTGATGAATCAGCAATCATTGTGAGAAATAAAGCAAGATTGGTGGCCAAAGGCTATAATCAAGAAGAAGGTATTGATTATGAGGAAACATATGCTCCAGTGGCAAGATTGGAAGAAATATGAGTACTCTTAGCCTTTGCTTGCATTAAAGGTTTTAAACTTTATCAAATGGATGTGAAAAGTGTTTTTCTAAATGGTTATATTATGGAGGAAGTATATGTAGAACAACCTCCTGGTTTTGAAGATGAAACAAAGCCTGATCATGTTTTCAAACTTAAGAAAGCCTTATATGGTTTGAAACAAGCACCTAGAGCTTGGTATGAAAGACTAAGCAAGTTTCTTCTTGATCAAAATTTTGTCAGAGGAAAAGTAGATACAACTCTCTTTATCAAACATAACAAAAATGATATTCTAATTGTTCAAATTTATGTAGATGATATTATTTTCGGTGCTACTAACGAATCTATGTGTCAAGAATTTTCTAAGATTATGCAGGGAGAGTTTGAAATGTCCATGATGGGAGAATTGAACTTCTTTCTTGGACTTCAAATCAAGCAAAATAAAAATGGTATATTTGTGTCTCAAAAAAAGTATTTGAAAGAGTTGTTGAAGAAGTATGGATTAGATAATGCTAATGGAGCTGATACTCCAATGAGTTCTACAACTTTGTTAGATGCTGATGTAAAAGGTCCTAGCTTCAACATTACTAAGTATAGAGGAATGATTGGTTCATTACTCTATCTTACAGCAAGCAGGCTAGATATTCAATTCAGCGTTGGAATGTGTGTGAGGTATAAATCTGCTCCTAAGGCATCACATGCAGAGACAGTGAAAAGAATCTTCAAATATCTGGGAGACACTTCAGAACTTGGCTTATGGTATCCAAAAAAGGGAAACGAGTATTTAATGGCATATTCAAATTCAGATCATGGAGGATATAAAACTGACAGAAAAAGTACCAGTGGTCAATGTCAATTCCTTGGAGGCTCTCTAGTATCATGGTTCAACAAGAAGCAGAACACAGTTTCATTATCCTCGACTGAAGCTGAATATATAGCTGTAGCAAGTTGTTGTTCTCAAGTGTTATGGTTGAAACAACAACTTCAAGATTTGGGGATATACTTAAATGAGATTCCAATTTATTGTGACAACACTAGCACCATAAGCTTAGCCAAGAATCCTGTTCAACATTGAAGAACAAAACACATAGACATTCGACATCATTTCATTCGAGATCATGTGCAAAAGAAGGATGTCAAGGTAGAATTCATACCAACGCACCTTCAACTTGCTGACATATTCACAAAGCGAATAGCTAAAGATCAATTCCTATATATTCGAAGAGAATTGGGAATGGTTAATCCCAATGAGTTGTAAGTTTTCTTGTTAACTATTTTAATTTAATGAATTTTTGATGATAACCATACTGACTTTGGCATCAGAGCATTAGAAATTGGTTTTGCAGGTCTGTCACTCGAGCACAGGAAGTGTCACTCGAGTGACAAGCTCATGCTCACTCGAGTCAGTTAACCCTGCTTGAGCACAGAACTATTGAAAATACTCTGTTTCTAAGCATGTAAAACAGGGGTTAACAGAGGAGATAAAAATACCAAGAGACTATCTGAAGTGTAACAGTGAAAATTGATCTCACTCGGTAAGAAAGACCCTCATTCGAGCATAGTATGAACATGCTTGAAGTGAAGAATGTGTACTCGAGCAGAAAGGAAGAATTTCTTTCAAGAGCCACTCAATGCATAGTTACTCAAATGATTTTGGAGGATTTGAGTACAAAGATGAAAAATATAGCAAGAAATCCATAAACCAGGTACGCTTTTATATGTTTTATCAAAATTGTCTGTATATTACTCGAGCACAGTATGAGCACACTCGAGCACAGTATGAACATCACTCGAGCACTAGGGTTATTGCTCGAGTGTTGCCACTTATATCAGTTACGCAATAGCTCGGACCGTCGCACTTCCTGCTCTCACTCGAGGTGTCTCGTCACTCGAAGGTCGCATCTCTTCACCTCTAACTGTTACCCATTGACCAAACGTCTCCTTTTGCTTCAAATCACCGTTACAACTCTTCAATCTTCTTTATAAGGTGAGATTTATCCTCAGTTCTTCTCATTCTGTGCCCTAAGTTTCTGAGAACTTCTTATTCAAACTTCAGAAATCTTGTGAGTCTTGTTCTTTTCTTTTCATTTCTAAATGGCTAGAACTAAGATTCCTGTTATTGCCCAAAGATCTCATTCACCCTCTCCCACTCATTCTGTTGATAGTGCTTCTGCAACTCCGGTACCAACACCCTCATCTCCTAGAATGTCTTCTTCATCTACACCTCATCCTAAACCCAAAACCAAAAAGAGAACTTCGGCCAAGAAACCTCATCTTAAGCCTCAAATAGCCAAGAAGGATCAACCTCCACAAAAGAAACCAAAGGGTGTGATTTTCAAAGAACTAGTGGTTACCCGGTCTCAATCTAAAGAGGTCCAAGGAAGAGGAAAGAAGAAGGATACTGAGCAACCACAACAATCCTCTTTTTCCTCCGATGACACATTCAACATGCAACTTCGGGAAGCAATGGAGAGGTCAAAACTTGACAAGTTGGTTGGGAAAATTGCTTCTCAAGCCGGTGTCTCAAGTTCACACCCTCTGTTGTGAAAACTTTTTATTGCAACATGAAAACCCATAACATTATGTCTAGGGCTGGAGAATTGATTAAGGAAGCAGTATCTACTACTGTCAGAGGTCAATTCATTATGATGTCTGCTAAGATTATTAATGATTTACTTGGGTATGTTGCACCACCTTTAGATCCACCCACTCTCTCAGCCAATGAAGCCTTCTGGCTTTTGAGACCAAAAGACCCAGTAGGCCCCCTAAATTTTAAGCCTATTGACATGCCTGATTCTCACAGAGCCCTTCACTACATATATTTTCATAGCATGGTTAACAAGTCCAAAAATTTTACCCATTTTGCTCAAAAGGATTATTATTTGTTGGCCTCCTTCCTAGCCAGGCAACAAAGAAATGTGGGGGAAATCATTTTCAGTGAGATGAGAAGATTTCAATTTTCTTCATCAAAATCCGTGACTATACCATATCCTCAGATTGTATCTCTCATCCTTATGAAAAATAAGATATGGTACTTGGAAGGAACTAAGAGGGTGCTCATTCCAAGGTTTGGCAAGACTCAACTGACTCATATGAGTATCAATCTTCCAGTGAGTCGAACCAAGGCTACATCTCAGAGGGAAGTCACTCTATCAAGAAGTGATGAGGCTTAGTCATCTGCTCAAGGTCAGGTTCCCCCTCCATCTTTCCTGAATGCATCACTCTCCAATCATTTGACTGATGTGATCAATCAAGCAGTGTCTGGCTTGAAAAAGGAATTAATGACTGAGTATGAGAAGTTGGTAGACAAGATGGAGCTACAGGTCTTAAAGTTGGTAAACAAGGCTAATACCAACTTCGACTTGATGTTTAAGACTCAGGAAGACATGTCAAGAAGGATAACTGATATGGAGATCTTCTTACGTTCTCACTTCCCGACTGCATCTTCAGAAGTGCCACCTGAGACCACACCTGCCTCAACTTCACCTCCTCATCCACAGACACATGTTCTCTTCACTGATCCAAATTCTAATATTGATAAAACATATGATCGGTCGCCTTCACCACCACCCTCAGCCTCTGTTCCACAGCCATCATCTCCACCCTTTATGCTAGTACCAGTTGACCCTTCTACTGCCATGGTACCCTTTGTCCCATCATCTGATATCACTTTTCCTTAGCCCCCTTATGATGTTGATAAAACAGGGGAGAATGATGTGTGATGATTTTCTGAGCTATCATGGGATGTATTGGGTGTTTGGGTACTTTTTATGTATTGGGATTATGGTTGTATACGGACTTTATGGGCAGTTAATGATTTATGCTTAATATTGTATGTTTCTTAGTTTATCATTAATGGCTATTTTCACGTTATCAAGTTTTTCTATTCAGTTTAATTGTTTCTGTGATACTGTGCTTTATCTTGGTTGTTAAAGTATCCAGAGGAAGTGTTGCAGGGAACATATGTAGATAAGTGCAAAAATCTGAACTTGAATCTAAACTTTGGGGAAAATATGCATTTGGAAACATTGATGTTGTATTTAAAAATTTTTCACTCTAATCAATTTTTTTTCTTAAAACCCATCACAAAGGTTTTGTCATCATCAAAAAGGGGGAGAATGTTAGATCTCAAGTTTTGATGATAACAAAAGGCAATTTTGTGCAAAGCATAGTTTTATGAGTTTAAGGAATGATTACAAAGTTACCAAATGCATATGGCAAAGTTCTGTGATGTTTGCTGTCACATTTAACTGATGTACTCGAGCATAAGAACTAGTACTCGAGCATGGAGCTCTTTTGTACTCGAGCAGATACGAGTGATAGCCAGAAAGTGTTGCCCAAGAGCAAACTACTATCATTTTTACTGATGCACTCGAGCACTGGAGATAGCACTCGAGCATAAGACTCTTTCTCACTTGAGCACATGCGAGTGAGGGACTGCAAGTGCTTGGCCGAGAGCAATTCCTGTCATTCCTTCTGATGTACTCGAGCATTGTAACCAACACTCGAGCATGAAACTGGTTTGTACTCGAGCACTAGTGAGTGAAGGACTGTAAGTGTTTGGCCAAGAGTCATGAAGGTTAGAAAAACACAAGTATGCTGAGTGAGGCTTCATATGCCTGAGTGACACATCAGCACTCGTGAGTGAGAAATCTAACTCTCTCAAATTCTGATGCAAGTGCTGATAACAAGAGTATATTACATGAGAATATTCTTCTCACTCGAGCAGGAGTATGTGTGCTCGAGTGAGGGCCCACATCACCTGCGAGTGTAAAATCTCACTCTTGCTAAAATGGTATGCGAGTGCTATCCAGAGACGGGTCTCTTAATGTAATGAGCAAGGGCACTCGAGCAGAAGGAGTTGTGCTCGAGTGAGGCCCCACATCACTCGTGAGTGAGAAAATGAACTCTCTGAAATCCTGTAGAAGTGCAAGTATAAAACTGAAGAACAAGGAGAAAATTGGTGAGTTCACTCGAGTGAGCCCATCCATGCTCGAGTGATACTCTGCCAGAAGACAATATGCACCAGTCTTACAGCGTTCAATTCGAATATGGTTTAATGATATTTATTTATCTTATCATCACTTATTATTATTATTTAACAACATTTTGAATGTATTATAAGTGTGATACAGGAGGATGAACGTTTGAAATAAATAGACGCGAAGGAAGTCAAACAACGGCAGACAACATCATTACAAGCACGTACCTACCACATTTAAAGTTTTCAAACGTGCGCATGCTGTTCCACAGTAACAAGCCCCGCTCCACAATGATCGTTATTCAAACGGGCAAAACTGAACGTTTATAAATACAGAGTTCCAGAGATCGTCAATAACAACAAAGCATAAGAATTCACAAACAAATCCACGAGCCTCTGTTATTCATATTTCCTCTGTATTCATATTGATCTTCAGTGTTTATCATATTTGCTCTGTAAGAGAGTCCATATACATTTCAAATTCTATTTTCATTTAATCTCAAGGTATTGGGACCTTGAGAGGGTAGATATCTTTACGAGAGAAGCAGTTGAGAGAATTCCTAGCAAAACCTTCCATTCATAAGACTTATAAGATACAAGCAGTAGAGAATGTTGCTACTCGTAAGACGTACAGTGGTATAAGTAGGAGAGAACGTTGCTGCTCATAAGACTTGTATACGTAAGCAAGTGGGAAAGGTCATAGGTTGTTTTTCTGCACGTAAGACTTGTCGTAAGGGGGAGAGAAATTTCTTAGTGTGAGAATATTTCTGCTCGTAGTCTATTCGAGGACAATTGTTGTTTTGTGGCATTCTGAGAGCCCATTGAATCTTGGAAGAATAGTGAAAATCTCAGTAGGTCTTGATCTCTGAGGACTAGACGTAGGCCTGGTTTTTAGGTCGAACCAGTATAACTCTCTGTGTTCCAATATTCTCAACTCTACTCTGTCTACGACTATTTCATATCACCACATCAAGCGAAAAATTTATCACATCACCCAATTCAACCCCCTCTTAGGTGAAGCTTGCCTCTTTCATGTCATACATAGCATATCATAACTATTTACAGTTGTGCAGAGAAATATAAATATCATACATCCTACATACTACTGTACATAACATATTGTCTTTTACATATCCAAAATATCATTTCCTTGTACCCTCCCAAAACTACTGACTCTAACTTATCCTTTCTCTGTCTATTGTTTCAGCCTAACTGCCCTTAACTCGTATATGTGCCAGTCAGCTCCGGTCACCCAAAATATACCTCACAGGCCCCATATCACAGTTTAGTGTACATGAAATCCCGCACCAGACCTTTGATGTGCTTCTAGAAAGCCCAAAAGTTTGCCTTCCGGACTCGCTCGACAATGAGGTTCTTCTGTCGGTTCTAGAATGCTGTGTCCGGAAAGAAGTTCATCGTGGAAAGAACCCAGCACTCGTCGGTCACTATAAGCCCCAATGATATCTGTAGTCCATACAACATCTCTACACTGTCAAGGAATGCATCGTACCGACCTCTCAGGGTATTGTGCTCTTGCAATGCCCGATAATACTTGGACATGAGAAGGTAGAACAACTCCATATCTGGCTTCAGATTGTACGGAACCTAAACCGGCTCTGCCTGAGACTCAGTGTCGCTTAGCTCGTCCTCTGACATCTCTTCCGGCTTGTAGTCAGAATCGTACTCCTCTGGCACCTCTCCAGTCTTGCCAACCTCTGTCAATCCTGGTGAAGCCGGCCTCGGCTCCGGACCGTATACATGCAGTCTCAGCACGCTCTTTTGTGCCGTGTAGCACATTTTCATACCGCCATCTCCAAAGTATTCGATCATTGGTCCTCGGTATGGAACACACTGATTCACCGTCATCTCGCTGTGACTACTAACCACGATTGTATGCTCACTCTGACCATCCATGATGTCCTGTCGCCATGCAAACAAAACCATATCAGTATACCATTCTGATAATGCCATAACCGTTTATTAGCTCTAATACCAAAAATGTCAACACCCGTTTCCATTTTGATATTCACAGAGTAATAGAGACCAAGTTCCACAGGCATACAGAAACGTACATATATACTGATAAAAGTATTTGTTTACAGTCCAAAGTTAAGATACAAAAGGCGACAATATTTACAACATAAGCTATCTATAACCACAGACTTTAACTTCGCCTCAAGACATGTGCTAGTCACTTTCCTTTATCTACGTCCTTGCCTTTTGATCCGCTAGCACCCGTTGAGATGTTTGGTTTAGAAAAAGGGGTGAGATTCCGAAGAATCCCAGTAGAAACATGCTATCATTCATAGAAAATGCGGAAAGTAAATATGATATATGCCATTTATGTACCAATTAATGAACAATATAAACATATTATCTGCATGTATACATGAGTAGGGCCCAGCCCCATAAATCTGCACCAATTGGATTCTCACCAACTCCAGTGTAAGTGCCTCCAGCACTACTGGCCCCTTTCTGGGAAAAACATGTTGATTGATAAAGCGCATTTACAAACAATGGCATCCGCACAATCATAAAATTATGGCATGATGTATGAAGGATAATGTCCCTACCTCGAAGTTCTATCGACCCCTTTTTGTATGCCTCGTGAAACATGTCGACTTTCGGCTCCCGATTCGGTCCTAAAATATTAATGTATAAGAAATAGGTCATAAACTATCCAAGTATCATTTTAGACACTTCCATAGTGTTTCTTGTGGTTATATTAGCCTATGGTGAAAATTTACCAAAATGCCCCTAGGACCCCGACCCAATGGCATGTTTTCCCAAATTTTTGACTAGGGCTATCCTGCCATATTTTCGTCCAAGGAATCCATTTCCTCACTCAAAATTACCAAATTCAATGTCAAATTACAAAATTGCCCTTGGCGGCCCTACTTTTAGGGTTTAGGGGTGTTTCCGTAATTATGCTTTCTCGGCCTTTTTCGAAAAAGTGCCCAACTGTAACCCCACCTATATTTGCCCACTGAATCCAATGGAATCATCAAATCATTGAAAATCCAACTCTAACACCCTCAAACATCCCTGGAAAAAATTATGGTGTTCTGAGGGAAAAATCGGGGTTTTATGATTACGGCTCCTTAAACGTGTTCCTTTCTACTCCTAACCACTTTATTAACCATCTAATTGAGTTATAACAACCATTTGAACTAAAATTGGGAAGCATAACTCTTAGGCACACACTTTTCAAAAATTTAAAACCAATGGCAATCCGGCAAAATTTCATTGATTAAATTGCCCACAGCAGTCAGAATAGTTAATATACGAAGGTTTGGAAGTTACCTCGAGCTCCCACAAGCTTTTCCCCAAATATGGCTGAAACCTTAACCCTTGGGAAACAAATTTTTGAGCTTCCAAACCTTAAAGAAAAAAGAGGAGTAGCTTAGGGTCGGAGTTATACGCGTTAGGAGCTAAATCGTCGGAGAAATCGGCTTACCTTGCGAGATTTCTTCCCTTTCTCTCTCTAAACTCTCTCAACTTTCTCTCTCTTATTTCAGGTCTGTTGCATCACGAAAATGGGCTGAAGAGGAAGATGATGATATATTTATCTTATATTTTGCATTATGTTATTCATTTGTTTTATTTTCTAAAATTTCAAAAATGAACTTATGTACATAAATCCTTATGTATATTTAACTATGCTCATTAAGTCCCATCAATATTTCCTTATTTATGACACATGTAGGAGACACCTAGGGGTCCTTCCCTATGGTCTCAATTGGCTTCACAACTTGTTCCAGTTACGTTTACACGTAAAGTCTCAATTTTGGTCAAAATTGCACTTTTTGCTCAAATTTTCCATAAATTCATATTAAATTGACTAAAATATTCTAAACATATTTTTAACCTTTATTTTCCTTAATTAATTAATTGAAATTAACTTCAATTAATTGAAAAATAATTTATTTTGTGCTATTTTGGCAAAATTACGATTTTGCCATTACCTTTCTAATCCAATTTCTTCTCTTATTTTTATTTGGCCAGTTTCCATATATTTTTGGACCAAATATTTTCTCTAATATTCCTTCATTTTTGGACCTTAATATTGGGCTTTTTAAATTATCCAAATTAATTCCATAATTATTTTTGCCCAATTTCCCATGAAATTGAACATTTATGAAATTCATAAATTCCAAATTCATGAATATTCACCATTTTGTTGAAATTCTTAAATAATTACAATATATTTGATGAATATAAAATTTGGGGTGTTACACCTTTGCTGTGATATTGTTTTTCTTTGTTTGAATTTTTTTACCTCTCTCTTCATATAATATCTCCTGCACAATAAAATAGGATATTAGTAAATTTTATGTCAAAATTTCTTTTTATCCTAAAATTAATTAAAAGATAGAAAATTTATAAAATATAATTAAATAGGTATAAAATATTAATAAATTTAATCAATTGTATCCTAAAATATTTACCTATTTAATTACAAAATATATATTTATAACTAATTTCCTTTCTTGAATTAATTTGCTCATTTTCTCATGAATATGAATATTTCAAAAATTCATAAGTTTCAAATTCATAAATATTCACCATTTTATTGAATTTCTCAAATAATCACGATATATTTGGTGAATAAAAAATTTGGGGTGTTACAAGTTGCATCATAAAGATTGTATAAAAATTATTTTGATTTCTATCTTTACCCCTAAAAATACTATAAATTCAAAAAAAAATTCACTCTTTATCCCCTCATTGAAAATTGAAAATGAAGACGTATATGGAATAAATCAATTAATGCTTCACAAATTCATGCAAAAGTTACTTATATTTAGGATGATAAAATTTTTCTACACACTATTTAGGGTTAAGGGGTAAAAGTATCTATAAATTTTTCTCAAAAGTGCATCCACCACCATTTTTTTGTATGCAAAAGTAACCATGAACTTTCAAAAAAGGGGCAAAAGTGACACTTCCGTTAAAACTAACGGCCGTCAACTCCAGTGCAAAAGTACCAAAATACCCCTATCTAAAAAAAAGTTATGGTGGTGGACGCACTTGTGAAAAAGTTTATGGGTATTTTTGCACTTTTTAAAAAAATTTTATTGGTATTTTTGCCCCTTAACCTTTTTTAAGATAGGGGTATTTTGATACTTTTACACTGGAGTTAACTGTCGTTAGTTAGTTTTAACGGAAGTGTCACTTTTGCCCCCTTTTTGAAAGTTCATGGTTACTTTTACATCAAAACAGAGTTTATGATGGTGGATACACATTTGAGAAAAGTTTATAGGTATTTTTACCCCTTAACCCAACTATTTATATTATGGACTAAAGGGAGTAGTGTGATAATAATAGTGAAATTACTATAATGCCCTGCCACTACTTTTTGGTCCAATCTTTGCAGACTCAGCTTTCTTTTCCTGTTAGTACAATTAAAACCACTTGTTGTTTTGAAATGATATATATGGATGTTTAGGGACCCTATAAGGAACCTACACATAAAGGCCGGCTTTCACTATTTCTTAACAATTGTGGATGATTTTTCACATGGGGTTTGGGCTTTTCTCATGTCACATAAATCTGAAACTGTCATGCATATCAAAACTTTTCTTAACTATGTTTCCACTCAGTATAACGTAAATATTAAACGGGTACGAAATGATAATGGTTTGGGGTTTGTGAACTCCATGATCAAATCTTTATTTCATAATAAAGGTATCTTACATTAGACTTCTTGTCCCTACACTCCCCAACAAAATGGGGTTGTGGAAAGGAAACATAGACATTTATTAGCAATTGCTAGATGTTTGATGTTGCATGCATGAATACCCACTAAATTTTGGGGCGAAAGCATTAAGGCTACATCTTACTTAATCAATAGAACACCCTTTAAGGTGCTGAATTTTTTAACTCCATATGCATTGATACATGGTAAGGTACCTTCCTTAGGCTACTTGAGAGTGTTTGGATGCTTAGCCTTTGCCACCAAATTGCATGATGTAGATAAATTTCATCCTAGGGCAAACGCATTTGTGTTTATGGGTTATCCTACAACTCAAAAGGACTACATATATATTATATAATTTGAATACAAAAATGCTAATGGTTAGCTGACATGTAAGCTTTGTGGAAGAGAGATTTCCTTTTGAAGAAAAAGATGGCTACAATCCAGGGGGAGTCTCTTCATCTGTACCTAACCCTCCTAACCCTTTTGTATATGAAAATGAGGTCTTACCATTGAACCATATTTTTATATGAATTTTCCATGATTAATTTGGGATTTTAATGTATTTCCTGGGACATTATTGTATTATTAAGTATTAATTTTGGTTAGGGGCAATTATTTTGAATTAATGAGAATTAGGGGCAAAAATGGTCAAAATTCATTAATTATTATTTTTTTATATTGTCCCTTGAACTTTTATTACTACTGTGTGCTTAATATTACATTTCAGGTGTTTGGAAGAAAATTGTAGATTTTGGAGGTCAAATTAATATTTTGAAGATTGGGGAAATCACAGAAAAGGGCCCTAGATTTTGGAAAAATTACAAAAATATGAAGAAAAGGACAGGGTAGAAATACAGATCAAGACCCAAAAGTTTCAGAAATTTTAGTCTGGCCTCACAACTATTTCAAAACAAGCAATTTAGTCCCTCAAGGAAAGGTTTTAGAGTTTTTATTTTGGTCCCTGGGTCAAAACACGTCATTTTGACCAAGGGATCCAATACTCACTGGATGTAGCAAACGGACCCGAGAGTGATTTTAGAACAGAAACAAGAGGACCCGGTGGACATGGAATATGGATATGCTGAGACCCGGATTGAAGGCGAGCTGGGTTTATATAAACAGAGAGCGCCGCAATCGAGAATCATCACCATCATCGCATCAGCTTCATCTTCGATCATCTTCCTCTTCTGCTCAAGGTCGCCGGCGACCTCCTTTCCTTCATCCATTGTCGCCGGCGACCTCATTGAAGACACAGGCACCGTGAGCTGAAGGGAGACTAAGACAGAGCTGGTGAGCGGAAGGCACAGTTGGAGGGAGCTCAGAACTTCTGCCGTTGGCAGTACACCACCGTCGAGCTTCAACGTCTCATCATCATAACCACCACCGGAGACGGCAGCTTGAAGCACCACCATGAACCACCAGTCTTCCTCTGTTCTCGGATTCCACTACACCACCAGCATCATCTTTTCCATTCACAGACCACCACCATCGTTAACACACTACGCGTCCAGACCAAAGCACTACCGTCCCTCTTCACCATTCCACTTTTCTCCAATCTTGGTGTCGGTTCTTCATATTTTTTTTTATGGATCTTCATTGTCTTGCTGAACCAGTTGCTGCCAAAATTTCAGCAATGAGAGGCTGATTCATTTGTGCTTCTTGGTGATGATGAATTGTGCTTGAGCTTATTGGACTACAAAGAGGAGTTTTGTTATCATTCCATTAGTCTAAAATTATATATATTTGAATTACCTAGTTTTAGGAATTTTTATATATGTGATTCTGGAACTGGGAATAATGTTAATTGTCTCTTTTGGTTTGATAATTGTAGTTGAGATTGAATTTTATAATGTGAAGATTATATATGTTTGAATTTCTTTGTGGTTGCAATGAGATTATGTTAATTAGCGTGTTATTGTCTAGTTAATGTGGTTGATTTGTATCCTTGAGGGGCTGTTTAGCACTCAAATCCAAGAAGATTCATGTTGCATTATTCTAATTTCAATTGCACATTAAGTGGTTTTTAACAATATCTCAAGAGGTAGTAGTTAGCTATGTTTGTAGGAGCTACTATTAATTGGGAATATTGGACTCAAGTGTTATCTTGAGGTTGTTCTTAAGACTTAATGCATTTTTACCTCCCATAATCTTTTTTTTGAGCAAGGATTATCACTTCTTCATTACCAAGAGCATTCTTTATTCATATTTTCCATTTCATACCATTCCATTCACTCATTCTCCATTTTTATAAGAAAAATACCAAAAATATTAGATTAACTTTTAATTAACAATTACATTTTCTTTTAATTATTAATTTCAAAAACCAAAAATCGTTTTCCCCTTGTTTTAATTGCATTTGCATGATAATTAATTTACTTAGGTAGCTCAATAAAGGCTCCTCAAGTGAGACGACCCGAGTGTTGCATTGTACTGCAATTCTTGGATTAAAAATATTTTGCATTTGACCCCAAGACGTAAAGACACGGTCAAATCATCTTACCACAGGAAATTTCTGACAGTTTTGAGGGTAGGATTGAATCAAATATCTTAAGCATGCCTCCACCTCCTTCACATAGATACTCCATGAAAAGATATGAGACCTCCTAGGTGGCTGCAGGACTATGACACATATGATTTAGCCTCTAAACGTATAGAGGCAGCATCAAATGATTAGAATAACATGGAACATGATGATTCACAGAACAGTGATTCCAGCCAGCATCATGACCAAGAAGCTAGGATGATTAACCAGGGAGTTGTTCCTTATCGTATCCAAAATTACTATACTTGTTCAAATTTATCATCTTCATACAAGGATTTTGTCTTCTGTGCTAACTCTTTTCTTGAACCTAGGACATTCCAAGAGGTTATTAGAGACCAAAAGTGGATAGAAGCAATGAAGGAAGAGATTAAGGCTCTAGAGTTGAATCATACTTGGGAAATTGTTGATCTTCCGGAAGGAAAGAATCCAATTGGATGTAAGTGGATCTACAAAATCAAGTATGATTCAAATGGTAATGTGGAAAAGTATAAGGCCCATTTAGTAGCTAAGGGGTACAGTCAAACAGAAGGTGTGGATTATTATGAGATATTCTCACTGGTGGTAAAAATGGTGACGGTAAGAGTAGTTCTCACTCTTGTAGCAGTAAATAATTGGGGTATCTTCCAAATGGATGTGCATAATGCATTCCTACAAGGAGATCTTCATGAAGAAGTATACATGGTAATTCCTCAAGGTTTTAAGGATGTTGGAAAAGGGAAAGTGTGCAAGTTAACCAAATCCTTGTATGGGTTAAAGCAAGCGTCAAGGAAATGGAATGCCAAGCTTACACTTGCATTAGTTAAAGGAGGGTTCAAACAAAGTTTGCATGATTACTCACTATTTGTAAAATGGAGAAAAGGTGATATGATTTAGTATTGGTGTATGTAGATGATTTACTCATCACAAGTAGTAATAGTGAAGCAATCAAGGAAACAAAGGAGTATTTACATACTCAGTTTAGAATTAAGGATTTGGGTGTTGCAAGATATTTCTTAGGACTAGAAATAGCAAGATCCAGGGTTGGAATAGTGTTAAATTAGCGAAAATACACACTAGATTTAATCAATGATGTGGGGTTGAGTGCAGTTATTCTAGCAGCGACCCCAATGGAGTAGAATGCAATGCTTGTAGAACACCCACGGGCTGATACAATAGAAATATATAAGCACCATAGGAAGAAAGAGAAGAAACCAAAGAAAGTTGATGCAAAACTAAAGCAACCTGAGATATATCGGAATTTAATTGGTAGGTTGTCATATTTATCTGTCACTTTACCTGATATTTGTTACTCTGTGCAGGTTTTGAGCCAATTCCTTGTAGAACCAAGGGAGTCATATCTGAATGGAGCAATGAGGGTGCTACACTATTTGAAAGGGACACTGGGGCTAGGTATTCTTTTATCTTCAAATAGTCAAATGAAGCTGGAATGTTATTGTGATTCAGATTGGGCTGCATGTAAAGATAGTAGGAGATCATTGACAGGATATGCAGTGAAGTTGGGGAAGTCATTAATATCCTAGGAGTCAAAAAAGCAGAATACAGTGAAGTTGGGGAAGTGAAGCGCTTGGGCATGTGACCTCGGAGGTAGCTTGGGTTGCTGGTTTATTAAAAGATTTGCATATTATTGGTGTAGAACCTGCTGAGGTATTTTGTGATAGTCGAGCAGCAATACATATTGCCAGCAATCCTGTATTTCATGAAAGAACTAAACACATTGAGATAGATTGTCACTTTGTTAAAGAAAAATTACAAGAAGGTTTGATAGACCTAAAGCATGTAAAGTTAGAAGAACAATTGGCTAACATATTGACAAAGGGCAAAGGAATGGAAGCTCACAAGTATTTGCTTGGCAAGTTGGGAGCCATTGATATATATATCCCCAACTGGAGGGGGAGTATTAGTGTTAGTAGTTAGTAATGTAATTATTGGAGTAGTGTTGTATTCTTGTATTGACATAGGGCTTGCTCCTATATAAGCAGGCATAAGGCGGTCTGTAAACTTGACTTCGCCAATATGAATAATAGAAGTTCATTTCATTAACACTTTATAATATAAGCCTCGAATGGGGAAACATTGATCAAATAAAACAAAGTTAAAGATAATGAATTTTTTCTCGAAGTTTCATGGAAAAACTATGCTGTATGGTTTTCATCTCATCACGTTTGGCAATTAGTATTTGATGTTCATTTTCACCATAATAACTCCAAAGACTAAAGACTTTGCAATTGACGAAGACCATTAACAACCCACACGATATCATTATGTCCATTTGTCATTGGACGTCCATACTCCAACGACTTTGGCGCGTAAAAGCCATTCAAGATTGCTCTATATCAAGACTATTTGCCCGCACTCATTTGGTGATCACTTTTTGTATCCAAATTTTTGTTCATTTACAAGATAAATAAGAAAATATATAAAACAAATAAGTGTAATTACAAGAAAAATAAGGGGACTTAAAAAAACACTTTTAGAATTAACAAGAGAAGTGAAAGAGTTAACAAGAATATTTTGGTTATTCATAAGATAAATAAAGAAAATTATAATACAAATAATGGTATTCACAAGATAAATAAGGAGATTTAAAAAAACTCGTTTGGAATTAACAAGATAAATGCCCTTTGACTTGTGAATGGCGTTAGCTTATTTATTTATTTATTTTGTCAAATAATGTAAACCTATACTGTCTGCTTTTAAAGCTCAATAGGTTTGTAAATGACATGAAGGGGTCTGTTCTCTAACTAAAGCTTCAAGGTAGAGTGGGTCTTTAAATATTTTGAATTATTATTAAAATAGAAATCAATAAACCTGGTGGTGTTGGCAAAACTGGTGCAGGTATAACGTCTATAGAACGTGTTACTCCTATTCCGAAAGGGGTGTTAGCTATGATTGAAAAGCTCAGCCGAGATTTCTTTTGGAATCAACATGATGAATCCAAGAAGCTGCACCTGCTTTCATGGGACGTTCTTAAGAGACGAAAGTGTGAGGATGGCTTGGGTATAAAAGACTTGCACTGTCAAAATAAAGCTTTTCTCATGAAATTGTGCAGGGGTCTTATCAAAAAACCGGATGCCTTTTGGGTGAAATGCTTAAGAGCAAAATACGCATGTGGATCTGCTGTTGTTCCACATGTTCAGAGGTGGCGTAACCAATCGGCGGTTTGGTGTGGGGTGGTGACTGTCTGGGACGATTTCTTAAGAGGCCTCGGCAAATGCCTGAGAAGTGGCCGAAATACGCTTGCTTGGCAAGAATGCTGGACCTCTGTGGATAAGCCTCTTAAATACTTTATCGACAAAAACAGCCACCTTGTTGATTTGAGTGCTAATGTTTGCTCCTTTAGGACTCAATCGAGGCATTGGGATAGAGCTAAATGGGAATCCTTCCTCCCAAATTGGGTGGTGGATAAAATTTTGTTGATTCCCCCTCCTTCGGGCTTTGATGAGGATACTATCTGTTGGCAAAATGCTCCTGATGGGAACTTTAGTGTAAAATCAGCATACGACGCAATCTTTCATCAGCACATTCATAGCCATCATGATCATTGGCAGACTCTACGGCGCTGGGGAATTCCTGAACGTGTCAAATTCTTTCTATGGCAAGTATTCCATGATAGGCTTCCCACTAATGAGATCAGAGCGAGGCACAATCCGAGAGCCTTAAACACTTGTCCTTTTCAGTGTGATAGTGTAGAGAGCATCCTTCATATCTTGAGAGATTGTGAGCAAGCTCAGAGAGTGTGGTTAGCTTTAACTAACCCTTTATATTATAGTATGTTTTTCTCTGGTAATTTGCAGGATTGGCTCAATTGGAATTTACAGCACTCACCAGGAAACAACAAGATGGCTAGATGGCCTTGGCAAAATGTCTTCAGTACCGCATGTTGGATACTATGGAAAAACCGTTGTAGCCAAGCTTTTGAAGGGTCATCAGACAGCCCGAAAGAGATTGTTCACAGATGTATTTATCAGCTCTCAGAAGGTGTGCAGAACGGCAAGTTTCGGCATCAGATATTCCAAGTCCCAGAACGAGGAGTGCTTCACTGGCAACCTCTTGATCCGGGCGTTCATCGCTTAGATGTTGATGATTCAGTTCTCAGGGACGGCCAGGCTGCTTGTGGAGGTGTTATTCGTGATCATCAGGGTAATTGGATACGTGGATTTCAACAGAAGTTAGGACATACTTTCCCAACTGCTGCGGAAATCCATGCAATCCGATGTGGCCTCCTGCTATGTAAACAGTTGGGGCTAAAGAAAATCAGGATATTCACTGACTCACTTCAGGCAGTCCATCTATTATCCACTTATTGTGACTCGGACCATCCATTGTACGATGTGATCTTGGCAACCAGATCTCTTATTTATAGTGATTGGGAGGTAGAAATTTCCCACGCTCACAGGGAAAGCCTTTGTTGTGCGGATTATCTTGCAAGAATGGCACACATGATTCCGCAGGAGCATGAGGAACTTGGGATTTCCCCAATTCAATGTTTTCATTTCTTTGCTTTGGACTGTGGTTTATTAGACCATGAACATCCTGTAGGACCTAGCCTATAGTGGGTGTCATTTTCAAGCTTTGCTTGCCTTTGTATCAAAAAAAAAAAAAGAACGTGTTACTCCTGTTCAATTAATATATAACTTGTAGTTGGGAAAGTAAATTTACTAAAACAAGAAAATTCATTGTAGAATTTAAAGTTCTACTTATTGTAAGCGTTGCGAGGATATTTCCCAATCTAAGTAACAAGAGAAAGAATCAAGAGGTCATAAGATCCATTTGGAATACATATCAATAATAACTGAAGACCCATGACACTTTCATGCAAATAAAGAAAGTAAATCCATATTGTGTGAATCCATCATTCATCTTTGGGAATTCACGTGTTCCAATTCCAATTGTGTGGGGGCCATTAGGCTCCTTTTGTATTCAGTTGTGTGGGACCACTATGTTGTGGTGTTCATCCCACGTACATTTACCAATTTCATGTACATTTTCAGCATACAAGCTTCAAAGACGGAAGACTTTCCATTAACAATGATTTTTTTATTCTTCTTTGATTTTGATTTTTCAAAATAATTAGAAAAATAAAAGTAAATTAACATTAATTTGTTTTCAAAATCCTATTGGAATATTTGCTGAACGCATTTGGAAAAGTCTTTTAAGTAAGACAAGGACCATAATAGCAGTAGTCGCAGAATTTTGAATCTCTGCTTCAGTTGAAATGTTAGGGATCAGTGTTTGATTTCTTGTTTTCAAAATATTTTTTTATTTTAAAAAATAAAAAAATGAATAAACATGTTTCAAAATGTGTTTTTGGCTATGTGCTTTTTTAAAAAAAAAAGTCAAAATTTGTTCTAAAATATAAAAAAGTCAGAATATTTTTTTTATATTTTGTTCTTAAGAAGTATCTACTTCCCAGAAGATGAGTTTGTCAATGCTAAAAGTGGTTCCAAAACTTCTTGGTGCTGGTCGAGGAGAAACCTACTCTGCTTCAAAGCAAGTGGCGGTAAGAAAAAGTAATACTTCTATAATTTTAACTTGCCAAAAAAATAGTGATAATTAATCTACAAGTCTTTTTAGTTTCAGCTAATTTTTAATAATTTCTTTATAATTTTTTTTTTCATTTTTATCATATCATTATACTTTCAATTATTTTAAATCAAGTCCCCCTCTAGTTTTTTTTTTTCTATTTATCTGGTCCTTACAGTTTCCTCTATTGTTCAATTAGGTCCCTATAATTTTTTATTCTTAATTCTATAATTTCTAATAATATCCTTGAATAAATATAAAATATAATATTATTAAAAATTATTTTCAATATTATTGTATAAATATAATATTCTATGAATAAGCACTAAGTTATTCTACTAATTTTATTTTGACATCTTTTCAAAATTTTAAGTAAGCATATACTTATATTATTTATTTTATAGATCTAATTTTTATTTATTTTTATCATTATAATTTTCGAATGGATTATAAAATTTTCTAAGCAAATAATATAATTATAGTTGATTATTATAATTATATTAATTATTTATATACAAATTTATTATATTAATTATTTTATATGATTATATAATTATTAATTTAAATTAATTATTAACATTTAAATTTTAATGTTATTCATTTAATTTTAAATTAAATTGATAAATACAAAACTATGGAAACTTTCTAAAAATAAGTGAAAGTATAAGGACCCAATAAAAAGGAAAAATAATTATAGGGATCCAATTAAAAATTGGTTGAAACTATAGGGACTTATAAATTAATTATATCTTAAAAGTATATAATTCTAAATGTTAAAAATAATGAGTTGTTTTTATAAATATCATGGGACCACTATGCCGTGTCTGGTATTCATCTCACGATTAGCAATCTCATGTCCATTTTCACTATAAAAACTCCAAAGATTGAAGACTTGATATTGATGAAGACCATTAACTACTTTGCCCATCTCACGTAAATACTCCAACCACTTTGACGCGTAAACAATACTTTCAAAGAGATTCAATCTTGCTCGATCCCATCAATATAAAGACTCTGTGGGTGCACTTATTTGGTAAACAAATGAAATAAAGATGAGTATGAAAGTAGTATTTTTATTACGCTTTGCTATAACTTGCTTTCATGTTAATGGTGCAGCTGCTGTCAATATGATAGAAAAGGAGAAACAAGCTCTGCTTCAGGCCAAATGGTGGAATCTTAGCAATACTTCGTCCGACTTCTCAGACCCTTGTCACTTGGAAGAGATACATTGCAATGACTTTGGGAGCGTTATTCAGATTAATCAACCAAGGATCACTCCACAACGACCTCAACTAGCAAATCTCAACTTCACTGCATTTTGCAATTTAAAATATTTGGTACTTTCTGGAATGGGTTTGATAGGTACCATTCTGACTCATAGGATCTCTTCATAATCTCAATTATTTGGACTTTTCTTATAGCAATCTTATTGGTGAGTTATATATCTTGCACTCTTAACTTTCAAATTCACTCAATTTCAAAATGTTATATTTACCTTTATAACTTAATTGAGTATTTGTTTTTGACAGGTACAATTCCAATATAGATAGGAGCTATTCAAAATCTCAATTATCTGGACTTGTCTCATAACAGCCTTACCGGTGAGCTTTCTTCGACTCTTACTATACGAATTTTTATTTGATCAGGAAAAACCTAGTCTAGAGTTGTGACTCAAAAGAAAGGGTTTTGACAGGTACCATTCTAAATTTTTTTTTTTAAATCGATGGTACCATTCCAATTCAAATAGATGATTTTCAACATCTCACATTTCTAAACTTGTCTTATAACAATATTATTGCAAGTGAGTTACCTCTCATCCTTACCCAAATTAAATTAAAAACTTAAGAAATAATACATTGAAGACATGTTTTAAAGGATTAAAATTCTTAGTATCTTGAGGGGAAAAAAGTCATTGTATCAAGAAGTCATTTTTAAGCTTTACGATATGAACAATTCAAATACTCCCTCCAAGTCTAAATATAAGATATGTTGATATAATTTTAGGAGATTAAGGAAGTTAAATAATTTGAATCTATAACAAAGTACACCACATGGTATGATGTCACGAACCAAAATCTGAGTCGTGACCGGTGCGTAGGCTAGCCAAATAATTCCACTTTGCCTAACAAACCTTGAACAAAGTACACTAGCTATAGAACAAACATTGGCAGAACAATAACAATACTTATTGAACTTCTATATTAAAATCACAATGAGAGAACAAACCTTCAACAATTAGCTTTAAGGATGCATATGCTATCCCATGTACTATATAACACAATGACTTTGACACCATTATAGTAGTCATGACATCACGCAATATAGTCTATAAGTTTATGAAGCATATCAACCACAATCCATCTCACTACACTACTACATATATGTCTATATTTGACGCTCCACACCTGACGGTTTTAATGAAAGCATTAAATATATAGAGGCAGAGTTTTAGGAATGACATACATAATGGTTTTTTAAAAGAACCGTTAAGTATATTAGAAAACATTTAATGGTTTTACACTCTAACCGTTATATATTAGATTGGTTTTTTTTAAAAGAAAATGATATATTTTATTTGATGATTGTTTGTGAAAAACCATCAAATATAAATTATGTATATTCGACAGTTGTTCAAAAGCAACCATCAAATATAATATATTTAACAGTTTTTTAATAACAATTGTTAAGTATACTCTTTTAAAAACACTTCCCAAACCTATTTTCGTTCGACATTTGATATTTACAAATTTATAGAGAGCTCACTTCTACACCTCCGACGACTCCATTCAGGCTCCTCCACCACCATATTTAATTTCACTCTCCTCCGTCGCTCCCTTGGTTGTTTTGCAAAAGTTAGATTACAAAAAAGCTATTTTTACCACTGCTAATCCAAATGGGCACTAAATCAATGTCGATTACTTAGTTGTAACCGAACCAAAGTGTTATTTATTTACCTCATAAATATAGTCTACGTTAATTATGGTTTAGCAACATAAAATAGTCTTACATTTTTTGGAGTTTCAAAAATCCTCAAATGAAACTAACAGAAGATACGGTTTTCACTAAACAAGAAAGCCATATAAAATCCAGCATGAAAAATTTTGAATTCTTTCTTTAACTTAAAAGAAAAGGCATAAGTTACAAAATTTCTTAAGGGAGGACACAAGCTTTCATAAACTTAGAGAGAGAGAGAGAGAGAGAGAGAGAGAGAGAGGGAGGGAGAGAGGGGTTTCAAAGCTATATGATATTGCAACAATTTAAGTTGCAAAATGTGTGTGTAATTTCATTTATGTCTAAACCAATCAAAGGCTAAAAGCAAAATAGCATCAGGGGAGGTTTTTAATTGGTGAAAACCAAAAATCCCGATTAAAAATGAGAAAATACGGGAAAATAAAAATTAATGGAAGAGAGGCTAAAAAGTAGTATAGTTTGTTTGATAGATTCTGGCAGTGTTTCATTGCATGGCTTTTGAAGGGCCATTTTAGGCAGCTAATTTATTTCTTAGGAGCCAGGTCATGTTTGTCTATTTATATTTTGTGACATAAGAGGACAAGAAGGGAAGAATTTAACATTGACAATGATTTTTCCATTCCAATAAGACGGCGATCTTCAATATTATGAGGACTATACCAGAAATAATAAGCACTGTGATATTACTATAAGTCCCTGCATGATAGCGGAGCCGGAGGAGGAATGGGCTCTCTTTTTGAGAGCCAGCTGGTGGTAAGAATTATAATGATAATGGAATCATGCTGTACAGTTTTTATCTCTATAATTTTTGTGCTTGGGGAAAAAAACTCTATAATTTTTGTGACATAACGCGGAATTCTCTTTAATTCTCTTTTAATAAAAAACTGGTGGAAAGAAAAAGTATGGACTTTGTTTAATTTCTTGTTTTGTACGTAAACGATTTTTTATTTTTCATAAAAAAATTGTTTGATGGATAACTTTTAATTAAATTTTTTGT
This sequence comes from Inga laurina, assembly GCA_963855925.1. Lineage (NCBI taxonomy): Eukaryota > Viridiplantae > Streptophyta > Magnoliopsida > Fabales > Fabaceae > Inga > Inga laurina. The sequence goes on from OY979708.1 coordinate 26,578,832, forward strand.
AAAATAAAAAAGGATATTTTTAAGGACAAACTCAAAACAATTTTTATGTGTTTTCTATTTTTCTGTCTTATTTTGTTATTTTTCCTAATTACCCTTTTTACTTATTATTGCGTTCTCTCGCGCTCAACTTCTTGGTTGCTTGTCTTCATCTACATCATCTCTTAGGGAGTGTTTGGTTTGTGGGGAGGGGAGGGGAGGGGAGGGGAGGGGAGGGGAAATTATAATTTTGGATAAAAGAAACCCAAAATTTACCTTCTCATTTTTTTAAAAAAATTTTGGGTTCCCGCCCAAAATTTACTCTCTCATTCCTTTTAAATTTTTGGTTCTCATCCAAAATTTAAATTCCTTCAACCCAAAAAAATAATTTACCCACCTTTTCAGTCCTTCCCCCTTCTCCCCTCCCCTCAAACCTAACACACCCTTAGTCCTCAAACTCTCCCTCTGTCATTGCCACCCTTTCCAGTCTCTTATCTTCTCTTAGTCCTTCATGTTAATTTTAAAAACAATTATTCCTAATTTTTTTTTTCTTCAATTGTAACTTTTATAAACAATCCTCAAAACATATTTTTTTTTGTTTTTTCCCAAAGCTTATTTTAAAAAACAATTTTATAAAAAAATTTAAAAACAAAAACACTCAGAAAACAAAAGCAAAGAAGGCCTAGACTTCTATGATTTGCCAATTTTCACTGTACAAGCTCTAAAGACCGAAGACTTGACAACTTTTCATTTGCCCATCTCACACGATATTATTATGTCCAACGACCCTTTTGACGGGTAAACCGTTGTATATATTGTTTGTGGGTGTGTCAAAGGAGAGAAATCTCATATAACTTAAGATTGAAAACGTCCTAGTATAAACTTAAATATGACCCTGAGTTAGTAAAATGATTGAAAAGAGAAGTCTTCAAACTGACGGTTAGAGTTTAATTTATTGATTTTAATGACATTTAAAAGGTTTTATTATATTAAATTATCATTAACACTTGTTTGATAATTGTCATTTTAATTGTTATTAAACCGTCTTTAATAGTCATTATTGTTGCTTAACAATCACATGATTTATACCTATAAAAGGCAATATACGGAGTAAGGTTCAAGGTAATTAAACCCGGACCGGTCAGTGAACCGATCGGGGTATTGGGTCATGGGTCAGTGGATCAGATCGGAGTCAAACTGGAGCTAAATAGGAACTAAATTGATGAGAAATTGAATTTTTTAGGCTTATAGTATGAAATTCTAAAGAAAATTTTTTTTGACAAAAAAGATTTAAAAAACAAATAAAAAAACTTGACCTGGACCGGTTTAGTGGCTAGGTCACCGGTTTCTGGTCTAGTTCGGCCGGTCTGGTCTGGGTTAGATAACATGAGTAAGGTTAGTAGGACCGAGGTTTTTAAGTGTTAAATGACGGTTGTGTTTTAAGAACCATCATTTTTCTAACTAAATAAATGATAATTATTAACTATAACTGTTATTTTTGCATTTTTGAGAATTATGCCTCACAATACATGATGGTGCATATGAATAATCGTTACTTTTAAGTGTTATATATTCTTGGGCGATATCTACCTCGACGTACATGACGTTTATTTACTGTAACCGTTATTTATCAAGCGTTGTATAAGCTCGAATCTATAATAATATCCTCAAATGAGTGGGCAGATCTATGTTTGTTAGCCCGAAGCTAATCTCCTATCTAGTTGACTCTCCTTTTCTTTCTTATTGCATCCAAAAGAAATCTTGCTTCGTTGTTCATTTGTATATCGGAATTTTGATTTTCTAATTCAACAAAAGGGAAGGTCATTCGAGTTACACTGATTTTTTGACCTAAATTGTAAGAACCGAAGCCTTGCAAAAATTTCTCCTCATATTCCTATAAAAAAAATTATAATTAGATCGAATCAAACCAACTCGTGGCCGTAGTTCCCTTCCAGAAAAAATCCAAGCACAAAAGTAAACATGTGCGCATGATCGAAGCCTTACCTTATTGTTTTGACCATTTCCAAGAGTCCACACAAACGTAAATATACCCAATTACTCAGGTTCCGCACTAAGATTCAAGTTAAAAGAGTCCAAAAGTCAAGACAAAAGCAAACCAACAAGACATTTATAAGGTGCATCCAAAGTCTTCATATTAAAAATTTTTATATTCTACTGACCAAAACATAAATAATTCTCTAGCGAAGTTTCATCTACAAATCCTCAATCAAAATAGCTTCAAAAATTCATGGACTGTGGTGAAAAATCATTTCCAAGAGATACATGAAAATGGCCCCCGCAATTTATTTTCCCATTTAAGAAACAGGACTAAAGTCGACAAATTCCTATTGGAGCAACATTTTAGGGTAAGCTGCTTAATTATATAGCAAATTAAGCCCAATAATCACGAAAACTTTGGACACACTAATGGCATCTCTATGAAGCTAAATACAACAATTTCTGGGCCAAACAACAAGCATTTCAAATTCCCCTTGAATCGCCTAGGTTTATTTATCCATACTGTCTTTTTTTTTTTAAAAATATAAATACCGATTGTTTTATAGTGTTATTTTTCTCTGTATTTCTCATTTTTTGAAACTCAGCCCAGCCACACAACTCAAGATATTAATTAAATCCTTTCTATTTGACGTCGCCATTATTACTGATAAAACAGTCATATTTTTTACTCGACTAAAATGCATAGACATTTTTTATTGAACTATATGATTTTAAATGGGCCCCATCAAATTATTTCTTCCCTTTAAACACTAGTCTTTCAACTAAATCAAAATTTTGTTATGGTGACCGGTTCGCGTTTTTTTTTTTTGGGTCAGTTGTAATCTGTTTTCTCTTGTAACTGTCCACCGGAATGACCACATTGCTCATAAATTAACAAACCCATTTCAATGACATTCGGACAAGCATGTTTCAACGAAATTCAAGAGCAATGGCGTTTGAAAGGGAAAACAAACTTTCATTTACTTTCTATACCTTCATTCTTAATACATATACTATGGAGTCTCAATTACACATTTCGTGCAACATGATGAATGAGGGATTTTATGTGGACAGCATAATCCAAGAGAAAGAAAAACAAGCTACAGTGAAAATCATATGCACTAATAACGTTCTTGAGCATTACCACTTTCAAATGGTTTGAACCATCTTCTATAGTTATGAAAGGATTGTGTAGAAGCTTAATAGTATTATCTGGGACCTAACCAACATAGTGTTGGTCAAGCAGTGTAAGGCTCCGCTAAATCCTTTCAGATTTCAAGTTTGAGTTTCAAAAGAGACACCTATGTTGGGAGGGGTAGTCACAGACTTTGAGACTAGAGTAGTTAATTGCTTTGATAACGGTTAATAGTATGAAACAAAAGTATTACCTGGGACCTGACAGTTCATCAGGGGGCATATGTGAAGCTGAGTCCACAATTGCCCAATTGGCATTAGGGAGAAGGATCTGATTATCTGGCCGGTAAATCTCATCTTTCTGCCATTGATCCCGTTTTTCAGCCAAACCATCACCTTCAAGCATCGTCACCACCTTAGACATCTTTGGTCTTTCTATAGCAGAGCTTTGTGTGCAGAACATGGCCAATTGGATTAGTTTCTCTACCTCCCCTTCATTATATTCACCCCCCAGATCAGCATCCACTATTGTTTCCAATCTCTTATCTTTCCAAAGCTCTTTCACCTATATCCAAAGCAGTTTCAAGTTGCCAAATCATATAGAAAGAGGAAAAGGAAGTGTCCAGATTCTGACTAATTAAGACAGAAAATCATTTATATTACCAAATTCTACCCATCTAGATAACGATAATAAATTATTCTAATTACATATCAGTTGTATGTCTTAAAATGAGAGGATTAATTCATGAAATTCAAGGATCTAGGATGGACTCTCAAAAACCATGGAGATGGTTAAATTATAAACTTAGTATCAGATGTTACAAGTATAACAATACTCAGAATTGGAACTAAAATCCTTCTGCCAGAAATCTATAGCATGGAAAAAATAATTATGACGCATGAGCAATGCTATTATTATATTTCCAAATAAACCTTAACAAGAAACCAAGAAACAAAAATTCAGAAAAGATGGAATTCAACCAACATGCAAGTTATGCAAGACAATTATTTGTAAATAACAGTGCTTTCATTTCTTCATTTGTTAGGAAAATCTTTGTTGCAGAGAATGGACTTTAGGCAATGCAATTAGAAAAACATAAAAATCAAATATTGAGTATTTCATTGTTATGCTGATTGCTGAATAACTTTATGGTCATAAGGAACCATTCAAGAAACTAGAAAGACACTACTATTAGCAAACGTTGTTTTTTTAACCATAAATTAGCAAAAGTTGTCTGAACACTATAAAATAGCTTGTGAGTTGTGACATGTGAGAAAATAGAATAAACACCCAATCAAGTGACATGACATTATCGTCAACAGCACTTCGTGCAAGATCAAAAGCCTTCTGTCCAATTATTAGTTGAAGAAGCATCACACCATAACCAAAAACATCAGTATTCTCCGTAGACTTTCCAGATGAGAGGTATTCTGGTGCAATGTATGCAATTGTACCACGCACAGTAGTGGTAACATGACTATCTTTGAAATCCATAAGTTTTGCCAAGCCAAAGTCCCCAACAACTGCTTCACACTCTCCATCCAACAATATACTTGCGGCTTTAACAGCACGGTGAATGATCTTTGGACTGCAATCAACATGTACATAAGCAAGCCCCTTGGCAGCTCCCAATGCAATTCGCTTCCATACAAGCCATTCAAACGGTGGTTTTGATTTAGGGCGGTCTAAGACATTAGAAGACAATAGAGGTAAAACCCTATATACATAAATAAATCCTCAATATGAAACAACAAGTTTAAATATTTTATAAGAGTTAGATATTTATGTTAAAACTATTTATAATTTTCCACGCCATGCTGTGCTTGCATCATAGTGCAAAATAACTTACTGTGAATTGCATAATTTATTCAGGCGAAAAAAGAGTTGCATAATTTATACTCCTCTGGTTCTTAATATATGATATACTTACTTAATTTTATTAGATTAAGAAAATTGGTTAAATTATTTAATAGGACATTTTTTGTCTAGAACACCCTACCCATCTCCCTTAATTCTCTCATTCCCTCTTCTCCTTAATTATAATTGAGAGAGCATTAATGAGGATAAATTAGCAAAAGATTGACAAATATGAAAACTATGTTCTATATTTAGAACCAATAGCAACTCTCCAAATATGTCTTACATTAAGGACCGGAAGAGTATTTCACTAACAACAAATCAAGAGACACAATGAATGAGTTTCATATTAAAACTAATATGAATGGCACCTAAAAAAGAAACACAAGAATTCTTTTTATGCCAAAAATTTATAGGCTCAATTACAAGTGTAATATCCCGAATTTTGAGACTAAAGGCTTTGGAATAAGCTTAAATTAAACGGATTGCTAAGCCCCGGTTTAACAGATGTCTCGAACTTATTCCCCAACGTTTCTTATATTAGTGAGGTATTAAAGGGAATAAAATGGTGAATTAAAGAGTATGGGAAATTTGGTGAATTAAAGAGTATGGAAAATTTGTATACAAAAATGGAATTTGTTGGAGTTGCAAGTGCATTCTGTTTCATTCCTTCTAGTGAGTGAGATTTGTTGTGCAACGCATTTCATTGACCAAATGATATTCAAAAATTATGAACTTTTACATTGTGAAAGTAGACATCTTAAGCTTTAATTTGATAGGTACATATGACTCAATTAGAGCTATATACAAAAAGTTATGAATTTTTGAAGTTTACCCAGCGAAATTGATTATTTTCAGGAACTGCATGCAAAGATTGAAAATCTGGGAATTTTGTGCTTCTAGATAGTAAAAGTCTATATTTTGCCTTGAAACTAGAGTCAATAAGGGTTCTATAGGCTTTGGAATTGCTCTAAAATGATGCCTACAAAATTAGTTATGATTTTTCAAAAATTGGGCAGAAAATTTGCCAGAAAATCCAAAAATGAAAAGAAAATATAATGACAAACTTGTAATTTTTCCAAACAAACACCAAATTAATTATTTTTCAATTAATTGAATTTAATTTCAATTAATTAAAGAAAATAAAGGAAAAGAATATATTTGGAATATTTTGGTCAAACAAATATGAATTTATAGAAAGTTTGAGCAAAAAATGAAAATTCGACCAAAATTGTGATTTTACGTGTATATGTAATTTGAACAAGTTGTGAAGCTAATTTAGACCTAAATGAGGGATCCTTGGGATGCTATTACATGTAACATGTAAGCCCCTTCATACAAAAGGCTGAGATTAAGTTCATAAATACATGATTATGTGGAATTAGAGACTGTAAGATGATTTAGGACTTATTAAAATTCTTTTTACCCAAAACATGCTTTTCAAAAACCTTTCTAAAACCTGATCGACAACGGTCTCCTATTCATATTACAATGACGCAAATGGCCTATACAGTACGATTTCATTTATAAATATCAAAGTACAAAGTAAATTCCCAACACATTCGGGTTCCATTAATCAAATAAGGGTTTTACAAGGCACCAATGCCTATAATCCATTTTCCCTTTACTAGGGGATTACACAAAACTATACCACAATTCCAATATATACAATTGTTTCCCAACAAATATCTAAAAACCATAGTATGATAACCAAAAACCAAAATAAACTCCAAGCTCGGAGCTTCAACCGCCCTTCATCACTTGCTTTTCTTTTGAACTACCGGCCTTGTCAGAAAATGTGTTTTTGGGAGAGTGAAATTCTAAGGAATCCCCATAGTCTCAAATCACTCATAGTATGCACAATCACAAAGCATAAAAGCAAATCATCACATAACATATAGCAACTGCAACGACAGTTACAGTGGTAAGGGCAGGTATGATGTGTGTCACCCTTATGTTTGCTCACGTTGAAGTGCTCACGCTGTATTGCACCATAACATGGTTCACAACAATATACTTCACCACAACTGGGTTTCATATAAAGCATTTTACAACACACAGCCACATTGGCCGGATACTCAAATAGGAATTCACAATTCCATAACACATCCTCGGCAATTACAACGACAGATACAACGGCAGGGGTAGGTGTGATAACCATCACCCCTATGACTGCTCACGTTGAATTGCTCACGCTGTAATGCCCTACGGCTGATAACACATACAACACAATGATAAGTCATGCATACCAAGCATCATACACAACATGAGAGAAAAGTCACTACCTTAGTCTTTCCGCGCTTGCTCAAGTTCCAGTCTTTTATGATCAGGGCAAATATCAAATCCTATAATTCATAATTAGGGAGAAGTGTTATTCTGTATTGCAATGCTCAAATGACTTTATTTCACTTAGATTTGGTTATCATTAATGACCCTTAAATGGCTACAAAAGTTTCTAACGAAAGCCCTAAAGGGTTGGGAAAACATTGGGTTGGAAAATCACTTTTCATAATCTTGAAGTGCTTAAATACAGGGGTTGGTCGCGACTATCCTACCCTTGGGCCGTAGCTAAGATAAGGTCAACAAGTTATGGATCGCGGCTAGCCACCTTGGGCCGTGGCCAGAATCAGGTTCGATACATTTGGGCCGCGCCCAAGAAATGGACAAAAGGTTATGGGTCAAAGGCTAAGAATTGTCCTTATTCTTGACTGTTTTCAACCTACCATAACTCTCAGCACATAACTCAGAATTGATCAAACTTTATATCAAAGGAAAGCTTACAATGTGAACTACAAAACTGGTAAGTTTCACCTCATTTCAATATCATTTGCTATTTCAAATTACCATGCAAATTTGGCCACTTGCACAGCAATTTGCGCTTAGCATTTTTTTTCCAGAATTTCCAATTTTGCAACTGTGTTTCCAATGGTTCCAAAATCCAAACAAAAACTCATTCTCACACCACATTTCACAAGGAACCCAATGGAGACACCAAAATGACCATATTCACATTACTTTCACAAGATATAACCAAGGCAATTACACAATGCAATTTTCTCAAAAACTTCAAACTTCCAAATTCAACCTCAATTCATTCTATCTATCCAATACACATCACAAAACACTAAATCTATAATAACAACATGCCATACACACCACGACCCTCATTTTTGAAAATGTAGCCAAAAATCCCAGAAATTCCAAACTCAACCAAATGACACAAAACCTATATAGAAAGGTTTGTCTTACTCACCTCTTTAACTTTCCCAAAGGAGATTCCTTGGTTCTCCAAACTCTAGATTTCCTTGAGAGCTCAAATAATCACCAATGGAAAATCTATAACCATGAAATCAAAGCTCTCAATACAAGGAACAAGATTGAAGAAGTGGGTTTTTCTATTAGAGGTCATTAAGAGGGTCAAATACTCACCTTTTACCAAGCTTTTCTTCATCTCTCTAGGGCAACAATGGAGGATGAAAATGGAGAGAGAAAATGAATGAGAAGAGTGATAAAGGAGATGAAATGATGATGCATGCCCATGCCTCCTTGCTTCAGCCAAAAATATGGCACCTTTCCAACACCTTCTCTCATCCTACCAACTTGCCAAGTGTCACCATTTCATTGGCTCTCATAAAGTAAGTAACTAGTTAGTTACTCTAACCACTCCATTAGCCATTTAGTTACACATCTCATTTCCCCCTTAGTTAGTAATTAATTTCTTTCATTAATCACTAACTTATGGCTGTTCTTTGCATTTCTTACTGATTATGACATATAAATTAAAATTGCCACATAATACATAATAATTCACTTTAATTCAGAAATTATTCTCAACAATCATCATTAGCCCTTAATCAAAATTTTGGGCATTACATAACAAGAGAGGGAAATATTAGTTGTATGTTAATTGGGCTCAAGACATCAAGTTACATAAATCTATGGATTTAAACCTTAAAAGTCATAATTTTGGAATTATGACATAAGCAAACACAAAGATGACATAAGTATGGACTTATAAATCATTTCCCATCTTCATCCTCTTTTCATTTCCATTGTGCAAGGCAGCCAAGGAGAGAGAGGAGCTGGTTTGATTTTCTAGAGAGAGAAGTAGCAAAAAACATTGCAAGGTAAGTCAATTCCTCCGATGATTTTGCTCCTAACTGATGCAATACTTTTCCTAAGCTTCTACTCCATGTAATTTAAGGTGTTAAAGCAAGAATTTTGCTGTTTAAAAGGGATTAGGGTTCAGCCATATTAGGAAAAGCCAGAGGAAGCTTGAGGTAACTCCAAACTCTTGTGTATTGACTATTCTAGCTGTTGTGGACAATTTAATCGGTGAAATTTCGCCGGATTGTCCTTTATTTTAATTTATGGAAATGGGTTGGCCTAGGGGTTATGCTGCCTAAATTGGTACTAAATAGTAGTTGCAACCTAATGGAATAGTCAATAAAGTTGTTAGGAGTAAAAAGGAACGTGTTTACGAAGTCAAAATCGCAAAACCCCAGTTTTCTTTGGAGTATTCATAAATTTTGGCTAGGCTTTTAGATGGCCTTAGAGTTGGATTTTCAATGATTTGATGGTTCCATTGAGTTTATAAGGGAAAATTAGGTAGGGTTACAGTTGATCACTTTTTCGGAAAAGCCCAAAAAAGCATAATTACGAAAATGGCCTTGAAACCATTAAAGTAGGGTTGCCAAGGGCAATTTCATCTTTTGGCAATGAATTTGGAAATTCTAGGTCTGGAAATGGATTCCTTAGGTAGAAATATGTCAGGATAGCCTAGTTTAGAATTTCGAGAAAAGAACAGTTGGACTGGGTACTACGGGGTTGGGCTGGGTCTCGGGGGTATTTTAGTAATTTTTCAATATAGACTTATATAAACCCCAGAAACAATATGGAAGTGTCTAAATGGTACATTTGGCATTGTAGGATCAAATATGGAGCCCAAGTTGTTTGCACATAAATCAAGGAACTATTTATGTTTAGCAAAAGGGACATAAGGTAAGGGACTTACCTTATTTGCATGTATTTGATATCTCTACTTGTGTAGTGATATATGTGATTGCTTTACTCGATTGTGTAGAGCATATTTGAATAAATGAAGCACTTTTTCTGTTTTCGCTATGGCCATAGTTTTGTTATATGAAACATTGAGCATGCAGAAATGTCATTATAGGGCATACCTCTAGTTGAAGCTAACATGTCATACACATAGCATCTATCATGCATGCATTATGGTATCTGTTTCCTACTAAGATTCTCTCAAATCTCACCCTCCCATACCAACAATTTAGATAGGAGGAGATAGAAGATATGCTGAGAACAAAGAAGAGAACCATACAAGGGGATTGCAGTGGTGGAATGAAGACGAGAAGATGTCTCTGTTTCACTGGGATGGGTTTAGATACCTTAGAGCCCTGTGCTGCTGCAGGGTTTGTAAATATTATGTGCAAACCCCTATGGGAAATTTCTGTAATCATGCATATATTATTAATATATTTGTACTATTCCTGTGTTGCCCACTGAACCACACATTAATATTCCACTACAAGTCAGAATAAGATAAGGGCATGACAACAAGTACAAGCAATGCTAATTAATTAATCTTCCTAAAAAAGTTAATAAAAATCCAAGGTAAAAGAAGAATAATGAGACCTTGTAAACATGGTGCCACACTACCATTAGCCATGAAAGAATATACAAGCAACCGCTCAGTAGTTGTAATGCAATAACCGTGCAGCTGAAGCAAATTACGATGGACAACCAAGCTGATCAATCTTATATCCATTTGAAATTGCAGCTCTCCACCCTGAGCACGTTCCTCTTTAAGTTTTTTCACTGCTAATAAAGACCCATCACAGAACCGTCCTTTGTAAACCTTACCAAACCCACCACTACCAAGAAATTTTTTGTTACTAAAGTTGTCTGTTGCAACTTGAAGTTCATGCAAGGGGAACTTTTTTAGCTGACAAAAATGAGCTTCAACGTCCTCCTTAGCTGCCAGTGATAGGGAAAAATTTTGATAAATCAATTACCGCTGTCACATACATCATCAATTATTATATATACACCATCTTTTCTATTATTCAATTAACCAGAAATGTCAAAGGCATAACCAGACGGTCTCCTTTTCCAGCAGCAAGCAATTGGAATCCTTTTGCAGTAATAACAAGCAAGTGGAATTGCAGAGACTATAAACAATAGAGCAGCAACAACAACTCCTGCAACAATAGCTCCAGTTGCATTCTTGGCTAAAATAGTTTACAAATTACAAAAAGAACAACAAATCATAATTATATTCAAGGGATTTAATCATGAATACAGTATAATCTCTTCTTTTTCTTTGAATTAAAGATTTGATAAACAAAAATGTTATTTCATTCTGCCCCACACTTCTGTCCAGAAATGGTGAGCATATTATTTCAATCTGCCCTGCCACAATTATCCCACCTTGCACACTTTTCTTCAGGGAACGGAGCAAATAGTGGTGTAGGTTGTTTAACCCTCACTTTTCTTTTGTTATTCATGCAGTAATAAAATATGAATATGAAAACACATCATTCGGTAACATGTCTAAGTCTAGCTAATCATTCTTGTAATAAAAAATTTATATTATAATTTAAGGTAGTTATAATGCAAACCTATACTGTCTTCTTTTCAAGCTCAATAGGTTTGTACATGAGAGGGTCTGTTCTCTTATTTAAAGATTTAAGGTAGAGTAGTTCTTTGAACAATATTTAAGTTATTATTGAAAAAGACATCAACAAACCTGAAGGAGATGGCGGCGGCGTTGGTGAAATTGGTCGAGGTGTAATGTTTAGTGGTTTCAAAGCAGGACTATTGTCAAACCTGTTAAGTGGAACAGAGTGATTAGAAATACTTTGATATGTTCCTCCTCAGTAATCACCAGAAATAAACAAAACCACTTGCTCCAACCTGAGTTGAGTAAATGATTGAAATGAACCACTGGTTGGGATGTCTCCTTGTAGCTTGTTTGTTGAAAGATCACTAGATTCCATAATGACCATGAGCTTACACTTTATTATAGATATATAACTTAATATCTACATTTGCTTAAAATCATTGAAACTTAGCATAAACACTCACAGGACTTGCAATGAATAGACATCAGTCAATGTCATGGGAACAGCTCCATTCAAGGTGTTATTATTGAGACGTCTATTTCAGATGGCAAGAAGGATTAGTTTTTAAATAATAGTAAGTTGAGGTAGAGAGAAGAATGAAAATAACGGACACGCCATAGTATTTTGATAAATAAATAGAATGTATACCTTCAATGCAGATAACACAAACTTGTACTTGGGAACGTAAATTTGTTAAAAAATAAATATGTCTAAACTATTTTTTTTATTTGCCTATGACCTAATGATCATGATATGGCACATAAGCATTATTGTCAAACTCATGAGTTGACTCTATGAGTCTACTGTTTTTACGATTATACCTTACAAGAGTTGAGTCACTTTTAAACTCGTAATAGTTATAAACTCGGTCAAACTCATGTTTTACGTTTTGATGTTTCTATTTACAAAATCATGTTAATTCACTCTTAAACTCATCCTAACATTTTTTATTTGATCATGGCTAGTTACTCTATATATGAATTTTATAAAAAAATTTATTTGATGAGTATAATAAATTATGAATGTTGATAGATTTGATTTCAATTATTTGGATTGAAAATATATTTAAATCAAATTATTTTTATTTTTTCTATTTTAATTATTTAATTATACACTATTAATACATATTGTTTGATAAAAGTAAACTTTTATGAGTCTACAATATGATTTTACGTTACTCTTACGATTTTGTTTAAATGCATGAGTTTGAACCTACACATAAGAACACACTGTGGAGTATAAACCATCAAAGATAAATATAGACTTTGCAACTTAAAAGCAATACAAGGAGAACCTTTTACCTTTGAATTCTCTCACCACTAGGGTGAGCCCTTTCTCTCCGTACGAAGGAGGTGATTCCACCACTTTTGGGGTGGTTTCTTTTGTTTCTTCTTAGACCCTATTTCTGTGTGAAGACTGCTATCATCCACTGTGGTAGCATAAACCGAGCATTCTTGTAATTGCTTATTATGATTACAAGATTTGTAGGGGAGTGAAACTGCGACCCTGGTCACTTCCCGGTGAAGCTGAGTGTTGTACAAAAAGCGTATATTCTGAGATGGATAGAAGGCAGAGCTCCTCTGCTGCTTCTAGGAAATCCATAATCCTGGAAAGAAGTTCAACGGTAAAGTCTGGTGGAGCCCTGATGGGAAGGATCGAAACTTTGAAAGAGCTGAACCGTAACACATTATTAACAATGGTACAAAAAGGATGGCAACTAAAGGTCGAGGTAGAAATCCTGGACATGGACAAGAATGTATTTGACTTCTAGTTCGCAGATCAAGCTGACTACATGAAGGTTTTATGAGGTCATCTATGGGTGATCCAATCACATTTACTGAACCTTCAACTAAGGGACGACGATATGGTGTTCAAGGAAGTAAGCTTTGATAAGTGCCCTTTCTGGGTACAATTCCATGGGTTACCTTTTGAGTATATGAATTGTTCTAATGCCATCAAAATGGGTTTATTGGTGGGAGAAGAGGTTATGGTAGAAAGCCCCTACAAGAACAATAGTCTACTGTGAAATTTCCTTAGAGCTAGGGTCCTACTTGATATTAAAAATCCCTTAATGATTGGTTTCTGGGTTTCCCGAGAAGCCAAAGAAGATACATGGGCTGAAATAAAATATGAAACACTCCCAATGGTATGCTATAGGTGTGGGAAAATAGGCCATGATCAGAGACTGTGTTCAAACTCTGAAACCATAGTGGATGAGGAAGTTGCATATGGAAGCCATCTAAAAGGAACAACCCTGAGACTCATGGAGGAATTTCTGATGGTGGTGAAGGATAATTGGAGTGAATGGCAATAGAGGATGTCTATGGTGGCACGTAGTCTCACGTTTGAGGAGGAGCATGGATCTAACACATCTGCACGAGATAGTGGATGTTTCTCGCAGCAAGGTGGGAATAACGGCTTTGACAAATACTGCACTACACCACAGAAAAGGATAAGCCCACGTGGCACGCCATCTGCCCAGATGCTAAAATTAAGAGAAGGAGGGGTGCAAGGGGGCCCAAGAGGGGAAAAGAAGCTTAGTAATGTAAACCCAACGAACCTAAGAGACAAAGACCAACCCACCATTAAAGAAAAGTCTCCAACAACCTATAATAATGAACCCAGCCCAGGAAAGAAGAAACAAAGTAGTAAGGCAGACAGTAATAGAATATCTAAATATGCAGGTGGACGTTCGAGATCAGTCATAGAACTCAGAGAAAAGAGCTTCCCAAAGGACAAAGCAATTGTCCCATACACACCTGCCTCTCCAATCTCAGAAGTGGTAGGTAAGCTTGGGGGAGTGAAACTTAAAAGATCCCCACCAGAAATTGATGAACCCTAACTAAGTAAGAGAATTGAAGAGGAGCAAAATAGGGGACGCAGAGCAAAAAATTTGGAGATCAAGAGGAAAATCACCCCCAAGAAGAAAAATGTCCGAAGAACCAAACAGGGAATGCAAGGTAAGGGTCCTACCCTACAAAATTCTTCTGTTTATTTCCCTCCTCTTAAGTTGGGTGTATTCTCGAAAATTGATTATTTGAACAACCAAAGTGAGGATTTGGATATGGTTGAGGGTGCGAGTGGCTGGCCTTAAATAGCCCTCCCAGTGCCATGATGATTGTCTCGTGGAACTGTCAAGGCATAGGGGTGGCCTTGACAGTAAATAACCTAAAGAAGGTTTGCAAAAAGAATAAACCCCACTTGGTTTTCTTAATGGAAACCAAGCAACAAGAAAAAGTAGTGAAAAAAATTAGAAAAAGATGCGGATTTAATGTAGATTGGACAGTTAATCCAGTGGGTAGCAATCCCCAATTTTGTAACCTGTGTGTACAGTCCACCAAAGGAAAATGAAAAGAAGAATGTGTGGGAGAAATAGATATCACTCTCTAGAAACATTGAGGGCCCATGGCTCTATATCGGTGACTCTAATGACTTAACTGAACAGAGTGAAAAATGGGGAGGTCGACCAAAGGTTATTAGCAAGATACTGAATTTTCAAAATCTAATCTCGAATTGCTGTCTGATGAACATGGGATACTGTAACACCCCAATTTTCAATTAAAGGCTAATGGTAATTATTGAGGATAATTATCGAATTAAAGTGGAATAATTATGGGTTTGGTGGCTATATTAATTAATATGCCATAATTAGTGGAAATCGAAAGAATGAAATTGATGGGCAATTAGTTAGTAATTAATAGAGATATTAATTACTAATTAAGAGGAAATGAGATATGTAACTAAATGGCTAATGGTGTGGTTAGAGTAACTAATGAGTTACTTACTTTATGAGAACCAATGATATTGGGACACTTGGCAAGTGGGTATGGTGAGAGAATGGTTGAGAAAGTCAACCCACAGTTTTTATTGCTTTCTTTCTCTCCCTCTCTCTCTCCTTGTGCGCATGTGAAGGGGTATGGGGCAGATTTTTCTGCATTCTTCATCATCTTCACCTCTCATATCTCTCTCCTCTCTCCATATTTTCGTCCTCCATTGTTGGCCAAGAAAGAGAAAGTAAAAGCTCGCATTTAAGGTGAGTAAATGACCTCTAATGGAAAAACTCCCTTCTTTAAAGTTGTTCCTTGAGTTGAGAGCTTCACTTTCATGGTTTTAGATTTGTCATTTGGTGGTGTTTGAGCTCTCACGAAATTATGGACTTGGGTGAATCAAGGAACTTCTTTGGGAAAGTTGTTAAGGTGAGTGAAAGCTTCATTTTCATATAAGTTTTGTGGCCATTTGTTTGGCCTTAAATTTCTGGAATTTTAGCCCTAATTTTCGTGATTTAGGGTCTTGGGAAGTATGGTATATTGTTGTTATAGAAATGGTGCCTTGTTTAGTGTTTTGAATTGATAGAATTGCATTGAAGCTTAAACGTGAAATTTGGCACCTTTTGTGTTGGTTTTGTGCTTCGGTCAAAACAGGGCATGTTGATAGGTTGTGATTTTGGTCATTTTGAGGTTACCATTGTGTTCCTAATGAAAATTTATGTGGGAATAGGCTTGATTTTTAATTTTGGAGTCATGGGACACTTTGGTAGAAAATTGGAAAATCTGTCCCTTGGAACTCTATTCTGGGTAGTTTATTTGTATGGACGTTTTTAATGACCAAATGATTTCAGAAAATTGTGAAACTTTCCAGTCTTACAGTTCACATCCCAAGCTTCAAAATGGACATATATTTTGTGTCATTTAGTTTAGTATTCTGTGAGATATGGTTGTCCGAAGTTTGGGATTGAAACAGAACTCTGTTTTGGGGCAGTGATGCGTTTTGTGTAATTCTGGGATTTTATGGTGATTTCCAATAATAGTCCATATTTTTCCTATAAAGAGGACTTAAATAGCTTTCATTTGGCTTTGGAATCACCTCATTTTGAGTTTTCTAGAATTAGTTATGATTTTTGGAAATTCAGCCAGGAAACAGAATTTTCTTGGCCGCGGCCAGAGGTTATGAACCGCGGCCCAAGACCTTCTGTGCATCCATTGGCCGCGGACCATGGGTAGGCTGGCCGCGGCCAACCCCCAAAAATCAGCATTTTGGACTTTTAAAAGGAGACCTTTAGTCAAGTGTTTCCCAAGCCTTTAGGCATGTATTTAGGCTTTGATTAGCCACCTAAAGGTCCTGAATGGTAACCAAATTTAAGTGTTATGAAAATGATAATTTGGAAAAGAGAATGACCTATGTCCTTGATTTGGTTATAGGGTTTGATATTCACCCTGATCATGGTTTGTTATTCGCTCGGAGCGTGAGTAGCTGATGCTGGAGCATACGTGGAAAGAAAAGAAAAGTGTAGGGAACTTACCTCTCCTGCATGTATTGATATTTGTGTTTGTGTATTGATGCATGTTATTGCTTTGCTTGATTATGTGAAACATATATGAATGATTGAAGCTCTGTTTCTATTTATGCTATGGCCATGAGTATGTTGTTGAAACATTGAGCATGCGGATATATCATTATGTGAGCACAAGTTATTTTGATGCAAGCATGTCATGCATTAAACACTTATCTTGCATGCATATTGGTATCTGTTTCTTGCTGGGATTCTCTAGAATCTCACCCTCCCCCACCAACATTTTAGGCAGGACAAGTGGCTCGAGGAAGGAGCAAGCGACTAGGGGCGGCGAGAATCCCTTATGGGCATTTGGACTTGGTAGTGGTTATCATTGCTATTTGGGATAATGGTACTGGATTTGGATGTATTTAGAGTTGTATATGTTAGGATGGATATATGGTTGTATATGTTGTGGAGGTGTATTTGGATATGTATTTGGAATGAAATTTGTGTAATCCCCATTTGAGAAATTGTAAAGGGCGTATGTGCCCATGAACATTTAGTGAAGATATGAACCTGGAATTACTGGGATTGTTATTGTGCACTCTGATATATTATAAATGTTAATTATCTTCGCAATGTAATTGTATTCGAAATGTGAATGTGAGACCAGGTTAAAGTGTTTGTTAAAGAAATTTGTGAAAACCCTATCTTAAGGATGGGGAATGTAAATGAGTTTTGATTATTATTGGTCTCTATTTCACTCTAATGTTGTATTTCGGATATAATTGCGGAGGGGGTTACAGATACAATGGATCAAATTACACTTGGAATAATAGAAACTGAGTGAAGCTCATGTGAAGGAAAGAATAAACAGGGCCCTTGTAAATGTTGAACTTAGAGAAAATTTTTCAAAAGCCCAAAGTTTTCCACCTGGAGCCTATTGGATTAGACCACCACATGCTCCTAGTTGACCTATGTCACTCGAATGCTCACACTCCTTACACATTTTAATTTGAATGTAGTTGGACTGAACATCATGACTTTCATGACATCGTTCAAAATAGTTGGAACAGTGTTGAGAATTTAGTGGAAGACAAAATCACAAGCTTTGTCTAGAGATTTGAAAATTGTTGAAGAGCCTTGATATGTTGGAGCAATAAGGTTTTTCCCAATTGCAAGAAGCTTATCAATAGCCTCAAACGGGAACTAGCTGCTTGCTTGGAGGGTGAATTTACAGAGGAAAAGCTCTAAAGAATTGAAGAGATCCAAATAGAGATTGAGAAGACCTGGGATAGGGAAGAGAAGTATTGGTGGCAAAGATCTCACATTGCTTAGCTGAAAGTTGGTGATTGCAACTCCAAATTCTTCCACGTGTCCACTATTCAAAGACGTCGAAAGAATACCATACTGAGATTGAGGAGAAATGACAGAGTTTGGGTGGACAATGACAATGATATTGCTGAATGTATCACATATTATTTCATGACTCTTTTTTCAGCCTCTAACCCCCATGATTTTTCTAATGTTCTACAATATGTAGATTGTAAAATTTCTGATGCAGATAATACATGCTTGATGACTTTGGTGACCCCCAATAAAGTTAAACAAGCTGCATTTTAGTTAGGTGGAACAAAGGCACCTAGGCCAGATGGGTTTCATGAGAAATTTTATCAACAAGTATGGGCTGATGTGGGAGAAAGTGTTGTTGATATGGTTCAAGCCTCCTTCAAGGGGGAGAGTGATCTCAATCAACTCAATAGCATGAACTTAGTACTTATCGCCAAGGTTGAGAAGGCAAAGATGGTTTCTCAATTTAGGCCAATAGGCCTATGCAATTTCTCCTACAAGATTATCTCCAAAATACTAGCCAATCGACTAAAATCAATACTACATAAATGCATCTCAGATACTCAAGGAGCCTTTGTGGTGGGGCAGCTCATCCACGCCAACATTATTGTTGCACACGAGGCATTTCATTATCTCCAAAGAAAGACGTCAGGTAACAAACATGAATTTGCTTTGAAGATAGACATGAGTCAAGCCTATGACCGGGTTGAATGGGATTTTCTAAAAGTTGTGATGATAAGACTGGGCTTCTGTGAGAGGTGGATGAATCTTATAATGGCTTTTGTTTCTTCAGTCCACATGAATATTTGTTTATCCAGTCGGACTATTAGTTCTTTTAACCCAGGTAGAGGACTATGGCAAGGGGATCCCCTCTCCCCATATCTCTTCATCCTAGTTGCTGAAGTATTATCCTACATGCTTACAAAGGAGATCAATACTAATAGATTGAAAGGGATAAAGCTTTCAAATCAGAGCCCAACTCTATCCCATACTTTCTTTGCCGATGACTCTCATGAAAGCCGACTCTGGTAACTGTAGAAGACTTGCACAAATACTGAATATGTACTGCACAGCCTCAGGAAAACTAGCAAATTTAACCAAGTCAGGGTTGATATTCTCAAAAAACACTGTTGTTGGTGTTAAGGAATATGTCAGCCAAATTCTAAGTATTCCCATTTCAGATGATACAGGGAAATATCTAGGTATTCCTAATGTGTGGGGAAAGCCTAAGCAACAAACTCTTGCATATATCAAAGAAAAAGTAGGGAAGAAAGTTCAAGGATGGAAGAGAAACCTATTATCCTTTACTGGTCAAGAAACGATGGTGAAAGCGGTAGTAAATGATATCCCAATATATCCAATGACATGCTTTAAGTTCCCAACTAAGGCATGTGTAGATTTAGACAGATTAATCTCCAACTTTTGGTAGGGAGAGACCAAAACTGGAGGTAATATTCATTGGAAATCTTGGGCTTTTATGAAAACACCTAAATCTAAAGGGGGAATAGGTTTTAAAGACTTTGTTTCTCTAAATGATGCCCTCCTTGCCAAAACTGCATGGTGGCTCATTCAAGAGGAAAAATCCCTATGGTTCAAAGTTTTAAAGGGTATATACTTTCCAAATGGTACTTTTATGGCTGCACAAATAGGTCAAAGAGCATATTGGATTTGGTAAGCATCCTAACGCGTCGAGAAATGTTGAAACAACATTGTCACCGGTTAATTGGAGATGGCAAGACTACCAATGTATGGCTAGATCATTGGATTCCGGGGCTGCCAGGTATCTCG
Source organism: Inga laurina (assembly GCA_963855925.1). Lineage (NCBI taxonomy): Eukaryota > Viridiplantae > Streptophyta > Magnoliopsida > Fabales > Fabaceae > Inga > Inga laurina. The sequence continues at coordinate 26,598,852 of OY979708.1, forward strand.
TTGCAAATTCATCTGAATACTGAATCTGTTCCTAACATGTATGTTAATTCCCTCATAATAGATGGACATTGGGATACCCCCTAATAAATGATATTGTCCCAGAGGAGGTCACAACCCTTATCAAGGAAATTAAAATTAGCCACCCAGTACATAAGGACAAATTGATCTGGTCCTATGCAAAAAATGATATATAAACTGTCAAGCTGGGCTATAAGAGTCAGTTACAGAAATGGAATTGTATTAATACTAGGCCAAGTGTTTTAAGAACAGTACCAAGTGACTTTTAAACAAAACTATAGAGGATTAAAACTGTCCCCAGAAATCTTCACTTCCTGTGGAGATACTGTAATAGTGCTGTAGCTACTCGAAATGCTCTATTTTTTTGACATCGTTCAGTTAATCCTCTTTGTCCTATATGTCTGACTGAACTAGAAACCCTTGATCATCTTTTCCTTTCATGTCATTGGGTTAGAGGAGTTTGGTTTTGAAGTGTAATGACCATGCATGTTGACCAGTATAACACAAGCTCCTTTATGACCTGGTTTACTGAGTTGCTATGGACAAATGAAGATCTAGATCAGAATGGTATAATGCTAGTGGTGTGGATACTATGGTTCATCTGGAAGGAAAGAAATGAGGCAGTTTTCCAACACAAAGATCCCAACCCAAGATCAGTCATTGAACGAGCTTCGAGGGTAGTTAATGAATTCAGGCAACACCATCGCAAAATCCCATAAGATCAGAACCTTCCATCAGATCTCCTATAAGATGGCAAGCTCCACCTGGAGAGTGGTTAAAGATAAATTGCGATGGTTTTTTTCAACCCACAGATAACTCTGCTGCTATTGGATTGGTGTGCTGTGACAAGAAAGGAGCCTTTATTTAGGGCTTCGGTGAACTGGTTCATGCTTATTCTCCCTTCCTCACTGAACTGCTTGCTATCAGAAAAGCTGTATTAGTAAGTCTGGAGCTAAACATACCAAAAGTGATCATTGAAATTGACAACCAGGATTTATATACATGTCTATCCTTAAGCAACTTCTCAAGGTGTGAATGGTGTGGCCTTCAACATCTTGATGAAACTCTGGATGCAGCAAAATCATGTTTGGATCTCTCCTTTTCCTTTATGACTCGAGAAGGAAATACTGCTGCTGATCATCTAGTAGTCTGTTTTCGAAAGAAGGTGTACCTTACGGGGTGAGTCTTTACACTAGCACTTTCTATGCTACCTATACTATCGTGTGATGCTCTGAAGCTGGAGTTTCCTCGTCTAATCATGGTATTGAGCACGAAGAACAGGACCGTGAAGGGATTGGTTGAAAAAGCATCACCTGGAATCAACTTTATTTAATTTCTTTTGTCTGCATACTTTTCATTTTTGTCTTTTCTGATTATTGTTGAACTAGCCTGTTTTTACTTGTTATGCATTAATGAAAAAGCAATATTCTAGGTAAAAAAAACTTAAAAGCAGTACCAACGTCAGGGAACCTAAGCCATCAAAACCTAAATTGTCTAATAATTAATATACAATATACATTTCAAATAAGAAATTATTAATCATTGGATTACAAACTTACTGTTACTCAGTTTTTCTGACAATACATTAGACAGTGAAGCAACGCCCCACCTTCCCTATTTAAAATGCACTTTGATATTATAAATTTGATTGGAAAAAGACCAGGAAGACAACAGGTGCCTTATTCGACTGTAACATATCGCACGCCCTCAACTAGGCATGCTTAAAAGCCTTTACTATTTGACTGATGACAGTCTGATGTTAAGAAAAACAAGCAAAATGCATAGCACTATGAGTGCCTAAGAGACCAAGACACTTTAATCAAGAAAAAGAATAGAAAAAGATTTAAACATGAACTACAGATTTAAGAAGAGCATGCCATACATGAAACGTAGTTTTCGAAGCTTGCCCAATGTTTCAGGGATGCTACCAGATATGCGATTGGCATACAGATCCAAGCTCACCAAATTTGTCAAATTTCTAAATTCGTTGGTATTTTTCCAGTTATGTTGTTACTATTAAGCTCCCTGCCATAGATTAGAACAAACTGAGCTAATGAAGATCAACAGTCATAAGTTAGGCTCTAAGATCAATAATACTCATTTAAGATTTCATGTCCTTTCAGACACAAATTGGGGTTTGGTGTACTGTACGATAATATGCACTAACTTTTAAGTCTCAATTTTATATGAACTTTCATAACTTTGAATAAGGACTTGTCTATTTGATATTTTCTTCCATTCTATCATCATATCTTGGTTAATTTGCCTATAGTAGAAAATTATAGATTTGGCATGCTTTTACGTGGAAAAACCTTACTTAGACTCCATTTATTTATTCGTCAAAAAGTTAAAGAAGCAATGAGGGTCCAAGTTCTGAAGCTTGGAGGTCTCATACGATGAAATGTCCAAAGGATTAAGTCTAACATCACCCAAAGCCAGAAGCCTAAAAGGTACTAAAGGTGGCTCCTAACTAAGTTTGACCTTTCCCATATGTCTAGGAGTCCAATTACAAGGAGACATTAATCTATTGAAGGTCTAGATGCCAATATGCCAAATTGGAGGCTCAATCTATCTTTTGCGTGATGTCTACCTTGGACAATATTTAAGATAAAGTCAGCAAATTTAAGACAGAGTAATGAATTGCAGTCAAGTTTGAAGTTCAGAGGAACCATACTAAGAAACAAGTGAAATGGTAGCCTAATCTATAAAGCCAGCCACTATAATTATGGTAAAATCATCAAGTAAAAAACCACTAAAGAACAGAAGAGATAATGTCTTAAGATATAATGTCAACTCATAATATTCCCATAAAAACATGCAAATCTGTGCAACAAAATCATATCTGATTCACAACTTACAAATACTGCAAGTTTGGGAGGAGACCACTACAACAAAAAAAGTAAAGTTGTAGCGCTTATAATTGCATTAGCTGTGGCGCTAGAGAAGTGCCACATATCTGGATGCCACTAGAAGAAGCTGTGGCGCTTGAAAGCGCCACATCATTTAATTTTTTTTTTAAAAATACCCTCCTGTGGCACTTCCTCCAACAAGCGCCATAGGAGACCCCCCTCCTGTGGCACTTCCTCCAACAAGCGCCACAGGAGGGTAATTTTTAAAAAAAAAAATTTAAAAAATTTAGCTAAAGAAATTGTTTTATTTTAATTTAGAAAATAATATTAATTGTCCAGATTAATTTTTCTTAATTTATTCCTATCGATTATCCCTCAGCAATAACCAAATAAGACACAGATGAAGGGACTTTAAGAAAATAACTAAGGTATTTTAGAAAAAAATGTCATACTAATTTAACTAATTTTATAAATATAATTAAATTATATAACTATATCTTGTACCCAGCTCACAGGAATATTGTCGTTCGCTAAGTGAGCACACAACATAATAGCCAATAACAAGAACTGAGATCAAGAACAGTTCGAGCAAAGCCTTATATATATATAAAAATAAATTAACCAATATCTAACATCTAAAAACACATTCTTTCATCACAAATCTCACTTTCATAAAGATCAACACGCACCAGACATGGTCTACTTTTGGTTTTTCTTTTTTTTTTGAAATATTATTTTTTTGGATAACTTCTTTTGAAATATTATATATATTCTCCACTTTTTAAACACAGATTAGAACATAGATATCAATTTGAAATAAAAAATTGCAGAAATTATATGCCAATTAAAAAAAAAGGAAGAAGCACGTTGAACTTACAAGCTTAATTGATCAGTGCAGTGGAGTGGGGGACCACGTTGCCCGTTGGTGTCGCAATCTTGAGTGAGGAGGAGGAGGAGTGGGGATGGCAGTTGAAACAAAACAAAGAAGTAGATTCGATGATGAAGACGTGTGTGCATGTGAGTATGTTTTTAAGTGTGAAGATGATAGGAAATGGAGGGAGGGGGCGACGGTCGTCCACTACAAGAAGCTGTAGTGTAGATGAAAAGGGAAAGTGAGAGAGGAGGGAATAATTAAAGTGGGATGAGTCAAAATAAATTAAAAGAGAAGGAAGGGGGCCACTGCATGGGAAGGGAAAAAAAGATAAGGGTGGGAGCAGGGGGAATTGTGATTGATGGGAAGTGGATAGTATAATCCATTAAAAAGGTCAATTTTTTCTTTATATAAGCTGAACATTTGACAATTTTTTTTATTTAATAGAACCAGCTGTGGCGCCTGGATTTTCAGGCGCCATAGCTGGTCCCTTTTTTTTTTGGGAATACATATATGCTAATTTAATAGACCAACTGTGGCCCTGGATTTCCAGGTGCCACAGCTGGTTTTTTTTTTTGGGAATACATATATGCTAATTTAATAGACCAATTGTGGCGCCTGAATTTCCAGGCGCCACAGCTGGTCCCTTTTTTTTCTGTTTTGGTTTTGGAATTCATGCGCCTTATTAATTTAATAGACCAGCTGTGGCGCCTGGATTTCTAGGTGCCACAGCTGGTCCCTTTTTTTTTTGGTTATACATGCGCCAAAATTTTTTTATTTATTTAATAGACCCAGCTGTGGACAGCTGGTCCATTTTTTATTTTTTTTTTGGGAATACCTGCATCTAAAATTGCAAGGCTTTAGAATCATAAAGGCACGAGGCAGCTAGCCTTCTTTTTTTTATTAATATAGAAGAAGAACTAGGCGCCACAGCTGGTAAATTTTTTTTTTTTTTTATTATACAACCAGCTATGGCGCCTGATTTTCCAGGCGCCACAGCTGGTAAGATGCACCCAGTTGTGGCGTCTGCCTTGGCAGGCGCCACAGTTGGGCCTACCAACTATGGCATCTGGTCCACCAGGCGCCACAGTTGGTACCCAAAATTTAAAAAAAATAAAATAGAAAAAGAAAAAGGAAAAAAAAGGGCAGCTGTGGCACTTCTTTAAAGAAGTGCCACAAAATGTGCGCCACCTTTCAACCTTTTTGTAGTAGTGGACCAAGCTTTGTAGCTAGTTGACTCGAAAGGTTGGCATTTCCAAGATCACTAACCAAAGATAAATAGAATTTTTAACATATGCAGAATGGTCATAAAAGATAGGTAAAAATCCTAGAAATAACTTACGCTATACTCACTATTGCACGTAACATGAAACCATGTGCAAGGATTTGTTAGAACCGGCTATCACCCAAGAGGGGGGGTGAATTGGGTGTATAATAAAAACTTAAGAATTTTGAAAATCTTTTTGTATCTTAACGAAAGTGGTAAGTATGAAGGTTTATAAATCAACAGTTAGATTAAATAATATATGCTGGAAATATAAGAGCTTAGGGAAGAGAATATGCAAACTGTGATTTATCCTGGTTCGGTCCAATCTGTGATAGCCTACGTCCAGTCCCCAGGCTCCTCCTGAGATTTTCAAATCCACTATCTTCTTGTTTAATCCGGGCACAAGAAAAGCCTTTACAATTCCACAAGTTTAACTGGGTACTTGTGAAACCTATTACAAATCTCTCACTGAAATACTCCCCCTTACGGCAAGTCTTACGAGCAGAGCAATCCCAAAGATCTTCCTCTCCTGCTTACTCATGCAAGTCTTACGAGCAGCAACGTTCTCTCCTGCTTACACCCCTGTAAGTCTTATGAGCAGCAACGTTCTCTACTGCTTGCACCTTGTCAGTCTTACGAGCAGAATGTCTTTCTGGCAATTCTCTCTACAGCTTCTCCCGTATGGAAATCAACCCTCTCAAGGTCCCTCTACCTTGAGATCAACTCAGAAATATATTTGAAGGTGTTTACAGACTCTCTCATAGAGTGGGTATAATACTCACTGAAGTACAATACAACTAATCACTCTCTCAATAATAAGTAATACAAAAACTGGAAAGCAGAGGATTCATGTTATTCACATGTTGGTGTCGTTGCTCTGTTTTCTCTGTCTACCATCGACGTTGAATGCTCTCTCATTTGTAGTTGATGAAGATGATGACCGTTGTGAGCATTCGTCCGTTGGAGTCATTTTGACCGTTGAGCATATTTGAAAAATGAGCTACTGTCCGTTGCAGAGCAGAGCATCCCGTTGAAGAGTGGGATGTTTCATTGTGAGCTGTACATCACGTTGTGGAGCGGTATGAAGATGTTTGAATATTCGACAGTCTTTCGTGGTGTGTCAGTTGCTTGTCGTGGTAGGTAGCCGCCATTCGGTGTGTAATGATGAAGTTCACCGTAATTGACTTTTATTTGAATCTGCAATCCGAACGTTTAATATCCTGTTTCTCACTTGAAATATATGTTAGCTATCATTTAGAAACACTAACAAGTGAGAACACAATGATTCAATAACATGTAACCATATTCGGATTGTTCGTTGGGTGATGAGATTTGCCGTACGTGACCTCCGTTCTTGAAGATACAATCCAAATATTTAATCTCCTGTTTTACAATTGAAATATATGTTAGTTAATGTTTAGGAACAATAACAAGTGAAAACATAATGATTGTATAACATTTAACCATGTTTGCAGTGATTGCTGTGAGGCTCTGTTTCGTTTATGCATTTTACCAAGTTCTCACTCGAGTGCAGTATGGCTCACTCGAGTGCAGTTGATATTTTCACGTTCTGACTTCCTCTCAGGCAAACACTCGCTGCTCTTCACTCGCATCTGCTCGAGTGAAATCTAGACATCACTCGAGCACAACCAGTCATGCTCGAGTGCTCCTCTTGTTTTCACGTATATGCTTCTTCTCGGGTTAACACTCTCATGTCAGAACTTGCATGTGCTCGAGTGAGAAATAGTCTAATGCTCGAGCATGGATCCTAGTGCTCGAGTGTTACAAATTTCTTCACGTTTCAGCTGCTTCTGGACATCACTCGCACAACTTTTTCAAAGAGTGCGTTTTTGCACTAGTGGGTGATGTGGAGCCACTTTAGAAAAAATTTGTTTATTTGATTCTAATGATGTATCATAAGAAAGCTCTTGCCATATGCATTCCAATGCAAAAAGAATCAGCTCCAAACTCCTTGTATTCTGCAACTGCACAAGCGTCAACTTCCAGAAGGCATAGCTCCTAGAATATACGTTCAAATAAAGCAAATTACCTATCCATGGAAATCTCTTTGAGTATAGTTTCATTTGGCACTGGTCTCATCTCAATCCGATGTGTGGTTTGTGAGGTATGTGTAAAATACCGAACCTGTCTTGAAAAGTGACGGTGATTTCAGTTTCATTTTCCACGAATCATATCTCCTTCATTTGATCTTCTTTCAATGTGATCCTGGTGCACATTTTACGTGTTGTGAGTCTTATTTCATATGCCACCAGTTTCGGGTCAATCCGATGTGTGGTTTGAGAGATATGTCCAAAATACCGGACCTTTACCAGGCTGAACGTAAAACAGAGTAGAACAGAGTGCTCATCCCGTGCTCGAGTATTGAGCTCTGTGCTCGAGCATAACTCCCCTAGAAGTGCCATAACTCACATATAAGTCATCTTAGCTTCGTATTAACCTATTCTAACCATCATTTGATCATAGAAACCTCCGGTATCATCATAGAAACCTCCAGTATCACTTCTAACAACTTGAATCTTGATATTCTTGATAGATCTTCCAAGTTTTTCATTCTTCAATATCTTTCTTTTTGATTTTCCTCTTGATAATCATTCTTCATAATCCGAGTAAGCATCTCCTTGACTATCTTCAATTTCTTTTCTTCTTCTTCCTCTTGTTCATTTTCATTCATTCAATCTTCTTCATTCTTTGCTTGACTAATCTACAAAATATGTAACATTAAATATAGTAGTTAGTCAAAGAACTACATTATATAAACTTTTTGCTCTTATCATTTCACATCTATATTTGACATCATCAAAACTAATCATATCTAACAGGATTGACATGGGTAGCACCCTAGGTTTGAAGAACATTGTTTGGATCAGCTACACTGGTCTTAAATATTTCATATATTTTATTGAAGATGTGCTAAATTTACAACTCTGTTGCTAATAAATAGGCAGCGATGAACTATAGGATGTAATATCCCAAATTTTGGGACTAAAGGCTAGAGAATAAGTCTGAATAAGGTAAATGACTAAGCCCAGTTTGGGAAGATTGCCAAGAATGTCGAGAGATAGAAAGACTCTTGGGAACTATGTGATCCGGTCCTATCGAGCAAATTAAAGGGCCCAGTACGCATAGGTTGGAGGATTAAAGTATCAGTGTAAATGTGCACAGCACACATATACGGTGCCATTGAGTTGGTAGAAGATGCCACCCAACTATGTCATGAGGTAAGGGACGGATTAGTCGGGCGAAATACGCCGGTGTAGGTGTGCACATGGCATTTTCAGGGCAAACATATGTACCCTGCATTTTTAAAGAAGACACCGGTATGTGGCGCCATGTGGGGCCACACACATTCTCCAACCTGGCATCATCTTGCTGGCCTAGATATGCGTGTCACGGTCCCAAGTAGAATCTTGAGTATGCACTGATAAAAACAACTTTATTAAAGTAACTTTAATAAAGTAAGTAATGATGGCTGATACCAAATGTTAGAGCAAGCGTTTCACCCAAGAGGGGGGTGAATTGGGTGATACTAAAAATTTCGTTGCAAATATAAAACTCGATGGTGAATATAAAACAGTAAAGAGTAAGGAGAAATATCACCGAAGTGTACACCGGGAGTTATACTGGTTCGGCCACAACCACTTTGACCTACATCCAGTCCTCAGAGCTTCTCTGAGAGTTTCACCATAACTTCCAAGATTCAGTGGGTTCTTGGCACCTTAGTACAAGCAAGTTCCTTCGCCTGGACACTCGCTCCCCCTTACAAGTTGTAATCCAATCCCAACTCAAGGTTCCACAACCTTAAGTTACCTCAATAACAAATATTGAGTTTGAATAAAATATCTCTCTCACAGAGTGAATAAGAATTACTGAAGCATAGAATTACAAGTGTAATGCAAAACAAAGTAATGAACTTGATGATACGTTCGTGTGTGTGTTCTTGTTCTCTTCTCTGTTTGGATGTTCCCATATATATAGATGTGTTGGTAATGATCGTTGGAACATTTTCTTCATGTCCGTTAGAGTGTGCGCAGCCACTGTTGACTTTTCCAGTATTTGAAAAATATCCATTTGCAGTAGGTGGCGGTAGGTGGCATTTGAAAGTTGCATTTTACTTTCCTTATTTGTTAAGATCTCTTCATTATTTATTTGTAAATATGCTAAGAATACTAATACAATGAAAGGTTAATCATATAGGAAAAAAATCAATGAACGTTGGAATGATTTCTAAATTTATGGACTTGCATACTTGAGTAGTTACTCAAGTATTCATTTAAGTTTACTCGAGTACATACTCGAGTATCATTGGGAAAACTTTGATAAACTGCAAGTCAATAAGCAAACATAACATTACTCGGGTAGTGCATGAAGTAAACAAAATTTCAAACCTTTGGAAATATTTGTTTACTCGGGTACTTACTCAGGTATGGTACACTTTACTTCATAGGTTACTCGAGTAGCAACTCGAGTAATCTTTCAAATTAACTTTAGGTTACTCGATGCTTCACTCCAATAATGTTGGCAGGATTTCAAGGCCGAGAGCACTTCAAGTTTGATTACCTTGTTACTCGAGTACTTACTCGAGTAAACATAAATTTTCTACATAGCTTACTCGGGTAGTGACTTGAAGTTCTGTGTAAATAACCCTGCACATTACTCAATTACTTACCCGAGTAATCCAGTTAAAATAAGTGATTGAATACCTGCATACTTGAGTAGTGCCTTGAGTGAAGTGTGAGAAAAGCATGTCATGTTATTCGAGTAATACCTTCAGGTTTTGCTTACCACAGTGAGTTACTCGAGTAGCTCCTCAAATAACATTGGCAGGGTTGAAAATGCCGAGAGCAACACATTTCTTGAAACAGAATAACTCGAGTACAGACTCGAGTATCATTGGCAGGCCGAGAGTAACTAGAAGTCATTTACCTTATTACTCCAGTGCTTACTCGAGTAACGTTGGCAGGTTACTTGAAGGTTGACCTGGTTACTTCAAGTTTCTGTCTTATTACTAAAGTACCTACTCGAGTAACCCTTTAGAAAACTTGCCACTGATCAAGTTTCTCAGCTTTTTCTCTTGGTCTTTCTTCATTACTCCAATGCTTACTTCAAGTGATGGTTTTGTCCTGTTATTACTTTGTTCAAACTTAGTTGTTTATCAAATCGTTTTCATACCATTCTTTGTTATCATCAAAACATGAGATCTAACAGATGAAATACTTTTTGTGTTGGCAAGTTAAGAGCTTGACAAGTGTCCTTTAATGACAACCAAGTATAAAGTTACGTTTGTGTTGGCCAAATGAGGAGGTGACAAGTGTCCCTCATCATTACACTTGCTTTATGCCTTTTGTGTTGGCATTCCCAAAAAGCGCCACATGTCACCTCAGTCAGGAAAATCCACCGGTCTCTAGTTCGATCACCTGACTAACTTTCTTAAACACCGCGCCTGGAGTCTAGGGAAATTGTCAGGTCCCTTCCTTCCTCTGACCCTTGTGGCACCATGTAGGAGAGAGAAAGAGAAGATGCATTGGATGTATGACACATGACAATCAAGAGCTACAAGCTTGTGACACTTGGCAAGATCATGAGAGATCACTTTGTAAGATTAAATCACAACCATCCATTCCTCTAAAAGGCCCTTAAATTCATCCAAATGGAGAGGGAGGGAGAGAAATCTGATTTTAGTTCATAAAAATTGTTAGAAGAAAAAGAATAATGAATAGTAAAAGTTCCTAAGCTCCAGAGCCGATTATGACCTTGAAACGCCATTATCGTCTGGTAAGTCCTTTAGGAAACTTCTTACACTCACTGTAAGCTTCAATTCTATGGACTCAAATTTCTCATTTGAGGTGTTTTGTGTCCATTAGCTAGTCGAAGTGCTGCCGGAATACCGAATAACTTGTCGGAACACGAAGAGGCAATCCTCGGCTCTGTTTTGAACTGATGACTTCTTGTTTTTGTTGAGTATTTCTTGACTTTAGTGCCACCCTTGATTTTTGGCCAAGGGGTGTTTTTAAAGAAGGAAGATTTTTTTAATCATGTTTAAGGGGATATATGATGTTATTGAAGTATTAAGCTTGTTGGTTGTTAAATATACAAAGGTGGACTTTTGGTTGTATGAGGGGCAAATTTCGTTCAGGGGTAAGAATTAGGAGAAAGAGTTGGATTTCAGTAATTAAGGGAAAATTGTATTGGAATATATGTGTTCATGATTTTTGGAAATTTGTACATAAATATGGAAATTATTGAAGTGCAAATGCATGCTGTTTGGTTATTTCCTTTGAGGCAGTGTTACAGTGTTATACATTTCGTTGGCCAAACCAAGTTCAAATGTAATGAAACTTTCTAGGATTAAAGTAGACATCTTGGGCTTTAATTTGATAGGTATTTAAGTAATTTTAACTCTTGGATTGAAAGCTATGAATTTTTAAAGCTTTGCCCGATTTCTGGACATAATTCTGGAGCAGAGTGAGAATTTGTGAAATTATGGAATTTTGTGGTTGTAGGTAGTAGTGGTTCATATTTTTTCTATATAGAGGACTTAAAAGAGATTTCCATAGAACTTGGGATCACCTTATTTCAATTTTTGTGGAATTAGTTATGATTTTTGGAATTTAGACCAAGAACACCTAATTTCTTGGCCACGGCCCAAAACTTTCTGACCTCTCTTGGCCGCGGCCAAAGGACTCTTGGCTAGGACCAAGACCCCTATTTCAGCAATTTCACATTTTTTATTGGTTTAACTTCCTTGACCCCATGGGCACTTGTTTGGACTTCCAATGGCTACCTAAGTGGTTCAAAAGATAACCAACAAGATGTGTTTAGCCTCTCTAACTTCTTGAACACTAATATATACTTTCAATGACTCTCTATCATGTCTCTAATAATGTGATTGGGTATCTAGGGTCATAAAGTGACAAGGATTGAGCGTCATCAATGGTTGGAGTAAAGATACAAGAGGAGGACTCAAGACAAGAGGTAGGTAACTTACCTTTTTTTGCATGTATTTGATATCTCTGCTTGTGTAGTGATGCATGTGATTGCTTTATTTGATTGGATAGAGCATATTTGAATAATGAAGCTCTGCTTCTATTTATACTGTGGTCATAGTATGTTGCATGAACATTGAGCATGCAGAAACATCATTATGGGGTGTGCATCTAGATAAAGCTAACATGTCATTTACATACCATCTATAATGCATGCATTATGATATCTGTTTCCTTTTGAGATTCTCTCGAATCTCACCCTCCCCTACCAACAATGTAGATAGGAAGAGACAGAAGATATGTTGAGAATAAAGAAGAGAACCGCACGAGGGGATTGCAGTGATGGAAAGAAGACAGGAAGAGGTCTCTGTTTCACTGGGATGGGTTTAGATACTCTAGAGCACTGTGCGGCTATAAGATTTATAATTATTATGTATGAACCCCTATGGAGAATTTCTGTAATCATGCACATATTATAGGTATATTTATGTTATTCATGTGTTTCTCACCGTATTGCGTATCATTTTCTGCTATTACTTTGAAATAAAGGTGAAAATAAGATAAGGGTGTGACATAGGACAGGACCATAGAGGTAAAATAAACACCTATACTAGGAATGGAGACGTAAAAGCCAATTGAAAAATCAGAGTTATGTATCCTAAGTAAGGCAACTATCCATTAATTGATTGAGACTAAACTTGAATCTGATGATATGGCCATTGTAGGTTGGATCATTCGAAGGGAGGGTTGGGGTGCATCATTTGGATGATAGCCAATAGAGTAAAAACTTTACTTTCAAATGCCACAGAGAGGGCAATGAGATATACTCAGTCAACTCTGTAAATTTCCATCTTATAAGATTTACTTTTTGTTATTTTCTTCATTATACTCCTAAGTTGATTATCAATAAACAATATGCATGCCGAATTGTCATTTGAGTCCTTTAAATGGTGAAATTGCATTATTGCCTTCCCATTTTAGTTTGAATGTGTTGAACGCCACTCTATGCTTCAATACATGCAAGGGCAAGGAGGTGTCTTTTAAAATATATGAATTTCTTTTCAACCAAACTACCTCTCAGTTGCACATATTACACTTCACCGAAGTTTCTCTCTTTTTGTCATCACTCTCTTAATAGGAATTAGCAAAATCTTCTCTGAGGTTCCTCGACGAACATCTCTGCTACTCAAAAACTCCTGACCAGTTATTCTAAAACAAATCAGCTGCTTGACTGTGAAGTAAGCCTACTCAAATAAGAGAAAGTTGGCTCGGCCTCCTAATTCTGCAATCTATCCTTAGATTAATTTTATTGAGTGCAGCAGCCTAAATATATGATCTTGTTAATGAATCTTAGAATTCACAATCAGTTTTCTTCCTCCTTTTGTGGTGAAACCAATTGGAGGTTTTATAATGTAGAAAACTCTCCCTATTAGGGAAATGAATAATGAACTGAAGATAAGATTTACTAAGTATACCCACCTAATCAAGGTTCCATAACGTCACATCCTGGTCAGTGGTATAAATGTGTAGAATCAAGTTTTATATACCTGACTGCCAAAGCTGACCTGCTTCACAATTTACATACTAAAGGAGTTTTCATCTCCCATCTTCCATACGAGCAGTCCAGATGGGCAGCTTGTTTCAGAGTCATCAGCCCCCCAAAAGAGAACCTGACTTAGATCTGTGTTCCAAATCCACATGAGCCTAGTACTATTCGGATGAAGGATGCTTACCTTATTCCCTCACCTCATCACCTTCCATCAAAGTTCCAATTCATTTACATGGTGGGGTTTCCCTTATTCTTAAGGACTGCACAGTCATCAAAGCTTAAATATCATTTTCTTTGTATGTTTTCAAAATCAATTTTCTGATTGGGAACTTTCTTCTATCATTGCTTTGTAATGCTCTATTGGCTATTTTAATTTGCGCTTTGGTCATTGGCTTTTATTGAAGCATTCCCCTTGAATGAATTGTGTAACCCCCTTCCACCATAGGCCGAGATTTAGTTCATAAACACGTAATTGATGTAGAATTAGAGACCTTAGATGATTTTGGGACTTAAATAAAATCAAACTTCCCAAAATCATGACTTACAAAAACTTTTACAAAACCTATTTATGACAGTCTCATATTCACATTTCAATACTAAATGGCCTGTACAGGTTGATTTCATTCACAATTATCAGAGTATAATGCAAATTCCTGACACACTCGGGTTCCATTCATTAATAAGGTTTTTACAAAGGCTCAAAGCCCAAAATTCATTACCCTTAACTTGGGGATTACGCAAAACTATACCACCAATCCCAATATACATAATTGTTTCCCAAAAACATCCAAATGATATACATGATAACCAATAACCCAAAATATACTTCTAAACTGGAGCTCTATCCGCTCTTCGTCGCCCACTTTCCCTTTGATCCTTCTACCTTGTCTAAAACATGGTTTTTGGGAGAGTGAGATTTTAAGGAATCCCCGTAGTGTCAAATCAATCATAGAATGTACAACAATAAGGCATGAAATCAAATCATTATCCACACAAAGCAACTACAACGGCAGTTACAACGACAATGGTTAGTATGACACATGTCATCCCTTACGATTGCTCACGCTGCATTGCATCACAACAATCCACACAATATATTTTACCATAGCTGGGATTCATATAAAGCATTTCATATCACATGCCTGGTCGCTACCGCAAGTGCACGAATCGCGTCAAGTAATACAGTGATAAGTGAGATCGTTCCCTCGAGGATTTGAGTAACAATTTAGTCAAGCAATGGGCTTAATGTGTTTGATTAAGTTGAATCAAAACAAAGTGTTGAGTGTGAGAAAAACAACTTCCAAAGATATGATTATAATAACTAGAAAGTACTGAACAAAATATGCTTCTTGTGAATTCAATCAATTAGGGTAAATCTAGGATTGTTCATTCCCTTTGTATATCATAAACTTAATCTACTTCCTCTTCGATGGCACTGTTTATGGAATATATATATGTAAGTCTAAGGTTCAATAGCCATTAGTTAAGCTCTCTCAAGTCATAACCAAACTTATATCTCCCATTAAGATACACAATCTCTTGCTGCATTTAAAGGAAAATAATCATTAAACAACCTCCTTACTTTGACAATGCTAGGTTAATAACTATATCTCTATGTTATTAACAAACCATCCATTTAACTCTTTAAACTTCAAGTCTAGCATAACTCTACCCACGTTCTTCAATTAGATTAACTCTCTCAAGCTTAATCTAGTTGAACATGTTATTCATAGTGCTAGCAATTCATGAATATCAGTGAAAATATGGAAGAATTAACACAAATATACCACTAGCTACGAAGAGGAAGAAGAATTCAAGTTTAATCCATACAAAAGTGTAGAACAATCCTAGAATGAAAGACCTAGCTACTCATGTTCATAAACGGATTACAAATAGCAGGATTAAATGTAGCCATAACAGAATCACAGTGGAGAAAGGGAATGAATACAGAAAGATTAAGAAAACTGGAGTGAAATCTCTTCCAATCTTCAATCCCACTTGATTCTCCTTGATTTCTAGTAGATCCCAGCTCTCAGCACCTCTCCAGCCGCCTCTGTTGGTCTTTCTAAATTGGGAACCCCCTCTCAAAACCCTGGGTTTGTCTTTTATATCTTCTCAGATGTCAGAACGCGCAGCTTTATTTGTGGGGTTGGGCCGCGGCCCACCACTCTGTGGGCCACGGCCCAAGAGTTTCTGACCTCAAGTTGATGCTTCTGAGCCGCGGCCCATGAGATTATGGGCTGCGGCCCACTCCTTTCTGTGCTCATGTTGATCCTCTGGGCCGTGGCCTATGAGATGGTTGGCCGCGGCCCAAGCCTTTCTGTGCTGTTGTGGATTTCCTGGGCTGCGGCCCAAGACTTTGCCAGATTCATCTTTTTTTCTTTTATGTTCTATCTCCTCCCAGCTTGCCTTTCCTGGGAATGGTTGTTGGCTTCAACTTCCTTCACCTCCTTCTCACTGCATGTGGCTTCTTCTGGGCTAGCTATGACTGAATCTGTATTAGTTAACACAAAGAACTTGCACACATGATTAAACATCCATAGCAGTTAGTGAGTAATGTCCTCCATAATTTCATTCTGGTGTGCATAGCATAAGAAGGACACAATTCATCACTTTAACCCTCTCAAAAGCCCACTCATGCACCTAAAGTAAAGTAAAACAGGATGAAATATGAAATTCTCACAAGAATTTCCTGAAGTTAACACACCCCCAAACTTGAACTTTTGCTCGTCCTCGAGTAAATTAATCTCAGACATATTGCTCATGCATGCCTCTCGCTTTTCTTAAACTACTCATGTCACCAAATATACATGCATGCTTGGTTCATAGCTTAAAAACTAATTCCATAGTAATTTTCAACTGAGTGTATGTTCAACAAGAGTTGACTAACAATCGTCTTACATTTGTCAAGATCAGAAATAACATGTTAACATGCATGAATCGTCCTCAATGTCAAGACTTCATCCTTTGCATTCTCTCTTCTTTTGCATACGACTCAATCCACACTTCTTTAGTGCCAAAGGAACTTTAGGGCTGCAAGGAATTGTTCATTATTATCGCTTGAAGCTAACACAAAGTTCAGAATGAGGTAATGTAAAAGAATTAGACTCAAGCTCAATCAATCACAGTTATGTGCACAAGAAAACACTCACGGATTTACGTGTTTAATTCTCACAAATAGGGGTAATTTTGCTCAGTACCACTTATAGCAGGTCTTGCCATAGGCTTGTAGAAATTCTACTCTCTCCACCACTTGTACACCTAGATTTATGAATCAAGGGGGCTTTTTACCAGGGTTGTAATGTTGGACATTGTCTAGTGGGAAGGACTAATGGAACAAGTGCCATGCATGCGGAAACGTATATAATGACATCTCTCTCTTCTTCTTTTTCTTTCTCTTTCTTTCTTTCTTTCTTTTTCTTTTCTTTTCTTTTTCTTTTTTCTTGTATAACTAACTAAGCATTTATTGAAACACAGAGTAAATCAAATGCTAATTCATTACTTTTCTAAGTATCATTCAATTGTAGAGCAATAGCATGCATGACTTGTTACATGTCAGATTTTTGAAAAAGTGAATAGCTCAAAGGGGGTAATCAAAGGGTGAATGTGAAAGGTTTGTGTTTAGGTCAATAGGTTTAGAAATGAATGCCCCTATCATTTTCATTAATCCACATGCCTATGTGATTTTGAAAAAGAATTTAAACAAGTTCTAGAGGTACGCTAACATAAATGGCACACACACTCTAATGAATGACACTTAGGCTCAAAATCCTTCCAACAGAGGTTTTTCCTCTCTCGCGCACAGTCCCCAAGATTAATTCAACCTTAGCCTAAACCGAATGCATTAACTTAACCGATCAATATGCTAACTTTACGCGCCATAACCAGCCACTTCCATACAATTCATTTAAGAACATAAGCAGTTCCATAGAAATAATACAATTTCAAAAATCTTTCAATGAAAACAGTTCATACATGTCAATTTGCTATAAAATCCCTTGACAAAGCATTCGAATTATTCTCAACCCTCGTGCACAGTGTTTAATCAGGTAAGTATTAAGAATTAGCTTTTAAACTGAGAACCAAGCAGTAATGCACAACCCAGATTTAAACACATGCATGCAAATATACCAGTACCCCCAAACTTGAGGGAGACAGTGTCCCCACTGTCATAGTACACAATAAAAAATGCCTGCAAGGAGAGAGAACATAGAACCATCCACAGATATAACAGTAAACACCATAGATATCCAAATCATAATATCCAATAAAATCCTGATGTCAGGCAATAGGAGAACAACTGTAACAATAGTATGGAAGCGAAGTATGTGTCATAACCAAAAGAAATAGAAGGCAACAGTAAAAATGGGCAGCACAACTAACTAAGAACTAATCGTCGCCATCATCCTCACTGGTGGCTGCATCGGCACTATCACCATCATCATCATCATCCTCCCCACCGGCAACACCGACATCCGCGCCATCATCATCGCTACCGGCCTGAGCTGCAACAGGTACATGAGCAGCAAATAACTCCTCCAACCTGGTCAAGCGAACCCCGTGATCCTGCAGATAGGTGAGGCATTGGGCAGTAGTAGCCTCCGTGCGCTGAATGGCAGCAAAGATCACATCCAATGTGACGGCAGACTCAGAAGAGGAAGGGGCACCGGATGGTTCGCCCTGCTCCCGGGGAGATGGAAGGTCATGAGGAGGATGAGATGGTCCTCCCTGCTGAAAGAAAGGGCCATTCGCTGTGCGCTGGGAGGCTCGAACTTGCTCATTGGGTCTTGGCTTGATGCTCAAGTAGTTGAACTTCTTAATAGGCTTGAACATAACATCAGTAGCTGCAGCAGCAACACCCACAGACGTGCAGAAGGAGGAAATGAGGTGCGGCAGTATCAGACCTACCGAATGATCTCGGGCATGGGCGCGAAGAGTCTGATAAATCAAGGTGCCAAGATCAACAGGCTCCTTCTTCATAAGTAGGTAGATAAGGAGAGCCTGGTCTCTAGTGAGGCGACTCCTCTGCGACGACGGCCAGAAGTAGTCCTTGCCAAAATGCAGCCACACCTGAGCCTCAACTGATAACTGAGCCCGAGGTAAATGTTTCTGCGCCCCTCCGTGAGTCTGCCACGCCACTAGGTGGTTGTATACTAGCAACTCCGAAATATCATCCTCAGGGATGTCATCATTACTGTCCAATAGTTGCTTGTACTTGCACTCCTCAACAGCGGGGAGTGCTGTAAACTGCCTAAAACTCTCAAGAGTAAAGTCCACGTCAACTCCGCGCAGAGGAAATCACCAAATGGGTCTCACACAGGCATTAGCGTAGAACTCCTGGACAATCTGCAGGTTTCCGTCACCTTTAGGCTCCATAAGCTTCTGCAGGTCGTATGTCCGTGTGGCGAGATCGTAAAACTCGTATGAGAAATTGAACGGGAATTCCCGTTCTTGCAGCAAGGGTCTGGTAACGATCTTGGCCTTGGCCTCAGCAACGGCCCTGGGACCGGAGCGATCAGCAACACGCTTGGCCGGCATAGTAGCTACGAGAGAAGACAATGCACAGCCAAAAACCAATGAAGACTCAAACAGGCATTGAACATGGGCACCGGAATCAGACAATGCAATAATGACCCCCCCAAACTTATGAACTATTAGTCGCAAATCTGTTCATTAAGATTTCAAGCCTCATCTTATTCATCACTACCTCTTTCATCACTTAATCAACTCAGAAGAAGGAATTAGGTTACTATAATGTTGGCAAAATTTCATCACATATCGGAGTCATTCCAAAACATGCAGCACAATTTAACTACTACAGCACATGTTCAATAACAGTTGAAAGTTTATGAAAAGCTTTGTAACTTCTGAATTCAATGAGGTAATGTGCAAGTTGGGGAGGTTAAACCAAACATGGTTTGCAATAGCACAAGAATCACCTCAAAGTTGACATGATCATTCAAAAGGAAACACGCAAAACTTGTCAACTTAGATCAACTGCCTAGAAATTACAAAATTGAGTCAAATTGTGCAACAATCCAAAACCTGCTGAATGATTTGTTCATGCAAAACACAATTCGCGCATACCAGAGATACACAATTCCAATTATAGAATCAGCAGAAGAGGTTAATGCACTCAGCACCGGCTAACCAATCAAGAGAACAAACACAACCTTGCACAGTCATTCAAGTTTTGAAATGAATTACGAAACCTTTGATATGCAATTAACACATGACATCCGAAATAGAGAACTCAAGTCCACTGAGTATATGCAGGCAATCAAGAGAACATTCAGAACATGAGCTTGCTGAAAAGAAAAAAAAATTTTGTACTTTCCTGTTTAAGTTCTGAAACCTGCAATAAGGAGGAAAGGTGGTTTGCATGGAATTGCATTGCTAACTCAATAACGAAAGTTATAGTGAGTTTCCAAAACTGGAATGTTCTTGTGCCTATGAAAATTGTCCCAGAGCAACCACAAGTTTCAAACTACAGCAAACGTGTTCAGTTCTCAAGAGATCCAAGACATATACCAAGTTAAGTAGGAAAGTATTAATTCAATTCAATTACCACAGCAAGCCAAACAATACATTACTCCACATAACAACCATATTAGTTCAACCTTAGCAACCGTCAAGAGTTGCAGAAAACAGAAGAATCACACCTAGGAAATATTCAATAATCCACAATGAAGTGTTCTAAAGTATATTCTAGAAGCACAATGTATTAATCAAGCACCAGTACCGACATTAGCAAAAGTGGTCATAATTCTGCTCAAGCTTGCATTGGAAAGGATGTTCAGAAGGTAATTCAAAGGGAATTGAAAGCAGCAAGCGCCACCAAAAGGACAGAAAAGCTTTAAAAATCATGCACATTGCCCTCTAAACCAGCAATTACAACAGATTTGTGACTCCTATGCCTTAATTCCCATATCTCATTTAACCTAACTACCCTCAAATGCGAGTAATAGTGCAAGATTGAGACCGTTTTACCTCAGATGTTGAGAGAGTTGAGGAATTAGAGGGGAAATCAAAGGGGAATGACCCTCTTGCAGTGCCCTAGGGCTTCTTTCGCAGTCGAGAAGTACAGACTCCTCGCAAGCCTCACACGCGATAGCCGCAAACAGGTGAGCAAGGATAATGAAAGAGGGGAGGAAGGGGAAACAAGAGAGGGAGGGCAAATTGGAGGGGGAGGACAAGGGAGGGGGGGTCGACTATGGGGGAAGAAGAAAATAGGGGAGCGGCGGCTGGGGTTGAGGTATATGAGGAGAGAATAGCACGTAGCAGGGTTTTAAAAAAAAAACTGCTATCGCGCTTGGGCCGCGGCCCAAGAGTTTCTGGATTTCAGTGGGCTGCGGTCCAGCAGGTGCTGGCCGCGGCCCAAAACTCTCTGACCACTCTTTGATACCCTCGGACCGCGGCCCAATAAGTGTGGACCACGGCCCAAGAGCTTCTGACCTCTGACACCCAGTTCTGGCCATTGATGGGCCGCGGCCCACCAATAATGGGCCGCGGCCCAATACTTTCTGAGCCTCTTTGGGCCGCGGCCCAAGATATTCTGGGCCTCGGCCAGAATGCATTTTCCAGCCTATCAGTTTCTACACATTCATATCATCCACTGGAATCATCAGTGACATACAGTATACAGAACCATTGGCCAATCAATTAAGAGTATTAGAACCATGCCACACTTTCACATTGCCTCTCTCACAATCAACACCCCTAAGCCACACATTTCCTATGATCCAACTGTCCTCCTAATGCAGGGTTTTCTATATGTGATCAGCAATTTGACAGATTGAAGCCAAAGATAATGCACATTGCTTCTCTAACATTCATTGCAACTCTCAGATCATATCCCGGGCATCAGAATACACAAACATGCATAAGAGTTGAAGAACTTCCCTGGAATATGCCTGTCCCATCAAGATGCCACCCCTTTGCCTGGAAATCTTCTCGTTCTCGACAACTTTCAGTTTGAAATCCCTTTCTCCCTACAAAAGTTAAAAGACCAAACGTAAACCTACTAAATTATGCTAAAATCAAAGAAACTAAAGAGATTAAGTTCAGAACTTGGGTTGCCTCCCAAGAAGCGCTTAGTTTATAGTCCTTAGCCTGACTTTTCACTTTGGTCACTCTTCATTTGATAAGTAGATAGTGGATACCAGCCTGTCCACATCTCCTCCCCAATAGTGCTTCAACCTCTGACCATTCGCCTTGAATCTCTCACCCTTATCATTCTCCAGCTCCACATCACCATATTTTGATGCCTGAATCACCTTGAATGGCCCAGACCATCGGGATTTAAGCTTTCCAGGGAAGAGCCTCAGTTTGGAGTTGTAGAGAAGCACAGTTTGACCAGATTCAAAACTCTTAGGAAGAATTTTTCTATCATGGTCCCTCTTTGTCTTTTCTTTGTAAATCCTTGCACTCTCATAAGCATTTAAGCGGATCTCCTCTAACTCATTGAGTTGAAGTAACCTCTTCTCTCCCACAGCCCGCGGATCAGAATTCAGCCTCTTAATAGCCCAATAGGCCCCATGTTCCAATTCTACAGGCCAATGACATGCTTTTCCAAACACTAATCGGTATGGCGACATACCAATAGGCGTTTTATAAGCAGTTCGATATGCCCACAAGGCATCATCTAATTTGGAAGACCAATCTTTCCTAGTGGTGTTCACCATCTTCTCCAGAATGTTCTTGATTTCCCGGTTGAAAATCTCAGCTTGGCCATTGGTTTGGGGATGGTAAGGTAATGATACTTTGTGCCTCACACCATACTTCTTCATCAAAGCTTGAAATTAATGATTGCAGAAGTGTGATCCGCCATCACTGATAATTGCTCTTGGTGTGCCAAACCTTGTGAAAATGTGCTTCCTGAGGAATTTCAGTACCGTCTTGGCATCATTAGTCACACATGCCATAGCTTCTACCCATTTTGATACATAGTCCACTCCAACTAGGATGTATTCATTGTTAAAAGACTTAGGGAACGGACCCATGAAATCGATCCCCTAAACATCAAAAAGTTCAACTTCTAACATGCTATTCAGTGGCATCTCATTCCTCTTAGATATGTTCCCCACTCTCTGGCACCGATCACATTGGAGGACAAAAGCATAAGCATCTTTAAATAGAGAAGGCCAGTAAAACCCACTCTGAATGACTTTCACAGCAGTTTTCTCTCCTCCAAAATGACCACCATACTCAGACGAATGACAACAATGCATAATGCATGCTTGTTCATTTTCTGGAACACACCTTCGAATGAGTTGGTCGGGGCACCGCTTAAATAAGTAAGGTTCATCCCAAAAGTACTTCTTCACCTCATGTAAAAACTTATGCTTTTGATTAGGATTGAACTCCGGAGGTAGCACTCGACAAACCAAATAATTTACAAAATCAGCAAACCATGGTGTGGATGAATGATCAACAAAGAACAGCTGTTCATCCGAAAATGATGCTTGGATCATGTCAGACTCATCAAATTGAGCCTCAGTGCTCAGCCTTGAGAGGTGGTCGGCTACTTGATTTTCTGTACCTTTTCTGTCAATTATGTTCAGGTCAAACTCTTGAAGTAGGAGCACCCAGCGAATGAGTCTTGCCTTAGAGTCCTTCTTGGTGAGTAGGTACTTGAGAGCTGAATGATCGGTGTACACAGTAACCTTGGTACCCACAATATATGGTCTGAACTTCTCACATGCATAAACTATGGCAAGTAACTCTTTTTTAGTGGTGGTATAATTAAGTTGGGCACCATCAAGAGTTTTACTCGCATAATATATAGGGTGAAAGAGTTTTTCTGCCTTTTGCCTAAGAACAGCACCAACGGCGTAATCACTTGCATCAGCCATGATAATGAAAGGTAAAACCCAATCCGGAGCCACTAAGATAGGAGCTGAAATGAGACGCTTCGTTAATTCTTCAAAAGCATGTAAACACTCGTCATCAAACTTGAATTCCACATCTTTTTCCAAAAGTTAGAAAGGGATTTGGAAATTTTTGAGAAATCCTTGATAAACCGTCGATAGAACCCGGCATGACCAAGAAAGCTTCGGATACCCTTTACATTAGTAGGTGGTGGTAATTGCTCAATAATAGAAATTTTAGCCCTATCTACTTCCAACCCATTCTTGGATACTCTATGGCCAAGTACAATGCCTTCTTGCACCATGAAGTGACATTTCTCCCAATTGAGAATTAGGTTTGCCTCTTCATACCTTGTAAGCACAGCATCTAAATTCTCCAAACACGAGTCAAAAGATGGACCAAAGACAGAAAAATCATCCATGAATACCTCAATTGTTTTCTCAATCATATCAGCAAAAATGGACATCATACACCATTGAAAAGTAGCTGGTGCATTGCATAGTCCAAAGGGCATTCTTCTGAAAGCAAAAGTGCCATATGGACAAGTGAAGGTGGTCTTCTCTTGATCTTCTGGAGCTATGGGAATTTGGTTGTAACCGGAATATCAATCAAGGAAACAAAATAATTCCTGACCGGCTAACTTGTCCAACATTTGATCTATGAATGGCAAAGGGAAATGATCCTTTCTTGTAGCTATGTTGAGCTTCCGATAATCCATACACACCCGCCAACCAGTCACCGTGCGAGTAGGAATTAGTTCATTTTGGGTGTCAGCCACTACAGTCATGCCACCCTTCTTAGGGACACATTGGACTGGGCTCACCCATGAACTATCAGAGATAGGGTACACAATTCCAGCGGAGAGCCATTTAAGTATTTCTTTCTTGACCACTTCCTTCATGATTGGATTCAATCGCCTCTGATGCTCAATAGAAGTTTTATGATCATCTTCTAACAAGATTTTGTGCATACACATAGAAGGGCTGATTCCCTTAATATCCGCTATGGTCCAACCTATGGCTTGCTTGTGTTCTTTTAAAACTCGTAGGAGCTTTTCTTCTTGCAAATTCGAAAGATCAGAAGACACAATCACCGGTAGTGTGTTGTCATCCCCCAAGTAAGCATACTTGAGATGAGATGGTAAAGGCTTCAACTCCAGATATGGTGGAACTTCAATAGAAGGCTTCAAAGGAGTGCTTAATGCCTCAGCCACCTCAAGTGGTTCAAAACTCCTTTGTCTTGAGTGAGGGAATGCTTCCATACGAAAAAGGTTCTCCATAGCTTCTTCATCAAATTCATCCAGATTCTTCTCCCCAATTAGAAATGCCTCTAAAGGGTCTTTAATCTTAGGAGCATATGACTCTTGGGGAACAAGTGAGTCCAATATATCAACAAATAAACATTGAGCTGAATCATCATGGAACTTCAAGGCTTTAGGCATGTTGAAGATCACCTTTTCATCATCCACCCTCAAAGTGATTTCACCCTTCTCCACATCAATAAGAGTTCTTGCTGTAGCTAAGAATGGACAGCCTAAAATGAGTGGAATCTTCCAATCAACCTCGCAATCAAGCACCACAAAGTCTGCTAGGAAGATGAACTTATCTACTTTCACTAAGACATCTTCAATAATTCCTCTAGGTTTAGAAATACTCCGGTCAGCAAATAGAAGGGTAACTGTGGTAGGCCTTGGCTCTCCTAACCCCAATTGGTTAAAAACAGCCAAGGGCATCAAATTGATGCTAGCACCTAAGTCACACAAAGCTTTACCATTGAAGTTCGTTCCAATATTGCAAGGGATATAGAAACTCCCCGGATCTTTCAATTTGGTGGGTAACTTCCTTTGGATCACAGCACTACATTCTTCAGTCAATGCCACAGTTTCAAATTCATTAAATCTCCTCTTCTTGGACAACACATCCTTTAGGAACTTGGCATATTTAGGCATACCCTCTAGAGCATCGGCAAATAGAATGTTGACATGTAGTTGCTTAAACATATTCACAAACTTCTTGAACTGTGCATCTTCCTCCTTCTTTTTGAATCTTTGAGGAAATGGTAAAGGAGGCATGATAGTGGATGTGGTTGGTTTGCTCTTCTTTTCATCATTCAGCTCTTATTCCTTCTTCTTACTCTTGCTAACATCATCTAAACCTCCCTCAGTTTGCTTTCTCTTCTTAGTGTCCTCGTCTTCCACCATAATTTCTGGAGTTATGACTTCCTCCTTTTCAACTTCAATGTCCGCTTGCTCATCTTGCTTTGGTCCCGTTATGCTCGAACTAGGCATGTTCGAAATCACCTTCCCACTTCTCAAATGAATGGCCTTACATTCTTCTTTTCCACTCCGCTTCGGATTAGGGATGGTGTCACTTGGAAGACCATTTCGAGCCATGGCATTTACTTGTATTGCTAATTGTCCCACTTGAACTTCAAGGTTCTTAATAGCAGATTCGTGAAGAGAAAAAGTAGCCTTACTCTCACCCCTTGAAGATTCCACTTCTGATAAGATACGGGCCAACATCTTGTCCGTCTTTGATTCTTCATCTTTCGCAGGAGCTTGCCTTGATTGCATTGGAAAACCCGGTGGAGGCACCGGCTTGGTGCCAGAGGTAGACTCATGAGGAGGGTTCAAGGTGTTACCTTGACTCCAAGAAAAGTTGGGATGAGCTCTCCAAGCACGGTTGTAAGTTTGTGAGTATGGATTACCTTGAGAAGGTTGAAATTTACCCATATAATTGACAGACTCAGTGCCCATGTAGAGAGGACCATTGTCAGGCATGTGGACATCATTGCATTGCTCACATACAATAGGAGTGGATTGAACAGAATGTACACCACGAGCATTGCCCTTGTGTATTTGAGACTCTAAGACATCAAAGCATTTGTTCAAAGCGGACAAAATTGTGGCAATTTGTGATGAAGAGTCTTCTTTTGTGTTGAGTAGGGCTGGGGTAGTTGGAGTTCTCCTATCATTTCCCTGGGTGTTATTGGCAGATAATTGATCCAAAAGTCTGAAAACTTCATTGACAGGCACATTCCGGTAACCTCCATTAGTCATACAGTCCACCATTGCTTTGGATTGAGGATTCAATCGTGTGCAGAAAATTTGGATCACTACCCACTTGTCCACCCCATGATTGGGGCATTGTTTCATTAGCATCTTGTACCTTTCCCATGCAGCATAAAAATGCTCATCCGGCTATTGTCTAAAGCTTAGAAACTCGTCCCTTGCTTCCACTGATTTATCATCGGAGAAAAATCGAGCTCTAAATTTAGCTTCAAGATCAGCCCAAGAGGTTATGGATCCTTCCAGGAGATTGTTAAACCAATCTCTAGCTTTTCCTTGAAGAGAGAGAGGGAATAGCTGCAACCACAGTACATCTTGAGGGACACCATTCTGCTTGAAGGAATCACACGCCTCCAAGAAATACATCAAATGCTTGTTGGCGTCTTCATTATAAAGGCCATGGTACAACCCATGCATTTGCAACATTGTTATCATCACCGGTTTGATCTCAAAAGTGCGTGCTTGCATCTCCAGCATTCGAATGCAAGATTGAGTTCCTCTCATATTCCGAGTGGCGAAGTCATTAACAGTGGCTCTATCATATTCATCCGCCATTGTGTCAGACTCAGTTTCAGATTCAGACTCAGTTTCAGATTCTGTTTCAGCTATCCTTGACTCTGATTCTGCTGTTGAATCAGGTTCTTTTTCAATGCGCGGTAGTCCGTCAAGTACCACTATCAATTCGTTCCCTTGCAAATGTTGCATGAACTGGACTGATACCTATGAAAAAGAACAACCCAGCAAGTATCAAGCTAAAACAAGTGAAATTTACTGCAGCAAACAATGATAGAAAAATTATTAATCTAACTAAAGACCCAAGCGAAATCTAATAACACAAGCCTAAGGTCAACTAAAAGATTGTTATACCAATCCCCGGCAACGGCGCCAAAAACTTGGTCGCTACCGCAAGTGCACGGATCGCGTCAAGTAATAAAGTGATAAGTGAGATCGTTCCCTCGAGGATTTGAGTAACAATTTAGTCAAGTAATGGGCTTGATGTGTTTGATTAAGTTGAATCAAAACAAAGTGTTGAGTGTGAGAAAAACAACTTCCAAAGATATGATTATAATAACTAGAAAGTACTGAACAAAATATGCTTCTTGTGAATTCAATCAATTAGGGTAAATCTAGGATTGTTCGTTCCCTTTGTATATCATAAACTTAATCTACTTCCTCTTCGATGGCACTATTTATGGAATATATATATGTCAGTCTAAGGTTCAATAGCCATTGGTTAAGTTATCTCAAGTCATAACCAAACTTATATCTCCCATTAAGATACACAATCTCTTGCTGCATTTAAAGGAAAATAATCATTAAACAACCTCCTTACTTTGACAATGCTAGGTTAATAACTATATCTCTATGTTATTAACAAACCATCCATTTAACTCTTTAAACTTCAAGTCTAGCATAACTCTACCCACGTTCTTCAATTAGATTAACTCTCTCAAGCTTAATCTAGTTGAACATGTTATTCATAGTGCTAGCAATTCATGAATATCAGTGAAAACAGGGAAGAATTAACACATATATACCACTAGCTACGAAGAGGAAGAAGAATTCAAGTTTAATCCATACAAAAGTGTAGAACAATCCTAGAATGAAAGACCTAGCTACTCATGTTCATAAACGGATTACAAATAGCAGGATTAAATGTAGCCATAACAGAATCACAGTGGAGAAAGGGAATGAATACAGAAAGATTAAGAAAACTGGAGTGAAATCTCTTCCAATCTTCAATCCCACTTGATTCTCCTTGATTTCTAGCAGATCCCAGCTCTCAGCACCTCTCCAGCCGCCTCTGTCGGTCTTTCCAAATTGGGAACCCCCTCTCAAAACCCTGGGTTTGCCTTTTATATCTTCTCAGATGTCAGAACGTGTAGCTTCATTTACGGGGTTGGGCTGCGGCCCAAGAGTTTCTGACCTCAAGTTGATGCTTCTGGGCCGCGGCCCATGAGATTGTGGGCCGCGGCCCACTCCTTTCTGTGCTCATGTTGATCCTCTGGGCCGCGGCCCATGAGATGGTTGGCCGCGGCCCAAGCCTTTCTGTGCTGCTGTGGATTTCCTGGGCCGCGGCCCAAGAGATGGTGGGCTGCGGCCCAAGACTTTGCTAGATTCATCTTTTCTTCTTTTCTGTTCTGTCTCCTCCCAGCTTGCCTTTCCTGGGAATGGTTGTTGGCTTCAACTTCCTTCACCTCCTTCTCACTGCATGTGGCTTCTTCTGGGCTAGCTATGACTGAATCTGTATCAGTTAACACAAAGAACTTGCACACATGATTAAACATCCATAGCAGTTAGTGAGTAATGTCCTCCATAATTTCATTCTGGTGTGCATAGCATAAGAAGGACACAATTCATCACTTTAAACCTCTCAAAAGCCCACTCATGCACCTAAAGTAAAGTAAAACAGGATGAAATATGAAATTCTCACAAGAATTTCCTGAAGTTAACAATGCCACACTGGCAAGATACACCCAGCCCACGGCTGGATTCACAAACGCCGCCCCACGGGTCGGATTCATACAGATCTACGTCGATTACGACAGCAGTTCAACGGCCGACCTAGAGATGACCAGCGTCAATCCCTATACGGCTCACGCTGAAGTGTTCACGCCGTAATGAACCATGGCACACATTTCACAAAGTTCAATGATAAGTTATGCATACCAAAACATCATACACAATATGAGAGAAGAGTCACTACCTTGATCCTTCCGAGTGTACTTTGGCACCGGTCTCTCCCTCCTAGGGCAAATGTCATATCCTAGAATCATGATTAGGGACAAAGAGTTATATTCTATTTCAAGACTTAATTAACTTGAAACACTTAAATTTGGTTATCATAATTGACCCTTAAGAGGTCACAAATGCCTCTAATAAAAGCCCTAAAAGGTTGGGAAACAATAGGTTAGAGATCTCCTTTCGAAAACTCAAAGTGTTGGAACATAGGGGTTGGCAGCAGCCAGCCCTTCCTTGGGCCGCGGCCAAAATATGGTCAGAAGGTCAATGGCCGCTGCTAGCCACCCATGGGCCGCAGCCAGAATCAGGTCAGAAAGGTTTGGGCCGCGGCCAAGAAATTCCCTGATTCTTGGCTGAATTTCCAAAATTCATAACTAATTCTAGAAAAATAGAAACAAGGTGATTCCAAAGCCAAATGAAAGGTGTTTAAGTCCTATTTCTACGAAAAATATGGCTCATTACTTGAAATCATCAAAAAAATACAGAATAACCAAAAACGCAACACTACTCCAAAACAGAGTTCTGTTTCCATCACAAACTTTGGACAATCATATCTCACAGAATACTAAACGAAATGACACAAAAGATATATCCATTTTGAAGCTTGGGATGTGAAATTTAAGACTGGAAAGTTTCAGAATTTTCAAACACCATTTGGTCATTCAAAACGCTCGATCAAACTGACTGCCCAGACAGAGTTCACACAAGACAGATTTTCCAATTTTCTACCAAAGTGTCCAATGGCTCCAAAATTAACAATCAAGCCTATTCCCACATAAATTTTCACGAGAAACACAATGGTAAACTCAAAATGACCAAAATCACAACCCAATTACATGCCCTGTTTTTTCCCAATGCACAAAACCAACACAAATGTGCCAAACCTTACATTTAAGCTTCAATCAAATTCTATCTACCCAAGATACATCTCAAAGTATCATATCCATGACAACAACAATTCAAATACCACAAGACCCTAATTTTCGAAATTTCAAGCCAAATTTCCAGAATTTCCAAGCTAATCCATTTGGCACAAAACATAGATAGATAGATAGGTTTCATTCACCTTATCAACTTTCTCAAAGGGAGTTATTGATTCACCACTTCCCAAAATTTCGTGTTGCCACAAATCAACACCAATGGACCAACTACCACCACCAAAATGAAGCTCTTATATCAAGGAGCAACTTTAAGAAAAGGCGCTTGAGCAATAGAGATCATTTTCCTTACCATTTCAAAGCTTTTCTTCCTTCCCTTTGTTGAAAAAATGGCGCCAGCAGAAAGAAAAGAGATGAAAGTGAGAGATGGAGTGAAAAGATGAAGAAAATGATGATGATTACTCCCTCCTTTCAGCAGCCGAAAATGGGGAGAGGAAGAGAGAGAAAGAATCATATTAAAATGTCATTTAACTTTTCTTACACCTCTCTCTCTTGCCCAACTTTTGCCACATGTCACTTTATTATTGGTTCCCACAAGATAAGTCACCAACTAGCCACTTTAATCCCTCCATTCGGCATTTAATCACACTTCTCATTTTTCTCTTAGTTACTAATTAATTTTCCATTAATCACCAACTTATGGCTAATAATTCCATTTTTTCCCATTTTCCACCAATTATGACATATTAATTAAAATAGCCATAAAACACATAATAATTCAATTAAATTCATAATTATCCACAATAATCATGATTTGCCCATAATCAAAAATTGGGATAATACAAATTGGGTTTTGAATGTGATTGAAAACCTGAATTTGCATAGTGAAAATCAGTAGGCTTCTCCAAATTGTGGGTTAGGATGATTTCATGTGTGCTTGTTGGAGCTTCTTCCACTCTGACAGATTGGTTCAAGAACTTTAATCTTTGCAAGTGAAATTTAAACAAATTCCCCATGTGAACTGCCATATGGTTGAACATTTCTAGAAAGTAAGGGGATAATGTTGATTTTAAAATCGGGGAACCAATCTGAAATTTGTCGAAAAATCAGAAAGACTTAAGTGTACTATATCTCAGTTTTTTACTGTCTGCAAATAGAAAATTTGACTTATTCATTTTTTTATGGAGTTCAATTTCTTGATAATTACGTTCTGTGCCATGTGATTTGGATTTTCTGCAAACGCTCATGCTTTGTTTTTAAAAAATTAGTCTTGAGAATATCTCACTCACGAACTATTCCTATTAGTTTGTGAGGTGGTTTCTATTCAAAATAGCATGAGAATTGTCATATAGGTAATATGAGTAATGATAGGATAAATTAAGAATTTAGTTTTCTCTTTCATAAGACTCTATCTTTCTCTCTCTCACTATTATTCTAGTTAAGTTCTTTAATAGATATATGTGAGATAGTGTAGAAAATAGAAATAATGATGGTATATTTGATTTGCTAATCAATATTTAGAATTTGTGTTGATCAAGTTCAGATTTTTGTTTCTTCATCTTCAGCATTATATGGTTTTGGAATTTTCTCATAGATTTGTATGTTTTATATGTTTTGGCAAATATCTAGAAGATTTCAACTAGGAGCAGTGGGACTAACAATGATGGTTCAATCTTTGCTTACTCGGTACATCCTGTTTCTTCACAAGTTTGCAGCTCTATGAAATAAATTTTGGAATCGTCGGGAGTCTTGGAATTAAGATAGAAAACGAAGCTGATACATGTAGGCATTTCACTGAAAAAAATGTAGGCATGCAAAAAAATCTCAAGAAATGAGAGCTAGTTGATGGCTCTTCATAGTGAGCTTGTCTGTCAGTGTCATGTAGGATATACATTTTAGAGAAACTGGTTAAGTGTCATAAGAAGCTGTAAATGATGTGTTTATATCCCTGTTTTGCTATGATCGAGAAATTGTGGATTTGTGTAGTTCACTCACAAGTTTTGCTATTGCAGAAGAAAAATCTTAATGAATCTTGTTAAACCTTGGGCGAATGACATATGTTCATATTTCTGTTTATAGGTCTGCTATGACTGGAGCAAAGGGGCTGAAAATCATAATCCTGCAACAGCAAAGACTTGCATTTTCCTGCACTTGCCCCAGGTATCCGATTTGGTTGTTAAAAAAGAATGTTCTTTAATATCTCGTGGCGACATGCAAATATGATATGCTTCTTGTGCAATATATGCAGGAATCTGAGGTTAAGGGCAAGCCTCGAATTGGAACTGCTGGGAGAAAGTAGAGATTATTTTAGTTTGTAATACTCTTCTACGCACATAGATGTATTATACTGTTGTAGAATGGGCAACATGGTTTTGACTCTCTCTTTACTCTCTGTTCTAGTTATATATATCACCAAAAAATAGATGCATGACAATTTATGACAAAGGAAGCACCACATTGTTTTTTTTTTTAATTTTTCTCCAAACAACGCATCATGTTACTACGTGAGGATCCGAATCGTATTGGTTATAGTAGTTTGGTAGTTTGATGATCATTAGGGATCTTTCTAGTTTCTATGGCGGAAGGCATCTGTAAGTAATTAGGCTGTGATTGCTTTACATTTAGATTGCAGAATTGCAACATATTTTACACTTTGAGGTGTATTCATATATGTAATTCCATTGATAGTTGAGTTGGTGATATGTGAATAATTTAGGCAAACAATCTTAATTATGACGGGTATGAGTGTTTTGAAATGAATTTATCATAATTGGTTTATCCTTTGTTAGCGGCGCAATATGCGGGCACTTATTGTATAAGTTGTATAAGTTTTCATTGTTTACATTTGTAATATATAAATATAAGACAATATGTATTTTTTACTAGGTATGAAGAATGATATATTAAAATGTTTTATTTCATATTAATATTTACGAAAGGTAGAAGTTCTACATATATATTTGCTAGTCTATTTCCACTATTCACAGGCACATATCTCAATAAGGAAATAAATCTAGTAATAATTTGTAAAGAATGAAGAAAAACTTAAAGATTAAATGTATATGTAATAAAAAATCAGTTCTATATTAGGAAATTCTTGAAAGAGAAACGTCCAAGAATAGTTTTAATGTTTAATATTATTACTTAAAATCTACCACCATTTTAGTTTCCTTTATGCCTTCATCGATCTTTGTTGATGCATAAATCATAAGTAATACAAGTAATATAACTATTAGCATGCTATATTTTCTTAGACTTTGAAATTCATCCTTCAATGTAGGAAGAAATGAAATGTTTTTAGTAGATATTACCTCTTTTAGAATAGAGTTAAAAGCCA
The DNA here is from genome assembly GCA_963855925.1 of Inga laurina. Classification (NCBI taxonomy): domain Eukaryota; kingdom Viridiplantae; phylum Streptophyta; class Magnoliopsida; order Fabales; family Fabaceae; genus Inga; species Inga laurina. The sequence goes on from OY979708.1 coordinate 26,632,304, forward strand.
AAAGAACAAAACATATATTATCTATAAATGGCTTTTGAGGGTATGAGGTATGACCTGAGGTACGCCCATAATCTATCGAACACCTTTTAGGTTACCCCTGTTAGGAATAGATGGGATATCATGAGGAATTACAAAAATTCTATAAAATCAATTCTTCTCCATCTAAAATGAAAAAAAAAAAATCATTTTCTAAATAAAATCAAACCAAACCAAATTCAAAATATCCAGACGCAAGGGATTATAATATTGCCAATGTAGCAAAAAAAAAAAAAAAACCTTAGTAAAGACATACCTATTGTTCTTTAGTTAAACTATTTAGAATGCAGTGAGTGGGAGTAGTGAGTTTATTACACATATATTAAAAATTATTTCATAAGTTAAAATATATAAAATAAAATATGTAAATAAAGAATAAGCTATATGAAATGCTAACTGGCAGCACGAGGGAGGCGCAAACCATTGCTATACATCGTAAGAGATATGAAAGATATGAATTTAACGGCTAACACGATGGCTTTTAAAAATAAACGAAACAAAATAAAAAAGGGGAATTATAATAAGCTTAAATAATAATAAAATATAAGATAAAATAACAACAAAATATATAATAAGTAAATAATAGGATTTGAGTTATATAAACACAAAAACAAATTAAATATAACCATAAACAATATTGCATAATTAAATACCATGACAATATATATTTTTTCCATTATTACATTCCACATAGCATTTGTAATGGGAACTATAAAATATACAAACACAAAAGTTGCGATTTTGACCAAATTTGTTAGATATTTTAGATTTAAGACTTTTTGTGATGTGTTTTTGCAAATTTAACTAAATATTATTATTTTAATAACATAAAATGCATTAATTTATCAGCATGAATTATGGGAGAGTGGCCGGGAAGTTGCAAACAAATTCAAAGACAATTATTAGAAAAATATAATTAAATTCATATTTTTGGTTTAAAAATAAAAGTGGGGGAGTGCTTCACCAAATACTGTTTAGCCGGATATCATGATAGCGGAGGAGAATCGTGCTCTGCTTATTATAAATTCCCCTTTTGTATGATTTGATTAGTCGCACGTCTTTTAAAATATAATCCAAAAAAGTTGAAAAATAATGACTTATTTGGAGTTTCATGGAACAGCTGTGCCGTAGTGTTCATCTCACATTTGGCAATTTCATGTTTGTTTTCACCATAAAAAACTTCCCAAGACCAAAGACTTTAATATATTGACGAAGACCATTAACAGCTTTGCCCATGTCCCACTATATGATTGTGTCCATTTGTCACTGGATGTGCATGCTTCAACGACTTTGACGCTTAAACAATTTCTTTCAAATCAACATTCTCTTCTAGTGGTTGGCAATAAAGAAAAGATTAAGCCCTATAAAAAGATGTCATTAATACAGAATTAAAGTCATTGTGAAACGATCCTTTCTCCAAACAACAATTATCCATAATGATTTTACAAAATCTGATTAACCAGTGACAATTGAAAACGATTTCTCATTAAAAACATATCAGAGTTCATGGCACAAAACCTGCCCACAAACTCACTACAAAGATATTCATTACTCAGGGCACACATAACAACAGGAGAATTTACAGAGTCTTACAACATTGAATCCCATGATTAAGATTTCATACAAAATAATTTCTAACACATATATGGTTGTGGGTCTATCAAAATCTTAGAATACGAAAGTAAGGCCTCACGCATAGCAAAAGTTAAACAATTATTCTAAAACAGTTATCCAAACAGTAAATATGATATCTCCAAAAATATGAGATGCCCTATAGTGGCAATATAGAAAATAGTACAATATCAATATCAGAAGAGCCTACAAAGTTCTCAATGCTTATGCCTCTGGTTGCTTCCCTTGACCTCTAGCCAAATTAGAGGTCTTGACTGAAAAATATTTATAACGACGTGGTGAGACATAAAGTCTCACTAACCAAAATCAATTTACAAAATATGTAGGAAAGAATTGTAAGTCAGAGAAGCAGGTTTAACTAACATAATAATGATAATAATAATATTCTCAATAATTAAACTTCACATAATATGATCAACAAACAAGTAGAATCATCCCCTCTCATCCATCCTGCACCTCCTTATAGCTTTTGGACATGGTACAGCCTATCAGTGCTAGTATACCTGGCCAAAAGTTAGCTAGTCACTTCAAGAATACTACCCCCCATGTCACCACCAATATACCGTAATAGGGAGGTGTCTGTACTCAACTCAAAATCCTGACCAAGAATGAGAGAGCTAATGGGCACAATCTTACCATATATCTTCCACACAACCCAATATATCCCATAACAAAACAATAACGAATTAATATAGTTTCTCAAAAACATTTACAAGACTATCATACCTTATAAAAAATTCCATTTCAAACAGCATAGCCATCACAATAGGAACAACTGCAATAATAATCTATACTCATATATACAAGTTGGAAAACACACTGCTTCACTAAATTAGGTTCATATTAATATAACATAATCTTTCAAAACACATACAAATAGTATAGTGGAAAGTAAGGTTTAGAAAACACCTTACAGTCTAAAGCAAGCATATAAAATGAATTAACCCTGGTTACCTCAACTCCAAACTTAACCTTAACTTGAATAGCAAAATACAAATAATCACCGATTACAAGAAAACTCTACATTATCAATGTAGATACCAATTAACCACAAACAATACTAAAATAAATAATTTATACAAATTTAACTCCCGAAAACCCAATTTCCTCTACAACCATTATCCTCAAATATTTTAATTTTCTTAACAATCCTTAGTCATAGATCATTCCTCATGAGCCCAAATCACTTATTAAAATCATTAAATAATCTCTACATCATTTTCTCACATCAATCACTCAATTAAAGTTTCACCTTCAATATACTTATAATCATAAAATAATCAATATCAACCTTCCAGAATAATTAAATTTCTTTTTCTAATTTATATGAATATAGTCAATTATTAAACAATATTTGAAACCTCCACATAATTAAAATCATATTAAAATCTAATTTCTAATATCAAATTATAAATTTTATAATTTCATATATCACAAAATCTACAAAACTAAACTGATTAGAATTTCAATAATACTTCCCATAACCCAAATAAATTATTTAATTCAAATTTAATTAGTTAAAAAGTCACATATAGAATTATTTATAGGTTGGTTATATTAAAAATTCATTATAAAATCTTATCCCAATTAATTAATAAAAGTAAACCAAATAAAATTTACTATTAATCATTCTCTATATTTTTACAGTCATATATTGATAAGGTTCAAAAATTGCCTAAAATATTATCCCCAAAATATTCTCTATCTAACAGAAAATTACTATCATAGAAAAAAAAAATTATTTAAAACATATTTCATAAAAAAAATTTTATAATCAGAAAAAATTTTGAGCAATTTGTTAATTTTTAAAGCTACAAAAACTGGGACGTTACAACTCCTCACCTCCACAATTGTCACCTCGTCTTAATGAAGAAGTGAAGTGAGAGAGGCGGCTCCTTCATTCACACCATCGTTTTGGTGGTTTGATTTTAAATTAATTTAATTTTTTTTATTATATTGTCACACCACCGAAAGGTGGTGTGATTGAAATAGACACGGCCACTACCCTTTGCTCTGTCTAGAGTCGGGAATTCAGGCCGAGTCCGTCGGGCCGGCCCGTTTAGGCCGAGCCCGTCAAGGGCCGGGCCTATGATTTAGAGGCTGAAAATGGAAGCGGGCCTATGATTTAGAAATATGACATATGTTCATATCTCTGTTTATAGGTCTGCTATGACTGGAGCAAAGGGGCTGAAAATCATAATCCTGCAACAGCAAAGACTTACATTTTCCTGCACTTGCCCCAGGTATCCGATTTGGTTGTTAAAAAAGAATGTTCTTTAATATCTTTTGGCGCCATGCAAATATGATATGCTTCTTGTGCAATCTGAGGTTAGGGGCAAGCCTCGAATTGGAACTACTGGCAGAAAGTAGAGATTATTCTAGTTTGTAATACTCTTCTACGCACATAGATGTATAAGTTGTATAAGTTTTTATTGTTTACTTTGTAATATATACATATAAGACAATATCTATTTTTTATCAGGTACAAAGAAGAATGATATATTTGAATATTTTCTTTCATATTAATATATACGAAAGGTAGAAGTTCTATAAACATTTTCTTCAACGACTTCGGCGCGTAAACAATTGCTTTCAAATCAGTGATAAGCTTTTGCCATTTTCAATATAAAGAATCTATGGGCACTCATTTGCCGATCACCTTTTTCTGCAACAAATGAATTAAAGATGGATATGAAAACGGTTTTTTTATTATCCTTTGCTATAACCTGCTTCCATGTTAATGGTGCAATGAAAGCAGAGGAGAAACGTGCTTTGTTTTAGAGTAATAATGGTTCCAACTTCTCAGACCCTTGTGACTGGGAAGAGATACATGAAATGACTTTGGAAGCGTTATTCAAATGAATCAACCAAAGATCACTTCCCAACGACCTCAACTAGCAGATCTCAATCTTACTACATTTTGCAATAAAAATATTTGGTACTCTCTCAAATGGGTTTGATGGGTACCATTCCAAGTGAGATAGGATCTCTTCATGATCTCAACTATCTGGATTTGTCTTATAACAATCTTATTGGTGATTTACGTATCATTCACTTTTCCCTTATAAATTCATTCAATTTCGAAACAGTATTTTACCTTAACCTAATGGAATATGTTTTTGACAGGTACCATGCCAATACAGATATTAGCTCTTCATTATCTTAGCTATCTAAACTTGGCTCATAACAACATTACAGGAATCACTAGAAATAAACAAAATCCCTAGTACCAACCTAAGTGGATCAGTCAACAATTGAAATGAACCCAAAGATTCGTAGTGAACTTCGATAGGTCCTTCTAGCTGCTTTTTTTAAAAGATCACTAGATTCCGTAATGAACATGAGCTTACACTTCATTATAGATATATACTCCATCGGTCCTTAATATAAGATATATTTACCTAATTTGATCATATTAAGAAAGTTAGTTAACTTAGTAAATAAAACATGTATTTTCTAATGCATCATAGTTATCTTCCTTAATTCCCTCATCTTCCTTATTTTCGAAAGCAACCTAGACATGTATTTTCTAAGGAGCATTAAAAAAGGGTGGCCTAGTGCACAAGGCTCCTACCAAGTGTACTCAACTTTACCCCCATGAGAAGAGAGAGCATCAATATGGGGTAAATTAGGAAAATATTGACAAATATAAAAAATATGTCTTATATTTAAGATCAATATCAAATTCCCAAATTTGTCATATATTAAAAGATGGTAGGGAGTATAACTTAATATCTAAATTTTCGTAACATCACTGAAATTTAACAACCCATTAATCTATCAACATTTGCATAACAACATTTGATTGGATAACTTATGGGAACTTGCACTGAATAGACAATATAATATTCAAGGCCATGGGAATGGGAATGGAAAAATCCAACCATTAATTTATCTTAAAATTATTAATCATAGTTTGTAATAGTCTTCTACTCACATTGATGCATTATACTGGTGTGGAATGGGGAGCATGGTCTTGACTTTCTGTTTAATTTATCCGTTTTATGTTTTAGTTATATATATTACTAAGGTTTGGATGCCCTCACGTGACATGATGGCTGGTCATGTGAACAGAACAATGGATGACAAAGAAGGCACCACATTTTACTTCTTTTTATCCACACAGCCCCATCATGTTACCGTGGGAGGATCCAAATTGTATTGTTTGGATTATTGCTAGCAAAAGTGACCCCTTTATACCGATTTTTGCAAATTAAAGCTGAAGTAAAAGTTAGCTAGTAGTGTAATGCAATTTTTATTTGAATAGACTTTTATAAAAATAAGGGAAAATTTCATTTAAATCCATTTAAAATACCTAAATTCAAAATCAGGCCTGCACTTTGAACAAATCCTTAATAAAGCCTGTAGGCCTGATTAGAGATTTATGAATTTGTTGATTTTACTAATATATCCGTCTATTATTTTTTCTAAGTCTCACTTTTTTTTAAAATAAAATCTCTGTCTCAATTGCTCCACACCTCTCCTCTCCCCCGTCCTGAGATCTCGTCGAGTGATTCTCCATCAAAGAACTCCCCTGAATCTGTAGCCCGATAGCTACTGGGAAGAAAAATGGCGATGCTGAAGAAACTAAGAAAGATGAGGCAGACCTGGAAAAAGCGATAGACTGAAAAAACGGCACTAATTGCAATTAATTTCATTCCACATCGCAGGATAAGCATCTCAGGGATGCTGAATAAACTTTTTTTTTTTAATTGGCCAGTGGCACTAATTTTGTTCATTATCGCAAAAGAAAACAGCAATACAATTGATAGTTTAAAGCAAAAATACCAGAGAGAGAGAAAAGTGAATAACAGGTAAACACCAGGAGGTCTAAAAGAAATGAAAATAGTAAGATTAACAATTGTGATAAAAAAATTGAATAAAATTGGCCTTTTTGTTTAAAATCATTCCACATACATCCCATATACATCAAGCAACATTAGAGTTAAAGAGAAATTGTTAGAACTTACCTTTTAATGGTGTTGCAAGTTGGCTAAAAATGGAAATCCCAATTATTCCAATGATTTAAATGAGCGTAGATTCTGGCGTTAGGGTTAAATGTATATGAGAATTTACAAATTAAAAATCTTCATTTTTTAATTGAATAGGGGCATTATGATCTTTCAACAACATTCTTAAATCCCTCACGGTCTAATTAGGAATTTGCTGAAAGTATAGGCCTAAATTTAGATTTTACTATTTCGAAAGGATTTAATTAGGATTCTCGCTAAAAATAAAGTCAGTTCAACAAAAACTTGATATATTTAATAGTTAGTTTCGAAAGGATTAAATGTAAAGAAAAGTCAAAAAGCTAGAAGTTAAAATCCTAGAAAAAGTTGCTTCAATTTTAAAGTAGACTTTTGACAATAATTCAGTTGCTCCCAAAGTCATGTCAAACATCATTTCTTCATCCGGCTAGCTTTTTTGGGTCCCAACTTACTTTTGAAACTCCGTAATGCCTATTAGTTTGTTAGTTTTATGATGAGGGATGGTTTTAGTTTCTATGGCCAAAGGCATCTGTAGGTAGAGGCTGTGATTGCTTTACATTGAGATTGCAGAATTGTGAAACATTTTACTTTAAGGTGTATATGTGTGTGTGTATTTCATTTATGTCTAACTGATTAAATGCTAAATGCAAAATAGCATCAGGGGAGGTTTTTGTTGAAAACCAAAATCTCGTCTAAGAATAAGAAAATACAACGATTCAGAAAAAAAATACAAAATAGGAGGAGGAAAATTAATAGAAGAGAGGCTAATACAACTAATCGAATTTGGTAGCAAAGAAAATGTATATTTTTATAAATTGATTTGTCATGCGTCTTTTAAAAAAGAAATATTATCCTAAAAGTGAAAAATAATTTGTTCTTTACCGGAGTTTCACAGGACTCTATGTTGTTGTATTTCATATCTATTTTCAATTTACAAGCTTCAAAGACTGAAGACTTTAATATTTAATATTGATGAAGAGCAATTAAGAATGATGTTTCAAATATTTGTTATAAAATCGTATTTGAATATTTGTTGAACGCGTTTGGACTAGTCTTTTAAGTAAGACAAAGACCATAACGGTAGTCGTAGAATTTTGAATCTTTGCATGAATAGCAAGCGGCCGACAAGTAACTTCATGCCTAAATGAATGGTCATTAATACGTGACTGTGACTTATAAAGAAATTCCTACCCCGTCTTTCACGTTATTGATAATTCAAATTTCACCACTTGAAAATATTAATTATTAAAAATTATTGAAAGAAGTCTAATTAAATCAACAGATTATAACTACGCGGACTAATGCGTATAATTGAGAAAACGGAGAGGAAAAATATATTAAAATGTTAAAACAAACTCTTCTACGAGCTTTTAGTTTTAAATTGAGAGTAAATTTTTTCAAAACAATTAATTAATCTTCCTATATATATGAACTATGAAGTCTCAGCCTCTGTATTCTTCCTTTCCTTTCACTTTGCATGAACCAACCAATGGCACTCTCCTGTATTATGTGGACTCCTCCAACAATAAGCATCGTGATATTATTATTATTATGCCCTGCCATTAGTTTCTTCGCCAATATTGCTACCGCTATGATAGCTGAGGAGAAACTTGCTGTGTTTCAAAGCAACTGGTTGAATGACCGCAACTTTTCAGACAACCCTTGTGACTGGGCTGGCATATCTTGCAATGATGTTGGAAGTGTTATTTCCATTAACATGAGATATTATGAACTCAGTTCAGAGCACCAGCTTCAGCTAGCAGATCTCAACTTCACTGCGTTGCCCAATCTTGAAAGATTGTATCTTAGAGAAACGGGATTTGTTGGTAATGTACCCTCTTCTCTCGCAACCCTCACTTATTTGAAATTCTAGAATTAGTTGGATGGAGCCATTGCGTGTTCAATTCTAAATTTGACAAAATTTGGAGTGCTTGACGTTTCCCTAAATCAGCTGTGTGGAAACGTGCCTTACATTGAGAACCGCATACTTTTCTATGGTAATTAACTTTTGTTACTACCTTCGATATTTAATATAAAACTCAATGGACTAATTTAAGAAAATTAAATAAACTATATAAATTATTTTAAAGTATTTATATTTATTATTTTTTGCTAAAATAATTTGTTTGAATTATAAACTGATATATAATCTAATGATACATATGATTATTTCAGAGAAATCATGTCACATATACTATAACGAAATAACTTATTTAGTTTCCTTGATCTCCCCAAATTAATCAACTGAGTTTTGTATTAAGTATTGGAGGTGGTATAACATAACTAGGGGGTGTTACCACCTAGCTTTTGCTTTTCTCCGTCAATTTGACGCGTTTATTTGATTGCAGCAATTACATCTATGAAAGTATACCTAGAAAACTAGGAAAGTTGTTATATTCCAAAGAAAATTGTAGCTATTTTCCACACTACATTTTTAATGATAAGGCAGCTACATTTGGAGTAGAGAATTAGATCCCCATTTCTTCTAAAATTCGTCTATTTGGTAAGAAACTGAAGGAAAAAATAAAGTGAGAGAAGAGACTTGCATATCACGGCAAATCCACATTTGGATCCAGGTCAATGCTTCATAACTTGAACATGATAATGTTCACGCAATTATTAGATTACTAGAGCCTAAATAAGATTGGCACTACAAATCACAAAAACAAGAAAGATTGTAGAAGAGAAGAGATTGCCTGATAGCTTAATGGCACGGGTGAATCTCAACCGAGAGAGACATATCCTATTTATAGAGGTTTAGGAAGACTACCAATTAGAAAGTTATATGCACTCTTACTTGCCCTCTAAGTAATAATTAGGAAATTAATTCTTGATTAATTTCCTAATATACAATTATTTGTTCCTTAATTAACAAATCCATAATTAATGTTGATTTGTTTCTTATTTGATGAGACTATTTTTTTCCTAATCAAATAGTTTGACCTATCAAGGGCAGACATGGACTCAAAGATTAATAGAAACAACTACAACACATTTTTAACTCAAATGATTGGCCTTGGCATGTACCATTCCAACTCAAATTGGAACTCTTCATAATTTGATCCATTTGTATGGCAACACAATCTTAAAGGTAGGGGTGGAAATAGGTTAGGCTAGGCTTGAGCTAATTAGGCCTGGGCCTGCAATAGAAATCCAAAGCTTGAGCCTGTATGTAGGCTTTGTTTTAGGCTTGAGGGCTGAGCTAGAGCCTTCAAAAGGCCTGACAAGGCTTAAAGCCTATTTAAATACCTACTTAAAATGTAAGCCTTTAAGTAGGCTTAAAGCCTATGCATCTAAATTCATATATAATTTATCAAGTCTATTTAAATGCCTACATTATGTTTTAAAAGTTTAGGGATTCATTCTCATATGAAATAAAAGAGTTAGTAAGAGAAAGAAAAAAATATCTAGTGGCAAAAATTGTCTGAGCAAATAAGAATAAGAAAAATCAATCATCTATTAACTAAGAATATATATTTTTTAAATTAACCAAGCACAAATCACATGTAAAACTAGATCTTACCTCTTGTTTTTCTTACATAAAATTAGAAAAACTCCCTCTATTGAGATCATTTTCATTTGGGCATCACTGAAATAAACTTATTGCAATTATTATATTGCATCAAATGGCATAAATCAAGGGAGAGGTAGTGAGCTAGCATTGTCATCTTGAGCGATAAAAAAGAAAAGAAGTAGTTGTGATAAATTGATGAATGATGAAATGTGAACCTTAGGGATAAGACTAAGTTATTAATTGTATAAATAATTCATAAAAATAATTTAGATTAAATTATATATAATTATGCATAATAATACATATTGTTAAAAAGAAAAAACTGAATAGGCTAAGCTTGTAGGCTAGGCCTAGCCTGTTTACCTAAATAAGCTTGACAAATGGCCTAAGCCTGAGCCTGACCTATTTAGTAAATAGGTCAGGCCATGCTTAAAGTGGCCTAGCCTATTTCCACCCTTACTTAGAGGTGAGTTATATACTTTCTAGTATACCTCTTACAAAAACGCTCGATTTAAAAATGTTGCATTCATGTCTATAATTTAGTAGAGTAGGTTAACTCTCAATTTTTATTTGATAATAATAGCTTACAACACATTAATAAGTGAAATAATTGGCTTTGACATGTGCTATTCTAACTCAAATCAGAACTCAACATAATCTCATCGATTTGGACTTATCTTTTAACAATCTTCATGGTGAGTTTACCTTCCCCTCTTACCTTACAAATTCATTCAATTTAAAAATGTTGTATTGATCTCTACAGCATAATAGAGTAGGTAAATCCTCAATTCTTATTTGATAAGAAACAACCTACAAACATATTTGTAACACTGTTAATTGGCTTTGGCAAGTACCATTCCAACTCAAATTGAAACTCTACAAAATCTAATCTATTTGGACTTGTTTGATAACAATCTTACTAGTAAGTCATGTATTTTCTATTATACCTTGCAAATTCACGTAATTTAAAAATATTATATTTACGTCTATAATTTAATACAATAGGTTAACTCTCAATTCTTATATGATAAAAGTAACCTACAAATCATTTATAACTCAAAGGATTGACTTTGACAGGTACCATTCCAACTGAAATTGGAGCTCTTCAAAATCTCATCTATTTGGACTTATCTCTTAACAGTCTAAGTGGTGAGTTTACCGTTCCCTCTTACCTTACAATTTCACTCAATTTAGAAATGTTTTATTTACCTTTATAACTTAATAGAGTAGGTAAATCCTCAATTCTTATTTGATAAGAAATAACCAACAAACATATTTATAACTCTAATAAATGGCTTTGGCAAGTACCATTCCAACCCAAATTGGAACTCTTCATAATCTAATCCATCTGTACTTGCCTTATAACAATCTTACTGGAGAGCTATGTACTTTCTGCTATACCTTGCAAATTCACTAAATTTAAAAATGTTGTATTTACATCTCTAATTTAATAGAGTAGGTTAACCCTCATTTTTTATTTGATAAGAAATAGCCTACAGACATATTTGTAACTCAGTTGATTGGGTTTGGCAGGTATCATTCCAACTCAAATTGGAACTCTTCATAATCTCAAAAATTTAGTCTTATCTTCTAACAATCTTAGTGGTGAGTTTACCTTTCCCTCTTACCTAACAAATTCACTCAATTTAGAAATGTATTATTTACCTCTATAACTTAAGAGAGTAGGTAAATCCTCAATTCTTATTTGATAAGAAATAACCTACAAATATATTTGTAACTCTAATAAATGGCTTTGACAAGTACCATTCCAATTCAAATTGGAACTCTTCATAATCTCAACAATTTGGTCTTATCTTCTAACAATCTTAGCGGTCAGTTTACCTTCCTCTCTTACCTTACAAATTCACTCAATTTATAAATGTTGTGACTATCTCTGTAAGTTAAGAGAGTAGGTAAATCCTCAATTCTTATTTGATAAGAAATAGCTTGCAAACGTATCTTTAACTTAGTTGATTGGCTTTGGCAAGTACCATTCCAACCCAAATTGGAAGTCTTCATATTCTAATCCACCTGTACTTGCCTTATAACAATCTTACTTGTGAGCTATATACTTTCTACTATACCTTTCAAATTCACCCAATTTAAAAATGTTGTATTTACGTCTATAATTTAATATAGTAGGTTATCTCTCAATTCTTATCTGATAAAAGTAACCTACAAAATATTTATAAATCAAAGGATTGACTTTGACAGGTACCATTCCAACTGAAATTGGAGCTCTTAAAAATCTCATCTATTTGGACTTATCTCTTAACAGTATAAGTGGTGAGTTTACCTTTCCCCCTTACCTTACAAATTCACTCAATTTAGAAATGTTGTATTTACCTTTATAACTTAATAGAGTAGGTAAATCCTCAATTCTTATTTTATAAGAAATAACCTACAAATATATTTGTAACTCTAATAAATGGCTTTGGCAAGCACCATTCCAATTAAAATTGGAAATCTTCATAATCTCAACAATTTGGTCTTATCTTCTAACAATCTTAGTGGTGAGTTTACCTTCCCCTCTTACCTTACAAATTCACTTAATTTATAAATGTATTATTTACCTCTGTAACTTAAGAGAGTAGGTAAATCCTCAATTCTTATTTGATAAGAAATAACCTACAAATATATTTGTAACTCTAATAAATGGCTTTAGCAAGTACCATTCCAATTCAAATTGGAACTCTTCATAATCTCAACAATTTGGTCTTATCTTCTAAAAATCTTAGTGGTGAGTTTACCTTCCTCTCTTACCTTACAATTCACTCAATTTAAAAATGTTGTATTTACGTCTATAATTTAATAGAGTAGGTTAAACCTCAATTCTTATTTGATAAGAAATAGCCTACAAACATATTTGTAACTCAGTTGACTGGCTTCAGTAGGTACCATTCAAAATTAAATTGGAACTCTTCATAATCTAATCGATCTGGACTTATCTCAAAACAATCTTCTTGGTGAATTATGTACTTTCTACTATATCTTGCAAATTCAATCAATTTAAAAATGTTTTATTTACCTATATAATTTAATAGAGTAGGTTAACACTCAATCCTTTTTTGATATAAACAACGTACAACACATTTGTAACTCAAATGATGGGCTTTGACACGTATGATTCAAACTCAAATTGTAACTATTCATAATTTAATCCATCTTTATTTGTCTCAAAAATCTTACTAGTGTGTTATGCACTTTCTACTATACCTTGCAAATTCACCCAATTTAAAAATATTGTATTTACACTTATAATTTAATATAATAGGTTAACGTTCAATTTTTTTTTTTTTGATAAAATAAACCTACAAAACATTTATAACTCAAATGATTGGCTTTGGCAGGTACCATTCCAATTCAAATTGGAATTCTTCAAAATCTCAACAATTTGGACTTATCTTCTAACAAACTTAGTGGTGAGTTTACCTTCCCCTCTTACATTACAAATTCACTCAATTTAGAAATGTTGTATTTACCTTTATAACTTAAGAGATAGGTAAATCCTCAATTCTTATTTGATAAGAAATAGCCTGCAAACATATTTATAACTTCGTTGACTGGCTATGGCAAGTACCATTCCAACCCAAATTGGAACTCTTCATCGTATAATCTATCTGTACTTGCATTATAACAATCTTACTGGTGAGCTATGTACTTTTTACTATACCTAGCAAATTCACTCAAATTAAAAATGTTATATTCACGTCTATAATTTAATAGAGTAGGTTAACCCTCAATTCTTATTTGATAAGAAATAGCCTACAAACATATTTGTAACTCAGTTGATTGTGTTTGGCAGGTATCATTCCAAGTCAAATTGGAACTCTTCAAAATCTCAACAATTTAGTCTTATCTTCTAACAATCTTAGTGGTGAGTTTACCTTCCCCTTTTACCTTACAAATTCACTCAATTTAGAAATGTATTATTTACCTCTGTAACTTAAGAGAGTAGGTAAATCCTCAATTCTTATTTGATAAGAAATAACCTACAAATATATTTGTAACTCTAACAAAATGGCTTTGACAAGTACCATTCCAATTCAAATTGGAACTCTTCATAATCTCAACAATTTAGTGTTATCTTCTAACAATCTTAGTGGTGAGTTTACCTTCCCCTTTTACCTTACAAATTCACTCAATTTAGAAATGTATTATTTACCTCTGTAACTTAAGAGAGTAGGTAAATCCTCAATTCTTATTTGATAAGAAATAACCTACAAATATATTTGTAACTCTAATAAATGGCTTTGACAAGTACCATTCCAATTCAAATTGGAACTCTTCATAATCTCAACTATTTGGTCTGATCTTCTAACAATCTTAGTGTTGAGTTTACCTTCCCCTCTTACCTTACAAATTCACTAAATTTAAAAATATTGTATTTACGTCTATAATTTAATAGAGTAGGTTAACCCTCATTTTTTATTTGATAAGAAATAGCCTACAGACATATTTGTAACTCAGTTGATTGGGTTTGGCATTTATCATTCCAACTCAAATTGGAACTCTTCATAATCTCAAAAATTTAGTCTTATCTTCTAACAATCTTAGTGGTGAGTTTACCTTTCCCTCTTACCTAACAAATTCACTCAATTTAGAAATGTATTATTTACCTCTGTAACTTAAGAGAGTAGGTAAATCCTCAATTCTTATTTGATAAGAAATAACCTACAAATATATTTGTAACTCTAATAAATGGCTTTGACAAGTACCATTCCAATTCAAATTGGAACTCTTCATAATCTCAACTATTTGGTCTGATCTTCTAACAATCTTAGTGTTGAGTTTACCTTCCCCTCTTATCTTACAAATTCACTCAATTTAGAAATGTGGTATCTATCTCTGTAACTTAAGAGAGTAGGTAAATCCTCATTTCTTATTTGATAAGAAATAGCCTGCAAACGTATTTGTAACTTAGTTGACTGGCTTTAGCAAGTACCATTCCAACCCAAATTGGAACTCTTCATAATCTAATCCATCTGTACTTGCCTTATAACAATCTTACTAATGAGCTATATACTTTCTATTATACCTTGCAAATTCACTCAATTTAAAAATGCTGTATTTACGTCTATAATTTATCAGAGTAGGTTAACCCTCAATTCTTATTTGATAAAAAATAGCCTACAAACATATTTGTCACTCAGTTGACTGGCTTTAGCATGTACCATTCCAAATTCTAAATTAATATAAATAACCTACAACATATTTATAACTCAAATGATTGGCTTTGACACGTACCATTCCAACTCAAATTGGAACTCTTCATAATCTAATCCATCTGTACTTGTCTCATAACAATCTCATTGGTGTGTTATGTACTTTCTAGTATTCCTTGCAAATTCACTCAATTTAAAAATGTTGTATTTATGTCTATTATTTAATAGGGTAGCTTAACCCTCCATTGTTATTTGATAAAAATAACCTACAAAACATTTATAACTCAAATGGTTGGCTGTGACACATACCATTTCAACTCAAATTGGAGCTCTTCATGATCTCACTGATTTGGACTTATCTTATTACAATCTTAGTGGTGAATTTACCTTCGCCTCCTACCTTATAAATTCACTAAATTTAGAAATATTGTATTTACCTCTATAACTTAAGAGAGTAGATAAATCCTCAATTCTTATTTGATAAGAAATAGCCTAAAAACATATTTGTAAGTCAGTTGACTGACTTTGGCAGGTACCATTCAAACTCAAATTGGAACTCTTCATAATCAAATCCTTCTGGGCTTGTCTCAAAACAATCTTCTTGTTGAGTTATGCACTTTCTACTATACCTTACAAATCATTCAATTTAAAAATGTTTAATTGACATCTATAATTTAATAAAATAGGTTAAGCCCCAATTCTTATTTGATATAAACAAACTACAATGTATTTATAACTCAAATGATTGGCTTTCATACATACCATTCCAACTCAAATTGGAACTCTTCATAATCTAATCCATCTATACTTGTCTCATAACAATCTTACAGTGTGTTACATACTTTCTACTATACCATACAAACTCACTCAACTTGAAAATGTTGTATTTGCATCTATAATTTAATAGAGTAAGTTAACCCTCAATTCTTATTTGATAAAAATAACCTACAAAACATTTATAATTCAATTGATTCGCTTTGACAAGTTCCATTTCAACTCAAATTGGAGCTCTTTGTAATCTCTCCGATTTGGACTTATCTTATAACAATCTTAGTGGTCAGTTTACCTTTCCCTCTTACCTTACAAATTCACTCAATTCAGAAATATTGTATTTACATCTATAACATAAGAGAGTAGGTAAACCCTCAATTCTTGTTTGATAAGAAATACCCTACAAACATATTTGTAACTCAGGTGACTGGCTTTGGCAGGCACCATTCCAACTCAAATTGAAACTCTTCATAATCTAATCTTTCTAGACTTGTCTTATAACAATCTTACTGGTGAGTTCTGCACCTTCCGTTCTTACCTTGCAATGTTACTCAATTTAACAATATTTTAATTTCCTCCGCACAGTCTAATTCTACTATTGATAGCTACCATTCCAAAACTCAATTAAAAAATATTTTACTTTCCTCCTCACAATCAAAGGCCTATAGTTAAGCACAAATTTGTTCATTGATTTACAAAAATTAGTTTATTTGAGTCTATAAAATGGGATTGACAAGTATCATTCTAACTCAGTTTGGAGCTCTTCAAAATCTCATTCATTTGAACTTGTCTTACAATAAACTTACAGGTGTGTTACCATTCACCCTCCCCAACCTTATTTATAATTGATGGATTTTAGTAGAAACAATGTAGTTGGAGTCATTTCTTTAACTTTAGGTTTTATGACATATCTCAAGAATTTATTTTATCCTCAAATTTCTTCGTTGTTGGTGAAATCCCGTCTCCGACTTTCAATTTGAAAATCTTACAAGACTTTGATGTTTCTCAAAATTAACTAAGTGGTGGCATGCCATGACGATTTGGAAATTTCTTAATTGTCCTCTAAATATCTCCCAAAATAATCAAAATAGCAACTTGCCCTACATTTTGAACAATTATTTTCATTTTCATGGTGACTTTAGTCACAAAAAATTCAATGGAATATTACCATCTAGTATATGTAGTGTTCCACCATTGTGTGGCATTAAGTTGAGCTACAATAATATATTTGGTAGTATACCTTGAGATCTTTTTATCATGCAATACATCAACTTATAATACGATCTTCTCAGTAGCTATGTTCCAAGTGAAGTTTATAGCTTTTTTCCACATGACATTTTACATGGGAATACATAATTACTTGGTCTAGAGAAAACACAGGATCCTTCTAAAGGTTCAAAGTGTTTGTTGAAATCTTCATTCCTTCAACAATTTTTCTTGTCATCATATTTGCAGTGGGTTTCATCTTATTTGATTCTTTAAAAATGAAAAAGAAATCCATAGTTGAGACAAGAGAAACAAAAAATGGGGTTTTGTTTTCCATATGAAATTATGATGGAAAAATTGCATATGAAATACCTTATTTAAAATCCAACTTATATAGGAGTTCTTAAACAAAAAGTCCAATAAAAAATTCTCATATTTTTGGACTTGTCTTACAGCAAACTTATAGGTGTGTTAGCTTCTAGACTTACCATCCTTATTTAAAATTGTTTGATTTGAGTTCAAACAATGTAGTTGGAGTCATGCCATTAACTTTGGGTGATCTTAAGAAACTTATATTTGTAGTCAAATTTATTATTCACTATAAGTGATATCCCTTTTTTGATTTATAATTTGATATATTTACAAGATGTTGATTTTCTAAAAATCAATTGAGCGGTCGCATGCCAGTTAAGTTTGAACATCTCTGTTATCTTCTTCATTGATATATCTCCGAAAGTAATCTGAATGGGAACATGCTCTACTTTTTGAACTATTTTGATTTTCATGGGGACCTTAATCACAACAAATTCAATGGAATATTACCATTTAGTATACGCCTTATATCGCCATTGTGTAACATTATTGATTTGAGCTATGATAATATCTTAGGTAGTATACCTAGAGAACTTGGTAGGTTGTACCATTGCTACATCGACTTGTCATACAACCATCTCAGTGGCTATGTTCCAAGTGAAGCTTCTCGCTCTTCTCCTACCTTCAATTTATATGGCAATAAAGAATTACTTGGTCCAGAGAAAAAACATGGTTCTTCTAAAGGTCCAAAGTCTTTCTTGAAAATCATTATTCCATTGACAATTTTCCCCATCATCATATTTGTTGTGGGCTTCATCTTATTTAAATCTTACAAAAACAATAAGAAATCCATAATTGAGACGAGACCAACAAAAAATGGGGATTTGTTTTCCATATGGAATTATGATGGAAAAATTGCATTTGAAGACATCATTCAAGCAACAGAGGACTTTGACATCAAATATTGTATTGGAACTGGTGCCTATGGAAGTGTTTATAGAGCACAACTTCCTTGTGGCAAAATTGTAGCATTGAAAAAACTTCATAGAGGAGAATATGGAAACACATCTTTTGCTAAGAGTTTTAACAATGAAGTACATATTTTAAGTGAAATTAGACATCGCAATATTATAAAACTACATGGTTTTTGTTTGCATAATCAATGCATGTTTCTCATATATGAGTACATGGAAAGAGGAAGCCTTTTTTATGTCTTGAATAATGATGATGAGGCTAAAGAATTGGATTGGAGTATGAGGGTGAATACCGTCAAAGGAATAGCAAATGCTTTATTCTACATGCATCATGATTGTGCTCCTCCAATTGTCCATCGAGATGTAACAAGTAATAATGTATTGTTGAATTCAAAAATGGAGGCTTTTCTATCTGACTTCGGCACAACTAGAATTCTTGATTCAACTTCATCTAATCAAACTCTTTTAGTTGGTACTTATGGTTATGTTGCTCCAGGTTAGCTTTTCCAATTCTCTATTACTTCTCTTAATGTATTGTATTTTATTTTAACCACTACTTACCTTGGGATAATACATAATTTCTTTAATTTTTGATTTGTTGCAGAACTTGCATACACCTTAGTTGTGACCGAAAAATGTGATGTTTATAGTTTTGGGGTGTTGACATTAGAAACATTCATGGGAAGACATCCTGGAGAGTTGATATTGTCATTTTCAAAGACTTATAGTGAAAGCATTTTGCTAACAGATGTCTTAGACGCACGTCTCCCACTGCCATCAAGGAAAGATGCACAAGATGTGACTTTTTTGGCCACGATAGCATTAGCATGCTTGATTTCATCTCCCAAATCTCGACCATCAATGCGCCAAGTGTCTCAAAGCCTTTTATCCTCCAATAAGCCATTAGCCATTCCTTTCAATAACATCTCACTGCAGCATTTAATGAATCAAGATATGCAAATAATATAGTAAAAAGCTAGGAGATTTTACTCTATGTTTGCTAGGCATCTCAGACGATGAAACTTGGATTTGCCACAAAGTCCAGATTTGATGTTTGCCATATGTTTAATTTCTTGCAGCTGGTGACATTTGTCCACAACAAAATCTTTACAGTTTACATGTCAAGTTTGGTATAACCTTATACTGTTAAAGTAATAAGATATCAAACATCAATTATATGGAATATACAGAGTAATTAAAATTAGAGCATCACAACAGCAACAAAAACTCCTACTGCAATACATTACGTTCAAACAATTTAATCAAGAATAGATTATAGTTGAAAATAATCCCTTCTTTTCCCATGAATTAAAATTTAATAAAGATAAATTTGAGTCATAAAATCACACAAAAGCATTATCTATGATTACAGTAAAGAATTTTAAAATAGCTATTGTTCGCCACCGCAGGTGCACGGATCGCGTCAAGTAATAAAGTGATAAGTAAAGATCGTTCCCTCGAGGATTTGAGTAACAAATTAGTCAAGCAATAGATTTGGTGAATTCAATTAAGTTGAGCCAAAACATGTTCTTGTGTGTGGAAAAGGGATTTCAAAAGATATATTTGTAAACTGAAATTTACTAAACAAAACTCTGATTTGTGTGACTTCAATCAAGTATAATAAGCCTAGGATTGTCCATCCCCTTAGTATTTCATAAACTTACTTCTTTTCCTTTCCAAGGATCCTTTCCATGAGGTGTATATATGTTAGTCTAAGAATCTCAAGCATATGATTAAGCTCTCTCAAGTCATAACCAGTTTTATATCTTTGATTAGCATGAACAATCTCTTGCTACAACTAAGAGAAGATATTCAGTACACACCAATCTTAATTTGACAATGCTGGGTTAATAACTATATCTCTATGTTACTAACAAACCATCCGTTTAGTTGTAAACTTCAAGTCTAGCATGATTTCACTCAAGTTCTATAATTAAATTAACTCTCTCAAGCTTAATTTAATTGAATACATCATCCACAATGATGGCCAGTCACAGACAGCAGTAAAGACGGAGTAAAATCAACATATATATGCCATTAGATACTTAGAGAGGAAAGGAATCAAGTTTAATCCATACAAAGAATCATAAACAATCCTAGAATGGGACTCTAGCTATCCATGTTTAAAAATGAATCACAGACATGAACTCTCATTATAGCCATATCAGAATTACAGAGGAGAAATGGAATAAATACAGAAAAACCAGAGAATATAAGCTGAAATCTCTACAAATCTTCAATCTCTCCTTGATTGTCCTTGATTTCAGACACACCCAAGCTCAGAGGACTGCTTCAGCCGCCTCCCTAGGTCTTTCCTAATCTAACCTCCCTCCTTCAGCCTCTCGTTTTTGCTTTTATAGTTCCCAGGTGACAAAATGCACAATAGCATTTTCGGGGGTTGGTTGCGGCCAGTCACCTTTGAAGTTCAGTTTCCTCTCTTTCTATGATCTGTTCTCATCCCTTATTGCATTTTCCTGGCCCGGTTGATGGCTTCAGCTTCATTTCACTTCCTTCTCCTTGAATTGGTCTTTCTCTGGTCCAGCTATGATTGAATCTGTATCCTTTCAACACAAAGAACTCACAAAAGATCATTAGTTGAGTAATCATGACAATTAGTAACATATTTCCCCCATATTTATACTCTTTTTGTGCCAAGCATGAAAAGAACACATTTCCTCCACTTTAGCACTCTCCAATGCCCATTAATACATCCAAAGTGTGGGAAAACTAGGAGGAAATGTGCAAATCTGACAAGAATTTCATGAGGTTAACATATGCAGTCTTTAAGTTGCCAACTCTTTCATCTTTCCTTACCCCCCACATTTTAGTCCAAAACTGGAGAGCGTGTTCTTTCTTTCTTTGTTTTTTTTGGTGAACTAAGGCAGCTAGGGCCTTGGGCTTGCAAACCCTTGTTTCCCCTGGTATCCGGTGCTTTTTCTGAGCCCCTGGCCTTCTACAACGGACCAGGTAACCCAGGAAACCAACTAATTCGGAGTCGGAGCATGTTCTTTAATTCTACACGCTTTTTACCAGGGAAGGAAACAAAGGAAGTAGTGGTGTGGATAGAATAAAGGAATAATTAGCTTTGTAAAAAGTAAATTCAGAGAAAGTTGTATTAGGTATAGTTGTAAGCTAAACCTATACTGTCATAGATTTCAAGCTCAATAGTTTTGTGCATGATATGAGATGGTTTGTTCTCTAACTCTAGCTATAAGGTAGAGTACTTCTTTCAACAATTTAAATTATTACTGTGACAAGATAAATTTGCATGGAAAAATATCATTATGATATGATATGCTTTTTGCAATTTGGCTGTCATTCTAACATTTCTTTTTTTTTTGTTTTTTTAAAATGTAGTATATCAATTAAAGGAACCAATTAGTACTAAAACTAACATATCCGGGGTCCCTGATGTGCGTTAGCTGCTGTGCACCCTACTGCGTGGCAAAAATAGGAGCCTTCCCAAGTGTTTTTTTCTTGTTCCTTTTTACCATTAGATTGTACATAAAATGAGTGACATTTGGATATTTTATGGGCAAAAAATAGAGTCGTTTTCAATTTTTTATGATTTTTCAAAGATTCAGTACTCAAAATGAAAAATAAAACTGTACCATTTTTCTGAAATATCCTTAAGAAATCATAAAAAATTGAAAACGACTCTTTTTTTTGCCTATAAAATATGTAAATGTCACTTATTTTATGTAAAATGTAATGGTAGAAAAGGAACAAGAAAAAAACACTTGGGAAGGCTCCCATTTCTGCCGCGCAGCAGGGTGCGTAGCAGCTAACGTACATCAGGGACCCCGGATCCGAAACTAACTGTGAAAACCCGACCTAATAGCTGCAAAATGCTACAGTGTCAACAAGACTAAAGCGTCATTTTTCAAATTCATGGGACTAAATTGTTATTTTTGTAATTTGAACCCCAAATTGCCATTTTCAGTTTTAATCCAATTTTTCAAACACATACAATTAAGAATAATTAAACCAACATCAAATATTCTCAAAAAATAACGATTAAGAGTAATTACAATTATTTTGATAATTTTACCCTTTTTCGTCTTAATTTAATGTATTTACTTTTAATCTCATTTTATCACACAAAATACATTTTAAACTCAATTATTATAACAGAAATCCCAGATAAAATATGAAAATATATAATAAAAATAGAAATTTGTGGACATTTAAAAGGGGCATAAGACAGATAAACATGTGAATGAGAGGATTGTTAGGAATTTGAAGTGACACAATGAGGGAATGAGCGTCCTTGTTGTGGGGAAGAATACGCTGGTCACTCTCCCAACTTAGTAAAGTTGTGTTTCTCTATGTCACTTGAGAGAGTCGCCAATGTATAGATACGTTTTCTATGTTGATTTAAGACAAAAACCGACATAAATACTTGAATTTTATAACTTTTTATTTACAATTTTACCATCATATTTTTTCTACATTGTATTTTTTTTTTTTTTGTTATATTGACTTGGACAAGCAAGGTTAATAATCCTTTGGTCATGTTTATCAATCACTTCTAGCATGTTTTACACAAATAAAGAGAAACATTAAACTTCACTAATTCTGCTTTAAAATTCAGCAACTTTTTACTTTATCTATATTTAATACTATATGTTATGCCTATGAAAATCAAGGCAAGAATAAATAAAGGGTAAATTATGCATTTATAAGAAAAATTTAGTATGAAAAATTTTAATTGTTTCTCTAACTTTCTTTGAAAGAAAAGTTACTGTCCACCATGGACACAAGCTTTTATACATTTTTAAAAAAGAAGTTGCAAAATTTCGCCGGATTGCCATTGGTTTTAATTTTTGGAAATGGGTTGGCCTAGGTGTTATGCTGCCCAAATTGGTACTAAATGATAGTTGTAACCTAATGTAATAGTTAATAAAAGTGGTGAGGAGTAGAAAGAAATACGTCTGCAGAACCGAAACTGAAAAACCCCAATTTTTCTCGGAGTATCTATGAATTTTGGCTAGGGTTCTTAGAGGGCCTTAGAGTTGGATTTCCAATGATTTAATGGTTCCATTGAGTTCAAGAGAGAAAATTAGGTGGGGTTACATGAGGGATCACTCTCGTCGGTGAACCAAGGTACCTCTAGCCAAAGTATTTCTGAGGAGCAAAAGTCTGCAGAGACAAGGACACTAGGGGAGCAGGTTCATGACGGAGCGGTATATGGGCAACAGCCGAGACTTGATCGAGTACCTCGAGAATGGATGGGAGATTCTAAACAATCGCAGACCGATGAATCATAATCAGATATAGATTCTGCTGCCTATTCCAGAGCTGGAACTGCGCACGTATTATACGACTTACGACCACATCGAGACTTATAGGAGTATGTGAAAGAGATTTGCATGGGACACCCCCGTTGACCGATATAAGGATTATTTGGAAGAGATAGACATGCTACACGCGGGGCATAGTTACTCTGACTTAGATATTCTGGATAATGTGGATTCGCACTACATTATATTTCCTTCTAGATACGGTATTTTGGGCCGAAAGAAGAATGATATAGTGGAGCCAGGCCCAAATAATAATTTCACTTAATTCATGAAGTACATTTCCCATCTGGTACAGCAGTACATATATAGCGAGTGATGTGGGACTCAGCTATTATGTTTTGGTGACCGAAGGTGACCGGCACGTATTTTGAGACAAGATCAGCCATGTGGAATCAACAGATAGAAAAAGATTGAGCTGAAGTCAGTATTTTGGGAGGGTACATAGAAAGTTAAGCGTACTCGACCCAGGGTAATCCTAGGATGGGTGACTCCCTGGGAAGTTGCCTATAACTTAAGAGTTATGTAATATAAAAAAGGACGAGTATGTGATGTACTGTAGTTTATAGGTTGTGTGATGTTTCTAGCTTTCTGTAACTACTATAAATAGTTGATGTATGTTATAAATGACCTATCTATGTACCCAAATTATTATGAAATGATGAAAATACCCTTGTATCTATATGAAAATTTATTTGTCCTCATTTTCATTGAGCGAGGTACCGAGATGATGAGTACAAGGGGAGGAGATCATGACCCAAATTGGGACGGTAGCCCGACTCTATGCAACAAATTCAGAGCAGGATGGCATGACAACAACTTATAATAAATGATCTTAAAGATGAATTGAGCCATTTACGACAGAGACAAGGAAGATTAGAGTATTTTGAAAGTCAATAAGGTGAATATATTGCATCTAGCCAACCTCATTAGGAGTCACAACCCATGATTATGTATGAAGCAAACGTTTTTCAAACATGGGTGAAACGGTTTGAGAAACAACAACCTCTTACTTTCCAAGGGAGATTCGATCCTCTACAAGCAGAAGAATGGTTATCCGCATTGGAGCAAATTTTCACAAGACTGATGTGTTCCAATGATATTAAGGTTCAGCTAGCCATTTGTAAATTGAAGGGAGAGGCGGATATATGGTGGAGGAATATAGAGTTGATTTTACAGGTATGGAATATTCCAATAACATGGGAAATGTTTCAAGGGAAATTTAACGAAAGATATTTCTCTCAACCTGACAAGTTTGCAAAAGAAAAGGAATTCCTCAACATATGACAGGATAATGAAGAAAGCTTTGATGAGTACCTGGCACGTTATGTCTGATTGTCTCGATATTCCTCGTACCTAAGACATCAGGATGACAAGGAGTAGAGCTTCGATATATTGATACGAGAGTTAATGCTAGAATTGAGAAAGAAATTGATTTCTAAACACTTTAATGTGTTCGCCAAGGTAGTTAAAGAGAGTCGACTCGCCGAGAATAATATGTTAAGCTTGTATTGTGATAGAAATGATGAGTATAGGGATGTGTTTGGTAGTGGGAGTTCCTCACAAAAGCGCAAAGATTAGGATGAATTATCTAGAGCACTACTAGAAAAAAGGGTTTTAACGTCCCTTTTTTTGGCCTTTTAACGTCTGAAAACAGAGGGACGTCTATGTGAGGGTCGTAGAAAAAAACATCATTAACGTCCGTAAAACAGGGGACGTAGTAGGCCGACTTTAGACGTCCCCAGTTGAACTGGGGACGTCTAAAGTAGGCCTTAGACGTCCCCAGGCCCAACTAGGGACATCTAAAGTGTCGACAGCAATACTTTCCACGTCCCTTTTTTATTAAGGACGTTGAAAGTTTTTTTTTAAATGGACTTTTTATGTATATTGCACTGTCTGGAAATGTAAACTGCAAAAATAATCCAACAACAGAATCAAAGAACAGCAGTTCAGCAGAATGGAAACAACAACAAACACAGTGATCAACCCAAGGCTTCTACATGCCACATAAACTACACAACAATCTATATCCAAGTCTACTACATGCCACACAAACTTTCAAACCATACAAGCTACACAGCAATCTATAACCAAGACTTTTATCCAATCCATATCCAACAACAATAACGCTAATTATATGTACTACCACAAAAGTATGTGCTACACAAACTACTAAATGAATGTCTTGTTTTGCTCAATAGTAATCTGCATGTCATTCTTCCTTGGATTCTCTTTCTTCAATCTCTTTCTGTGTTCGTCTATGTACGGTTGCACTTCTGCCATGTTATTCAGGATATAAAGGTGTGCTTGCAACACCTCTTCATGAGGCATAGTCTTCACTTTCAGTCCTCGTGTTCCCTTGCTCCTCCCCTCTTCATGCCGAGATTGTTCCTTCTTCCCTGATAGATAATCGCTGCAAAAGTCCATAGCCTCTTCAACAACATACCTTTCAACTATTGAGGCTTCTGGTCGATAGGGATTTTTAGAGTACCCTTTTAAGATCTTCATGTATCGCTCGAAAGGGTACATCCACCTCAGGTAAACTGGACCGCAGAGCCTTACCTCCCTTACCAAATGAACTATCAAATGGACCATTATATCAAAAAAAGAAGGAGGAAAGTGCATCTCTAATTGGGACAATATGATATAACCCTCAGCTTCCAGTTCATCCAGCTTTTCAGTGTCAATGACTTTGTTACAGATAGCATTAAAGAAAACACACAATCTTGTCACAGTGCTTCGAACTTCATCTTTCATAATCCCTCTAATAGCTACTGGTAACAGTTGTTGCATCAACACATGATAATCATGGGACTTCATTCCCACTAACTTCAAATCGTCCATTGACACACAGCTTCTCACATTCGAAGAATATCCTTGTGGTACCTTAATTGCATGCAAACACCCACACAAACTTCTTTTCTCCGCTTTTGATAGTGTATGCGCTGCTGGCTCCATGTATGCCCTCCTACCATCATCTCTTAGCTGTGGATGTAACCGTTCTCTTATTCCCATATCAACAAGGTCTAGTCTCGCATTAATCCCATCCTTGGTCTTCCCTGGAATGTGTAAAAGTGTACTGACAAGGCTATCACAAACATTTTTCTCCACGTGCATTACATCAATACTGTGTCTCACGTCAAGACTACGCCAATATGGAAGATCAAAGAAAATTGATCTCTTCTTCCATATGTTCTTCTCACCCGAAGTCTTATGATTCTTACTGAGTAAGACATTGATACGTTCAACCCGACTGTAAACTTCCTCTCCGGTTAATGCCTTTGGAGCCATTCCATGCTCCGGCAAGCCGTTAAAATGCTTTTTTAACCTGCGATACGGGTGGAATCTAGGAAGGAACCTCCTGTGACCTAGGTAGACCGTTTTTCTTCCATGTTTCAGTTGGTGGAAGTGAGTGTCTGCTTCACAGATCAGACATGCTTTATGCCCCTTCACACTGTACCCTGAGAGGTTTCCGTAGGCAGGGAAGTCATTTATGGTGGTGAACAACATTGCACGTAGCTTGAAGGACTCATTCTTATACTCATCAAACACATCCACACCTTCCTCCCACAAGTTCTTCAAGTCCTCAATCAAAGGCGCCAGGTAGACATCGATATCGTTTCCTGGCTGTTTTGGTCCAGAAATCATCATAGAAAGCATCACATACTTGCGTTTCATACAAAGCCAGGGAGGCAAATTGTATATTACAAGGAGTACTGGCCACGCACTGTGTGTGCTATTAAGAGTTCCATACGGATTGATGCCATCTGTACAGAGCCCAAGCCGAAGGTTTCTCGGCTCGCTGCCAAATTCAGGGAACATTTCATCTATTTTCTTCCACTGTGGAGAGTCAGCTAGGTGCCGAAGATATTTTCCGTCGGATATTCTGTCATCCGAATGCCATCTCAACTTCTTCGCCTTTTTTGCAGTGCCAAACAAACGCTTAAAGCGTGGTATTATTGGAAGATACCACAAAACTTTTACAGGTTGCCTTTTAGTCTTCCCATCGCCAGAACCACCATCTTTCTTCACTTTGTATCGTGCGGTTTGACACTTAGGGCACTCACTCAGGCCTTCATACTCCTTTCTGTACAGTACGCAGTCATTAGGGCAAGCGTGTATCTTTTTATACTCCATACCCATTGTGGATAGGATTTTCTTGGCCTCATACATATGATTTGGAAGTACATTATCATCTGGAAACATATCACACAACAGTTCAAGCAGCAATGTGAAACTACTATCGGTCCACCCACAAGTTGCTTTTAAGTTAACCAAATGTAATGTTCCTGTGAGCCGTGTGTACTTACTCCCAGGGTACAACGGTGTCTCTGCATCACTCCGCAGGCTGTCATATTCATGCGACTGCGCAAAGGATTCTACCTCAACATCGTGAATCATTCTCTCCATTCTATCTTCATCTATGACATCCGCAGCTTCCTTCTTGTGTGACGGACAATCAGTTACTTCCTCACCATGCCATATCCACCTTGTGTATCGAAGATTTATTCCATCACAAAGTAGGTGATCCCTTATAACTTCAACATCCCGTGTTCTCTCATTTAAACAATTGACACAGGGACAAAAATACTTCCCATTTTTGGCTGGAACGTTCCTTCTAGCAAATTCAATAAACTCTTCAACCCCATTCTCATATTCTTCACTTGTTCTCAAAGCATTCATCCAACTATGATCCATTCTATTACCACCTATGCCATTCACACTCAAGTTTAGAGTCATTGTCAACACTGGGAATTGCCTTTTACTATTTTGTTTTCCAAAATTTTGGCAGCATTTCCCCTTAAAAGTGACACATCCCAAAATCAAAATAACAAACCATCTTAGCTTAATTTAAACTAAACTAATTAAGAAGAGTAAAATAAAACAAGAGTAAAAAGCAGGAAGCTAATATTAATTCTTCTAACCCAAACAAAAGGACGAATACTTTAATTAGTGCCAATAAATATACCCTTTCTTAAAAGAAATAAAAATTTAGCCTCAATTCCTCATACTAGTCTTTGGCTTCCTAAAATTAATTATCAAAGCCAAATTCTATGCCTACCTACTAACACTCTAAGAAGATAGAACCAAATCCTAATCAAACTCAATTCTTTCAATATCAAATCAAACAACTTTTAGAATATTCATAAATCAAAATCCAAACTTCCTAAACGCAATTTTTTTGTTCAAAAGTTAGCAAAAAAATTTCTCTATATGTATAAAAGCAAAAAAGACAAGTTATGCAAACTTAATATATAGTATTAGTTATAAATTTTTAAAACTTAAAAAAAAACACAATTTAACAATTTTGTAAGGGTTTTGTAAGGGTTCACTTACGTTAGATCACAAGTGATTCTTAAAAGTCTAAACAAATATGATAAATCACCCCAACATACATAACGTTTGACATATTAATCTAACATTAATTCAATTCTAACATTGTTAATTAACATCTGTTCCCCAAAATAATTATTTACATTAACAATATTCTATAAACACAGAATAATTATTTACATTAACAATAACAATAATTATTAACATCTGTTCCCTAAAATAATTATTTACATTAACAATAATTATTTTCATTGTTAACCCACGCACCTGATTTTCTCAAAATCCAAGTGCAGAATCCAAGTGCATGCTGCAACAATATAACCCAGAACGCAGAATCAAGTGCACACACCAACAATCCAGAAACGCAGAATCCAATTGCAGCAACAATATTCTACAAACGCAGAATGTAAATTCTTCATTGCTTCACATAATAATCCAACTCACGCCTCATATGCACATGATTTTAGGAAACCCAGAAACGCACCTGAATAATTCTGAGAATGCAGCAGCAGCAGCAAATGGTAAGACCCACACGGGCACGGGAATGGGAGAAGAGGGAAGACAAATGCAGGGGAGGGGAGGTGCGCCTTTGCTCAGTGAATGCGTTCTGAAACTCAGCTCATGGGTTTGGGAAAAGAGACAAAACGAATGCAGCAAGGGAAGTGCAAATCTGGAGACGCTCACGGTCACGGGTATGGCTTTGGAACTTGTTCAGTGAAGCAGAAATGAAATGCAGCTCACGGGTTTGGGAGAAGAGAGAAAACAAATGCAGCAGGGGACATTAATGGGTATGGCTTTGGCACAGAAGGTAAAGCTGCCATGTACAGTGAATGAGGTGATGTTTCTGAGGTGTTTCTACGTCCCCAGTATTTCTGGGGACGTCTAAAGTGGGGTTTAGACGTCCCCAGTTTCTCTGGGGACGTCTAAAGTCCAGTTTAGACGTCCCCTGAGAAACTGGGGAAGTCTAAACCCCACTTTAGACGTCCCCAGTTTTTCTGGGGACGTCTAAAGTGTTGGAATTTTTTATTTTTGGTCAAATTCATCCAGCGCCATATCCTCCCGCCAAGTATTGAACTTTGGACGTCCCTAACTTAAAAAAGGGACGTCCTTTAGGGACGTAGAAGGTCTAGTCTGTAGTAGTGGAGGGAATTATAAATGGCTGAAGCAAGTGAAGGCCGTGGAGGTCAAAATCCCGCTAAGGGTAGAAAATGCTGGTGGTGTCACAAGCCATATCATCCTGGTAAATCATGTAGAGATGCATCGGGAAGATACAATTCAACTGGATGGGATCCAACTAGTCGGACCTGTTATCAATGTCAGGAACCAAGACATATTGCTAAGAATTGCCCACAGAGGCAACAATTAGAGAAGACTATACCAGGAGCTCGTGAGGTACGTGTGATAGATTAGGAGGAGGCCAGAAAATCTCCTGAACTTATTAAAGGTACAGATTCTTTTAATAGCGATTCAATGGGAGTAATGTATGATTCGAGTTTAATTATTTACTCATTGTATATGCTCCCTAGTGATGCTTGATATTTGATTAAATTTAGAAGCTAGTCCTCAATGAGAACAAAATAGAGAGAATAGAAGATAGGTCAATGGTCAGTAAATTCCCTGAATCCTTCTAAAACATAAGAGGTGACGATAGGGATAATTGAGGTGGAACGATTTTGAACCCCGATAAAATTGAGGTTTGAGTTGTGATTGAGAGAATTGTAATCTGAGAATCAAAATTAGTAATTAAGTTGGCTCCTTAGGCATATGATATGGCCTAAGTTGCTCGAGGTATTAGAATGTGATACATAATGTGGGTTAATTATGCAATAAGTCGATCCTAGAGGATCCGATTTGATGATACTGAGGGTTGAGGATAGGCTTGAATTTGATCTAAGCTGAGATAATGCTTTGATCAAAATGTGAATTGATTGCACTATGGGTCTATTCCATGATGAAGGGTTGAACCTTGTGAACCTTATGAATAATATTAAACCTTTAGTAACATTAATGTCTTTAGGACACGAATCACTAGTGGACTTGATTGTCTACTGTTGCATGGTTGTATGGCTTAGCACTAATCCTCAAAATCTAGTTGGTTGATGACCTATTAGTGAACTCATGGGGTAAAATGACACGTGAGTAACAATTGCGAATGGAATTGAACATGGTGAGAGAAAAACAACTCTATGCCAAGTAAAGTAAATGTGAGTTATAGCTTTCAGTGGTAACACTTCTGGGCCACGCAGTTTATAGCAATGGATCCTGATGGACCCTGGTAAGGTGGAAGCACTACTAAACTGAGAAGTCCAGAAATTGTGATTGTGATACGCAGTGTTCTGGGTCTTGTTGATTATTATGAGATGTTTATATCGAATGTCCCCATAAAAACTCAACATTATACATGTGATGATGATTGTGAGAGGAGCTTCAGAGAGCTGATGACAAAAATTTATTAAAGCATCGACACTAAGAATCCCAGATGCGAGTAGGCATGGAATGGGATGTGACTAATGTGAGCCAGGTGAGGGTGTATGCATCTCGTCAGCTAAAGCTTCAGAAATTGAACTATTCCATCCATAATCTTGAGTTGATGATAGTAATGTTTGTATTGAATCTGTAAACGTTTCCTTTATGGCATCATTGTGGAGTTGTACTGTAACCACTAATATTGAAATATGTGTATGATCAAAAAGAGAGAAACATGACGCAATGAAAGTGGGTAGAGTTATTGAAAGATTAAGACCTGGAATGTAAATGTTATCTAGGGCAAGCTAATGTTGTTGAAAGATTAAAATAGTGTAGGTGGTAGATATGATGAATTTTGAGCAAAAAGTCAATCGAGGAATTTTACAGATCTTAGTCTGTATAAGCAGATCTTGATCAGCAGTAATGATGACAGTAAGATGTACACAAAAGTGTTTTCCCGGAGTCTATGGTTATGAATGTGTAGCAAATTTTGGAGACAAAATTTATTTAAGTGGGGGAGAACTGTAACACCCCAAATTGTATTCACCAAGAATATATTATAATTATTTTATATGTTCAATAAAATGGTGAATATTTAAGGTCAAAGGAATTAAATATTGAAAATTGAAAGGTGAATAGTGTTTTCAGTGATATTGCCTATGAGACAGTGAGTTTGCCATGTGGTTTTAGAAAACCAAATGATGAGAAAAAATTATGAAATTTTACAGGATGAAAGTAGAAATCCCAATCTTTAATTTGATAAATCATATGAATCATTTGAAGCTATATGCAAAAAGACATAAATTTTTGAAATTAGCCCAGAAAAACTGGAAAGTTTCTAGAGCAGCATTCAAAGATGGAATTTCTGGGACATTTGTGCTTCCAAATGGCTAAAGCCTATATTTTTCCTTGAAACTAGACTCAATAAGGGTTCCATAGCCTTTAGAATCACTCCAATTTGGTTTTGTTAGAATTAGTTATGATTTTTCAAAATTAAGGCAGAAAAATCTACCAGAATTTCTGAAAACTGAAAATAAAGCAAATAAATAAAATAACATAAGAAACATTATAAAAGATATCATCTTCTTCCTCCTAGATCATTTGAGTGTGAAACAACCCTAAAATAGAGAGAGAAAGAGAAGATTTTCCAAGAGAGAGAAAGTGAAGAGATCTTGTACGGTAAGTTGATTTCTTCGGTAAATCCTTACATAACGCGTGTAACTCTGCTTCTAAGATATTCTTTTATGTGGATTAAGGTTTTGAAGCTCAAATTTCAGTCTTGGGAGCTTAAGGTTTTCAGCCATTTTGGGAAAAAGTCAGAAGGAGCTTGAGGTAACTTCCAAACCTTCGTATATTAACTATTCTGGCTGCTGTGGGCAATTTAATCGATGAAATTTTGCTGGATTGCTATTAGTTTTAATTTTTGGAAATAGGTTGGCCTAGTTATTATGCTACCCAAATTGGCAAAAAATGATAGTTGCAACCTAATGTAATAGTTAATAAAGTAGTTAGGAGTAGAAAGAAACACGTCTACGGAATCGAAACCAAAAAACCCCAATTTTTCCCGGAGTATCTGTGAATTTTGGCCAGGTTTTTAGAGGACCTTAGAGTTGGATTTTCAATTATTTAATGGTTCCATTGAGTTCAGGAGTGAAAATTAGGTAGGGTTACAGTTGGTCACATTTTCAAAAAAACCCCAAAAAGCATAATTACAAAAACGCCCCTGAAACCCTTAAAGTGGGGCTGTCAATGGTATTTTTTTAATTTGACAATGAATTTGGTAATTGTGAGTCTGGAAATGGATTCTATGGATGAAAATATGTTAGAACAGCCTATATCAAAATTTGAAAAAAAGTATAGCCGGGCCGGGTACAAGGGGCCAGGTCAGGGTTGAGGGGGCATTTTGGTAAATTCTCACCATAGGCTAATATAACCACAAGAAACACTATGGTAGTGCCTAAAATGATACATGTATAGGTTATAACTTATTTCTTGTAGATTTAACATTTTAGGACTAAGTCGGGAGGCGAAAGTCGACATGTTTTACGGGACATGCGATACAGGGGTGAAAGAGACTTGAGGTAGGAACATTATCTTTCATACATCATGCCATAGTTCATATGATTGTGTGGTCACCATTGTTTGTAAATGTGCTATATTAATTAATATGGTTTGCCTAGAATGGGCAATTAGTGCCGGTGTGCACTTACATTGGGAGTTGGGTAAGAAACCAACCAGTGTATGATTAGTAGGGCTGGACTCTACTCATGTATACATGACGATGATGTGTTATGATGATGTGTGACGATGATGTTATATTGTTCATTAATTGATGCATACATGACGCATATCATATTTACTTTTCGCATTTTATATGAATGATAGCATGTTTCTACTGGGATTCCTTAGAATCTCAACCCTTTTTCTAAACCAAACATCTCAGCGGGTGCCAGTAGATCAAAAGGCGAGAACATAGATAAAGGGAATTGACAGGCATGTGTCTCGAGGTGAAGATAACGTTCATGGTTATAGATAGAATATGTTTAAAATACTTTTGGATATCCTGTAAATGTTGTAAGTATAGTCGCCTTCTATATTTTAACTTTGGACTGTAAACAATTACTTATATCAGTATATATAGATATGTGTGTACTTTTCTATATGCCTGTGGAACTTAGTCTCTATTACTCTGTGTATATCGAAATAGAGACGGGTGTTGATAATATTTAATATCAAATTAAAAAGAAACCATCAGATAAGGGCCCCAGCTATCAATTTACAATAAAGAAAAAATGTGAACACGTTTTCTCGTCTTGTTTTTTTTTGTTGGTTACGGGAGAATCAAAGTTTCTCAACTTTCGTCATGTGAATACCAATCCTACATATAAAGTCTCTGCCTCTGTACTAATTTGGTGTTCATCACTGGCATAATGCTAAATGTATGTCAGTTACTTAGTTGTAACCGACACAAAGAGTTATTTACCTCATAAATATAGTCTAAGTTGATGATGGTTAAGCAATGTAAAATATTGTCTTAATTTTTTAGGAGTTTCCAAAATCCTCAAATGAAACTAACGGAAGATACGGTTTTCACTAGACAAGAAAACTATATAAAATCCACCATGAAATTTTTTTAATTCTTTCTTTAACTTCTTAAAACAGAAGGCTTAAGTTACAAAATTTCATAAGGGAGGACACAAGGCTTTATAAACTAAAAAAAAAAAAAAAAAGTTTCAAAGCTATATGATATTTCAACAATTTAAGATGCAAAATGTGTGTGTAATTTCATTTATGTCTAAACCAATCAAAGGCTCAATGCAAAATGGCATCAGGGGAGGATTTTGGTGACAACCAAAAATCCCGATTAAAATTGAGAAAATACAGACAAATTAAAATTAATTGAAGAGAGGCTAACAAATAGTATATTTGCTTGCTAGATTCTGGCAGTGTCCATCGGACGGCTTTTTTTTTTTTATATCAAACCATCGGATGGCTTTTGAAGGGCCATTTTAAATAGCTAATTTAGTTCTATGGAGTCAAGTCATGTTTATTTATTTTATATTTTTATATTTTGAGACATAAGAGGAAAAGAAGGGAATAATTTAATATTGACAATGAT
Organism: Inga laurina; assembly: GCA_963855925.1. NCBI lineage: Eukaryota > Viridiplantae > Streptophyta > Magnoliopsida > Fabales > Fabaceae > Inga > Inga laurina. The sequence continues at coordinate 26,667,621 of OY979708.1, forward strand.
TATTCCATTCCAGTAAGGCGGCGATCTTCAATATTATGTGGACTACTCCAGGAATAATAACATCTGTGATATTACTATAATGCCCTGCCGTGCCGCTATGGCGAGGAGGAACGTGCTCTCCCTGAGAGCCAACTGGTCGTAAGAATTATAATAATGGAATCATATTGTTCAGTTTTATCTCTATAATCTTTTTGTGACATAATGCGTACATCTCTTTAAAGAAAAACTGATGGAAAGAAAAAGTATGGACTTTGTGTAATTTCTTGTTTTGTACCTAAACGATTTTTTTTTATAAAAAACTTATTTGATGGATAACTTTTAATTAAATTTTTTGTAAAAAAAAATATTTTTAAGGACAAACTCAAAACAATTGTTTTGTGTTTTCTATTTTTCTGTCTTGTCTTGTTATTTCTCCTAATTACCCCTTTTTACTTATTGTTGCGCTCACCTTCTTGGGTGCTTGTCTTCATCTACATCATCTCTTAGTCCTCAAACTCTCCCTCCATCATCGCCACACTTCCAGTCTCTTATCTTCTCTCAGTCCTTCATGTTGATTTTAAAAACAATTATTCCTAATTTTTTTTCTTCAATTGTAACTTTTAAAAACAATCCTCAAAACACATATTTTTTGGGGTTTTTTCATTATAGAAGCTCCAAAGATAGAAGACTTTAATATTGACTAAGACTATTTACAACTTTTTGGTTGCCCATGTCACACGATATCATTATGTCCACCGACCTTTTGACGGGTAAACTGCTTTAAATATTATATACGGGTGTCTTAAAAGAAGAAGTCTCATATAACTCAAGATTGGGAACACTTTAATATAAAATTAAATATGACCTTGAGTTAGTAAAATGGCTAATAAGAGAAGTTTTTGAACTGACCGTTGGAGTTTAACTGATTGGTTTTAATGGCATTTAAAATATTTTGTTACATTAAATCATCATTAACACTTATTTTGTAACTGTTATTTTAATTAGCATTAAATCGTCTTTAATAGCCATTATTGCTGCTTAACGGTCACATGATTTCTGCCTATAAAAGGCAATGTATAGAGTAAGGTTAGTAGGACTGAGCACTCACACTTCTCCAAGGCTTACTGTTGCTTGTGTCTTGGTGTGTCACCTTTCGGTGGCATCATCAAGTTTGGTAGGGCATTCACATTATTGTTGAACCGTGTGGCTTGTGTAATGTTGGTGAACACCAGTGTTAAGCTAGTTACAAGGTCAGGGGTTGTCGTAGCTAGTGTAACTTCTAGCTACCTATGGCTTCTCCAAGTGGAGTTTGCAAGTTTGATAGGATTGTTAGTCTCTGCTAGACATAATGCGAATGTAGGATCCCTATTTACAACCTCAATATTTGAGTGTTATGGTAGTATCAAACAGCTCTGCTGCTGTAATACTCTTGTGTTAAGGTTGCTGCTAGGGGGGAGGCATCCTATTTTGACCAAAGTCTCATTATATGGTACTTTGCGCTCTTGCTCCACAGTGTTGGATATAGCCCCTATTGGTGCATTGTTGCTTAGTGAATTAGCAAATACTACTTAGTAACTAAGTAACAATGTGCTAGTATGGGTTGTGTTCAATGCTGTGCTGGAATCCTTGATAGGTATATGACACCACTCTGACCAAACGTTAGAGTTGTGTCATATATGAGGTTATGGTAGTAGTCGACGAATGTCAACTGTTATCCCAATCTCTAAGTATGGAACTTGTCATACCAATGGCGAGTTCTCATGCTTATTGTACATTTAGGATTGGATGTCAGTCAAAGCAAAGAGGTTAGGTGACACTGTCGTTTGTAAGTGTTAAATGACGGTTGTGTTTTAGGAACTATCATTTTTCTAGCCAAATAAAAGACGGTTATTAACTACAACTATTATTTTTGTGCTTTTGCGAATTATACCTCACAATACATGACGGTGCACATGAATAACTGTTACTTTTAAGCGTTATATATCATTGGGTGATCTTTGCCTCAACATGCATAACGCTTATTCAATGTAACTGTTATTTATTAAGCTTTATATATGCCTGAATATGTAGTAGTGTACTCAAATGAGTGGACTGATCTATGTTTGTGTTAGCCCAAAGCTCATCTCTTGTCTAGTTCACTCACCTTTTCTTTCTTATTTCAACCAAAAGAAAACTTGCTTCGTCATTCATTTATACATCGGAATTGAGTTTCTGATTCAACAAAATGGAAGATCATTCGATTTACTCAAATTTTTTGACCTAAATTGTAAGAACCAAAACCTTGCAAACTTTTTTCTTCATATTCCTATAAAAAATTATAATTAGATCGAACCAAACCAACTCGTGACCATAGTTCCCTTCCCTAAAAACAAATCCAAGCACAAAAGTATAAACATGTGCGCATGATCAAAGCCTTACCTTATTGTTTTTAGTATTTCCAAAAGTCCACACAAACGTAAATATACCCAATTACACATGTTCCACAATAAGATTCAAGTTACAAGAGTCCAAAAGTCAGGACAGAAGCAAACCAACATGACATTTATAAGGTGTATCCAAAATCTTCATATTAACAAATTTTGAATTCTATTGACCACAACAAAAATAAGTCTCTAGCAAATTTTCATCTACAAATCCTCAATCAAAGTAGCTTCAAAAATTCATGAAGTGTGGTGAAAAAACATTTTCAAGTCATATACCAAGATAGCCCACGCAAAAATATTTTCCCTTTTAAGAAACAACAGCAAGAAGCAACAGTCACATCTTAGGGTAAGCTCCTTAATTATATAGCAAATTAAGCCCAATACTCATGAAAACTTTGGACACACTAATGGCATCTCAATGAAGCTAAATACAACAATTTCTGGGCCAAACAGCAATCATTTCAAATTCCCCTTGAAACGCCTAAGTTTATTTATCCATACTGTTTTTTTTTACTATAAATACCGATTGTTTTATAGTGTTATTTTTCTCTGTATTTCTCATTTTTTGAAACTCAGCCCAGCCACACAATTCAAGATATTAATTAAATCCTTTCTATTTGACGTTGCCATTATTATTGATAAAACTGTCACATTCTTTACTCTACTAAAATGCATAGACATTTTTTATTGAACTATATGATTTTAGATGCACGCCATCAAATTATATCTTCCCTTTAAACACTAATCTTTCATCTAAATCAAAATTTTGTTATGGTGACCGGTTTGCTTTTTTTTTCCCTTTTTGGTCAGTTGTAATCTGTTTTCTCTTGTAACTGTCCACCGGAATGGCCACATATTGCTCATAAATTAACAAACCCATTTCAATGACATTCGGACAAGCATGTTTCAACGAAATTGAAGAGCAATGGCGTTTGAAAGGGAAAACAAACTTTCATTTATTTTCTATACCTTCATTCTTAATACATATAATATGGAGTCTCAATTACACATTTCTTGCAACATGATGAATGAGGGATTTTATGTGGACAGCATAATCCAAGAGAAAGAAAAATAAGCTACAGTGAAAATCATATGCACTAATAACGTTCTTGAGCATTACCACTTTCAAATGGATTGAACCATCTTCTATAGCTATGAAAGGATTGTGTAGAAGCTTAATAGTATTATCTGGGACCTAATCAACACAGTGTTGGTCAAGCAGTATAAAGCTCCGCTAAATCCCCCTTCGGATCTCAAGTTCGTGTCTCAGAAGAGACACCTATGTTCGGAGGGATAACCACGAACCTTTAAAGTAGAGCAGTTGATTGCTTTGATACTTGGTAATAGGATCCACAAAAGGAGTCGGATACCAGTTAATAGTATGAAACAAAAGTATTACCTGGGACCTGACAGTTCATCAAGGGGCATATGTGAAGCTGAGTCCACAATCGACCAATTGGCATTAGGGAGAAGGATCTGATTATTTGGCTTGAAAATCTCATCTTTCTGCCATTGATCCCATTTTGCAGCCAAACCATTATCTTCAAGCATCCTCACCACCTCAGACATCTTTGGTCTTTCCATAGCAGAGCTTTGTGTGCAGCGCATGGCCAATTGGATTAGTTTCTCTACCTCCCCTTCATTATATTCACCCCCATATCAGCATCCACTATTGTTTCCAGTCTCTTGTCTTTCCAAAGGTCTTTCACCTATATCCAAAGCAGTTTCAAGTTGCCAAATCATATAGAAAGAGGAAAAGGATGTGTCCAGATTCTGTCTAATTAAGACAGAATATCATTTATATTACCAAATTCTACCCATCTAGATCAACTCAATGATATTAATTATTCTAAATAGATATCAGTTGTATGCCTTAAATTGAGAGGATTAATTCATGAAATTCAAGGATCTAGGATGGACTCTCAAAAACCATGGAGATGGTTAAATTATAAACTTAGTATCAGATGTTACAAGATATAACAATACTCAGAATTGGAACTAAAATCCTTCTACCAGAAATGTATAGCATGGAATAAATAATTACGAAACATTAGCAATGTTATTATTATATTTCTAAATAAACCTTAACAAGAAACCAAGAAACAAAAATTCAGTAAAGATGAAATTCAACCAACATGCAAGTTATGCAAGACAATTATTTGTAAATAATAGTGCTTTAATTTCTTCATTTGTTAGGAAAATCTTTGTTGCAGAGAATGGACTTTAGGCAATACAGTTAGAAAAACATAAAAATCAAATATTGAGTATGTCATTGTTACGCTGATTGCTGGATAACTTTATGGTCAAAAGGAAACATTCAAGGAAACTAGAAAGACACTACTATTAGCAAAAGTTGATTTTTTAACCATAAATTAGCAAAAGTTGTCTGAACACTATAAAATAGCTTGTGAGTTCTGACATGTGAGAAAATAGAATAAACACCCAATCAAGTAACATGACATTATCGTCAACAGCACGTCGTGCAAGATCAAAAGCCTTCTGTCCAGTTATTAGTCGAAGAAGCATCAAACCATAACCAAAAACATCAGTATTCTCCGTAGACTTTCCAGATGAGAGGTATTCTGGTGCAATATATGCAATTGTACCACGCACAGCAGTGGTAACATGAGTATCTTTGTAATCCATAAGTTTTGCCAAGCCAAAGTCCCCAACAACTGCTTCACACTCTCCATCCAATAATATACTTACGGCTTTAACAGCATGGTGAATGATCTTTGGACTGCAATCATCATGTAAATAAGCAAGCCCCTTGGCAGCTCCCAACGCAATTCGGTTCCGTACAAGCCATTCAAGCGGTGGTTTTGATTTAGGGCGGTCTAAGACGTTAGAAGACAATAGAGGTAAAACCCTATATACATAAATGAATCCTCAATATGAAACTATAAGTTTAAATAGTTTATGACAGTTAGATTTTTATGTTAAAACTATTTATAATTTTCTACGCCATGCTGTGTTTGCATCATAGTGCAAAATAACTTACTGTGAATTGCATAATTTATTCAGGCAAAAAAAGAATTGCATAATTTATACTCCTCTGGTTCTTAATATATGATATACTTACTTAATTTGATTCGATTAAGAAAATTGGTTAAATTATTTAATAGGTCATTTATTATCTAGTACACCCTACCCATCTCCCTTAATTCTCTCATTCATTCTTCTCCTTAATTATAATTGAGAGAGCATCATTGAGGGTAAATTAGAAAAAGATTGACAAATATGAAAACTATATTTTATATTTAGAACCAATAGCAACTCTCCAAATATGTCTTACATTAAGAACCGGAAGAGTATTTCACTAACAACAAATCAAGAGACACAATGAATGAGTTTCATATTAAAAATAACATGAATGGCACCTAAAAAAAACACAGGAATTCTTTTTGTGCCAAATATTTACAGGCTCAGTTACAAGTGTAGTATCCAGAATTTTGGGACTAGAGGCTTTGGAATAAGCCTAAATTAAACAAACTGCTAAGCCCAGGTTTAGCAGGTGTCTCGAACTTATTCCCTAACGTGTCTTATATCTATGAGGTATTAAAGGGAATAAAATGGTGAATTAAAGAGTATGGGAAATTTGGTGAATTAAAGAGTATGGGAAATTTGTATACAAAAATGGAATTTGTTGCAGTTGCAAGTGCATTCCATTTCATTGATTCTAGTGAGGCAGTGTTGTTGTGTAATGCATTTCATTAATCAAATGATATTCAAAAATTTTGAAATTTTACATTGTAAAAGTAGACATCTTAAGCTTTAATTTGATAGGTCATATGACTCAATTAGAGCCATATACAAAAAGTTATGAATTTTTGAATTTTACCTAGCGAAGTTGATTATTTTCTAGCACAGCATGCAAAGATTGAAAATCTGGGAATTTTGTGCTTCTAGATAGCAAAGTCTATATTTTGCCTTGAAACTAGACTCAATAAGGGTTCTATAGGCTTTGAAATTACTCTGAAACGATGCCTACAAAATAAGTTATGATTTTTCAAAGATTGGGTATAAAATCAGAAAATGAAAAGAAAATGTAATGGCAAACTTGAAATTTTGCCAAACAAGCACCAAATTAATTATTTTTCAATTAATTGAAGTTAATTTCAATTAATTAAGGAAAATAAAGAAAAAATATATATTTGGAGTATTTTGGTCAAACAAATATGAATTTATAGAAAATTTGAGCAAAAAATGCAAATACGACCAAAATTGTGATTTTACGTGTATACGTAATTTGAACAAGTTGTGAAGCCAACACTACTACAAAAGAGCGATATAATGACGCTTATTTTAAAAAATACTTTGGCGTTTAAGAAACGCCAAAGCTTTTGACGCCATTAAAAATACCTATGGCGCTTTTCAATTTACAAAAACGTCATACATTATCTTATCAAATTAAATAAATAAATAAATAAATTACATATGACGTTTTATGTAACAAGTGCCAAAGGAAGAGGTGCCCTCCTTTGGTGCTTAAAAATCTAACGCCAAAGGAGGGTGGGAACCCACCTTTGGCGTTTATATGATAAACGCCAAAGGAGGTAAAACCTCCTTTGGCGTTTATGATATAAACGCCAAAGGAGGTTTTACCTCCTTTGGCGTTTATCATATAAATGCTAAAGGAGGGTTTTTTTTTCTTTTTTTTTAATAATTTTTTTAAATATTTTTTTTTGCTTTTTTTTAATAATTTGTTTAAATGTTTTTTTCCTGTACGATGTAATGCAAAAATAAATGTCTGATGATCATATATAAATTTTAGCAAATAAATAATCATATATTTCGTCTAGTAGACCAATTACAATACAAAACAATATTAGTCATTTTTTTTTGAATTATTTTCTTTTCTTGATAAAACAAGCAAATTACAATGCGATAGTAAAAAATGTAAAACAGTAACTACAATGATTTGTATTACAATAAAATCACTATAATATTATTATATTTATAAGCTTAAAAATTAAAAAACTAATAATGTATAGGAAGTTTAAGCTGACAAAGTTGAAACTTCAAATCAATACCTGAAAAATAAAAAATATAAGTAAACATATAAGAGTCATTATAGATCTTAACCAAAAAGAAAAAAAAAACATGGATCAAATGTTTAAAAAACAATGCTTACAAGCTAGGGATCTCCTACTTTTCTACTTGATGCCATCAAAGAAAGGAAGGAGTGGAGATAACGAATAAGAAAAGCTAGTAGACCAATAAAGTGAGAGAGCAATGGATTGAAGTTATGGGAAATGATAAGCAGGAGAGCGATAATGGCGGGAAGACAATAGCGGGGTGTTTAAATTTTGTAAAGAAGGGAAGCTTTGACGCTTCATAAAAGAGTGTCATTGCTGAAATTTCAAATAAGTACCTAAAAAGCTGGTGGACTAATGGAGTAGGGGAGCAATGGATCGGAATTTATGAGAAATGGGAAGCAAAAGGACGATAATGGCGGGATGTTTAAATTTTATAAGACGATAATGGCAGGATGTTTAAATTTTATAAGACGATAATGGCGGGATGATAATGGCTGGATGTTTAAAAACATGGATCAAATTTTTTTTTTTAAAAAAAATACATAGGAAGCTTTGGCGCTTCCTTAGGAAGCCCCAAAGCTTCCTATTATAATATTTTTTTTTGTTTTGTCTTTTGGAATGTGGCCTTTTAAAAAGAAAAGAAATTAAAAATATATAGGAAGCTTTGGCGCTTCCTTAGGAAGCGCCAAAGCTTCCTATTATAATATATATATAAATATATATATTTTTAATTTTTTCTTTTGGAATGTGGTCTTTTTAATTTTGTCCTATTATACTTATTTTCTTTGGAAGCGCCAAAGTGAGTCTTATTCATAATTTTGTCCTCATTAATTCTCTTTATTCTCCTGCAACTGCTTCCAAAATTGTACATATATTTAAAAATTATATAGAAATGAGGACAAAATTGTATATAATTTTGTTAAAACAAATGTTATAACAAGTTAAAATTGTTAAAACAAATAAAATATAGAAATACTTTAAAAATTATATATTTACAACTCACACTTTTATATTTACAAGTTAAATTTAACAATTTATGTCTACACGTACAAGTCAAACTTGCATGTTTACAAGTTAAATTTGTAAAAACATTACATTTTTTTTTGGATCTTTATGGTTTAATTTTTTTACCTGACACTTATGAGTAATTTTCCCTACAAAATAGTAATCATATTATTTATTCTATAATAATAAGAATTATTATAGAATAAATAATATATTAAGAAAAGCTAAACACATTAAATTGATTTTGATGGGAAACATGTACTCTTAAGTATTAGTTTCCTTTACTATGTCATATATGAAACCAGCGTGGATCAATTTTTTTTAAAAAAAAAAAATATATAGGAAGCTTTGGCGCTTCCTTAGGAAGCGCTAAAGCTTCCTATTATATTTTTATTTTTTTGAAAATATAAGAAGTTTTGGCGCTTCCACATAAAGCGCCAAAGCTTCTTATATATATATTTTTTAAAAAAAATATATAGGAAGCTTTGGCGCTTCCTTAGGAAGCGCCAAAGCTTCCTATTATATTTTTATTTTTTATTTTTTTGAAAATATAAGAAGCTTTGGCGCTTCCACATAAAGCGCCAAAGCTTCTTATTGTTTTTTTTTTAAAACAAATTGAAGACATTGTTTGGCGCTTGTACATGAAAGCGTCATATAAGGTTAACGTCTACTATGACGCTTATAATTGTAAGCGCCAAAGCATCAAAATAATTTTAAATAAATAATTATCTTTGGCGCTTTTTTAAAAAGTGTCATAAGAGCTGCGCCACTAAACCCCTTTTTTGTAGTAGTGCAATTTAGACCTAAAAGAGGGCTCCTTGGGATGTTATTTCATGTAACAAGAGAGGAAAATATTAGTTGTATGTTAATTGGGCTCAAGACATCAAGTTACATAAATCTATGGATTTAAACCTTAAAAGTCATAATTTTGGAATTACGACATAAGAAAACACAAAGATGACATAAGCATGGACTTATAAATTATTTCCCATCTTCATCCTCTTTTCATTTCCGTCGTGCAAGGCAGCCAAGGAGAGAGAGGAGCTGGTTTGATTTTCTAGAGAGAGAAGGAGCAAGAAATTGCAAGGTAAGTTGATTTCTTCGATGATTTAGCTCCTAACCGGTGCAATACTTCTCCTAAGCTTCTACTCCATGTAATTTAAGGTGTTGAAGCAAGAATTTGCTATTTAAAAGGGGCTAGGGTTCATCCATATTAGGAAAAGTCATAGGGAGCTTGAGGAAACTCTAAACTCTTATATATTAACTATTCTGGCTGTTGTGGACGATTTAATCGGTGAAATTTCGCCGGATTGTCCTTTATTTTAATTTATGGAAATGGGTTGGCCTAGGGGTTATACTGCCCAAATTGATACTAAATGGTAGTTGTAACCTAATGGAATAGTCAATAAAGTCGTTAGGAGTAAAAAGTAACGCGTTTACGGAGCCGAAAAATCGCAAAACCCCAATTTTCTTCTGAGTATTCATAAATTTTTGCCAGGGCTTTTAGAGGGCCTTAGAGTTGGATTTTCAATGATTTGATGGTTCCATTGAGTTCAGAAGGGAAAATTATGTGGGCTTACAATTGGTCATTTTTTCGGAAAAGCCCAATAAGGCATAATTACGAAAATGCTCCTGAAATCATTAAAGTGGAGTTGCCAACGGCAATTTTGTCTTTTGGTAGTGAATTTGGTAATTCCAAATCTGGAAATGGATTTCTTGGGTGGAAATATGTGAGGATAGCCTAGGTTAGAATTTCGGGAAAAGTACAGTCGAACCGGGTATGAGGGGGCCGGGCTGGGTCCCCGGGGTTATTTCAGTAATTTTTCAATATAGACTCATATAACCCCCAAAAACACTATAGAATAGTCTAAATGGTACATTTGGCAATGTAGGATCGAATATGAAGCCCAAGCTGTTTGCACATAAATCGAGGAACTATTTCTGTTTAGCAAAAGGGACACAAGGTAAGGGACTTATTACCTTATTTGCATATATTTGATATCTTTGCTTGTGTAGTAATATATGTGATTGCTTTACTCAATTGTGTATAGCATATTTGAATAAATGAAGCATTGTTTCTATTTTCGCTGTGGCCATAGTTTTGTTATATGAAACATTGAGCATGCAGAAATGTCATTATGGGTTCACTAGTGGAAAATTGACTTTTTAGACCGGTTGTGAATTAGGTCTTGTTACAGTAGGTCAAAAAAGTCTGTTATTTTTTAGACCGGTTGTTACAACCAGTCTTAAAAGTCATACTTTTAAGACCGGTTGTTCTTAAAACCAGTCTTAAAGGTCTCCTTTAAGACCTGTTCTGCCGACAACCGGTCTTAAAGGTGGATTTTTAAGAGCAGTTGTGACCGGCCTTAAAGTACATTTAAAACTGGTTGTGACTACAACCGGTCTTAAATCTTTTATTTTTTTTAAAAAAACGTCCCTTTTATATATACACGCAGTGGATGCTCCAATTATAACAGCAGTATAGAACAATGACAGATTTCAATTTCAATATTCAAAAGCAGCAGTCTATAGCAGCAACAAATTTTCATACAAGCCAGTCACACATTGATGATTCATTTGCAGCACTTTAATTAAAGTATGGAAAATATGGTAGCAAGTAATGTAAACTTCATTGCATTGGCTCAATTTCAGCGCAAATGCACTTATCGTTTCAGTCCCTAAGTTAACAGATTGGGAAAAACTAATAATGAGTTCAGACAATGTTAACAGCAGACCAGTGTATAGAATGTACAGCAAAACTCAGATGAAGATAATGCTTGACCTAACCTAACCTGCAGAAACAAAAAGTAGACAAGAAATTAATATCAAATGCACAGAAAATGCCAAACAGATTTGCTCAATTTCAGCAAAGGCTTCATAATGATGCAGAATTTTATTTAAATCCCAGACTTCAGGAAACTATACATGACAACTTAATGCACAACTTTGACAATAATTCCAGTTACAGTAGAGTGCAAGCAAATTTGTCAAGAATTTAGTCAAAGGTAATGACCAACCTTAGTTTAGCACTAAATAACACCAACAGTGCAATTAGACAGTAAGGAGGACCAAATGACAGCAGTAATGAATCCTGAAGCAACAGAGAACAATGCAAAATGCAACGGATGAAATGGAGTGCATGTATTTGTCTATCTATATGCAACTCCCCAAGTATGAAGTAAGTAACAGATTGCATAGAAGCAACATAATAGATTTCAGAAAAGCAAAGACAGCAACAAGATCAACAACAAGCACAAATAAAGGTGTAAGCCAGGTGACTTTAAATAAACTTCCAACAAATGGTAATTAGTGTACAACAAGGTTCAAGATCAAATGTCACAATTTAAGCAACAAACTAAAATCAGATTCTAGAAACTCCAAATTCACTCCATCTCTTGCAATTTCAATGTGCAACATGAAGTTGTCTAAAACTAAAAACATGAACTAATGTCCAAACAGACAAATTTGCTCATAAATGGATGCAAAACTTTGAAATGACAACGGCAGCAATAAAATTCAAGTATTGATACAAGCAACAGCAAAGATTCCTCAACTTTACAGAATACAAAGGGAAGAAAAATTCCAAAGGTCAGTCCCTCAAATCCCATGCCTCTTGTATCACCCATATCACAGAAATTGTCCTACACAGAAACATAAACCTTGTTAGCAATACATATGAGAAAAATGTAAAATGTAACGTTGGATTCAAAAACTCACTATTTTTGTAATAGCTTATAGATGAATTCAGCACAACATGTGCGAATGAAATCAATATCTTCTTCAGGAAAGGGATCAGCATGATCAAACATCTGTAACACCAAAACCAGATAAAACATTAACTTAGTAACTTAAAAACAATAAAGTAATACAAAAGTTCTTAAATATAAATTTACCTCTTGAGTAAAATCAGTCATGCCTAGAGTGATAATATTGTAAATGTGTCTCAAAACATAAAAACCATATAAATTGGACCCTGTGGTTGCCTACGGCTCTGAGAAAAAATATGATATCATTAAAACAAATATAAAGGCATGGCTTATTACATTCTTTAAACAAATCAATATGTACTAACCTTTGGCATGATCCATGTAGGGTCCTTTAAGTCACGAACATGCTTACCACAAGCAGTGTGTAGGAATGTCCGCATAGCCCTATGATCATCACAATGACAAAGGTTATTGGTTTTACAAAAATTCCATAAACTTTGCATACAAAAGGTAATAATGCAAGAAAACTAACGAGTTCATGGTCTTTTTCAAATCATTCCCTGGCTTAAAATGGAGGGAACATAAGAGGATGACAGTGTAACTACTCTTGCATAGAAGAAGCAACTGCCAATGATCACTGAAAAAAAGAAGAATATTAAACAAACATAAAACATTATATAAATTATAAAATATCAGTTTGTTTCTTACCCATGCACATATGGAGCCAAGAAACACTCAGTTCCAGTTTCACTAAGCCTCTTTGATAAGAATCTATGTCTGCTAGCAGCAATGGTCCCTTTCTCTTGGATGTGATAGAGGCATAAGAATCCAAATTTTTCGCTTTTGCCAGAGGAGACCAACCTACGATGCATGTACCTACAATAATGCAAGCACATAAATAAAAGGTAAACGGTGAAGCTTTTAAAATATTTACTTTGAATTGTAGAAGATACTTACATTAGGAACAGTTGGACAATCCTAATAGTAAGATTTTGTCTAGGAGCTACTAGGTACATCAAATCATCCCTCTCAAGATATCATGTCAACCCTGACTGTCCAACAACTAAATCCGTAGGCCAATCTCTTGTTTTAAAGGATGTATCATATGCCCTCATAATCAGTTGTTGCATGATATTCAATAGAGGTTGTGAAACTTCTTGCTGAGTGAAGGGAGCTGGACTTGGTGGGGCTTTGATCAGACTTTCCTTGGCTCAAACAGAAACAAGGTTTGTTGGCCACAAGATGAACGTACCCAGGACATCACTTATAATCTTGAATTCATCAGAAGGGATAGGGACAGTGCATCTGTAATGATCACCTCGTCAACTGACACTCGGACTTGATCAGCTTCCATTTGTCAGTGGTGGACAATTGATCCCAGGTTATGCACACTACCCCGTGCAACTAACCGTCTCAGAGGATCCTCGACAAAAATATCACAAGGATCAGTAATTTCTCTTGTAGGACCCTCTAATGACTGCCCGATGTTGCAACAACTCCCTTTAGTTCTCTGCTTATTAGGATCAATCGATTATGGATAGGGAGCACTGGTATCTTGTCTTGAGCTCATAAACGCTATCATTTCCTCTTTCATCTTGCTCAACTGGGTCTCTAATAGTGCATCAAATGATGCTTCAGCCTTGGCCTTTGCTTATGCTCTTGCAGTGGCCAAAATAGTCTCCAATTCCTCCCTAGTCACCATATTTGACAAATGGCATACGCGGGCTCTAAAGTAATCCCGTACCCCTACCCCTCCTCCAACTCCCCTAACACGGCCTGGATGCTCATGTTTGCCAGTAGCAACTGTTAGAATATCATTATTGCCCTCCGACTTAAAAGATCCCTCAACTTGTTTTTTCTATGTTCCTCCTCTAAGATAATACAAAATAACAAACATAAGTAATGATGTACATTTCTTATGTAATTAATAACAGCAACGATATATACTTACAATTCTTTCACCTATTATACAAGATTGTTCACTCGTATAAGACCCACTCTTCTTTTGGTGGGAAAATTGCCATTTTTCTTCACGATGAATCGGAGATGGTGGAGAAAGAAGAACAGAAGGATCGGATTGAGATGCTTCTTCCAATCTCTTCCGTTTGGCCTCCAACAAGTCTCTTTCAGCCTTTGCGTAACCCCCACGAGACATTGTATGAGGGAAATCATTCTTTCTACCACTTTCTTGTGCTTAAAGCCTTTTTGCCTGCGAATAATAAATGATGCAAAAGGAAAGTGTTATAATCAATTAAGATAATTGCTAAGTAAATAAAACAAAAAATAAGTCAACTAACCAAAGATTCTAGAGTAGTCCGAAGCCTAACAAATGCTTGCCAAGTGGCTTGATCAAGAAATGTATAATGGTCACACGGATTAGGATGAGGCTGACAATCTTTCACCTCGATATGAATGTAATTGTTGGTCAGATTTGTCTTAAACTTGCTCCAACGCTCATAACAATACGTCATTATCTTGTTGTACAAGATCTCACTCCGAGGAACGTCGTACGTGAGTTGCAATGCATGCATTGAAGGAGTAAGTGACAAATTTGTGACATATTTGATAATAATTAATTACATACACAAGAGAATTATATACTTGGATAGTGTCCCAAATATGTTTCTTCACCTTTTCATCGACATTTCTTTACTCCTCTATCAAGATGCTCGGCTTGTTGCGTGCAAGGAGGCCGACAAAAATCCTATACCATTTTGCATTAGGACCGATTGATTTCCAATATCTATTAAGCTCAATCGGTATCCTTTGCCCTCCACTCCGACTGAGGGAAATGTCTATCAACCGTATGCCATGTCTACCCCTCTGTACAGACTGGCTAATGCGCTCACTATGACCCTGGCTCCGTGCATTACTAGGCTCGCCCTGATTAACACTAGCTGGCTGACTCTCCAGAGCACTAGGTGGCTGACTCAAAGGTGCAGTAGGTGGCTGATCCTCTACACTAGGATGCTGGGGATTCATCATTTGCCTGTAACGACAATAAAGAAAGATAAATCGTAAGCTATGACATGTGAAGACTATATCGATAAAATAACTAAACATATTCTTCGGATATAAATCATAATCATAATTACTTTAGTTAGTTAAGTTCAAAGTAGTATCATAAAGAGAGATCCTCCCATATTCCCTCATGATGATCATTTCTTGTTTCGTGTGCATTATATGCTTCATTTTTTTATTTCAATTTTGGTAGACCCCTGGAAAAGGAAGGAGTCTTAAGAAAATCATAATTTGAGCGACTTTTCTCGTCAATATCAACGACCCTTTTTCCTTGAAGAGCTACAGACCACATTTTATTTGCCTGATCAGTGATATAGAACACTTGTTGCGCCTGATCTGCCATAATGAAAGGTTCATCTCCAAAACTTCTACTATTTAAATCTACTAATCTAAATCCTAACCTATCGATCTTCACACCATTATTGACATCAACCCACTTGCATTTGAAAATGGGAAATCTAATTTTAACATAGCCAACCACCCAAATCTCTTCAATCACCCCATAATAAGGTATGGCAGCCAATGTAGGGTTCTTATCTTTCGAACTAGAGAAGTGCATAGATTCAGCCACTAATACAACACCACTGTTCTGGATGGTGCTCTTATCATCTAGGGACTTCGTGTAAAAGGTAAAACTGTTGATCACAAATGAAGTCCAACTTATGACATCAACTTCAGGACCACGTGCTAACCAATTTATTGTATCAGAAACACATTCTTCTCCGTCAACCTTTTGTTTGAACTAATGTGTGAAAGTTCTATTATGCTCCCTAATTAACCTTTGTTCAATCATTCGACTATTTTGTTTCTGTACAATTTCTTTATGGGTATTCATGTAATATTGAACTTCATCAACATTGTTCAAGATATACAAGTGGACTTGTTACAATTCATCAACATCTATGCTCTTTACTGTTGCCCCGCGTCTACCCCCTTCTTGATCATGATGTTTAGGAAGGCCAATATGTAGTACATTTGACAAATAATGTTGACAAAATTCCATAGCTTGTTCAGAAACATATTTTTGAGCAATAGATGCTTCAGACCGGTTGGGGTTCTTCACATACCCTTTTAGTATTTTCATAGTTCTTTCGATTGGGTACATCCACCGAAAATAGATAGGGCCACACAACTTTATCTCCCTCACTAGATGAACAATCAAGTGTAGCATGATGTCAAAAAAGAAAGGAAGAAAAAGCTTCTCAAGCTGGCATAAGATCATATATCCTTCATTTTCCAATTCCTCCAATCTTTCTGTGTCAATGACTTTACAACAAATGGCATTGAAGAAGAAACAAAGTCTAGTCAATATGTGTTGAAGATCATATTCGACAATGCCTCGAATAGCTACTGGGAGTAGTTGTTGCATTAAGACATGACAATCATTAGACTTTAGCCCTATTAACTTCAAGTTTTTCATCGATACAAGCTTTTTAAATTTGAAGATTACCCTGAGGGAACTTTAGCGCCATGTAAACACTTACAAAAGCTTCTTTTCTCAACCTTAGACAAAGTATGAGCAGCTGGAGGACAAAAAGTTCTATTACCATATGGCCTTGGATGTAAATCTTCTTGTATTCCCATTTCTTGCAAGTCTAATCTTGCCTGCACGCCATCCTTAGAACTTCCTTGTATGTTGAGCAGTGTCCTAACAATACTATCACATATGTTTTTCTCCACATGCATGAAATCAATACAGTGTTTGACGTTAAGATTGCACCAATATGGAAGATCAAAGAAGACGGACCTTTTTTTCCATATATTTTTCTCATTTCTACTCTTTGATGACTTACCAAACATAGTATTGATATTTTCACCTTTTTATAAATTTTCTCCCCAGTTAATGCCTCTGGAGCATCTTCAAACTCTTGGCCACCGAAAAAAGCTTTTTTTAATCTACGATAAGGGTGGCTTCATCTAAGAAATCGCCTATGGCCAAGGTAAACCGTCTTTCTTTCATGTTGAAGTTGATGGTAGCATATGCCTTCTTCACATATCGAACAAGCTTTGTGGCCTTTAACGCTATATCCTGACAAGTTCCCATATGCAGGGAAGTCATTTATAGTACAAAAGATCATTGCTCGCATATTAAAAGTCTCCTTCTTGTTTGCATAAAAAACATTGACAGCTTTATCCCACAACTCCTTCAAGTCTTTGATCAAGGGTTCTAGGTAAACATCTATGTCATTTCCGGGTTGCTTTGGTCTCAAAATCAACATAGACAACATAATGTACTTTCATTTCATACATAATAAAGGAAATAAGTTGTAAATTACCAATAGAACGGGCCATGAACTATGTATACTGCTTAGGCTACCAAAAGGATTCATGCCATCTATGCTAAGCCCAAGCGTGAGATTCCTAGGTTCTTCACCAAAGCTATAAAATAATTGATCGATTTTCTGCCATTGAGAAGAATCAGCTGGATATCGAAGCTTTCCATCAGAAATCCTCTCATCTACATGCCATCTCAAATTTTTGGCATCAATTTCATTGGTAAACAGGTGCTTGAACCTTGGAATGATTGGGAGATACCACAACACTTTTGCAGGGCCCTTATTTGATTTATTCCTCGGATTTTCACATATCGGACATTGCTCCTTCTCTTCATGATCTTTTCTATACAATATGCAATCATTAGGGCAAGCATGGATCTTTTTATACTTCATCCCTAGTGGACACAATATTTTCTTAGCATCAGAGTATCGACAAGGTAACACATTATCATCAGGAAGCATGACTTTAAAGGCCTCAAGTGTTTCTAAAAAACTCTTGTCTCTCCATCCATGCCGTGCTTTCAAGCTTACCAATTTCAATACAGCTTTCATTAATTGGTATTTTTTACACCCTGGGTACAGCGGCTTCTCAGCATCACTGCACATATTACCATATGCATGTGATTGTTCAAAAGCCTCTTCTCCTACATCACGAATAATATCCTCTATCCGATCATCCATTTCTTTGTCATTATCATCACAAGTCACTTCCCCCTGTTGAGATGCACTTGGCATTTCTAATTGTTCACCGTGCCATACCCATACTACATACGTCTTACAAAACCCTTCACAAATTAAATGTGTATATATATCTGCAGCACTTAATCGCTTCTCATTCAAACATTTTACACAAGGCAATAAAACATCCCACTATCATTATCGGCATTTCTTTTTGCAAAGTCTAAAAAGCCCCTCACCCCAACATCATATTCAACACTCGTCTGTTTAGCTTGTATCCAACTACGATCCATATATTCCAACACCTTTTTTTGTTTTCCACTGTTTCCCCTGGAAAAGGCAGGAGTATGATAAGAGCATGCATTCATTACACTGAGCCGCACTTTGGAAATCCTAACAAAACAACTAGTTCTTCATTCAAATTAAGGATTTCAAAGTTCAAACTAAGTTTATTCATGAAAACTAATTCTAAAAATCGAAATCCCAAGTAGGGCATAGTTTCAAAATATTATTTTCAAAGGGCTAAGAAAATGGTACAATTAGTCTGTGGAACACATGAAAACCAAGAGTAAGATTCTATAAAACTGAACTTTGCAGGGAAAAAACTTTAATTTCTCTGGTATCTAGTTAAGGGAATAAGAAAGAGCAAGTACCAAAACCCCTACTGGCCTCTCACATCCATGAAAGGGCACAACAGAATAAATTGTCCCAACCATTACTGAAGTCTAAAGAAGAAACTCTCCAGCCCAGAGAGAGAGAGGGTGGAAAAGAAATAATTTATGTAATTTTATCATTTAGATTACAAAAGTAATTAAACTTGAAAGGATTCATATGCAGTCTCTGTTTTTCTTCTCTCGTTTGTGGGAGGTACCCTAAAACTTGCTTATAGTCACAGGAAGGCTAGTGTTCCAAGAATGGGTCATCTTTTTTCTTCAAGCATAAACAAGAGTGTTGACTTTTTTACTTCTTTGAAATATAAGAAACATTTTGGCCACAATATATATGAATGGGGTGAAGAAGTTAGATCTTAACCCCATTCATGCATATTGAATGTGTGATGACAAGAGCTAGCAATATTGCTCTTATAATTAATATTCTAATGGATTAATTAAAGGCACGTATGCACTAACTAATATTAAAGGAACACAAACTCATGTCGCATTGCCCCTTGTATGTATCCCTCCATTATATATGCTCATAAAAAAGCAATAATGATTAATATAGCACCCGGATCAGTACCTATATATATGATATATTCCTATCCTTCCTAATTATTTATGTTCCTATATTTTATTCATCATAACGTGTCCAAAAGTAGTACACAAAAACATAAAACAAATTTTTTAATAAATCAACTGTAAATGGTCCCGCTAGATCCAGCACTTGCAAGCAAATAATTAGATTAATGTAACTAATCATATTGAAGAATCTTGCCTTATGACTTAACCCCTAATGTTTATGGATATAATTATACAAAATTGAACACTTGTTAATAGTGCAGTAACCACCATGAAGAGACAGCAGTGTTGGTTTGTAACTCCCTCATAATAATTCTAATTTAACTTGTCTGTTATAATCATTTTCTATCACACTCACACTTCAAGGCCAAAAAACAGTCAAATTAACTGCAAATGTTAAATTTAAGGTAAGGCACTGACATTGGCATTCAATAAACCAAATCCTGCCTGAACAACTATTCAGTTTTCACCAAAACTTCTGCTCATACAATTGTTGCCAAAACTATGCAAGATTTTTAATATATTTTGAGTATGGTGAAATTGCTCGTCCTCTGCAGAAAAAAAGCATCAAAACCTCTTAGACCAGCAAGGCGAAAATAAATATTTCACATGTCTTTAAAACCTATTAGACCGAGACCAAGGGAGTAAATATTCACACTGTTCGGCCTCCCATCATCAGTATCCTAGCTATGACATTTCTTAAACCTAAAATTTAATCTTAATATATATATATATATATATATTTGGTAGATTGTCTGTGAGATATCACCTAAGAAAGGTACTGGTTTCTTGACATGCACATATATATTACTCCCTCCTTTACTTAATAAAAATACCCACTTTAATGAATTGTCACTTGTCAAGCACAGAAAACACAAACACAAAAGAGAGCTCTACATACCTTTCTCAATACTTGCCAATAACTGCAAAAGCTTGGTCTTGTTGGTAACAAGTATGGTGACAATCTCAGGAGGCTTCCATGTTAACTTTAATTTCTCCTTTCAAACATTTTATCAAACACCTAATGTGCATTCACATTCAAACAAAGTCATCAAGCTTATTAAACGACAATTTTAAGCTTGTTCCCATTTTTCCTCATGTACCACACACAACCACAATTCAATAAAGAAAATTTATGAAACTAAAAACATACCCTCACACATGACAATCACAGATTTAAAGAAAGATGAATTTTTCAAACATAACCCATATAATGGTGTTTTATCAAGTTAAGGAAGGAGGAGGAAGTAAAGGAGAATTCCATGATCTCGCATAGCATCAACAATAGAACAGAGGAGGAACATAATGGTGTTTTCTCCTTTTTTAAAGAGGGATTTAAACACCAAACACACTAGAAAATTTATATTAAGCTACTGTTTAGTTGATCACCATTGCTAGCCTAGGCCGATGACCAAATCTGGAGGTAGTACAGCTTCTATATAGTAATTGTAGAGGGGGAAATGTAGAGGACGATGAAGCATAGCTCAAAAAAGAGATTGAAGACGAAGATGTCCCAGAAATGCAGTGAATAAGCAGGGATGACAGCACCTAGGATGACAACCACGAGCAGCTGAAGCAATATATGACAGTACAGTGACCGAAGAGCGACGACGGACTCGATTCAGAATGGGATCAGGTAAGGGACAGGGAGTCGACGGTTGAGGAGAGAAAAGATTGGGATCAAAGTAGCTTAGGTGATTCAGAATGGAAGGGATCGATTCAGAATGGAAAAGGGCGGGAGTGTGAGCTGAGGCACGGCGCGAAACTAAATTGGGGAACATTTTTTTTGACCGGTTAATAGGATAACCGGTCTAAAATAAGTTTTTAAGACCGGTTAAGGAGCTGAGGCACGGACACCTCAGTTACTGGTATTTACCGTTTTGGCTCTAGATCTACTACCTTTTGCCAGAAAATTTTTGAATTTGAAAAAAAAGGGTGAGATTCAAACGAATCTCAGTAGTAGCTTGCAACTAGTCATATGAAATGCAACATATAAATATGCCCTACACCATGTAATGCAACATAACACAAACAATTCCACTACTCGAAACACCTCGATTGGATTCTTGCTCACAACCGGGTAAAAATGCCTCCACACACAATTTTCATAAACACCTCGGTTAGGTTCTTGCTCACAACTGGGTAAGTGTGTCTCCACACAAAATTGCCCCTCCATGCAAAACAGTTAAACACCTCAATTGGGTTCTTGCTCACAATCGGGTAAGTGTGCCTCCACACACAATTGCCCAAAGCAAAACAATGTTCATATAACAAAAGATGGCATTAACAAAGCATTTAGACAATTACATAGTATATGAAAGAAAGTGCTACTACCTTTTATCCAAGTAAGTCCTTAATTCGATCTGGGTCGGGCTCAATGATCTAGTCCTAAAATTTCAAGTTTACAAGAATTAGATTAACACTCATTCATGTATTGCTCTAGGCTCTTCCAAATTACTTTTTTCAGTTATATTAGTCTAAATCTGCGAATTACCAAAATGCCCCTAGGGACCCGATCTAAACCCCTTTTCACCCCGTCTGACTGTACTTTTCCAGAAATTTTGACCCGGGCTACTACTACACAATTTTAAGTGTAGAATCCATTTTTTACCTCGGTTTTCTCAAAATCACTACTAAATGACAGTTTTGCCCTTGACAACCCCTACTTAGGGTTTTAGGGGTATTTTTGTCATTTTACTTTCTATGGCTTTTCTCACAACATGGTCAATATCAACCCTACACAACTTTCCCTCCTGAACACAATGGAACCATCATATTAGTGAAATTCCAGCTCCTACCCCTATTTCCTGAGTTGGCCAAAACTTAAAGGAAAAGGGAAAAATTTGTGATTTTGTGATATAACCCTTAAAGCTTGTTTCTTTTCCCTCCTAACCACTTTTTGCAACCATTCAAACACTTATTAAACATGATTTAAGGAAATTTGGGTAGGATAACCCCTTAGGGTTTCAACATCCCAACTTACAAAATAAACAATCCAAACCACAAATCATTACAAAACCACAACAACAACAACAACAACAATACACTAAAGGAATTGAAGTTACCTCTTGATTCTTAGACGTTATGTCTCTAGGCGTCTCCCTCTCTCTCCTCTCCCTTGAAGATTTGCTTGCTAAACATGGTTTTTCATAGAGATCAAGAGCTTAGAGAAGTTGTTACACAAGTTAGGAAGCAAAATCACTTGAAACCACAAGTTTTACCTTTGATTTTTACCTCATTGATCTCTCTTTCTCTAAGTTTCTTAAGTTTCTCTCTCTCTCTCTCTCTCTCTCTCTATTTGTTGAGCTTGGCATTAAATGAGAAGGGAAAAAGATGAAGACAAAGCCTGAAATATCTTCATCATTTTTCTCTAATAAATATTAGTTTAATAAATTATGACATTTGATTTTGAACTTTAGTTTATCTCTTGCTAATTTGTGTCATAAGCCTTCCCATTAGCTTTGAACTAATTCCCTTCATCTTTTAGGCACAAAAATGATGCCAACTTAAGCCCTTCACAAACCAAATTGGTTCCATGCAATTATACTAACCAAGTGCACAATTTTGTATTATTTTAATCTTAATTGAACATGTGCCCAAACCTTAATCAATTATTATTTAATCCCTTGGCTTCGATGATGACACTTGGCATGTTTATTATCCAAGCAAATATTTCCCTCTCATTTTCCCTATTTGGACAAAATTCATAAGATAATAAAGAAATAATAATTGCTCCACATTTTCTGTCAACACCCGTTTCCATTTTGATAATCAAAGAGTAATAAAGACCAAGTTCCACAGGCATACAGAAGAGTTCATATATACTTATAAAAGTATTTGTTTATAGTCCAAAGTCAACCATACAGAATGCGCCAATATACACCGCTTTTACAAAATATCCAAAAGTATTTGAGACATAGACTATCCATAACCACATACTTTGTATTTGCCTCGAGGCACATGCTAGTCACTTTCCTTGGCCTACATCCTTGCCTTTTGATCTACTGGCGCTCGCTGAGATGTTTTATTTAGAGAAAGAGGTGAGATTCTGAAGAATCCCAGTAGAAACATGCTATCGTTCAAAGAAAATGCAAAAAGTAAATATGATATGCATGTATGCATGAGTAGGGCACAGCCCCACTAATCTGCATGGTTGGCTTCGCACCAACTCTAGTGTAAGTGCCTCTGGCACTATTGGCCCCTCTCTGGGCAAAGCATGTTGATTAATAAAGTATATTTACAACAATGGCATCCACACAATCATATAACTATGGCATGATGTATGAAGGATAATGTCCATACCTCGAAGTTCTATATACCCCTTTTTGTGTGCCTCGTGGAACGTGTCAACTTTTGGCTCTTGATTCGGTCCTAAAATATTAAATGTACAAGAAATATGTTATAACCTATCCAAGTATCATTTTAGACACTTCCATAGTGTTTCTTGTGGTTATATTAGCCTATGGTAAAAATTTACCAAAATGCCCAAAGGACCCCAGCCCGGCCCTGCCCTTAGCCGGCCCGATGGCACGTTTTCCCAAATTTTTGACTAGGGCTATCCTGACATATTTTCGTCCAAGGAATCCATTTCCAAGCTCGAAATTACCAAATTCAATGTAAAATTATGAAATTGCCCTTGGCAGCCCTACTTTTAGGGTTTTAGGGGCATTTCCGTAATTATGCTTTTTCGGCCTTTTCCGAAAAAGTGCCCAACTGTAACACCACCTAATTTTCCCTCCTGAATCCAATGGAATCATCAAATCATTGAAAATCCAACTCTAAGATCCGTTTACAGTCCTGACCAGAATTTATGGGTCCTCCAGGGAAAATCGAGATTTTGCGATTTTAGCTCCGTAAACGCATTCCTTTCTACTCTTAACCGTTTTATTAACCATCTAATTGAGTTATAACAACCATTTGAACTAAAATTGGGCAGCATAACCCTTATGCACACACTTTTCCAAAATTTAAAACCAATGGCAATTCAGCAAAATTTCACCGATTAAATTGCCCGCAACAGCCAGAATAGTTAATATACGAAGGATTGGAAGTTACCTCAAGCTCCCACTAGGTTTTCTTGTTCTTGGCTCAAAACCCTAACCTTAGAACACCAAATTTGAGCTTCCCAAACCTTGAATAACATAGTATAGTAGCTTAGGAACGGAATTATACGTATTAGGAACCAATTTACCGAAGAAATCACTTATCTTTGCAAGTTTTTCTTCTCTTTCTCTCTCTAGAATTTCACACTCTCTCTCACTAGTTCAGATCTGGTTGGACACGAAAATGAGCTGGAGGAAGATGATGGAAAAGTGTTTTTATTATATTATATGATTTTTTAATGATTTATGGAATTTCCAAAAATTCTAAAATCCATTTTATGCACATAAACCCTATGTACATGTAACCAAACTCATTAAGCCGAACCAATATTTTCTTCCTCTTGCAACATGTAGGAGACACCTAGGGGTCCCTCTCTATGGTCTCAATTGGCTTTACAACTTGTCCAAGTTACGTATACACGTAAAGTCTCAATTTTGGTCAAAACTGCACTTTTTGCTCAAATTTTTCATAAATTCATATTAAATTGACCAAAATATTCTAAATATATTTTTCCCTTTTATTGTGCTTAATTAATTTAAATTAACTTCAATTAATTAAAAAATAATTACTTTTGTGATAATTTGATAAAATTACGATTTTGACATTGCCTTTCTAATCCAATTTCTTCTCTTACTTTTCGTTGGACAATTTCCATCTATTTTTGGACCAAATATTTTCTCTAATATTCCTTTATTTTTGGACCTTAACATTGGGCTTTTTAAATTACCCAAATTAATTCCATAATTATTTTGCCCATTTTCTCATGAAAATGAACATTTATAAAATTCATAAATTCCAAATTTCATGAATATTCACCATTTTATTGAATTTCTCAATTAATTACAATATATTTTTTATGAATATAAAATTTGGGGTGTTATTTTTTCTGCAATCTCTCTCTAATTAATTTGTGTATGAGTTCACTTTGACGTTTTAAACCTTAATTTATTTGACCAATAATGTTCCAAATATATATATGTTTACCCTTTATTTTCCTTAATTAACTGAAATTATTTTTAATTAATTGAAAAATAATTAATATTGTGCTTTATTGGCAAATTATGATTTTGCCATTACATTCTTGGATTTAATTTGGAGCTTAATCCTTTTCTTCCTTTATTTGGCCAAAATTCCCTTTATTATTGGGTCAAATATTATGCTCTTTTATTCCTCCATTTTGGGCTTCAATATTGGCCTTTTTGAAACACCCAAAAATTAATTTCATGACTCGTTCTAGCCCAATTCTCATGAAAATGAAAATTTACTAGCTTCTTAAATTTCAAGCTCATGAATATTCACCATTCCACTTCGTTGAATGCTTCAAATAGTTACAAGGCGTATTAGTGAATAAAATTTTGGGTGTTACAAAAGACATCCTGGATATTTGATTATGTCTTTGTCAAAGATGTCTTAGACCTATGTCTCCCACTGCGATCATGGAAAGATGCAAGAGATGTGACTCATTTGATAACAACAACATTAGTATGCTTGAATCCATCTTCAAAATCTTGTCTAACAATGCACCAAGTGTCTCAAAAATTTTCATCCTCCAACCTATCATTAGTCATTCCTTTCAATAATATCTCAGTCCAGCATTTAGTGAATCAAGATATGCAAATAATCTAGTAAAAAGCTAGGAGATGTGTCTTTATGTTTTGCTTGATACCTCAAATGGAACTTTTAAGGATTTTTTGCAAAGACTTACTTGTTAGGAGATAATCCAGTAACATCAGTATCTTTGTAATCCTAAAGTTTGGACAAGCTATAGTCCCCAATAACTACTTCATATTCATACTATTGTGAGATTTTTATGTCAAAACTATTCATAATTTTCCATGCTACTGTGTTTGCATCTATGCACTGAAATTCGTGAGAGTCCCAATTATATACCACGCACAGCTATGATAACATGAGTATTATTGTAATCCATAAGTTTCGCCAAGCCAATGTCCTCCTCAGCTACTAGTAAATCAAATACGGTTGTCTCATACATCATTACACACACACACACACCCATCTTTTCCATTATTAAAGTAACCAGAAACGTCAAAGGCATAATTTGGCCGTAATATCTCAAATTTTGCTTACCAAAATTCCTTATATCTTTGGGGTATTAAATGGGATAAAATGGTGAATATAGACATACCTTGAATAGCCTCTGGCTATAAATTCTGGATCATAGGAATTAAACACTAAAAAATTGAAATGTGAACAGTTTTTCCAGTGAAATTTCTTGTGAGGCAGTGAGTTTGTCATGTGGTTTTGGACAATCAAATGATGTCCAAAAATTTTGAAATTTTACAAAATGAAATTAGACATTCCAAGCTTTAATTTGATGGGTCATATGAATTATTTGGACCTAGACACTGAGTTATGAATATGTGAATTTTACCTAGTGAAACTAGCTACTTTCTGGGACAACGTCCAAAGATTTAAATTCTAGGAATGTTAAGCTTTCAGTTGGCTAAAGGCTACATTGTTCTTTAAGACTAGACTCAATAAGGGTTAAATAGCCTCTGAAATGACATCAATTGGATGTCTACACATAAAGATATGAATTTTCAATATTGAGTGAAAATGCTATAAGTTTTGGGCGAAAATCACAAAATGTATGGGTGAAATGGTAATTTTCCATATTAATCCAAAGAAAATCATTTTCGCTAGAAAATACCTTCATTTTTGTCCAAAAGTGAGCTGAATAAGAAGGGAAAATTATTTATTGGATATTTATGATCATATTTTTAGACAAGGTCAAAACAAAAACAAAGTGTTAAATATTGCAACTAATTGTGGAGATTTGTGGAGGGGGTTAAGAGTTGAATTAAATCAACCAATTATTCCCTTCTTATAAGAGTTTTCGGCCAAGTATTTTGATGAAGGGAAAGATGATAGCAATGAATTAAATCGAACATGTATTGAAAAGGCAATATAATAACATATATGAAATAGATTGAAGTTTTAAAGGCAATTTCTCTTTCCTTTCCCTTCATTTTTGGTTGAGAAGCTGAACTGAGAGAGAGAGAGAGAGAGAGCTATCACATGAAAATAACAAGAACTCAAGAGCAAGAGGCTAGGGTTCAAGCAAATCTAAGTTAAGGAGATGAGTTTCTTGTGAATTTGCTTGCTAAAAACCTAGCATACCTCTTATAAATCCTATATCTCGATGATTATGGCTTGTAGCAAAGCAAAAACAAGATGGAAAAGAGAAGGAGTTGCATGGTTTAGAGAGGGAAAATCAATAGAATCAAGGTAAGCTTAAGAATTTGTCATCTCTTGGTGATTAGTGTTTGTTGTTTGTGGTTGATGGGATTTATAGCCTTGTTTTCATGATTTTTGGAATTTTGATTGATGAAACCCTAGAATGTTGCGCTGCCCAATTTTCCATTGATTGTGTTTAATAGGTTTCTCAATGATTGAATAAGTGATTAGAAGTGGAGAGAAGGTGATTAGTTGGTTGGAATCAAGAAAACACATTTTCTCCTAAATGTTGTGACTTTTGGCCAACAGTAGAAATAGGGGTTAGAGCTGAAATTTTGTGTTTTTGATGATTCCATTGTATTTAGAATGGAAAATTGTGTAGGGTATATGTGGAAAGTATTAGAATGTGAAATGACAAAACTACCCTTGAAACCCTAAATTAGGGGCTGCCAGGGGCATTTTCGTCATTTAGCAGTGAATTTGGTAATTTCGAAGTCAAAATGGATTCCTTGGGAGAAAATATGTAAGAATAGCTTGGGTCATAATTTTTGGAAAAGCACAATTAGATCGGGTATAAAGGGACTTGGACCGGGGCCCTGAGGGTACTTTGGTCACTTCGCAATTTTAAGCTAAGATAACCAACAAAATATATTTAGAATAATATTTGAATGAGTAATAACTCATTTAATAAAAATTTGAAATTTCAGGACCAGACCGCCAACCCAAGCCGATTCGGAAAAGAGACCAGTCTGTGCTTAAAAAGGGATTTAAGGTAGTAACTCCATATTTCATAAATTATGTGAATATTTATGTGTTTGTGTATGTCATCTTCTATAATATAATTGATGACCACTATTTTGATGAGTAGGGCAATTTGTGCAAGTAGGCATTTTACTTGGTTGTGAGTAAGAACCCAACCGAGGTTTATGGATAGTGGGGGAGTAGCCCTGACACATGTATATATGCCGTATTGTTTGTATTATTAATATGTTTCATAACATGGAGCATGGCATATTTAACTTTCACATGTTATATGATTGGTAGTATGTTACTACTGAGATTCTTTTGAATCTCATCCTTTTTCAAAATTAAAATATTCCAACTAACACTAGTGGCTCAAAGGGAAAAAATGCCAATGCGGGTGATTGAGAGTCCCGGTGAAGGTTTAAGAGCTTATGTTGGTATCCTAGTGTAGTTAATTTTTTAGGATACTGTAAATGTTTTTCAAACCCTATGGGGATTTTTTGTAATGTAATACAAATACTAATGTCAGTATATTAATGCTATTTATGTTTGCCTATCGAACTCTACGTTATTTACTATGCCAATATCAAAATGTTAAGGGGTTTGACACTGGCAGTCTCTTTCTCCAGTAGTAAGCAATTAGAATCCTTTTCCGATAATAATAAACTTCAAACATGAATTACAAGTAGAACAGGAAATCATCATCACATTCAAATGTTTTAGTCATGGATACATTATAATTGAAAAACAATCTCTCCTTTTTCTATGAATTATAAAGATAAATTTGAATCAGTCATAGACTCACACAAAAGCATCATCTATGATTATTTAACTAGTAGAGAAGCCATTAATGGAGGAGAGTGAGGAGTGTATATTGGTGGGAAAAAGATGGGGGTGATTGTTTTGGTAATTAAATTATTAGTATTTTGTAATTGGTCAGTTGGAACATACAATAATTTCATTTTATATTTTTAAAATTTAAGCTTACTTTATTTTAGTGCATAGTCAGCATTTTCTGTTAGATAAAACTAATGGTGTTAGAGTTGAGGGACCAAAAGTACACTTTATAAACTTAAGGGATCAAATTGAACCCTAGAATAAACATAAATGACTACATGTATACTACTAAGAATTTAAAATAGCTATGCAGTCTTTGAATTGCCAACTCTTTCATTTTTTCTTAAAAAAATTCCTTCATTTTGCACCATTTTCATCTGCAAAAGGAATAAAAGAATAAGTAGTATTGTTAGAAGAAAATTTAGGGAAAGTTGTGTTTAGCCATAATTTAAGCTAGTTGTAATGTAACCCTATACTGTCTAGTTTTCAAGCTCAATAGTTTTGTTCATGACATGAGAGGGTATTTTGAACAATTTAAATTATTATCGAAATAGACAAATGAGGATTTTCTCCGAAAGCTGTTAAGTGGAACAAAGTGGTTACCTAAATTTTGATGTATTCTCCCACTTAGTAATCACTAAGAAATAAAATATTGAAGTGAGCCATTGGCAATGATGTCTCCTTCTAGCAGTTTTTTAAGGATCACTAGATTCCATAAGAACCATGAGATTATACTTCATTATAGATGTGTAACTTAATATCACCAATATTTAAATGAGCAGAAACACTCACAGGACATGCAGTGAATAGACAGAAGTCAAGGCCATGAAAAAAGATCAAGAAAGACTAAAGGTGTTTTTTGTTTCTTAAACTCTTATGGTCCTCGGCCTCAACCAGGCACGCTCAAAGCCTTTATAACTATTTGAATGATGACAGTCTGATGCTATGAAGAACAAGCATAATGTATTACATATGTGTGTGTAATACCCCAAATTTTGGGGTTGGAGGCTTGAGAATAGGCCTAAATTAAGTGAACTATTAATCCTCGTTTTAGCAAGTGTCCCAAATTTTTTCCCTAATATTTATTATATCTTTGAGGTATTAAAGAGAATAAAATAGTTAATTAAAGATAAGGGAAAAATTGTATACAAAAATGGAATTTATTGAAGTTGCAAGTGCTTGTCGTTTCATTGCTTTCAGTGAGGCAGTGTTGTTGTGCAATGCATTTCGTTAGACAAATGATGAGCAAAAATTATGAAATTTTATAGGATGAAAGTAGAGATCCTAAGTTTTAAATTGATAGGTCATATGAATCATTTGAAGTTATATACAGAGAGTTATGAATTTTTGAAATTAGCCCAAAAAAATTAGAAAGTTTCTGGACCAGCGTCCAAACAATTTAATTCTGGGAATTTTATACTTCCAATTGTCAAAATTCTATATTTTTCCTTGAAACTACACTCAATAAGGGTTCTATAGCCTTTGGAATCACTCCGATACAAGGTCTACAAATTTAGTTATGATTTTTCAAAGTTTGGACAGAAAATCTGCCAGAAAATCCAAAAATGGGAAATTTCTATAATCATGCACATATTATCAGTATAATTATGCTATTCCTATGTTGCCCACCGAACCACACATTAATATTTTGCTGTAAGTCAAAATAAGATAAGGGTGTGACATTTTGGTATCAGAGCAAGGATTCCGGCCACAGAATTGTCTGCTCAGAGTAAATACGGTGGTTCTAGCAATAGGATAGTATACTAATATGGTCTTGATTATACAGTGATAAGATATATGCACGGACAAGGGTACTAATGGAGTGAGTCCTGCTAGTCCGTAAAGCAGCCCTGAGAGATCAGCGAATACTTGAAGAGCAATAAGACATGCAATACCGGATTGAGGATGGTTCAAGGATATTGGGATACCCAATGTAATATCCCAATTTTTGATTAAGGGATAATGATGATTATTAATGATAATTATGAATTTATTGGAATTATTAAGTGTTTTATGACTATATTAATTAATGTCATAATTAGTGGAAGTTGGAAATATTATTGTATATGTGTGGTATTTAAGATCAAGGGTGGTGATTCCTTGACCGTGGGTTGGAATCCAGTGCATTTAGCTTGTGTGAGCTTATTGAGGGAATGAAGGAGATGCTTACATGTGGCATTGTGGTGGCCATTGGATGAGATCATATGAGGACAAGGGAACACTTTTTCTCTTTTCTCTCTCTTACTCCATCTCTCCATTTCTTTCTCTCTCTCGTGCTCTCTCTCTTTTCTCTCTCTCGTCAGTTTTGTGCCAAAGGAAGGAAGGAAAAGCTTGATTTTTGGGTAAGTAAATGATCTCCATTGCTCAAGTTCCCTTCTTAAATGTTGATCCTTGAATCATGGGCTTCATTTTGGTGTGTATAGTGTGGCCATTTGGTGCTGATTTGTGCTACACAAAAATCTGGAAAGTGGTGAATCAAAGAGTGTCTTTGGAAAAGTGAAAGAGGTAAGGGAACCCAATCTATCTATCTATGTTTTATACCATTTGAAGTAGTTTATAAATTCTGGGAATTTTGGGCCTAATCATGAAAATGAGTGCCACTGTTCATTTGGTATGTTTATGGCATGAGAACGACATTTTGGAATGAGTTTATGTTAGATGGATTGATTAGGGATTGAAATATGATGTTGGGATGAAATGGGAATTTTGATGAAATTGTTGCCCAAAACCCAGAGCATGATAATGGAGTAGGATTTTGATGATTCTGAGTATTCCATTGAGTTTATTGGGTGTTTTTGTATGGGAATGGCTTTGGGTTAAGTTTTGTATCCATAGGAATCAATTGGGCAAAGGTTAAGGAGAGTGCCTCTGTTCTGTGTTTTCTGCTATATGAGGGATTCACTCGAGCAGGGAGGGGTCTGCTCGAGTGAAGGATGAACATCACCCGAGCAGAGATGGGTCTGCTCGAGTGAGGGATGAATATCACCCGAGCAGAGATGGGTCTGCTCGAGTGCGGAAGTGCAATTCTCGTTTCTTGCTTTCTGTGTTCTTATTGCACTCTCTGAGTCATAGCAAGCAGAGCCTCACTCGCGAGTGAGGGATGAACATCACTCGAGTGAGGATTTTGTGCTCGAGTGATGAGTGTATTTGACACCAAAGGGCTTGCTTCTCGGGTTGTCACTCGCGAGTAGGTGCACGGGTGTGCCTTCTCACTCGCGAGTATGGGCATCATGCTCGAGTGAGCCGTGTGTGCTCGAGTGAGCTTGTGCTTCTAGTGTGGGATGGTGCTCTCGGGTGTGTGCTTTCTGTCTCACTCTCTCTTGTGCCCGAGTGATGTCCGTACCATCACTCGAGTGAAGCCGTTTTCACTCGAGTGTTCGTACATCTGTGCTCGAGCATGGTCATCTGTGCTCGAGTGAAACCGTGTAAAATCTCAGTTTTGTGCTTCCAAAAGGGGATCTTTGGGATAGTTCTTCCTACCCTTTAGGAGTGTTGTTAGGGGTACTTAATGACTCCAAAAGAGCAATAATGATAACCAATTAAGCATTATAAAATGAATTAAGTCTTGGAATAGAGAATGACTCTTCGTCCCTAATTGTGAAAATAGGATTTGATATTTGCCTTCCTCGGGAGAGACCGGCGCTAGGACACGTCCGGAAGAACTCAGGTAGTGACTTTTCTCTCATGTCTTGTATGATGTTTTGGTATGCATATCTTATCATTGAACTTGTGAAATGTGTGCCATGGTCCATTACGGCGCGAGCAGGTCAGCGTGAGCCGTATAGGGAGTGACAGTGGTCATCTCTAGGTCGGCCGCTGGACTGCCGTCGTAATCGACATGGATCTTTGTGAATCCGACCCGTGGGGGCGGCGTTTGTGAAACCAGCCGTGGGCTGTGTATGTGTATCTTGCCTATGTGGCTTGTGAATATGATATGCTTTATATGGATCCCAGTTGTGGTGAATTATACTGTGTTGACTGTTGTGATGCAATACAGCGTGAGCAATTAAGCGTGAGCAATCGTCAGGGATGACATGTGTCATACTAACCATTGCCGCTGCAACTGCCGTTGTAGTTGCTTGTGTGGATGATGATTTGATTACATGCATTATTGTTGTACATTATATGATTGACTTGTTACTACGGGGATTCTTTAGAATCTCACTCTCCCAAAATTAACCATTTTAGACAGGGCTGAAGGATCGAAAGGCAAGCGGGCGACGAAGAGTAGTTAGAGCTCCTGTTTAGGAGTATATTTTGGAAGTTATGGTTATCATTGTATATTTTGGACTTGTAGTTGTAGATTTTGTGTAATCCCCAAGTTAAGGGTATTGAATTGTGGCTTTGTGCCTTTGTAAATCCCTTATCTAATGAATGGAACCCGAGTGTGTCGGGAATTTATTTGCACTCTGATATTTGTAAATGGAATCCACCTGTTCAGGCCAGTATTATTTTGTATTGAGAACTTGAGACCATTGTGAATAAGTTTTGAAAAATGTTTTTTTTGCAAATCAAATTTTTGGGCAAAAGAGTATCTTATTAAGCCCCAATTTCATTATGGTCTCTAATTACAACTTAATTATGAGTTTAAGAACTTAATCTCGGCCTAAGGTGGGAAGGGGGTTTACACCCAAGGAAGCGGGTACGACCAAGGCCAATGTGCAGTCTACACACAGTATTTTGTTAGCCGAAGACAGTTGGCATGACTCTATGAGACAAGGACAGTCATGGGGCACTGGTGGTCGGAACCAATTGAAGTCGGTATCTGCGCTTTCACACGGGTGCACTAAAGTTAAGCGTGCTCAACCTAGGAAAATCTTAGGATAGGTGACCCCTGGGAAGTTACGTTGGCAAGGTCATGGACACTTGAGGAATAATAA
Source organism: Inga laurina (assembly GCA_963855925.1). Classification (NCBI taxonomy): domain Eukaryota; kingdom Viridiplantae; phylum Streptophyta; class Magnoliopsida; order Fabales; family Fabaceae; genus Inga; species Inga laurina. Next base: position 26,701,749 of record OY979708.1, read on the forward strand.
TTGTCTTAAGGTTTCTCCATGACTAATGATCATTTGAGTTAAATGATTTAAAGAGTACATAGACGCATGAAGATAATGATAATGTAAGTATTGATTTTAAATCAGGACAGTTCTGTTATGGTGAATACTGCCCAGAAAAGTCCATTTTATGGGGTTATGAAAATTTGAGGCATTGTAAATTTTTTGAGGTTTCTCCATGCTAAGTGATAATCCTTAGAAACACCGTGGTGTTAAATGTATGTAGGCATGATGTACGATAATGCATAATTAGTGGTGATTATATCGTATATCGATCCTAAAGGATCCGAACCGATGATAATGAATGTTGAGAATAGGCGCTATTAATCTTGACTCTTAGCGAACCTATTGGGTATAATTGAGGGAGATGATTTCCAATTTGTATGATATTGAGGTTCTAGATTTCATAATGAACCTAAAAGTTGGGTTAGAGACCCTAGACTGTAAAATCCTACAAGCCAGATATGTTAAACCGAAATGAAATTGCAATTGAAACTGACACTAATGAATAGTGCCTACGGGTACATTGAGCATGATCGAACATAGTGCCTACGGGTACATTGAACATGACCGAACATAGGGCCTAGGGGTACATCGAATATGACTGAACATAGTGCCTATGGTACATTGAACATGACCGATCATAGTGCCTACGAGTACACTGAACTGAGTTATGCCCAGTCTGTGGTCTTAAGCTCAGCTGAGGTATGGAACAAGTAGGGGTTGCAATAGTGGTTGGCCCTGAACATTTCCGACTGAACCGAATTACAAAATAAGTAGGGGTTGCAATAGTGGTTGGCTCTAAACGTTTCCGACCGAACTTAATTAATGAACAAGTAGGGGTTATGACGGAGGTCCAATGGGATCCAACTGAGGAAGTAAGATAAGTGTGGGCAGACAATGCAGTCCCACCTATAATGTATTAGATAGTGTGAAACATTAAAGTGGCATAGTGGCAGCATGATAACTATATGTGCTTGGGCCTAAGACCTAGTGGACCAGTGTTCCATAGGTTGGCAGATGAATTCAGAAATGTGACCGGCAGTGACCCGAGGAATGGGGGTAGTGACCATCGACTGTATGATCATTATGTTGCATAGCTTGTGAGTCTGCACATGAAAAAGGGATGGATTGAGTGATAAGAAGTGATCCACAAGTTGTAGACGTTCAAATTTCGAGGACAAAATTTATTAAACGGCGGGAGAAATGTAATAGCCCAAATTTTGGGATTGGAGCTTGAGAATAAGCCTAAATTAAGTGAACTGCTAAGTCCCGATTTAGCATGTGTCTCAAATTTATTTCTTAATGTTTCTTATATCTTTAAGGTATTAAAGGGAATAAAATAGCGAATTAAAGAGTAGGGGAAATTTGTATGCAAAAATGGAATTTATTGAAGTTGTAAGTGCTTGTTGTTTCATTGCTTCTAGTGAGACAGTGTTGTTTTATAATGCATTTTGATGATCAAATGATAAGAAAAAATTATGAAATTTTACAGGATGAAAGTAGACATCCTAAGTTTTAAATTGATAGGTCATATGAATCATTTGAAGCTATATACAAAGAGTTATGAATTTTTGAAATTAGCCCAAAAAAACTAGAAAGTTTTTGGAGAAGGCAAAAATCTATATTTTTTCATGAAATTAGACTCAATAAGGGTTCTATAGCCTTTGAAATCACTATGAATCAAGTCTACAAATTTAGTTATGATTTTTCAAAGTTTGGGCAGAAAATCTGCCAGAAAATTCGAAAATGGAAAATTTTAGTAGCCATGCATATATTATCAGTATAATTATGTTATTCCTATGTTGCCCACCGAACCACACGTTAATATTCCGCTGCAAGTCAAAATAAGATAAGGGTGTGACAGTGCACATGCACACGCACACACACATAGACATATATGACTTTGTTTCTTGTTATCCCACAGCCCATCATGTTACTATGGGAGGATACAAACCGTATTGGTGAGAAGTTTGGTTGTTTTATGATGAGAGATGGCTTTAGTTTCTAGGCTTCAGCAAGTAATGAAGTTCTTATTGCTTTTCATTGAGATTGTAGAATTGCAACACAGTTTACACTTTTCAGGTGTGTGTGTCTTTCCTTTTTCTTTTTCTTTTAAGAAAGTATAGAATATCCAAATGACCCACACACATAGACACATGTACACACAAATATGAGTATAAAGAGAATTCTAGCAGAAATGATGTCACACCCTGATTTTAATTTCACCTTTACCAGAGTATTCATGGAAAATGATATGGAGTACTGTGGGCAACACAGGAATAGCATAAAAATATCGATATTATGTGTATGATTACTAAAATTACCCATAGAGGTTCGTACATGATACTTACAATTAAGGTAGCTGCTGCACATGGCTATTAGGGTGTCTAAACCCATCCCAGTGAAACGGAGACTTCTTCTTATCTTCGCTCCGCCACTGCAACCCTCTCTCATGTAGTTCTCTTCTCTGATTTCAGTGTACCTTCAGTATTTACCTATCTAAATTGTTGGTAGGGAAGGGTGAGATTCGAGAGAATCTCAATAGGAAACAGATACCATAATGCATGTATGATAGATGCTAGGTGTATGACATGTTAGCTTTAATTAGATATATGCCCCATAATGACATTTTTGCATGCTCAATGTTTCATGTAACAAAACTATGGCCACAACAAAACAAAAACAGAGCTTCATTTATTCGAATATGCTCTACACAATCAAGTAAAGCAATCACATACATTACTACACAAGCAAAGATATCAAATACATGCAAGTAAGGTAAGTCCACTACCTTAAACCTTTTTCACCTCGAATAGTGTGCCTCGATTTGCATGCCAACAATTCTGGCTCTCAACTCGGTCCTACAATTCCAAATGTACCATTTAGATACTTTCATAGTATTTCTGGTGGTTATATAAGCCCATTATGAAAATTTGCTAAAATGCCCTCGGGACTCGACTCGGCCCCACCATACCCTGTTCGACTGTACTTTTCCTGAAATTTTGGCATGGGCTAATTAACAAATTTTTGCCCAAGGAATCCATTTCCGGATTCGGAATTACCAAATTCACTGCTAAAAGATGGAATTGCCCTTGGCAGCCCCACTTTAAGGGCTTCAAGGGCGTTTTCGTAATTATGCTTTTTCGGGCTTTTCCGAAAAAGTGACCAACTGTAACCCTACCTAATTTTCCCTCCTGAACACAATAGAATCATCAAATCATTGAAAATCCAACTCCTAACCCCCTAATTAGAGCTGGCTGAAACTTATAGGAACTTCGGGGAAAATTGGGGTTTTTGAAATCCGACTCCGCAGACATGTTCCTTTCTACTCCTAACCATTTTATTAACTATTTAATTACGTTATAACTACCACTTAGACTCAATTTTGGCAGCATAATGCTTAGGTCAACTCCTTTACGAAATTTGAAATCAAAGCAAATCAATAAGAATTTCACCGATTAATCTACTCACAGCAGCCAAAACAATCAAATATTGAAATTTCGGAGGTTACTTTAAGCTCTTTCTTGCTTATCCTTCTTATGTCTGAACCCTAGCCTCTTTGAATAATGAAATTCCTTGCTTCAAGACCTTAATTCACATAGAGGAATAACTTAGGAGAATGATTATACATATTAAATACGAATTCACCAAAGAAATCGACCTACCTTATGAGTTTTCTTCCTCCTTCTTTCTATAGAATTCTCTCAACTTTCTCTCTTTATTTTTCTGCATATAATTTCGGTTTAGATCTGTTGGAGGAAGATAGTGCCTTTTAATAGCATTATGCTTATGTCACTTTTCATTAGGCTTATGTCATAATTTGTAAATTTCCAAACTTTGACTCTTTTTTTTTTTTTTTTTTTTTTTGTGTACATAAAGCCCAATTCACATACAACCAATTCCCTCCCTCTTCTTGGTCCATGAAATCACGCCTAGAGTCCTTCCATTAGCCCAAAATAAGCTGATCACAATTTATCTTATAATTACAATACTTGCCATCATATTTTTTCCATTTTTGGATTTAATGAAAATTCTGGCAGATTTTTTACCCTAACTTTAAAAAATCATAACTAAATTTGTAGATATCGTATCAGAGTGATTCCAAAGCCTATATAACCCTTATTAAGTCTAGTTTCAAGAAAAAATATAGACTCTTACCAATTAGAAGCGCATAATTCCGAGATTTTTAATATTTACATGTTGTTCCAGAAAATAATCAATTTTGGTGGGCAAACTTCAAAAATTCATAACTCTTTGTATATAGCTCTATTGAGTCATATGACTATCAAATTAAAGCTTAGAATGTCTACTTTCACCCGGTTAAATATCATAATTTATGGATATCATTTATTCATCCAAAATCACATGACAATTTCACTGCCTCATGGGAAATTTCATCAGAAACATAATCACTTTCTCCAAAATTAACCATTTTACTTTCTTTAATACCCCAAAGACATAAGAATCATTAGAGAATAAATTTGGGTTTCTTGCTAAATCGGGACTTAACAACTTACTTAATTTAGACTTATTCATAAACTTTCAATCCCAAAATTCGACATATTACAAATGATGCTACAATAAAACAATACCTTCATATTAGTACGCCCACGTTACAATGAGAAACAGAGTTTATGGAAAGAAACAGAGCCCACGTCTAGTGAAAGATGAGCGGCTGAAGAGGATTAAATAAAAAAAAGGGAGAATTACAATGAGGTCCCAAGGAAGGAAAAAATAGAAAAAATAGTCCCATTAACAACTCCATGAGCCTGTATTGACAACTCATTAACAACTCCATGGGATCATTTTTTCATTTTGCAATCTATTGAAACTATTTTTTCATTTCTCTTCTTCCATAGGACCTTAGTGTAATTCTCCCAAAAAAAAAAGATCTAGTCAGACGGATCAATTTTGAATATTAAAAAATTATTATAGGTAATTTAGTCTAGATGTGGCAGATGATTTGTCTCCCCTCCAGAAAAAAAAAAAAAAACTTATTTTCTCTCTGTTTTTCATCAAACATATAATTCAGTTATTCTTTAATTAAATATTTTTAAAACTTTTTATCTTATTCAATTTCTTATTGGAACCTTTGATGCTTGTTTTGTTTGTTGGTGTGATACTTAGATACATGTCTGGATCCCTCCTAATAATTTCTCAAGGTCTTTGGTCTCTATCGTAAATTTAAAATATAATTATTAAAAAAGAAGATTAAAAACTGAAAAGGAAAAGAAGTATATCAAATGACATTTATTTCATTCTGTTTTTACCAATTTTTGAAAAAAAAAAAAACAAATGCTTATCATAATTAATACAGTTATGCTGGAAGTATTATTAATTTTTTTTTTATAAACTTAATCAGTTAAATTTTATTTAATTTCCTTTTTTCCATCTTAATACATGTAGGTAAATTTAACTTATATTTTAAGGCCAAGGAGTGCAAGTGAAGACTGTTAACACTGCCCAAGACAATGATCATTTCATCCAACCACATGACAACTTGTTTTCTCTTCCTTTTATTTTCTATTATAGTCAAAGTCATAGTACACGCGTTTTTAAATATCACTTAATAAACTTCATTTTGAACCAAGTCAATGTTGGTGCGTAAAATAAAAATTTGCAAATGGTGTCCTCGTCCATTTTGATTTCAGTGGCACCTTGAAAAGATACATTAATTCACCCTTTCAATCTTTTTTCTAGTCGCTTTCCTTATAAAAATGATGTTTTATTAATTTCACATTTCCCAAATTCTGCAATAACAATCTTAATTATATAATTTTCTTCATTTTATATAATTCATCCTTTTAGATGTCACCTAAAAAGTTTTAATATTTTTTTTATAAAAATTAATTTATCTTCCCATAAAAACTCAGCCTCTGCACTCATTTGGGGATGACTTTGTATGAACCAATGGCATTCTCCAATATTGAACTTGTTTATATTAGTTTTAGCATAAGTGATTTTTGTAATAATGATAATAAAAATTAAATTAATATTTATAATTAATTGAATCATATATCTCATATGAATTAGTCTCTAATAATATCACAAATACAATTTATATGAGTTAAAAATGTCCCAACATAAATTGGGGAAGGCTCATTCTCTACTGTATTAATATCTATATCAATTTGAGAATTTTACCTAATAAAATTAAGTGGACCCCACAGGCCAAAGCATACCCACTCATCCTTTCTCAATTTCCAGCATCTCAACATGCGCAAAATTAAGTGGGCCCCATATTCCAAAGGCATTTACTCATCTCTTTTTCTTCTTCTCTCTTATCACTTCCTTCGCTTTCTCTCTTTGTTCCACCAGAGAACGAACATGAGGAAAAAATCGCTTAAGTGATAAGCTAAAAGCTGGATCTTTGGGTTTTTTTTGAAAAAGCTACTTATCTAATCCATAAGGTAATTGAAGAAACATCCAACAAAACATATGAAAAAAACATATCGGTCCCAATCGGGCTTAAACCTACCTAATCGGACCTATAGAGCATCAAACGCCCAATCAAACACACTCATTATGTGGACCACACTAACAATAAGTACTTCCGGTCTATAAAGTAAGTTATTAGTTTAACTAACATGCTGAAATAAAGAGTTAGTTGCATCAAAAAGATGGGTATAAAAATTATTCTGATTTCCATCTTTACCTCTGAAAAAAAATACTATAAATCCACCAAACATTCACTCTCTATCCCCTCATCGGAAATTGAAAATGAAGACGTATTTGGAATAAATTAATCAATTAATACTATACAAATTCGTGCAAAGTGACTTATGTTTATCATCATAAAATTTTTCTACAAACTATTTATATTATGGACTAAAGGGAGTAGTGTGATAATAATAGTGATATTACTATAATGCCCTGCCACTATTTTTTTTTTTCCCAATATTGCCACGGCCATGATAGCAGAGGAGAAACATGCTATGTTTTAGAGCAACAGCTGGTGTGAAAAAGTATATTTTTATAACTTAATTCGTCACACCTATCCAAGAATGTAATCTTACAAGTTAAAAAAAATAATTAAGAAGTTGTTAGTTGATATGGTAAGCGGTCTCACCTCTATAAAGAGGAGACCAAAAGCCTATTTATTGGAAGATGTGAAAACTCTATGCACTTAAAACTTTAAAAGGAAAAGCCTTTTATCAAATAAAATAAAGTTAACAATAATGAATTTTTTCTGGAGTTTCATAGAACCACCATGCTGTGGCGTTCATCTCACCATGTTTAGCAATTAGTATTTGATGTCCATTTTCACTATAATAACTCCAAAGACTAAAGACTCTGCCATTCACGAAGACCACTAACAACTCTGCCCTTCTCACACGTTATCATTATGTCCATTTGCCATTCAAGATTGATCTATATCATGACTATGTGCCCGCACTCATTTGTTGATCACTTTCTGTATCCAAATTTTTGGATTAACAAGACAAATAAGGGCGTCAAGAAGAATAATTTAGCCATTCATACAATGAATAAGGAAATTTATAAAATAAATAAGTGTATTTATAAGATAAATAAAGGGATAAAAAAGAACACTTTTAGAACTAACAAGGCAAAATGGTGGAGTTAATAAGAATACTCTGGTCATTTATAAGATAAATAAGGAAATTTATAAGATATTTAAGAATATTCATAAGATAAATAAATGGATTCAAAAAGACACTTTTAGAATTAACAAGACAAATGACCCTTATTTGTGTTGTGAATGGTTTTATTTGTTTATAGTGAATTCCTTTATTTCTCATACAACATTAATTTCCGGTGGCTTGGCCCGTGCCGGAGTGTGAATGACCCATTGAAGTCTAAAAATTCTCTTATCAGTGTGCAAGCTGTGTTCTTTGGCCCGAAGCTAATGTTTAATCCAATCGCGACTCTCCTCCAACTTTCTTATCCATTCTGCGTTCATTTTTCTTATCCACGCATCAGACTAGAGCACTATTACCTAAAACAGTTTACAAATTACTCACAGAACAGGAAATCATAATTAAATTCGAAGGATTTAATCATGAATAATACATCATAATGGGAAAAAAAATCTCTTCTCTTCCCATGAATTAAATATTTGATAAATTTAAATTTCAGTCAAAGACTCACACAAGCGCCATCAATAGGTTTGTGCATGATATGAGAAGATCTGTTCTCCAAATAAAGCTTCAGGGTAGAGCTGTTCTTTCAGTAATTTGAATTATTATCAAAATAGTCATCAATAAACCTGTCGCTGTTGACAAAATTGGTGCAGGTATAAGGTCCATCGGTCACAAATGAGGATTATCTCCGAAACTGTTTAGTGGAACAGAGTGATTAGCAGAATTTTGATATGTTTGCCCTCAATTAGTAATCACTAGAAATAAACAAAACCCCTTGCGCCAATCTGAGTGGAGCAAACAACTGAAGTGAGCCACTGACAGGGGCGTTTCCTTTTATTTAGTTTTTTTTTTTTTGAAAGATCGCTATATTCCATAACGACCATAAGCTTGCACTTCATTATATATATATACATATAACTCAATATCTACATTTGCATATAACGTCAGTGAAATTTAGCAGAAACACTCACAGGACTTTTTCCCCAATATTGGCACGGCCGTGATAGCAGAGGAGAACCATGCTCTGTTTCAAAGCAACAGGTGGTGAGAAAAAAGTATATATTTTTTAGACTTGATTCACCAGATCTCTTTAAAAATGTAATCCTAAAAGTAAAAATAATGAACATTAAGTAGTAAAGGAGGATAACACAAGTTCAAATCCTACGAAGTTAATTTGTTAGAAAAAGCGAAAATCCTTTACAATATAAGCCTTGAATGAGACCTTGATCAAATAAAACAAAGTTAAAGATAATGAACTTTTTCTCGAAGTTTCATGGAAAAACTATGCTGTATGGTGTTCATCTCATCACGTTTGGCAATTAATTTTTGATGTCCATTTTCATTATAATAACTCCAAAGAGTGAAGACTTTGCAATTGACGAAGACCATTAACAACTCACACGATATCATTATGTCCATTTGCCATTGGACGTCCTTACTCACACGATATCAAGATTTCTCTATATCAAGCCTATGTACCGGCACTCATTTGGTGATCACTTTTTGTATCTAAATTTTTCGCCATTTATAAGATAAATAAGGAAATTTATAAAAAAAATAAGTGTATTTACAAAATAAATAAGGAGATTTAAAAAGAACACTTTTAGAATTAATAAGACAAATGAAAGAGTTAATAAGAAAATTACAAGGCAAATAATGGTATTCACAAGATAAATAAGGGGATTCAAAAGAACTCTTTTAGAATTAACTAGATAAATGCCGTTATTTGATTTGTGAATGGCCTTAACTTATTTATTTCTTTTGACAAATAATGTAAACTTATACTGCCTGCTTTTAAAGCTCAATAGGCTTGTGAATGACATGAAGGGGTTTGTTCTCTAGCTAAAGCTTCAAGGTAGAGTGGTTCTTTAAATATTTTGAATTATTGTAAAAATAGAAATCAATCAACCTAACGGTGTTGGCAAAACTGGTGCAGGTATAAGGTCTATAGAACGTGTCACTCCTGTTCAAGTAACATATAACTTGTAGTTGGGAAAGTAAATTTACTAAAACAAGAAAATTCATTGTAGAATTTAAAGTTCTACTTTTATTGTAAGCGTTGCGAGGATATTTTCCAATCTAAGTAACACGAGAAAGAATTAAGAGGTCATAAGATCCATCTGGAATACATATCAATAATAACTGAAGACCCATGACACTTTCATGCAAATAAACAAAGTAAATCCACATTGTGTGAATCCATTATTCATCTTTGCAAATTCACGTTTTCCAATTCCAATTGTGTGTTTCGACCAAAAAAAAAAAAAATCCAATTGTGTGGGGCCATTAGGCTCCTTTTGTATTCAATTGTGTAGGACCACTATGTTGTGGTGTTCATCCCACGTACGTTTACCAATTTCATGTCCATTTTCAGCATACAAGCTTCAAAGAGGGAAGACTTTAATATTATTGACGAAGACCATTAACAATGATTTTTTTATTCTTCTTTGATTTTGATTTTTCAAAACAAGTAGAAAAATAAGAGTAAATTATAATACTTGTAACATTTGTTTTCAAAATCCTATTGGAATTATTTGCTGAACGCATTTGGAAAAGTCTTTTAAGTAAGACAAAGACCATAATAGTAGTGTCGCAGAATTTGGAATCTCTGCTTCAGTTGAAATATTAGGGAGTGTTTGATTTCTTCCTTTCAAAATAGTTTTTTATTTTAAAAAATTAAAAATGAATAAACATGTTTCAAAATGTGTTTTTGTTTATGTTCTTTTTTTAAAAAAGTAAAAATTTGTTCTAAATTATAAAAAGTCAGAATATTTTTTTTTTCATATTTTGTTCTATAAAATTAGAGAACAGGTAGAGAAAATTGTATTTCCATTATTCACAATCATGCTAAGTAATCAAATTGTTCTTTCATAATTTACTTCACCATTTTAGATATGTCCACAATAATAATTAAAACATTTTTTTAAAAAAAAAACTTGTTTTAAAAAATCACTTTACATACAGAACGGAACATAAAAATAGAGAAGGGAATCAAGCCCTTAATTATTTAAACTAACTGGGAGAAGCCTAAATAAATTACATGTCATCCGTTTCCTTTGTACAAGTATACTTCAACTCTTCTCATCTCTCACACGTTATGATATGTCTATTTGCCTTTGGGTATTCTCCAACGGGTTTGACGCTGGAACACATCATCAATGAACTCTTGAAATTCTTTCCTATTTGTTTAAAACAGAAAGAAAAATTATATGTACTAATATTATTAAAAAGTTAAAGTCATTTGACACACTTAGATGCTAACTACATAAGTTGTTAAGAACTATTAAAAAAGGATTATAATACTTTGATAATTAAAAAAATGTTTTGCATTATTATTCTTTTTTTTTTTTTTTTGCTAAGCATAAGTATTCTCCTATTAGAGGCAATCCTATTTGAGTCATTATCGTGCACTAAATGTAGGCACATTTCTCAGTGGGAATGTTTTACATATTTTGAGTAAACTAAAAGTCCCATGTGAGATTTATAGAAGTCATTTTTAAACTTTGTGATATGAGCAATTAAAATATGATGAAAACAAAAATTTACATTGAATTCCTAAAGACAAGCTTATTTCAATCTTGCTCGATCTATATAAAGATTCTATGGGTTGTGTGCAGCTGCTGCCATGAGAGCAGAAGAGAACCAAAGCTCAGCTTCGGACCCAATGGTGGAAAGAGACGTGAATCCACCATTGCGATATTTTTTAGTCACTCTTTATATGACACCGATCTTAATGGTATAATTTTATTTTATTTTATATTATTTATTATTTCGTAAATAAAAGGTGTCACTTAAAATGTTAAAATATTTTTTTTTTTAAATTTAATTTATCTTCTCCAATATTATTGCCACCGCCACGATAGCGGAGGAGAAACATTGCTTTGCTGAGAGCAACTGGCGGTAAGAAAAAGTGTTTTTCTATGATTTGATTTGTCACATGTCTTTAAAAAAATAAGGGAAAATGCTAAAAAAGAACTTTAAAATATCAAAAGTCCAAATCAGTTTTGTTTCCTATAATAGTTTAGGTATTGACTACTTGATCAATAATTTACAACTCATTTTAGTAGAAAATCATTAATTTGGGATTTTCAAAACTTGAAGGTTTTTTTTCCCAAAAACAAAATCCTAAAAGTTAAAAATAAGAGTTCCTTTTCGGAATTTCATGGGACCACTATGCTGTGGTATTCATCTCACGTTGGCAATTTCACTTCCATTTTCATGGGACCACTATGCTGTGGTTTGATTTCTAATTTTTGGTAGGATGGTAATGTGAATGGAAACAAAAATCATTGGAATGCTTTTCTAAAGCTAAGGGCAGGATGGGTTTCGGGGACTTTGTGATGATGAACGATGCTCTGCAGGTAAAAACGGCTTGGAGAATCCTGCATCACCCAAATGACTCATGGGTTCGTGTTCTAACAAGTATATCTACTTTCTAGAAGATGCGTTTGTTAATGCTAATAGAGGTTCCAAAACTTTTTGGTGCTGGTCGAGGAGAAACCTACTCTGCTTCAAAGCAAGTGGCGTTAAGAAAAATAATACTTCTATAATTTTAAGTTGCCAAAAAAATAGTGATAATTAATCTGTAAGTCTTTATAATTTCAGTTAATTTTTAATCATTTCTTTATAGTTTTTTCCTTTTTATCATATCATTATGCTTTCAATTATTTTAAATCAAGTCCCTGTAGTTTTTTTTTAAAAATATTTATCTGGTCCTTACACTACTTCGAACATGACTTTCTACGGCAATTAGGGAGAGCTTTCCACTATCGTATTAAGCAATCCATAGAATCTACTATAGAAAAATTTTAATTATTTGTTCAACTTTTCAAAGGGAAACGCAAAAGTTACAAATTATCATAAGGGGAGATGTGAGCTTCTATAAACTATTTTAAAAAACAAAACAATAGAAAAGCGATATGGATATCGATATCAATATCTATAAAAAATGTGTTCCACCAAACCTATGAAAAAACGGCTTATCTTTGACTCTAGACCCATATCACTGTTCATCATCGACATGCATTAAAAAATAAGATTTTTCCTCTAGCTTTTATCAAGCAGGTTGCCATTCATTACATACATATGGCTCCGTGCCTGATTTATTATTTTTATCTCCCTCTCTCAACTCTGCACTCTCCAAGCCTCTCTTCTTTTACGTCACCTGAGATGGTCTTCATTTATTTGTTTTCCCTTTTTCATTTATCCTGTATCTCTCACTCAACGAATCTGTTGTTAGGGTTTGAAATCCTCTCCGCTGCTGCATTTCATCTCTCACCCTCCCCTTAAAATCAAGATCGTTCCCCCCCCCCCTCTCCCTCTCACCCTCTCTCTAACAGGTATTCCTCATCTTCTCCGAAGAGGAATAGCAGAGAAGATTTTATCGAGTGACCATGAAGACGACCTTCCTTCTTCATCGCTGCAAAATGGTGGAGTATGGGCATGAGGCTGGGCAAGAAGGAATGATAATGCTGCAGTTAAAGGAGGCACAGATTTTCGCACTGAACTTTCTTCCTTCATCATATCGCTGCAAAATGGTGGAGAGCTTTTCTGCAGTCATGACTATTTATGGTGTGGGTTTCTGTTCTCTGATTTCCTTTTTCTTTTGATAGTTTCTGGTGGTTTTATTTTTTGTTATTTGGCTTCCGGATTTAAGTGTGGGTGGTCATGTGTTTTACACCTCCACACAATCCAATCCTTACCCAATGTTTTTTACTCCCAAACATCATATTGGGATGATGACACTCGTGAAGGAGAGAAACAATAATGGAAACTTAGCAACCACATCTTCATCAGATGCAGCTGTCAGCTGGCAACCAAGTCTTCTACATGAACCAACCACATCTATAGCAAACATGTGTCGATGAGAGTTTCTCAAAATTATGACTGTTGACATAGCTGCCTTATAGTAATAGGCTCAGTTGGTCAAAAAAGAGCAAAGGCACTTCATCATTTTCATATATTGAAAAATGGTACCTTAGTGTTTTGCCTTTTATAAACTGAATATCTATAGGTTTGTCTTTGGTAATTAACTTTGGCAGCCTGCCATATAAAGAATTTGTTAGCATTGCCCTCCGACTTTTGTCTTTTGTTGGCGGCTTAAATCATTTGGTCTTTTTCTATTTTTTGTTGAAATGTGTGCTTTTACTCCATATGATCATCAATAGTGAATTTCTGTTCAAACATCTGTTTCAGTTGCAACTATTTTCTATTGATTCGGTTAAGCTAAAACTTAACATCTTAATAAAACATGAGATCAGTCTGTGACTGTTTCATTTCTATGCTTTTGAATTTAGTAATTAGATTTGGAGTGACTATGCTTTTGAATTGTGTTATGATGATGTCTTAATTTTTTTAAAAAAAATATCCAATGACATGTTTTTATTGCTTAGTGATAAAAGTGATTGTTTTGGATGATTCCAATTCCATATGTTATGTGTAAACCAGATCCGATCGGATTACATAATGACCATGAAAACATGGGAAGCAAGACCATCAAGAATGTTGTTTACAAGGAGGTGTTCAGGAACCTTGATATTGACTGACACTTTTGCTGCTGAGTTGATGTGTTTGCCTACATTTCATGTTCCCATGTCTATTTTACTTTATGCAAATGAAACAAGATTACTGTAATATTCAGCCAAAAGTTATTCATGTTATTCTGTTGAGCTATACTTTTGGAGGCTCAATATCAATTATTTATGTTTTTATTGCAGGAATTGTTAGTCTGTTACATTCATTATTTATTATACACGGGAATGCTTTATTTTTCTTTTAGTTCTGTTCTACGTATTCCCTCTTTTCAGGCTAGTACATATAGTCGTTGTACGTAGTGCTGCACGGGGGAGCAAGAGCTCGTTACATTGAATATCAAATTAAAAGAATCAACAGAGAAGGGGCCCATATGTCAGTAAAACACGGTTTTCTTTTATCTTTTTGTGGGACAATTGAAGTCGTTCAACTTTTGTCATGTGAATACCAATCCTACAAATAAAGAATCTTCGTCTGCACTCATTTCGTTAAACTTTCAAGAAGTAATTAAGTGAAGATGGCATTCTCCAATATTCTGTCCATTTCACCAGTGATGGCTGCATTAGTGATATTACTATCATGCCCTGCCTTTGCTACTTTTTTCTCCGATGCTAATGCGATTGCCATGAGAGAAGAGGAGAAGCATGCTCTGCTTCAGACCAAATGGAGGAATATTAGTGACGGTAGCTACAACTTCTCAGACCCTAGTGACTGGGCAGAGATACATTGCAATGACTTGGGAAGCGTTATATAGATTAGGATGGATCAACCAAAGATCACACCACAACGACCTTGACTAGCAGATCTCAACTTCACTGCATTTCGCAGTCTAGAATATTTGCTACTTTGTGGAACGGGTTTGATTGGTACGATTCCGAATCAAATACGATCTCTTCATAATCTCCTCTATCTGGACATGTCTTATAACTACCTTACCGGTGAGTTATGCACATTCTTCCACTCTTACAGTACAAATTTACTACATTTAGAAATGTTTTACTCCATCCACCCCTAATTATCAGCTTCAAATTTGTAAATGGGTGTGTTTTAAAATATAAGCTTCATTTTAGGTTTGTCTAAACATTTATTACATTTTTTCAAACTTTACTCCTTTTTGGCTGTATTTATTACATTTATTCTCTCTCACTTATCTTCTTTAAACATAAGGGCATAGTTGAAAAAAAATAATACATATATATTGTCTTTAACTAATTTTAATTATTTTATTGATTAACACAAATTAATTATTTGAAGCTTATAAAAAGGGACATATGGACTATGGAGTATTTACCTTTATAACTTAATAGCGTGTGTTTTTTATAGGTACCATTCCAACGGCGATAGCTACTCTACCATCTTTTGGCTATCTAAACTTTGGAAGAGGATACTCTTATAATTCCTTTTCTTTTTTTCTTCTCAGAATCTTATTTCCACCCTTAAATCAAAAAGTGAATGGTTCAAATTTAATATTTTCTAAAACTATGACTATAGTGTTTTATAAATTAATTTTTTGTGTGTTTGTATTACAGTTATAAATTGAGTAGATCATGTTTTAATAGTTTAAGTTTATTTATTTATGTTTAAAATAATAATTTTATAAAGTATTAAATCTAGACCATCAATTTTTTTAAATCTGATGGTGGAGATCGGATTCTGAGAAAAAAATGAGAAAAAGGATTATGAGAGAACTCATACCCCTAAACTTGTCTCATACCAATATTACAAGTGAGTTACCTTCCACCCCTACTGAAGCTGTATATATACGTATGTATATTTCTATACAAGGAAAATTCCATTGAAAGATTTTTGAAATGCTCAAATCCTGAATCAGGCCTCTAAATTTAACAAATTCTAAGTTAGGTTAAGCAACCCAATTCAAGATTTCATAATTGAATGATTTTACATATATGCCTTACTCTCTCTCTTCTATTCCTCATCTCATTCTCCTCCCTCTTCTCTCTTTTACCACTCAACATCATCGTGGTAGCTATTAAGTTTGAATTTTTCTCTCTGTAATCCGAGAAGGAAAAATAATCTAAATTCCTTGTATTATTATGTATAAGAGTATCCTATTTATATACATGAAGTAGTATCTCTAATAAATGCTAAGATCCTTGATTATAGGGATATGATTCTAGGATCCGAAATTATTTTAACACTTCCCCTCAAGTTGGAGCATATATATTGATTATGCCCAATTTGTTACAAAGATACTCAATCTGTGTCCCATTTAAGGCTTTCATAAGAAGATTTGCCAGTTGGTCGTTTGATCACACGTGCCCTGTAGATACAACATTCTCTTTGATCTTGTCATGAATAAAGTGACAGTCAATTTCAATATGTTTCGTACATTCATGGAACACCAAGTTTGATGCTTTATAAAGTGTTGCTTTATTATCACACCATAGTTTTGCAGGTAATGTCGTAGCGATGCCAATTTCCTTCATGAGTTGAAATACCCACACAATTTCTTGTACTGATTGTGACATGGCTCTCTATTCTGCTTCTGCACTTGATTTTGACACAACACCTTGCTTCTTACTTCTCCAAGATATCAAGTTTCCACCAACAAACACACAGTAACCCATAGTGGACGGTCTTTTGGCCTTAGATCCTGCATGATTCACATCATAGAAGCACTCAACTTTAGTGTGCCCATAATTTGTATAGAGAATGCCACGACCTGGGGAACTTTTCAAATAATGCAAGATATGCTCTAAGGCTTTCCATTGTGCTACTATTGGAGATGCCATAAATTGGCTGAGTACATTGACCGAAAAGTTATATCAAGATGAGTTACTATCAGATAATTCAGCTTCCTAATGAGTCTTCTATATCTCTCAGGATATGCAAATGGCTTCAATTTGTCTAGATCAATTTTCTTCTTCAAGTCATTAGGAAGCTCATCAAATGTGCTATCAGTAAAATCCAAGAACGGATTCAGAATAATGGGAATGTTGTTTGGTTTAGCTTCAAGCTTTCCAATCTCCTTTAAGAGATCGAGAGCATACTTCCTTTGAGTCAAAATGATGCCCTTCTTGCTTCTCAAAACCTCAATACCCAGAAAGTACTTTAATGGTCCCAAGTCTTTTGTCTAGAAGTGAGAGTTAAGGAAGACTTTAAGTTCTAAGATTCTGGAGATGTTATTCCCAGTAATCACAATATCATCAACATATACCACTAGAAGAATCATGCCCGCATCAGACTGCTGATAGAACACAGAGTGATTACACTTACTTTGGCTTAAACCAAACTTCTTGACCACACCACAAAATTTATTGAACCAGGCACGAGAACTTAGCTTTAGACCATACAATGACTTACGGAGGCAGTACACTTTTTGATGCTCCCCCTGAGCAACAAACCCAGGTGGTTGCTCTATATAAACTTCCTCAAGGAGGTCACCATTCAAAAATGCATTCTCAACATCCAATTGATGCAAATCCTAATGATAGGTGGTAGCCAGAGAGGCTAGAAGACAAACTGAGATGACCTTAGCCATAGGGGAGAAAGTCTTGGAATAATCAATGCCATAAATTTTGGCATAACCTTTGGCAACAAACTGAGTTTTCAATCATTCCAAGGAATCATCAGCCTTATTCTTAACAACAAACACCCATTTACATCCGATGGCCTTCTTCCCATAAGGTAGATCAAGAGTCCAAATACCAGCGTTTTCGAGGACTATAATTTCTTCTTCCATTGCTGCACGACAATCAGGGTGAGTCAAGGCTTGGTAAAGGGTAGTAGGGGTAGAGATGGACTCAAGGGTGGCCACAAGGGAAGAGAAAATAGGGGACAAATACTGGAAGTACACAAAGGATGAGATAGGATAGGTACAGTTAGCATATCTTTTGGGAGGACAATGAGGATGGGTATCTTTTCGAAGGGTAATAGGCAGGTCAACAGGGGGATCAATAGCAGAATCAGGGATAGCAATGGGAGGATCTAGGGAACCATGATCAGGAACCTGGGAGTCATGAATGGAATCCGTTGGTAAACCAGTCACTGGTGAAGGTAGAATAGTGGCAACATCAGCATCATCGATGATATTAGATACCGGAACAGTAGCCTGTACTGGTGAGATAAGGACACAATAAAGTAGAACATCATTAGGCTCATTAATAATTGAGGGAGACTCAGATAAGACTGAAGACTTGAAGAAAGGAGAAAACTCATGAAGATGTCACATTAGTGGACACAAGGTAACGACGGAGATTAGGAGAGTAACACCGATAACCTTTCTGAACTCAAGAATAACCAGGAAAGACACACCTGAAGAATTTGGGATTGGTTTACTGACACTTGGACGAACATCCCGAATAAAGCAAACACAACAAAAAAATTTTAGATCAACAGGAAACAACTTAGTGGTGGGAAACATAATGAAATATAGAACATCACCACTAAGGATAGTCAAAGGCATGCGATTGATGAGGAAATAGGCAGTAGACATGGCATCAACCCAAAAGGATTTAGGGACACAGGAGTAAAACATGAGGGCTCTAAGACATGACAGTTCTTTCTTTTAGCAACACCATTTTGAGCAAGTGTATCAACAAAGGAGAATTGGTGAAGAATATCATGACTATGCATATAATCGGTGAATGGGGCGGCAAAATATTCTTTCACATTATAACTTCAAAGGATTTTCACAGGAGTATTAAACTAGGTTTGAATTTCAGCATAGAAATTACGAAAATGAGTAAACAATTCAGAACGTTGTTTGATAAAGTAAAGCCAAGTGGTTTGGGAAAAATCATTAATAAAAGTGACAACATATCAATAACCAATCTAAGATAAAACAGAACAAGGACCCCAAATATCATAATGAACTAACTTAAAGGGGGACACAGGCTGTTTATTGACTCGAGGTGTCAAATGAATACGATGGTGTTTGGCAAATTGACATGACTCACAATCTAAAGCAGACACAGATGAAAATTGAGGATACAATCTTTTGAGAGATAAAAGGGGCACATGAATTAGACAACAATGGACTTTAAAGGGAGACGACCCACCAAAACAAACAAAAGAATGTGGCACTTGATCATCAAGGATGTAATGCCCAAAAGATTCATAGCCTCTACCAATAATCCACTTCATCAAAAGGATCTTGAATTAAACAATAGTTTGGGAATAGTGAGATAACACAGTTAAAATGATGAGTCAATTTACTGGGAGACAGAAGATTAAACGTGAGATCAGGAACATTAAGAACATAGTGAAAGGGATGAAGTTAGTTTAACAGTGCCTGATCTAAGTACATAGACCGGGGAACCACTCGCTGTGAATATGAAGGGCATGGGGTGCATATGATGAAAATAAATGATCGGTGGAACCAGAATCAATGACCCACTTCCTGGAAGTAGTAGCAAGACTAGAGGGCAAAGTACCTATAGCTAGGACCCCTGCAGATGATGAACCAGAATCAGACTGATCAGATGTCTGGGCAATATGAGCAAGACCACGCTACTATTTATTCTATAATTTATGACAATTTTTCTTAATGTAACCAGGTTCCTTGCAATAATTGCAGATAAAACTGCTAGAAGGCATGTTCGGAGTAGTAGTGCCCTATTTAGACGCATAATTATTGTTGTCAAAGGAACCACGCCCAGCCAAAGCACTCGCATTCGGATTAACAAACAGGCAAACCAAACTATCTGCACGAAGAACCCGTGAGAACACATCTTCAAGAGATGGAAGCTCCTGACTAAACAGAATTTGAGAGCAAATAGTCTTATAAGAGGAGTCAAGAGCTTCAAGAAAACTAATGATAGACTAAAGTTCCAGATTCTTGATACGGGTTAGAAGATCCGCTTGTGGAGACATAAGTATTTCATTTCTTCATACAACCTCTTGAACTCTAAGAAGAAATCCTTCAAGGGACGACCCTACTGCTGAGAGTGATAAAAGCCTTTACATACTTCGTGAACCCGAGTAATATTCCCTTTACCAGAGAACATAAATCTAAGATAGCTTATAAGTTCTTTTACAATATTGCAGTGACTAATAAAAGATAGAATCCGTGGTTCAATAGAGTTCCAAAGTTGGAATAAAATTCAAGCATCTGCTCTATTCCAAGCCAAAAGTTTTGTTTTATCACTAGAAGGGGGTGGGTCCTTAGTTAAATGAGCTTCTTTCTCAATGCCCAAAATATAAAATCTAATAGTTTTGTTCCAATCACTATAGTTTATCTTATTTAATGGTGAAATAGTAATCTTAGCAGATATAGGCAACATATCAGAGTTCTTTGATTCAACCATGGAAAATTAACCAATAAGCAAATAACAAACAACTCTAATAATGAAATCTTGAAGTACCACAAATTCTAAATACCAAAAATAGAGCAAACGAGGACTTCTAGATCCTTTAATTAGATACAACAACAAACACCAAAGGTAAACACCCTCAAACAAAAGCAAGACCCAAGAAAAAAGGAATAGAAACCACCAACCGTAACAGTGAACAGTACCAAATAGTGTAATAGTGAACAATACCAAACAGTGTGTCACTATAGTGCTGATGAACAGTGTCCTCACTATAGTGCCGCGCTACAGTACCAAACAATGTCGATGAACAATACCCCTCGAATGAACAGTAGCACACAATTTCGATGAACAGTACCGCCGCTGATGTATAGTACCACAGATGAACAGTGCGTGCCAAAAATAATTTCAGAGAGCCCCAATCTTTGATGCCATGTAATCTGAGAAGGAAAAATAATTTGAATTCCTTGTATTATTATGTACAAGAGTATCCTATTTATATACATGTGGTATTATCTCTAATAAATGTTAGGATCCCTAATTATAGGGATATGATTCTAGGATCCATGATTATTTTAACACTCTCCAACTTCCACACTACATCCTTGCGTTTCTGTAAAGGCCCTTTAAAAAAAATACATTTGGCCTCAGATTTTTTAACTCCCATGGACTCATTTGCAACATAGAGGAAGTTTTCAGAAAATTTTGAAGGTTTGATACTCCACTGCCATTGTCAGTGTCACACCATATTTCCAAAGTTATCAGATGAGCTTTTATGCAATGAATTTGAACCACTAAGCCAGGATTCAATCCTAGGACAATGTATCGTTGAAAAAAATTTAAAATCTTAACTTCAACATAGGGTTCGAACCTGTAATTAAATGAGCTTTTCTAAGAACTTCAAAACTTTTAAACGCCGTTATATAGTGGTTTGCAACTTCATTATGACTCATCAATCCTTAGCTTCATTTATTATTATTAGAGTGCTTCTCTGCTCATTTTTAGTATATTGATAATTGAACTATGGGCCCTTAATATGTAAATGCCTAATCTTAATTCAATTTTCGTACTTGAGGAAATTACCATTTCGTTATGTATATAAAATCAACTAAGACTACCTCATACTACGTATGCTATGCCAGATCTACTATGCATATTATCTTCACTATGTTTATGTATATGCATATATATACAACCTACGTAGCCACAAGAGGCTACCAAAATATCTAAATCTAATCCAAAATATTATATAGATAACCAACATAAAATAAACATCTTGTCCTCCACCTTCTTATTTATCTGCAATTACCACTCCTTTGCCCCTGGAGCTACTTGCTTTCGCTATATATCATTAATCGAAAGGGTGAGATTCGTGAGAATCTCAGTAGTAATAGCAATCAATCATAACAAATGCAAGTTCACAAAGCATGCTAGACAAACCATCATATGACTAAGCATTTGACAATCAAGATTCAGCACAACATCAAACCCAGTACATATAGTACAATAAAACATAGTTGGTTTAATAGGTCTTCCAACCCAGGGATACACCTTATGCCCTAGGCACATCGGGACTTATAGCCTCGAGACACACAGTTCGTCATAATACAAACTGCACAATAGGACTTATAGCCTAGGGATACACCCTATGCCCTAGGCACATTGGTCTTATAGCCTTACTCTAAATGTATATCAGGTTTTACATCCTTGGGTTACACCCCATGCAACAATGAACATCGGGACTTACGGCCTCAGGACACACAATCCAATATCATTCCATATATTCATAAAATGAATATAATCAATGGTAAACGCATACATGCATAGCAATATATAATATGAGAGAAAAAGTTACTACTTGGCAACATTTCTTATGATTTACCTTCACCAATTGTCTTTTTCTTCGAGTTCGGGCAGATATCAAATCCTAAGATTTATGTAAGGGTAGGTTAACACTTTAGTGATTCATAGCTTGTAACTCAACTATTTCTTCTTAAAATCCTAATTTTAAGCATCTCCACCCTTTACTAATAGTGTTTGGTTATCTTGGATGAAAACTTATATATATATATATATGTATATTTGTTTTTGGGACATTTGGAACGTCCTTCAACTCATTATTTTTTCATGGATTCGATATACTTTACCAAATTTCATGCATAGAAGAGGTCATTGGCCCTGGTTTTACCTCATAAAAAAATCAGAGTTCCAATATGTCATTTTTTATTCTTTCCTTACATTGAAATCTATATGTGCCTATCACAATTTACTTTTCACATGCCTATGACTTTAACACATGATATAGCATTAAAACAACAAATATATTGTTCCGTTTCATCCTTTACCATTCTTCCAACATCAACTTAACACTTCAACCACAATCTAATAGTTTAAACAATTATTTTTATGCTAAAGTACTCCCAAACAGCAACTAACTTTTAAGCTTCTCACTCTTGTGATTTAGGTGTACAATGTGGTTATTTTAATCTCTCACACATATCTCCAATCCTCAATTCATCTCCAAATCATAAAGTCCTTAAAGCTTGAATTTCCAGAATTGAATCAATCTGCCACAATTCTTTAGGCTCTTTTGGAAATTCTTATCTTAGGCTATACAATTCCAGATGAGGTGGTTCTAGCTTCAATGTGAAGCTCTTGAATTCCCTTGTATAAACCAATACTATCCAGTATCCATTTAAGGTCTTAAGTTCCCAAAATTCATGACCACATCTAACTACCTCATTAGGAACTCAGAATTTTCCAGATTTTATACCTAAACTTTAAAAATTCATAACTTATAAATTACACGTCCAATTCCTAAGTTCTAATATTCAATGGAATCTCTCAATGTCTATTTTAAGGAAAAAATAATCACAAGGCCAAATTATCATATTAACCCTATGAAATTCATTTCTTTTTCCACTACTAGAGCCTGGACTTCCAAACTTTGTTTGTTTCCTAACCTACTGTAATATCCTCGATTGTAATCAAGGATTAATAACTTTAAAGTGATGTAATTAATATTAATTGAGCACCTTTGAAGTATATGTTGTGCAACATGAAATAAAGATGCTTAGTGATGGTTTAATGAGTATTGAAATAATCAGGGGCAAAACGGTAAATTTACCGATCATTTGGTCAGTTATCGAAGGGAAAACTCCTTAGTAATCAAGATCAATGGCTAGGATTGAAAGAACAAGAGGTGGAATCCTATGCATGCAAGTTCATATGAAATCATGGTTGGAAGAATGAGATGGTGCCAAGTGGCAAAATATGGACCTTTGGATCAAGGTCAAAGTTTCAAACTCAAATTTCTCTTCCCTCTCTCTCTCTCAAGTCGGTGAAGAAGCTTGGGAAGAAGGGAAATATGATCATCATTCTCTTATCTCACTTTCTCTCTCCATTCTCTCCATATCCGGTGAACTAAGCAAGAAAGAGAAAAGAAGGGTTTGAAATTTGTGAAGGTAAATGACTTCATATGCCTAACCACCCTTCATTGATATTGTTCAAATGGTCAAGAGCTTTATTTCCATGTGTTCAGATTTTTGATTTGTGGTGTGTGCCAACTTGAAGGAATTTGAAAGTAGAGAAACCAAAGTTTTGATGTAAATGTTATGACTATTGGTTTAGTTTAGCAAATTCTAGATTTTTGCCCTGATTTCTTGTGATATCAGAAGTTATGAATTAGGTGATGTAATGTAGTGAAATGGATGCCAAATAGTGTTTGGGTGTTAATGGTTTGGATGGGATTTGAAATGAGGAAGTTTAGCAAATTGTGGTTTTGGTGAATTTGTGGTCTAGAGATGAGAATGTGTTGTTGAGTGGAAATTAGGTTGTTTTAAAGTTACCAATGGGTTCCTTGTGTTAAAATAAGTGAGAATGAGTTGTGGGACAAGTTTTAGGACCATTGGTAGTCAATTGGTCAATTCTGGAAAACCATATCAGTTGCTGCGATTTGGCATCTGATAGACATCACTCGAGTGAGGGAGGATGTGAAATTCTGGGTATTTTGGGAAGGTCTTCAGGCATAAACCGTGAGCACACTTCCTGACTTGCGAGTGAGGATGATCTTGCTCGAGTGAGCATGGGCATGCTTGAGTGAGGGAAACGGTTTAAAACTTGGGAATTTATGGTTACTCTCGGGTAGTCACTCGCTGGGTCTCACTTCTTGGTGCTCGAGTGCACTTAAGGTCATTGCTCGAGTACAGCCTCTTGTGCTCGAGTGAGAGTGTATGATATAACAGGGTTTGCTCTCAGGCAAACACTTTCTGAGGTTCACTCGCTGGTGCTCGAGTGCTGATGAGGGTGTCACTCGAGTGAGACTCCTTTCACTCGAGTGAGCCAACCCAAAATTCAGAAATTCTTCCAAGAAGGAGGGTCTTCGGTGTAGTTTCTCCTAACCCTTTAGGCATTTGTTTAGAGCTAAAATAGTCACCTAAAGAGTTCAAATGATAACCTACTTAAAGTATTATAGAAATAAGAACTTGGGAAAGAGATTGACGGGTTGTCCCTAACTTGGTTTACAGGATTTGATATTTGCCGTCCTCATGAGCCCGCAGTGCCAAGAAACGTCGGGAAAGGATCAGGTAGTGACTCTCTCTCTTATACTTTATGTAATGCACTATATGTGTGTTGTATCACTGCTTTGTGAAGATCTTTGATGCTGCTGCGATTACACACTACTAGAAAAAAGGGTTTTAACGTCCCTTATTTTGGCCTTTTAACGTCTGAAAACAGAGGGACGTCTATGTGAGGGTCGTAGAAAAAAACGTCATTAACGTCCGTAAACTAGAGGACGTGGAAGGCAGACTTTAGACATCCCCAGTTGGAACTGGGGACGTCTAAAGTGTCGCCAGCAGTCCTTTCCACGTCCCTTTTTTTTATTAAGGACGTTGAAAGTTTATTTTTAAATGGACTTTTTATATATATTGCACTGTCTGGAAATGTAAACTGCAGAAATAGGATTCCAACAACAGAATAAAACAACAGCAGTTCAACAGAATGGAAACAACAACACAGTGATCAATCAACCCAAGGCTTCTACATGCCACACAAACTTTCAAACCACACAAACTACACAACAATCTATATCCAAGTCTACTACATGCCACACAAACTTTCAAACCATACAAACTACACAGCAATCTATATCCAAGTCCCCAGTTTGTACAATAACCAAGAATAAATTCCAATCCATATCCAACAACAATAACGCTAATTATATGTACTACCACAAAAGTATGTCCTACACAAACTACTAAAGACTTTACTCTTCTGGTATACGTTGAAGAAGATGTCCAGCCATAATATTTAAGTCTTCATATGAGTAGGCATCTTCATTGTCAAAAATCTATAAATTAGAAAATAAGCTTAGATGAAATAATGAATGAAGTGAATGAATTGCCATTGAATCACAACACCAAGAATATTATCCTCAGAGAATGAAGAAGCGATTACTTGTTCAAAATCTGTCGTAATGCCACTCTGAATGATGTTAAACATATAAAGCAAGACATAATATCCACATTCCCAGCTGCCAGGTTGTCGAGGGCACTATAAATCAAAAGCAAATGGTTAAAATCAATAAAGGCATATCTAAAATGACCGTCAATCAAAAGAACTTGATTTGAAACTACGTACCTTTGGAAACAACCATCTCGGATCTTTGCCACCTCTACATTTGCGTGGCCCGCCAAGCGCTCAATACGTCGTGCATGCCCTATCATTAAAATGAAAATCAACATAAATTAGAATAATTCATTAAGTCAAGAATCAAGAAGTAATGAAATACAAAAAAATAACTTACTGGTTGAAGACGCTTTTAGTTTCTTTGTCTGGTCTTCTATTTAAGGAATCAAACCAGTAAACAACGTGCGACCGAGGACAGACAACACACAAACTCCAGTGATAACTATCACAACATATACAGATTAAAATGAAGTTAGATGGCAAGGCAATTATTTATTAAAAATCTCAAATACACAAAATTAAAATGAGTACCCTTGAACAATCGGTGCTAGATAACAACGATACTTGTCCTCTGCCAATGCGAAGCCCACATAGTTCGTCCTTCGTTTCAATGTATTCTCAACCCTTGTCGTATATGCAGGAGACAAGAATCCATATAAATCAACTTTCTGAGAGTCAATGCATATACGACGGAATGTCTTGTTTTGCTCAATAGTAATCTGCATGTCATTCTTCCTCGGATGCATGTTCTTCAATCTCTTTATATGTTCCTCTATGTACGGTTAAACTTCTGCCATGTTATTCAGGATATAAAGGTGTGCTTGCAACACCTCTTCACGAGGCATAGTCTTCACTTTCAGTCCTCGTGTTCCCTTGCTCCTCCCCTCTTCATGCCGAGATTGTTCCTTCTTCCCTGATAGATAATCGCTGCAGAAGTCCATAGCCTCTTCAACAACATACCTTTCAACTATTGAGGCTTCTGGTCGATAGGGATTTTTAGAGTACCCTTTTAAGATCTTCATGTATCGCTCGAAAGGGTACATCCACCTCAGGTAAACTGGACCGCAGAGCCTTACCTCCCTTACCAAATGAACTATCAAATGCACCATTATATCAAAAAAAGAAGGAGGGAAGTGCATCTCTAATTGGGACAATATGATATAACCCTCAGCTTCCAGTTCATCTAGCTTTTCAGTGTTAATGACTTTGTTACATATAGCATTAAAGAAAACACACAATCTTGTCACAGTGCTTCAAACTTCATCTTTCATAATCCCTCTAATAGCTACTGGTAACAGTTGTTGCATCAACACATGATAATCATGGGACTTCATTCCCACTAACTTCAAATCGTCCATTGACACACACCTTCTCACATTCAAAGAATATCCTTGTGGTACCTTAATTTCATGCAAACACCCACACAAACTTTGTTTCTCTGCTTTTGATAGTGTATGCGTTGCTGGCTCCATGTATGCCCTCCTACCATCATCTCTTATCTGTGGATGTAACCGTTCTCTTATTTCCATATCAACAAGGTCAAGTCTCGCACTAATCCCATCCTTGGTCTTCCCTGGAATGTGCAAAAGCGTACTGACAAGGCTATCATAAACATTTTTCTCCACGTGCATCACATCAATACTGTGTCTCACGTCAAGCCTACACCAATATGGAAGATCAAAGAAAATTGATCTCTTCTTCCATATGTCCTTCTCACCCGCAGTCTTCTGATTATTACCGAGTAAGACATTGATACGTTCAACCCGACTGTAAACTTGCTCTCCAGTTAATGCCTTTGGAGCCATTCCATGCTCCGGCAAGCCATTAAAACGCTTTCTTAACCTACGATACGGGTGGAACCTAGGAAGGAACCTCCTGTGACCTAGATAGACCGTTTTTCTTCCATGTTTCAGTTGGTGGAAGTGAGTGTCTGCTTCACAGATCTGACATGCCTTATGCCCCTTCACACTGTAGCCTGAGAGGTTTCCGTAGGCAGGGAAGTCATTTATCGTGGTGAAAATCATTGCACGTAGCTTGAAGGACTCATTCTTATATGCATCAAACACATCTACGCCTTCCTCCCACAACTTCTTCAAGTCCTCAATCAAAGGCGCCAGGTAGACATCAATATCATTTCCTGGCTGTTTTGGTCCAGAAATCATCATAGAAATCATCACATACTTGCGTTTCATACAAAGCCAGGGAGGCAAGTTGTATATTACAAGGAGTACTGGCCACGCACTGTGTGTGCTATTAAGAGTTCCATACGGATTGATGCCATCTGTACAGAGCCCAGGCCGAAGGTTTCTCGGCTCGCTGCCAAATTCAGGGAACATTTCATCTATTTTCTTCCACTATGGAGAGTTAGCCGGGTGCCGAAGATATTTTCCGTTGGATATTCTATCATCCGAATGCCATCTCAACTTCTTCGCTTTTTTTGCAGTCCCAAACAAACGCTTAAAGCGCGGTATTATTGGAAGATACCATAGAACCTTTACAGGTTGCCTTTTAGTTGTCGCATCACCACAACCACCATTTTTCCTCACTTTGTATCGTGCAGTTTGACACTTAGGGCACTTACTCAGACCTTCATACTCATTTCTGTACAGTACATAGTCATTAGGGCAAGCGTGAAGCTTTTTATACTCCATACCCATTGTAGATAGGATTTTTTTGCCTCATACATACGATTTGGAAGCACATTATCGTCTGGAAATATATCACACAACAGTTCAAGCAGCAATGTGAAACTACTATCGGTCCACCCACAAGTTGCTTTTAAGTTCACCAAATGTAATGGTCCTGTCAGCCGTGTGTATTTACTCCCTGGGTACAACGGTGTCTCTGCATCACTCCACAGGCTGTCATATTCATGCGACTGCGCAAAGGATTCTACCTCAACATCATGAATCATTCTCTCCATTGTATCTTCATCTATGACATCCACAGCTTCCTTCTTGTGCGACGGACAATCAGTTACTTCCTCACCATGCCATATCCACCTTGTATATCGAAGATTTATTCCATCACAAAGTAGGTGATCCCTTATAACTTCAACATCACGTCTTCTCTCATTTAAACAATTGACACAAGGACAAAAATACATGCCATTTCTGGCTGGAGCATTCCTTCTAGCATATTCAATAAACTCTTCAACCCCATTCTCATATTCTTCACTTGTTCTCAAAGCATTCATCCAACTATGATCCATTTTATTACCACCTACGTCATTCCCATTTACACTTAAGTTAATAATAATTGTCAACACTAGGAATGCCATTTACTATTTTGTTTTTCAAAATTTTGACAGCATTTCCCCTTAAAATTGAGACATCCCAAAATCAAAATAACAAACCATCTCAGCTTAATTTAAATGAAACAAAACTTTAGCTTCTAGCACCAACCACAAACATAATACACTTATATTTTAGCAACCAAATTATTAAATCAAGTACGCGAATTTAATGAAAAATTGTAAAAAAAAAATGCAAGTACGCGAATTTCTTATATTAATGTCTACGTACACTAAGTTACAATAAGATTGCCTAATTCTAGCACTAAATATATATATTAATGTGTGTGTCTTATGGCAAAATATATATATATATATTGTGTGTCTACAAGATAATTTTTTTTTGTATTTTTTTACTTTCTTTTTATTCTTTATTCTTTTCTCATTTCTTTTCCTTTCCCTACTAATTAAAAGCATTATCATGTGCCAAAACTAATAGTTACCATCATCAACCTAATCAAAACGCGTAAACAGAGTAATAAAATAAACCTCTAACTAATACTAAAAATATACTATACTAAAAATATAAAAAATTAAACACTTATTCAATTCATACAAAACTAATAATAAAAAGAATAATAAAATGCCCTGCATTTCTTTTCCTTTCCCTACTAATTAAAAGCATTTATCATGTGCCAAAACTAATAGTTACCATCATCAACCTAATCAAAACGCATAAACAGAGTAATAAAATAAACCTCTAACTAAAACTAAAAATATACTATACTAAAAATATAAAAAATTAAACACTTATTCAATTCATACAAAACTAATAATAAAAAGAATAATAAAACGCCCTGTCATCTTATTTAAAACGAAAATGCTAACCTGAAAAGTGGTGAAGCTTTGGAGGAGGCCGACGGTGGTGGAGAATCTGCAAACCAAGAATCTCAAAAACTGCAGCAGGGGAGCGAAGAAGGAGGAAGGAGTGATGAAGCTTTGGACGAAGTGAGGAAGCTTTGGAGAAAGAAATTAAAAAACCAAGAAAGGGAGAGGAGACCGATCAATAGGGATGGAGTGATGAATTTGGGAGGAGATGCAGCAGGGGAGTGGAATGGGAAAGGAGAAACAGCGAAAAAACTGCAGCAATGGGGACGGAGTCTCACGGAGATGGGAGTTAATGAGTGATTGAGTAAAGTTGGGGGGAGGAGAGATAGATGGCGGGGGAGTGAGTAGGAAGAGCTCTCTGACATCCTCACATGCACCGGTCACGTCATTTGTGGTGCATGTGAGGCTCTACAACGTCCCCAGCTGAGTTGGGGACGTCTAAACATACCTTTAGACGTCCCCAGCTCAGCTGGGGACGTCTAAAGATAGTCTTTACACGTCCCCAACTCAGCTGGGGACGTCTAAAGGTATCTTTAGACATCCCCAGCCCATCTGGGGATGTCTAAAGGCTCTTTTTTTATGACGTTTAAACGCGCCAATGTATATTCTGTAGTAGTGACAGCTGGTGATAGCTGTCGTCTACACTGTAAGCTATTATTTATAGCGCAAGCTGTCGTTTACAGCTTAAGCTGTCGTTATTGTGATTACAGCGCAAGCTATCGTGATGGTGATTACAACATAAGCTGTCATGATTTTGATTACAACGAGAGCTGTTGTATTGTGTATACAGCCGTGTGTGCTGTCGTTTGTGGTGAAAACCATGTATCTTTGAGATTGTTGCTGCTGTTGCTATTTGTGATTTATGTACATGCTTTGTGTTTATGCATTGTATAAGTGGTTTGCTACTACTGGGATTCTCTCGAATCTCATTCTTTCCTATGACTAACATTTCAGACAGGGCGTGTGGCTCAAAAGAGAATCGGCCAACTCGGAGCAATTAGGACCTTTAGGGGTATATTTGATTTTGGAGATGTTGGTTATCTATTTTGAACTTGGGATTACTGTATATTTTGAGATATGAATATTACATTCGATTTTGGTTGTGTAATCCTTTAGTGGATACTTATAAACCCTCAGGCTATATATGTATAGGACCCGGGAGTTGCCAGGGATTTGGTTATGCACTCTGATATTAATGAATGTATATTAACTGCACAGGTAATTGTATTCGAACATTGAAATTGAGACCAGAATGGGAAAAAGATTTTGAAAGATTTTGTGAAAATCCTACTGTGAGACAGAGAGTTTAAAGCATCCAATGGCCCCTAATTTAATTTAAATATGTGTTATCGAATTATAATTACGTGTTTAAAGTCAGGGGGTTACACCTACCTTCCAATAGTCATAACTTTCTCTCTAGATATCCCATGGATGCATTCTATAACTCATTTTAAAATTTTTGAATTTGTACTATTTTCCTGTAAAATTTCATAAAAATTGGACAAGGCTTGACAGATCAAAAATCAACACGAAACTTACTGGTTCCAGAAATTTGCCGATGTGATAGTGTGCCTAAAACTCACAAGATCACCACTAGTTTCACTCCAAATCAAACTCTCATTGACTCTATCATCAACTACACATCCTAAACTTTCAATACCTTAAAGAAACAGAAGAAAAATCCACCTATGAAGCCCGTTTAAGCCTCTGCAACTTCTGGTAAAAACTCTATTTTTTCCGGCGACAAGACATTGATGAGGAAACCAACATTCCTCCATGATTTTGAACTCTAATCTTCCAGAACTTCGACCCTAAGAACTCCTATATGCTTGCTCTGTAATTGGTGATTAAGAATAGAACCAAAAGAAACCCGAAACCTCTCAAAATTGTCATGCATGTACCGGTTCAAGATTTCTGGCGACTGGATTTCATTTTTGCCGGCGAACTGTCTCTCTCTCTAGCCACAAAACCACAAAAACAGCCCCAAAATTGAACCAGAAAAACGAGATAAGGGTGAAGGAGACTCACCTAGACATGTTTATGGTGTTGCATGTGGGATTTGGCAACTCCTTCTTCCTTCTTTCTGGCAGAAAACACCTCTAGTTCTCTCTCACCTCTCTCACCCCCCCCCACCCCCCACTCTCTCTTCTCTGGCCGATTTAGAATGCATAATGAATGGAGAGGAGTGTGTGTTGAGTGTTTAAGTGAGTGGGTGACAGTTGCGGGCATGTGGGTCGGGCTTTTTTTTTTTGGATCCAAATTGAAAGAGAAATCTGATGGTGTTGAGTGGAGGTTCGGTGTAGTATTGGGTGTGTGTGTTTTAATATATAGGTTTATTTTTATCCTATTAATCACATACATTAGGATCTAATTTTCCTTCTTTGTCTAATTTGAGATTCTTTAAATTCTTTAGATTCCATAATTTGGCTTATCCTCAGTCTAATTCCAATTTTTGAATCCAAATAATAAAGTTACTACTTTTTCTTAATTCCTAAATCAGTATCAGCTCATTTTTTTAATTCCATAATTTAATCCTTAATAATGTTTGAGGATTTTCTTCTTTAATTAGCTTCATAAAGTTTTCAAATAATTTTTAGAAATTTTCGAGCCAAATTATAGCCTCTAATTATTTTTCCTCAAATTTTTGAGAAAATAGGCCTTTAAATTCTCAAAATTGATATTACTACCATTTAAATTTATTTTTGGAAAATTTATCCCATTTTTGCAATTGCAGGGAAGTTACAGTTCGCACCCATTTATTTGGATTTCTTGTCGCTATTCAAATGTTAAATTGTTGTCTGTTACTTGGATAAATTGATTTTGGTGAACACTTGTATTTTACCTTTTTAATAATTCAGGGTTATGTACGTAATTTGGTCCAACTTCTAAATTCTATTTTACTCCATATGTCCTTATTAAAGATTTGTTAAGTTTAATGACCCAAATTAGAATTTGGGTATTTCAAATGGTTTTAAAAGGATTTTCTCTATATATATTGCAGGCCTGTTTTAAATGATTAAGATACTTGGCATGTTTTGAGTAAAAAAATGTTGTAGTACGATTTTTAAGCTCTATGACATGAAGAATTCAAATATAACAAGAAAAAAAAAAGCTGATATTGAACTATCTGCGTTATAAATTAACCACAATAATAATAAAGAACAAGCAAAAACAAGCTTTAGAATGTAATGGGAGAAACTTCCAAAGTGATGGTAAGCTTTTGTTTTGTCCTTTAGGGTTGTTTGGTACAAGGGATTTGGAGGGGAGAAATTTTTTATGAGTTAGATTTTTAAAAATTAGAGTAGGGTTATAAAATTTTAATAAAAAGAATGTGTAAGATAAAGAGTAAGAAAAATTAATGAAAAATTTTTAACCCCACTTATCTTTCTTTTTTTTTTTTTTTTTTTTTTGGGAATTCAACTCAAAAAAAATTTTCCTCCCCTCATACCAAACAGTGCTGTAAAGTCATAACTATAATAACAGCCAACCTTCCTATACATAAATTTGATTATCACTTCCATTAATTATTATTATACGATGCCATTATTTTGTTGCCCAATGCTAACGCTACTGCCATGACAACAAAGGAGACGCATGCTCTACTTGAAAGCAAATGGTGGAACTTCAGCGATAAAGGCTCCAACTACCATTGTGATTGGCTTGGCATATATTGCAACTTCTTGGGAAATTTAACTTCAATTGACCAGCCAAGAATCCATTCACAACAACCTCGGCTATCAGATCTCAACTTCACTACATTAGAAAATCTGGATAAATTGAATCTTTCAAGATTGGGGATAACAGGCATTACTTGGAGCTCTTCATTCATTGATCAAAATTTACGCTTGTGACACGTTGCAATAATCTTACCTTCCTCCCTTGCCAACCTTACTTATATATAATTGCTCATTTTGACAAAGCACCATCTAGCTGGTTGGACTCAACCTTGGGTTTTATGACAAATGTCACTGGCCTATATTTATGCACAAATTTATTCACTACATTAGAAAAACTAGCATATATATTTAAGTCTACATAGAATGTGGTTGACAGGTATCATTCCAACTCAAATTAGAGATCTTCAATATTCCGTAATTTAGACTTGTCTTACAACAACTTTATAGGCGTGTTAACTTCCACCCTTGCAAACCTTATTTTGAATTGCTAGATTTGAGTAGAAAATATGTAGTTGGACTCAGATTCCTTTAACTTTTGGGTTCATTGTCAAATCTCAAGAACTTATATTTATAACCAAATTTATTCACCGCAGGCGATATCCCATCTTTGATTTTTCAATTTGACAAACTTAGAATACTTTGATGTTTCTCAAAATCAACTAAGTGGTGGCGTGCCACAGCAGCTTGGAAATTTCTTATGGGAAAATCCCTAAAAAATACCTCTTGAATTCCTAAAACTCCAAAAGGTCACTTGATGAACATAAAAAAAGATGTGAAAGGGTATGAATATAGGATTTTAAAGTGTTAGCATTTTTACAAAATTGCCTCTCACTGAATACACTTGTTAAAAGTAATAGTAAATGACATTATTGAAATGGTAAATATATTTATTAATGTTGTCATTCGCATTATAAATGTAGTCATTGATTAAATTTCAATTTTTACAACTAAGAATGTGATCTTACTAACTACACATGTAACACGAATTATAAAATTTGCAAAGACACTTAACGTTTCAATAACTTCGTTTACTAAATAGTAGTACTACTTTTAACAAGTATAGGTAGAGAGGGACAATTTTGTAAAAGCACCAATTCAAAATCCTCGATTCCTACCTTTTTCTCTATTTCCTTTTGCCTGTTCAAATGACTTTTGGTGGATTTTGAAGTTCATGAGGTATTTTCTTGTAATTTCCCCTTTCTTTTATGTGTTTTATCTTAATATCTACCAAAATAATCTAAGTGGAAACGTGGCTTATATTTTAAACAATTATCTTGAATTTCATGGTGACTTTAGTCACAACAAATTCAAAGGAATATTACCATCTAGTTCGACTCAGCTTTGGGTTTTATCAGATATACCAAAGACTTATATCTGTGCATAACTTTATTCACTACATTGCAAACACTAGCATATTTAAATCTTTATGGAATGTGATTGACACTTGACAGGTATAATTCCAACTCAAATTAGAGATCTTCAATATCTCAGTTATTTAGACTTGTCTTACAATAACCTTACTGGTGTGTTACCTTCCACCCTTGCCAACATCACTACAAAAAATATTTTTAACGTCACTAAACCACGTCTGTTTTTAAGAACATACACAGTAAATATAAGTGGTGGCATTTTTGTAATTTTTGGCTGCATTTTACTGTATGTTTTTAGAAAACAAACGTTAAAAAATGTAATTAATGTCCATTTTGAAAAAACGGACGTTAAAATATAATTTGCATGTCTACTTTTGAAAAAAGATGGAATCCACGTCTGTTACAAAATGAATGTAGTAAAACTTACAATGTCATTCACATTGATGTCTCCCTGAAAACGGACGTGGAAAGGCCAAAAGAACAAACGTTAAAAGTTTTTTTTTTGGGGTAGTAGTGCAACCTTATTTAGAATTGCTAGATTTGATTAGAAAATGTGTAGTTGGACTCAGATTCCTTTAACTTTTCGGTTTAATGGCAAATCTCAAGAACTTATATTTATACCCAAATTTATTCACTGCAGGCGATATCCCATTTTTTATTTTCAATTTGGCAGAGTTAGAATACTTTGATGTTTCTCAAAATCAACTAAGTGATAGCGGTGCCACCATAGCTTAAAGGTTTCCTTTATCTTTATCTTAATATCTCCCAAAACAATGTGAGTGGAAATGTGCCCTACATTTTGAACGATGGTTATTATTCTGAATTTCATGGTGACTTTAGTCACAACAAATTCAATGGAACATTACCATCTAGTTCCATCAAAGTGCAGCAGTAATGTAAGCTACAATAATATCGCTGGTAGTATTCCTAAAGAATTTGGTAGGCTGCACTACATCAACTTGTCATATAATCTTCTTAGCGGCTATGTTCCAAGTGAAGTTTATAGCTCTTTTCCTCATGACATTTTAGATGGTAATAAACAATTAATTGGTCTAGAGAAGATACATAATTCTTCAAAAGGTCTAAAGTCTTTGTTGAAAGTTATCATTCCTCTGACAATTTTTCTTGTCAGCACATTTTTTGTGGGGTTCAGCTATTTGAATCTTACAAAAAGAAGAAATCCATGATCGAAATAAGAGACGAAAAATGGGGATCTTTTTTCCATATGTAATTATGATGGAAAAATTGCATATAGAGATATCATTGAAGCAACAGAGGACTTTGACATCAAATATTGTATTGGAACTTGTGCTTATGGAAGCTTTTATAGAGCACAACTTCCAAACGGAAAAATTGTAGCATTGAAAAAACTTCATAGAAGAGAATATGGAAGTGCTCCTTTTGCTAAGAGTTTTCACAATGAAGTGAAGAAGTAAACTGAAATTCGACATCGCAATATTATAAAGCTCCACGGTTTTTGTTTCCATAACCAATGGATGTTTCTCATCTATGAATACATGGAAATAGAAAGCCTTTTCTATGTCTTGAATAAGGATGATGAAGCTAATGAGTTGGATTAGAGTAAGAGAGTGAATGCCATCAAAGAAATAGCTAATGCTTTGTGCTACATGCATCACAATTGTACTCCTCCGATTATCCATCGAGATGTCACAAGTGGTAATGTATTGTTGAACTCAAAGTTGAAGGCTTTTCTATCTGACTTTGGCATAGCTAGAATCATTGATCTAGATACATATTATCAAACTCTTCTTGTTGGTACTTATGGTTATGTCGCTCCAGGTTAGCTTTTTCGATACTATACCAGTACTTCTCTTGTTGTGAAGTATTTTATTTTTACAATTACTTAGCATCAGATAAATACACAATTTCTCTTATTTTTGGTCAATTGCAGAGCTTGCATGCACCTTAGTTGTGACTAAAAAATGCGATGTTTATAGTTTTGGAGTTGTGACAATAGAAACAATCATCGGAAAACATCCTGGAAATTTGATATCATCTTTGTCAAAGGATTGTGTTGAAAGCATTTTGCTAAAATATGTCTTAGACCCACGCCTCCCATTGCGATCAACCGAAGATGCACGAGATGTGACTCTTTTGGAGACAATAGCATTAGCATGCTTGAATCCATCTCCCAAATATCGACCATCAATGCAGCAAGTGTCTCAAAAGCTTTTGTCTTCCAACCGGCCATTATCTATTCCTTTCAATAATATCTCATTCCAGCATTTAGTGAGTCAAGATATGCAGATAATATAGCAGAAAGCCAGGAGATTTGGTTCTTTGTTTGCTTGGTACCTAAGATGCAACCTTTAAGGATTTACCGCATAGTCTAAATTTGAAGTTTGCCATATGTTCAATTTTTTGTAGCTAATTTTTGTCCGTAAAAAAGATCTTTACATGTCGAGTTTGTCATAACCTCATTCGATCTGTTCAAATAATAAGATATTGAAATTGAATTATAGTGAATCTATACATAGAGCAATAAGCAAGTGCAACAAAAAGTCATGCAGCGATAGCTCTAATTGTTGCCTAAACCCGTTTACAAGTTAGAATAATCATGAATATATCATAATCAAGGATCTATACATAGAGCAACATTTTAGGGTAAGCTCCTTAATTATATAGCAAATTAAGCCCAACACTCATGAAAACTTTGCACGCACTAATGGGATCTCTATGAAGCTGAATACAACAATTTCTGGGCCAAACGACAAGCATTTCAAAATTCCCCTTGAAACGCCTAGGTTTATCTATCCATACTGTTTTTTTAATATAAATACCGATTCTTTTATAGTGTTATTTTTCTCTGTATTTCTCATTTTTTGAAACTCAGCCCAGACACACAACTCAAGATATTAATTAAATCCTTTCTATTTGACCTCGCCATTATTATTGATAAAACAGTCACATTTTTTACTCTAATAAAATGCATAGACTTTTCTTATTGAACTATATGAGTTTAGATGCGCTCCATCAAATTATTTCTCCCTTTAAACACTAATCTTTCAACTAAATCAAAATTTTGTTATGGCGACTATTTTTCCGTTTTTTTTTTTTTTTTGTATTTTGTTATTTTTAATCTGTTTTCTCATGTAACTGTCCACTGGAATGGCCACATTGTTCATAAATTAACAAACCCATTTGGACAAGCATGTTTCAACGAAATTCAAGAGCAAGGCATTTGAAATAGCAAAAACCTTGGTCTTTGTCTATGTGCCTGAGTTTTGAAAGGGAAAACAAACTTTCATTTATTGTCTTTACCTTCATTTTTAATACATATAATATGGAGTCTCAATTATGCATTTCTTGCAACATGATGAATGAGGGAGTTTATGTGGACGGCATGATCCAAGAGAAAGAAAAACAATTTACAGTGAAATCATATGCACTAATAACGTTCTTGAGCATTACCTCTTTCAAATGGTTTGAACCATCATCTATAGTTATGAAAGGATTGTGTAGAATGTTGGCAAAAAAAGAGAGGATTGTGAAGATGTTTAACAGTATTATCTAGGACCTAACCAACACAGTGTTGGTCAAGCAGTGTAAGGCCCTGCTAAATCCCTTTGGATCTCAAGTTCGAGCGTCTTGGAGGAGACACTTATGCTGGGAGGAGTAGCCATGAATCTTGAAACTAGAGTAGTTGATTTCTTGGATAATTGGTAATAGGATATGAAAAATGAGCCGGTTACTCATCAATAGTATGAAACAAAAAAGCATTACCTGGGACCTGATAGTTCATGAGGAGGTATATGTGAAGCTGAGTCCACAATCGCCCAATTGGCATTATGGAGAAGGGTTTGATCATTTGGCTTGTAAATCTCATCTTTCTGCCATTGATCCTATTTTTCAGCCAAACCATTACCTTCAAGCATCCTCACCACCTCAGACATATTTGGTCTTTCCATAGCAGAGCTTTGTGTGCAGAGCATGGCCAAATGGATTAGTTTCTCCACCTCCCCTTCATTATATTCACCCCCCAGATCAGTATCCACTATTGTTTCCAATCTCTTGTCTTTCCAAAGCTCTTTCACCTATATCCAAAGCGGTTTCAAGTTGCCAAATCATATAGAAAGAGGAAAAGGATGTGTCCAGATTCTGACTAATTAAGACAGAAAATCATTTATATTACCAAATTCTACCCATCTAGATCAACTCAATGATAATAAATTATTCTAAATAGATATTAGTTGTATGTCTTAAATTGAGAGGATTAATTCATGAAATTCAAGGATCTAGGATGGACTCTCAAAAACCATGGAGATGTTTAAATTATAAACTTAGTATCAGATGTTACAAGATATAACAATACTCAGAATTGGAACTAAAGTGCTTCTGCGGGAAATCGATAGCATGGAATAAATAATTACAGCGCACGCGCAATGCTATTATTATATTACCAAATAACCCTTCACAAGAAACCAAGAAACAAAAATTCATTAAAGATGGAATTCGAGCAACATGAAAGTTATGCAAGACAATTATTTGTAAAGAACAGTGCTTTAATTTCTTCGTTTGTTAGGAAAATCTTTGTTGCAGAGAATGGACTTTAGGCAATGCAGTTAGAAAAACATAAAAATCAAATATTGAGTATGTCATTGTTATGCTGATTGCTGAATAACTTTATGGTCATAAGGAACCATTCAAGGAAATTGAAAGACACTACTATTAGCAAAAGTTGTTTTTTTAACCATAAATTAGCAAAAGTTGTCTCAACACAATAAAATAGCTTGTGAGTTGTGACATGTGAGAAAATAGAATATACGATATACTTACTTAATTTAATTAGATTAAGAAAATTGTTTAAATTATTTAATAGGATATTTATTGTCTAGAACACCCTGCCCATCTCCCTCAATTCTCTCATTCCTTCTTCTCCTTAATTATAATTGAGGGAGCATCAATGGGGATAAATTAGGAAAAGATTGACAAACTTAAAAACTATATTTTATATTTAGCTCCAATAGCAATTCTCTAAATATGTCTTATATTAAGGACCGGAAGAGTATTTCACTAACAACAAATCAAGGGACACAATGAATGAGTTTCATATTAAAACTAACATGAATGGCATCTGAAAAGGAAACACAGGAATTCTTTTTATGCCAAACATTTACAGGCTCAGTTACAAGTAAAAGCAATGCTAATTAATTAATTTTCCTATAAAAGTTAATAAAAAAACCAAGGTAAAAGAAGAA
This sequence comes from Inga laurina, assembly GCA_963855925.1. Taxonomy (NCBI): domain Eukaryota; kingdom Viridiplantae; phylum Streptophyta; class Magnoliopsida; order Fabales; family Fabaceae; genus Inga; species Inga laurina. The sequence goes on from OY979708.1 coordinate 26,742,029, forward strand.
TAATGATACCTTGTAAACATGATGCCACACTACTGTCAGCCATGAAAGGATACACAAGCACCCGTTCAGTAGGTGTCATGCAGAAACCATGCAGCCGAAGCAAATTACGATGGACAGCCAAGCTGATCAATCTTATTTCCGTTTGAAATTGCAGCTCTCCACCCTGAGCGCCTTCCTCTTTAAGTCTTTTCACTGCAACTAAAGATCCATCAGTGAACCGTCCGTTGTAAACCTTGCCAAACCCACCACTACCCAGAAAGTTTTTGTTACTCAAGTTGTCTGTTGCAACTTGAAGTTCATGCAGGGGAAACCTTTTTAGCTGACAAAAGTGAGCTTCAAGGTTCTCCTTAGCTGTCAGTGAAGGCGAAAATTTCTGATCAGTCAATTACCGCTGTCACATACATCATCAATGATTATATATACTCCATCTTTTCTATTATTCAATTAACCAGAAACATCAAAAGATTTAATCATTAATACAGTATAATCTCTTCTTTTTCTATGAATTAAAGATTTGATAAACAAAAATGTCATTTCATGCTGCCCCACACTTCTGTCCAGAAATGGCGAGCATATTATTTCATTCTGCCCTGCCACAATTATCCCACCTTGCGCACTTTTCTTCAGGGAAAGGAGAAAATAGTGGTGTGGGTTGTTTAACCCTCACTCTTCTTTCGTTATTCGTGTAGTAATATAATATGAATATGAAAACACATCATTGGTAACATGCCTAAGTCCAGCTAATCATTGTTGTAATAGAAAATTTATAGTTATAATTTAAGGTAGTTATAATGCAAACCTATACTGTCTACTTTTCAAGCTCAATAGGTTTGGACATGAGAGGGTCTGTTCTCATAACTAAAGATATAAGGTAGAGTAGTTCTTTCAACAATTTAAGTTATTATTGAAAATGACATCAACAAACCTGAAGGAGATGGCGGCCTCGTTGGTGAAATTGGTCGAGGTGTAATGTTTAGTGGTTTCAAATCAGGATTATTGTCAAAACTGTTAAGTGGAACAGACTGATTAGAAAAACTTTGATATTTTGCTCCTCAATAATCACCATAAATAAACAAAACCACTTGCGCCAACCTGAGTTGAGTAAACGATTGAGATGAACCACCGGTTGGGATGTCTCCTTGTAGCTTGTTTGTTGAAAGATCACTAGATTCCATAATGACCATGAGCTTACACTTCATTATAGATATATAACTTAATATCTACATTTTCTTAGCATCATATATTGAAACTTAGTAGAAACACTCACAGGACTTGCAGATAATAGACAGTAGTCAAGGTCATGGGAATGGCTCCATTCAAGAAGTTATTGTTGAGACGCCTATTTCAGATGGCAAGAAGGATTACTTTTCAAATTATAGCAAGTTGAGGTAGAGAGAGGTATGAAAATAATGGACATACCATAGTATTTTGATAAATAAATAGAATGTATCACTCCAATGCAGATAACACAAACTTGTACTTGGGAACGTAAATTTGTTGAAAATGGAATACGTGTATAATAAATTTTTTCTTTGCCCTTTGACCTAATGATCATCGAATGACACATAAGAACACACTATAGAGTATAGACCATCAAAGATAAATGTGGAATTTTCAGCTTAAAAGCAGTACCAATGTGACGGAACCTAAGTCATCACAACCTAATTTCTGAAGCTAAATTACTTGCAATGAAGAATAATGGATTGCAAAGGGAGAAAGCCAAATGAATACCAATATGCTAATCCTCACTTATAGACACTGGTGTCAATAAAAAAAATAATCTTATATTATTGAATAAATGTTTAGGGGAAAAAAATCGTTTTGACAAAAATCCACTTTTGAATTTGAAGTTATCATCATAAATATCTCACAAAATTTGACATTGATCCGTAGTTATTTATGCCACATTCACTCGTCTTTTTTTTTTTCTTTTTTTTTTTTTTTGTTTATACAAAAGCAACTCATAGAATTATGTAATGGAATGAAAGTAGATAGAAGACGGTTAAAAGCAGTACCAACGTGGCGGAACCTAAGCCATCACAACCTAAATTATCTTATAATTAATATGCAGTATACATTTCAAATAAGAAATTATCAATCATTTGAGTGCAAGGTTACTGTTATTCAGTTTTTCTGACAATACATTAGACAGCGAAACAGCCCCCCACCCTTCCCTATTTCAAATCCACTTTGATATGATAAATTTGCATGGAAAAAGGCCAGGAAGACAACAGGTGTTTTATTCAACTGTAACATATCGCACACCCCCAACCAGGCATGTTTAAAAGCCTTAACTATTTGATTGATGACAGTCTGATGTTAAGGAAAAAAAGCAAAATGCAGAACAATATGAGTGCCTAACAAACCAAGACACTTTAACCAAGAAAGAGAATAGAAAAAGATTTAAATATAAACTGCAGATTTAAGAAGAGCATGTCATACAGGAAATGTAGTTTTTGAAGCTTGCCCAATGTTTTGGGGATGCCACCAGATAGGCGATTGGCGTACAGATCCAAGCTCTCCAAATTTGTCAAATTCCCAAATTTGTCTGGTATTTTTCCAGTTATGTTGTTACTATAAAGCTCCCTAGCATAAAAAAGAACAAACTGAACAAATGTAGATCAACAGTCATAAGTTAGGCTCTAAGATCAATAATATTCAATTAAGATTTCATGTCCTTTCTTACAAAAATTGGGGTTTGGTATACTATACGATAATATGCTCTAAGTTTTAAGTCTCAAATTTATATGCACTTTCATAACATTGAATAAGGACATGTCTATTTGATTTTTCTTCCATTCTATCAGCATTTCTAGGTTAGTTTGCCTAGAGTAGAAAATTATAGATTTGGCATGCTTTTACGTGGAAAAGCCTTACTTAGACTCCATTTATTTATTTGTCAAAAAGTTAAAGAAGCAAAGAGGGTCCAAGTTCTGAAGTTTGGAGGCCTCATATGAAGAGTCCATAGGAATTAGTCTAACATCACCCAAAGCCAGAAGCCTAAAAGGTACTAAAGGTGGCTCCTAACTAAGTTTGACCTTTCCCATATGTCTAGAAGTCCAATTACAAGGAGACACTAATCCAATGAAGGTTTAGATGCCAATATGCCAAATTGGAGGCTCAATCTCTCTTGTGTGTGATGTCTAACTTGGACATTATTTAAGATAAAATCAGAAAATTTAAGACAGAGTAATGAATTGCACTCAAGTTTGAAGCTCAGAGGAACCATACAAAGAAACAAGTGAAATTGCAGCCTACTCTATAAAGCCAGCCACTATAATTATGGTAAAATCGTTAAGTAAAAAACCACTAAGGAACAGAAGAGATAGTGTCTCAATATATAATGTCAACTCATAATATTCCCATAAAAAGATGCAAATCTGTGCAACAAAATCATATCTGATTCACAACTTACAAGTACTGCAAATTTGGGAGTCGACCAATCTGTGCAACTAGTTAACCCGAAAGGTTGGCATTTCCAAGATCACTTTCCAAAGATAAATAGAATTTTTAACATATGCAAAATGGTCATAAATGATAGGTAAAAATCCCAGAAATAACTTGCACACTGGTCACGCTATTTTGACCATTGCATGTAACATGAAACTGTAACACCCTGTTTTTTTTCACCATTATGCCTCTAATTATTTGGGCATTTAATGACATAAAATGGTGAATGTTGATGTATTTGGAATTCAAGAAGCTAGTAACTTTTCATTTTCATGAGAATTGCACTAAAATAAGTCATGAACTAATTTTTGGGTGTTCCAAAAAGACTATTACTAAGGCACATTGCTAAAGCCCAAATGGAGAATAACAGAGCACATCATTGGGCCCAAAATTAAGGGAAATTTTGGCCAAGGAGCAAGAAGAGAAAGAAGGCCCAAATTAGATCCAAGAATGCAAGGGCAAAATTGTAATTTCTCAAATAAAACTCAATATTAATTATTTTTCTAATTAATTGAAGTTAATTTAGGTTAATTAAGGAAAATAAAGGGAAGAATAATTACTTGGAAGCTAGCTATGCCATGTGTCATCATTTTGAACCAAGTAAAAAATGAAGTCATAAAGTAAAAAGAAAATGGTGAATTAACTTTAAAATATATTATTTTGGCAAATGAATGAAGTAATTGAAGAAGCCCATATGGTTACTTTGGGGCCTCAATTTCGTCACTTCAACTAGAGGGAGAGGATGGAGGCAATTATGACTTAGTTGGAAAGAGATAAAGCTTAAGATTTTGGCATGTGCTAATTCCCTTAAAATATTATATTTTGAGGAAAGATGAAGAGGACGTTTTAAAGTCATCATCATCCTTTTCCAACACCTCATTTTTGTCGTACACTAAACAAATAGAGAGAGAGAGAGCTTCAAGAAAACCTAAGAGCAAGAGAAGAGGAGGAGGTTCAAGCAGTAAGAACCTAAGGTAAGAGGTTTGAAATCAAGTGTTTATGCCTCCTAATTCACCTAGAGCCTCTTATAATCTCGTCTTCATCTTGGAAATCATGTTTAGCAAGCAAAATCAAGAGGGAAGAGAGAGTGAACAGTGCTTTCCTAGAGAGAGAAAGCCAAGAAATCAAGAGGTAGTCTCAAAACCTTAATCCTATTGGTTAGTAGGTTGGTCTTGTGGTAGTTGTTGATATTGGCTTGTTTATGTTGATCTTGTGAAATTGGGAAGATGAAACCCTAAGATGTTATACTGCCAAAATTTTCATGAACTATGTTTATTTAGTATTTAAGTAGCTAATTTTGTGATTATAAGTGAAAAGGAAGTGGTTAATCAAGAGAAATCAATAAAACACAACTTCCCTCCTAAGAACCTAAGTTTTGGCCAAGCACAGAACTAGGGGAAGGAGTTGGAATTTTGTAATTCTGGTTCTATTGGGTTTAGAAGGGAAAATTGTGTAGGAATACATGTGTTCATGATTTTTGAATGTTGGCATGCAAATCTAGAAATTTTTGAAATTGAAAGGAAATGCTGTTTGATTTGCTTCACTGGAAGTAGTCTGATTGTGCAATGAATTATTTTTAGTAAGACCTAGTTCAAATATTATGAAATTTAGTAGGATTAAAGTAGAGATGTAGAGCTTTAATTTGATAGGTGGATCATAATTTTTGGATTAGTATACCAAAAGATATGGATTTTTGAAGTTTTGTACTGTTTCTGGTAGGAAATCTGGAACAAGGGAGGTTTGATGAATTTTTGGGTATAATGTGATTGTAGTGATCAAACTTGAGTATTTTTCCATAAAAGAACACTTAAAGAGCTTCATATAGGCTTTGGAGCTAGTCAACTTAGAATTTCCTAGAATTAATTGTGATTTTTCAAAGTTGATTGAAAATCTATCAGTTCTGGAAAACAATGAAATTTCACTTTGCAAAATTGTACTATATAGAAACTGCTATAACTACATTTGATAACCAACAAAATAAATTTTAAAGAGTTTAGAATAGTACATGAATGAGTCTTGACTCAATTCTTGTACATTTGGAATATTAGGACCAAACAGTTAGCTCGAGCTGAGACAAAGTTCAAGAGCGGTTGGTGAACAAAAAGGGACTTAAGATAGTAACTCTATCTTTCATTCATTTTATGTATACCATCTTTTGTAATATGCACTGGTACATGGTGCCTATTATGGGTACACTAATACACAGTGCCTATGGATACACTGATACATTGTGCCTACGGGTACATTGATATACAGTGCCTATGAGTACATTGATACGCGTTGCCTACAGGTACACTAATATACTCTGCCTACGGGTACACTGATATGCCCGGTCAAAGGACTGAGGTTCGGAATACATAGGTGATGCAACAGTGGTTGGCCCTGAATACATTTCCGACTAAACTGAGTTATGTGTTACTATAATATTGCATTATCTAGTACTTGACATATTTATTTATCGCATCTTCTATGAATGATTGTATATTACTACTAATATTTTTTTTAAATCTCACCCATTCCATTATTTAAAAATAATCTAGCAGAAGCTAGTGGCTCAAAGGGTAAAGTGGGGAATACCGGCGTTTGAAGGTTTCCGGAGCAAACAGAGAATCTGCAGGTTTAGTTAGTTCATTTTGATGATTTTGAGCAAGTTTGTAAATATGTTTCAAACTCTACGGGGAACTCCGATATTATAAACAAGTATTTCTTATCAGTATATTTGTACTATTTTCTATATGCCTGTAGAACTATGGCTTTATCACTCTAGCAAATATCACCCAAGGCATCTACATCTCATGACCAGCCGGTAAAATTTAGTTTTACTTCAGTTTGATTATAAGCGATTCAGTAGATTACCAAAATGATGAAAAAAGAAATGCAATTGATTCTTCAGTCTGCACAATTGATAAGCACAGTGCAGCTTATCTTGAGTCAGCAAGGAGCATTATGCACTGGGAAAGCACCCGTACAGATGTTAGGGTGTCTATTTTGATGCTGGACATCCATGACTTTAGATGCTCAAGTCTTTATTCTTCATTCTTATGATATTTCTTGTTTTTTTGGTCCTTAAACATTAAGCTATTATTGTAGTGTATGCGGGTCATAATGTATATATTCATGCATAGGTTTTATGTTCAACTTGGAAGGATCATGGCACGACTGTCTTCTCTGGTGGTTGTGATAACCAAGTGAAGATGTGGCCTCTGCTGTCTGGAGGCCAACCAATGACTGTTGCTATGCATGATGCGCCAATCAAAGAAGTAGCTTGGATTCCTGAGATGTGCCTATTAGTAACTGGAAGATGGGACAAGACTTTGAAGTAAGGCATTATCATTTTCTATCCCATTCCGTGTGTGTGTTGTTTCTTTTTGTTTTTTTTCCACAGATAGTAGTTTGACATTCCATAGTCTACCTCTTATAGCAGTATTTATCAATGTGGATTACAGACTGAGCTGCATGTTTCGACATTCTGAATGTTTACAACCCTTTGCCAGTCCAAATTTTAATTTATCATATGCATGATAATGATGTCATCAAAGTCAGATATGACAATCATGAATATGACAGTTGTTACTGTCATTGAACGTTCAACTTTTTGTTTATGTATCATTAGTCGCAATATTTATTATTCATATCTATTCCATGTTTGGTCTTGTTCATAATGATTCTTTGACATCTAGCTCTTCATGGTTATGCATGATCTTGTGCACCTGTGATTTCCACATGAGATATTTTCCTAGCTTTTACCAGGTACTGGGATACTAGGCAGCCAAATCCAGTGCACACACAACAACTCCCAGAACGATATTATGCAATGACATGTACAGTGAGACATCCTCTGATGGTTTTTGGCACCGCTGATAGAAATCTACTCGTTTACAACTTGCAAAATCCTCAGGTATTTTATGCTTCTCTTGAGTGCATTCTACATAATGATGAGACTATAAATTTCATACTAGATAAGAAGTTGGTATGCAGATTTATTTTGATAAGACAGGAATGGTGAGCATGAGAAATAATTTGAACGAATAGAAAGAGAAGAAACTGATAAACAATGAAAAGAAGATAAAAACCAATGGAATGGAAGCTCTCTGCTCTCTCTACATCAGTAATGAATACCTGTTAAATAGGCCACGAGGCCTCACAAATTATGCATATCGGTCCTGCAGACTTATATTTGACTGTGTAACCATTCCTTTAGGTCAAGATGGATCAATTAAAGAAAGCAATACATCTTCACAGAGTGTTTCCCTTCTTCATCTTGATTAAAAAACCCATAAATTAACTGCCAAAAACTCAAGCATGGACAAACTTGTATCTTGCTAGCTTGTGAAGTTAGGCTTACATCCCTGATTTGCTAAACCAACGAGTTGGTTGTCACAAGGCTGGGGGAATGTTGTAGGTGTGCAGTTCTCCCTTTGTTTGTTAGATATCATGGTATTACACCAATCTTTGTCTTCTGGCTTGTGATAAAATTTTGATACCAACTCTTAGAAAGGCTTACTTCTGAATTTTCTCTTAAAAAAATAAAAAAAGAATAGAGATCTGAAAACTTTCTTTAAAGCTTCTTAGTGCATGTAACATTTCCTGCAAATATCTGATGTCCTTTTGGTCTATAACTAACACTTGGGCTTGATTATCCCCTAACAAATATAGCCAGTATAACCATTAGGTAGTTTATTGAGTAATTAGCTCTAAATTGAGATTGGTATCTCTTTGTTTGAAGACTTGCATAATAGAATAATAAATCTTCATTAATCTTATGCTTTGTTCGTTTCATAATAAGATGACCAAATGCCTCTGTAGTTGATAATTCAGCCACTTCAAGGGGATAGGGACTTGGAAGTAAAGCCTTTATAAATCTGATATTCTCAAAAATCCCAGTCTGTTGATGTTTATTACTCAGTTTGACGTTTCATGGTGTCCATGAGCAGGCCTTATAGTCCTATTGTTTGTTTTCTTGCCCCAAATGTATTTACTATCTGTTCATTTGCAACAGGTTGAAGTTGAATTCAAGAAAATTATTTCACCCTTGAAGTATTAGACGAGGTGCCTTGCTGCATTTCCTGATCAACAAGGTTTCTTGGTAAACTTTTCATACATTTCTGTGGCTCCTTTCAATATCTTGGAAGACTTATTTTCAGTTCTCTTTTCATTTTTTTCCCATTCAGGATCTATTGAAAAACTGAAAGTTTCTTAAATATTTCACATATTTTATTCGAAGATGTGCTAAATTTACAACTCCGTTGCCAATAATTAGGCAGCCATGAACTATAGGACAGGGGCCAAAAGGTAAATTAAACACCTATACTAAGAATGAAGACATAAAAGCCAATTGAAAAATCAGAGTTATGTATCCTAAGTAAGGAAACTATCCATTGATTGATTGGGACTGAACTTGAATCTGATGATATGGCCAATGTAGGTTGGATCAATCGAAGGGAGGGTCGGGGTGTCTCAGTTGGATGATAGCCAACAGAGTAAAAACTTTACTTTCAAATGCCACAGAGAGGGCAATGAGATATACTCAATTAACTCTTTAAATTTCCATCCTGTAAGATTTTGCTTTTCTTTATTTTCTTCATTATACTCCTAAGTTGATTATCAATAAACAACAATATGCATGCCGAATTGTCATTTGAGTCCTTTAAATGGTGAAATTGCATTATTATCTTCCCATTTTAGTTTGAAACATCCATCTGTGCTCCAAAGGGAAGTGTTGAACACCACTCTATGCTTCAATACATGCAAGGGGAAGGAGGTGTCCTTTAAAATATGTGCATTTCTTTTCAACCAAACTACCTCTAAGTTTCACAGATTACACTTCACCAAAGTTTCTCTCTTTTTGTCATCAATCTCTTCATAGGAATCAGAAAAAATCTTCTCTGAAGTTCCTGGACGAACATCTCTGCTAGTCAAGAACTCCTGACATGATTTGACAAACCAACCAACTAATGATCCACATATCTAACATGAATTTTGGACTTTCATGTGAGGCATGTATTGCAGGATTGGCATCCCATTTATTGGGCTCGGGTGTGTACTTTGAGTGATAATTTTGATGCCTGAATAGACTTTTGCTCCTTCTAGTTTTAGAGAAGTTTCAATTTGGCCCCCTGATTCAGAACCGAGTAATATTACCCTCCTAGTTTCCTCAATTCCAATAAAATCCCCGTCTCAAATCTGTTATACACTTGACTGCCAAAGCTGACCTGCTTATCAATTTACATACTAAAGCAGGCTTCATCTCCTATCTTTCCCACGAGCAGTCCAGATAGGCAGCTTGTTTAAGACTCATCAGCTCGCTAAAAGAGAACCTGACTTAGATCTGTGTTCCACATCCACATGAGCCTGGTAATATTCGGATGAAGGATGCTTACCTTATTCCCTCACCTCATCATCTTCCATCAAAGTTCCAATTCGTTTAAATGGTGTGGTTTCCCTTATTCTTATGGACTGCACAGTCATCAAGGCTAAAATATCATTTTCTTTGTATGTTTTCAGAAAACATACACATTTGATTCGTGCAATTTCTCCATGTATAGTTGAAGGATTAGAAGGTAAAGACAAATGACATCAAAATCATTTTTCTGATTGAGAACTTTCTTCTATCATTGCTTTGTAATGCTCTATGGACTATTTTAATTTGTGCTTTGGTCCTTGGTTTTTTATTGAAGCATTCCCCTTGAATGAATTGGGTTTTGAAAGTGATTGAAAACCTGAGTTTGCATAGTGAAAATCAGTAGACTTCTCCAAATTGTGGGTTAGGATGATTTCATGTATGCTTGTTGGAGCTTCTTCCAATCTGACAGATTGGTTCAAGATCTTTGCGAGTGAAATCTGAACAAGTCCCCCATGTGAACTGCCATATGGTTGAACATTTTTAGAAAATAAGAGGATAATGTTGATTTTAAAATAGGAGAACTGAATTGAAATTTGTCGAAAATCAAACAAACTTAAGTGTATTATATCTCAGTTTTTACAGTCTGCAAATAAAAAATTTGACCTATTCATCTTTGTTTTGTGGAGTTCAATTTCTTGATAATTACCTTCTGTGTCATGTGATTTGGATTTTCCGCAAACGTTCATACTTAGTTTTTAAAAAATGAGTCTTGAGAATATTTCACTCACGAACTATTCCTATTAGTTTGTGAGGTGATTTCTATTAAAAATAGCATATGAGAATTGTCATATAGGTAATATGAGTAATGGTATGATAAATTAGGAATTTAGTTTCTCTTTCATAAGACTTCTATCTTTCTCTCTCACTATTATCCTAGTTAAGTTCTCTAATAGATATATGTGAGATAGCACATAAAATAGAAATAACGATGATATATTTGACTTGCTCATCTATATTTAGAATTTCTGTTGATCAAGTTAAGATTTTTGTTTCTTCATCTTCAGCATTATATGGTTTTGGAATTTTCTCATAGATTTGTATGTTTTATATTTTTTGACAAATATCTAGCAGATTTCAACTAGGAGCAGTGGGACTATCAAAATTTTAAGGATGGACTATTTTTCATAAGGAGCTCAATCATTTATTCTTTTGTTCTTTTCAAACTTCTTCCTTAAATTTTTTGTCTACTTATAAGGCCAATACTTCAATCAGTAATAGACATGCTAGATATCATTAATAAAGCTTATCCATCTCAAACTTTAGCATTACAAATGTATTATTATTTGTTAATTATTGCATTTGTTACAGGTACATCACACATTTGCAATTGCGGGTTCTGATGGTGCTTTTAACTTTTGGGACAAGGATATTAAACAGAGGCTAAAGGTTCTTTTGATGCTTTCATTAATTTTCAATTAGCGAACATTTTTCCTGTAATCAAATGCATGACCTGATATGGATATTGTTGGACTTTGGGTCCAAGTCCGCCCTTGATGGGCCGGACTATTTGATAAAGAAATAAGTAGCCTAATCAAAATAAGAATAAAATCAGCATAAGATGCAGATTTGGGAATATTTCAGCAATAATTATGGATTTGTTAAAAGAGGAACAAATCACCATAATTAGGGAATTAATTGAGAGACAATTAATTACTGTCTTGGAGGGCAAGTAGGAGTGCACACGTTTCCTAATTAGTGGCCTCCATAAACCACTATAAATAGGGTGTGCCTCCTCAATTGCAACTTACCCCGCCATTGAGTTTTCTGGCAATTCCCTTCTCTCCTACCATCTTTCTGGTTCTGGTGATCTGCTGTGCAAATCACAATTAGGCTCTAGTAGTCTAATAATTGTGTGGGCACGAGTATGGAGTATTGGAGCCTTGACCCGGATCCGAACATGGATTCGTCCAAGTACGCCTGATCTCCCTTTTAGTTAATATTTATTTCCTACATTGGCATCAGAGCCATTTGATCCTTGAGGCTGTGATTTATTCTATGTGAATAATAATGTGATATAATTTGTTTATATCTCTCCATCATATTTTCCGCTGTGCTACTGAATTTTTTCAAGCTTTATATTTGTAGCCTCTATTGCTTGAAATTTTTGTTCTGCATGTTCTCATATGATCATATGATTTTATCATTTGTTGATAATTTTTCATAAATCCAAAACGTTTAACATGTACATATATATTTAAGCCTCACGCATGTACATATATATATATTTTTTGTTTTTGCTTTTGCTATGTATATATGCGTGTCTGTGTGCGACCAAAGATGTGTTCGGTTTTGCTTTTGTTTCTGTGTGATTGCGTTCTCTGCTCCTCTGACCATAATATACATATGCGCATATATATATTTATATATATTATGGCACAAAATTCCTTCACCTTCTCCTCTCTTCTTCGATTTCTTAAAGTTGCGTTTTTGGAACCTATGTGGAACCAAAAAACAAGACACTTTTAACTCTCAAAAGGTAGATAAGCTTTTGAAACCCAAAGGACACACATCCACGTCGGTTTACGTAGTGCTGTCAATGTCGAGAAAAATGGGGTGTTAGAAACTCGTTGTTTTTGCCCAAAGTAAGGACATGGATGTGTAGAGCTCAAAGACACGATTCCAACAATGCTTAGAAAGCGTCAAACGGAGTCCGGATGAGGGAGAAACAAAGGAAAGAAGTTCGCGGGTCGTTAGTCGCCGCCGCAAATTTACTCACGATTTGATCAATGAAATAGAGGTTTTAAGATCAAATAAATACCGTGGATTTGTAGTTCGCTGAACTATGATTCCAACGATACCAAGAACACGAAAAACGAAGCTAAAACGAGGGAGATATGGCCTCCCAAAGTTGGCGGGTCTCAATGACCCGTCGGAGCTCCAACCGGGTCGGGTTGACCCGGCTGGAGGTTGAAGACGATGACGTGGCAGTCAACGCCACATCATCTGTCAACCGATGACACGTGGCACCAATGAGGGGTCGCCACGTCAACGACAAACGCCGCGTCAGTGCTGGCGGGTCACGGTTGACCGGTCAACAGTCAACAGTCATCCGTTGACTGTTGACCAAAAAAAAAAGGTGACACATGGCGCGTGGGGCCCACTGGGTTCTCCGTTTGACACGTGGCAAGCACCGTCGGAGAGAGGACGGCGCGTGGAGTCTTGGGAGCCGGCTCGTGTTGCCGGCTGACTGCCGCAAGGCGGCGCGTGGAGGTCACGCGCCACCGGGGAGAGTGGCCGACGCTGGAATTTTCCAATTTTTCAGGATTTTTCCATCCAGACACCTTCTAGGGGCGCGTGAGAGCACGTGGGACCTCTAATTGAGACGTGGTTGGTTCCTTAAAATCCCTAAATTCGAGAGCTTCAATTTGATATATAATTTGCATATATGTGAAGCACGTTTGGATATGATTTGAGTCAAAAAGGTGCTTATGTGCACTTAGAGGGTCCCAAAAAGCATTGGAATTGAATCAATGATGGTTCTATTATTTTTTGGGATATGTTGGCTTATTTTTTTTTAAGAGTTTTTTCAGTTGCAACATAAGGTTAAATACTGAAAGATTCTTTAAAAGTAAGGGATTATTCAAATGAGTTTTTGAATGTAAAATCCTATCCAACCTTGACTCAAAGTCTTAGAGATAAAAACCTGAAAACTTGCAGCAACTTAAAATTATTCAATGATTATTGAATAATAATAAGTATTCCCATGCTTCTAACCACATTGTTCCACTTGGATTGAAGCAATGACTTCTAAAAGTTAACCTTTTTATCACATATGTTGTGACAAAGGATAAGACAGATAGAGGTGTGAGAATTATCTCATCAAGTGGGAGGTATGCTGCAAATACATCCAAATGAGTGGATGTGGACATGGCAAAGAGGAGCTTGACATTGTAGCCAGACGCTACATAAGTTAATATGGTCAGAAGGGCCTATGAGAAGGAGAACCTAGTTAAGAGACAACGATATGAGGCTTAAACTTTTGAATGTTCTTGTTTTTCCATTGAATTTAAGATTAAATTCTCTGTTTGTTTTTAGAATTGAATTCAGTATATTCTCTTCTTGTTTTCTTGAACATTCATGCTAGTTAGATGATATTGTGTTATTATCTTGTTAATATAACTGCTCTTTGATTGAGTGGGAGTTTTCTGGAATGCGTCTAGAAATCCAAAGGGGAAAGTGTTCAAATGAAGACTGTGGTTAAAAGGGTGATAAGCTAACTAGTATGATTGGGATGGGAGTCAACATAGTTGTCTCCTGAACATGAAACTAGTGAACTTGTTATCTAATTATCCTTTGTCTTATTTGAACAACTAAGATTTGTATACCATAATCGTCTAAGTGACCAATTATGACCAAGTCTATTTGACTGAGCTTATAAAGACAAGCTCAATAGAGATATCTGTGGAGTTAGAAACTCTCAAATCTCTTTCATTCAAGAAGAATGAGATGTCAGGGACATCCTACCAACTAGTCTTCAGTATTTAGAGGCTGAAGCAACTGAAGGATACAAAAGGTTTATGCTATCAAGCATAGAAAGAATAACATTACTCAAACTTATGATGGTACGAGCAATGTAACCTTATCCAAGCTGTATGGATAGTGTTGGAAGATAGTGAAATAGGTGATCTTCTTCCATAAAGTTAAAACTAAGTCAAGTTTTAACATAGTGTACTAAGTCCTAACATGTTGTTTAGGAAACACTTGAGGCAAATGTCAAACTAAGAAGTTGAGACAAACTAAATGCCAAGTTCTTTCTAACAAACAACAAGTGTATGTTGTGATAAGACATCTCCCAGTGAGTGGGAGGAAGCTATGTCTCCCAGTGAGTGGGAGTGAGCCATGTCTTCCGATGAGTGGGCATATACAAAAGTACAAATTGCCCCTGATATGCATATTGTAAACCTTCAGCAATGTGATTCACCACATTGAACTTAAGTGTGAAAGACTGAAGGATTCAAGATATATCAGTCAGACGAACTTAGCTAAAGAGTGGGAGGATTCATCCTCCATGCCTAAGGGCAAGGAACCTATGAGGTAAACTTGATCTAGAGGAGGTCAAATGGTTTCTGCAAAAGATGAAATGCTACATTGATAAACCTTTAAAGGTTGTAAAAGTAGCAATCCACATGAGTTGTGGATATTTCAGAGAAGCATATGGCTTCATGTCAAATGCAAAGCAACAAAGAGCTAGAATCAAGGGATTGGAACTTGCACGTTAACTCTGCATAGATAAACCGCCCTGATTCACTCCATGCAATTGTAATTGACAGAATCACATCTTTGCTATCCCTTTAGTTAAGGATTAATGGGACTATGATTCTCAAATCCTTTGTTGGATTTTGATGTTTCTTTTCTAGGGATAAAATATTCCACTTCTTGCCACATGTACACCTTGATCAAAGGGAATGATCAAACTAGCAAAAGAGTATTTGCTAAACAACATGTGCTAAAGGGTTAATACCCTTATGAATAAGTTCAGAACTCATTCTACCTGGCAAGAAAGACAAAGAAACATTTTTGAGAAAATCCACTGCAATTGGCAAATTATGACATTGGTGAACCAATAAACGTGAGGGCAAAACACAAACAGCTTGGTGTTTCATTGACGTTGTGGACGTTTAGTCGAAATACAGTAATATTTACTTGATTTTTGGCAAGTGTGAAGCTGTTAGATAATGGTTGATCTAGTCAGGAATCAGTGAAACTGAAAGGATAAGACCTTTTGAACTAACAAGGGTTAAAGACACCCATGTGCTTAGTTTAGGCTGTTTTGTGTACAAGAAAGACATTGTTAGGCAACTATCAATACCTAGAACCCTTCAACATAATAAAGTTGTTGAAATGGAGAGATAAACCTCTCCTTGATTTGGTTATGAACATAATGGCACCAATGAGGTTATCAGCCATATGTTGGTCGGTGGACTCATAGCTATTATATTCACACTTAATCAAATGCCCTCTATGTCAGTCACGACCTTACCCTATGAATCGTGGATGGGCCTTAGATTAGGGCCAAGTTCGTTAAGACCATAAGGGTCATCAACTTTATATTCACACTTCTTCCTATGAGTAAGGAAGATTAGGGCTAAGGTATACAAAGTATCTCTTTGTGAGATGACATGAGAATTAGACATGGCATGTCTTCATTAGTGAAAATGATGGCGGTTCAGTGACTGAGAGAAAACCGTGGGACACAACGTTCATAAAAACCAAGATTTCTTAGCAGGAAATGAGCATTAATCATAATAAATCTCTTCAAGAGGTTCATAAGTGACAAGGAATAACCAAGTGTTCCTAAGTTCACTGATCCGAGTGGGAGGATTGAGACCATTTTCATAATGAAAGAGGTAAGAGGTAAGTTATGAGAGAATTACCTCACTCATACATAGGAAAAGAATCCTATGAAATCCACCTCGGAGCAAATTATCATCTAGCGAATGACTATAAGGGATAGATTCCCTAATAGATTGAATGCTCTCTTCATCATTTAGAAGGTGATGATAACTACCTATAAGTGTCTGAAAGACACTAGAAGGACCTGCTAAGATGAATTGCAAAGTGTCATGCAAGAGGATTTGGATTCCTTTTAAGCCAAATACGTGTTTGGGTAATTTGTCACCTAGCCAAGAGACGATTGGGAACAAGTAGGTTCTCAAATCTATTGGGGGCATGTAGAACCTAAAACATTTAGTGGCTAAGGGGTAATACAATGGAAAGTTGTCCATTGTGTGTCTTAACTCTGAACTTTGACTATGACAACAAGCTTAGTCTTGAAAATTGCATCAAGATGATGTAAAGACCACCTTCCAATTTGGAATTTTGGAAATTGGATGATAAACTCTACATGAAGCAGCTTAAGGGCTTCGTAGAAACAATCACCCAAATAGTAGTATATGAGGTTTTTCACAAGGTGAAAGCCTTACCAACTTCGAAATAATCGAAGAACACTACATAAGTCCCAAATGGTCTAGAGATGATTCTTTGTGAAGTCATCCTTTGTCAAATGACATATGAAACAAGTGTCAAGGGAGTCAAAGGAATAAAGGATCAGAGAATCCTTAAATTCTGAGTTGAGAAAGTCATGGGTTGAACAAATATCTTGATTGACAAGATAAACGGAATTACACAAGAAAGATACAGTCTTTTCCACCTAAGACATGTACAAGTGTAATCCTTAGACATCTTAGGATGTCAAAATGCAAACCCATGGACACCCCTGAAGTCAAGGGCATAAACCTAAAGAGGTTACATGTCCTATGAGGAATCCAACATAAGAAAGGTGGATAGAGTCCCATGTGAGACTATAGTTGGTAATGTAAATGTACATATTGGTGTACATAAGACCAAATGTCTTTTGGTCAGACTTGGAAGTTGTTTTTTGGTCCTGCTGTGAAATGGGTTATGAGATTAACCATGGATTAAGTTGTCAAGACAACAACTTTCCTTTTTTTTGAAAGGATACTCCAATACAAGACCTAGGCAAATGGTGATGGAGTAAGGAAATATACATAGTATTTTTTCCTGTTATCCATGGAAATAGAACGCAGGGCGTGTTCTGCCATCATTCAAAGTGCCATATGGCTAAAGTAATTCCTATAAGAGATTGGGAATGAATGGTGGATAGAAGGATCCAAACGATAACATCTTATGATGAGGATCCTAAGTATCACAGCAAGGCGAAACATACCTTTTTGATACATCTCTATGAGAGATATGCTTTCAAAGAGGGAAAGCGATAGTTCAATGACCTTCTACTGACAGAATGTTGGTAGATCCCCTTATTGAGCCCATGGCTTGATTTTCATTGAGTTAGTGAAAATCTAGGGGCGTAAATAAAATATAAGGTCGTGAACTTCTTTTATATGAAGATAAAAGAAATGGTATGTATGTTATGAGCAAATACATAAAGGTATACAGTTTTGTATGTCGTACAGGTCAAAAGAGGTTGGTTCACTCACACGAACAACCGTCTTCCCATGTTTTTACGGGGGCATGGGAAGGTAAGACTAGCAAATGATCACCATAAGATGGTTGAGAAGAATCTTTGCGTTTGAGTCGCCTCAGTTAGACCGAGATGAGATCCACATGTGTGCACATACACAGAAAATGGATCGAAGCATGAATATAGACCTGTAGCCAGGCAAAGAACTCTTTTTCACAAATGAGATTGAAAAAGAGATATTGTGAAAAAGAAAGTTCTGGTTCGAATGTTGAGTATATTTTAGAACTAATGTCTGTACGGTGAAAGATAAAGAAATCGACGTACACCTCAAACCATTCACTGTAGCATGCAATTCATAATGCATGTGCTTGAGAGTTAAATTGCAACACGGGATGTGGGTGAAAGATCCCTAGTTCACCATAGTGTGAGTCCCAGGAAGGAAGAATACTTCCACGATGCCCTTAAGACTTAGGCGGCATCATGAAAGCTTTGTTTGGTGACAGCTACTTTAGCTGAAGCTCCATGATCACACTCGATTCGGTCAGACGAGTGAAAACTAGGAAAGCGACCAAGTCAAGATGGATTGATGTTTAGTCAAAAAGGAAGATTTACTCCTAGATACATAAGATGTGCTAGTATCTGTGGTCGACCCCTTACTAGCTCTATGTGTAGCTAGTAAGTGCGGATACTATGTGCGTGGAAGGCAATCTGAGTTAATTAACATATTAACTCGAGAGGGATTAGATATGCCATGAGTAATATGTATGGGAGAATCTGGGGCATATGAGGCGATGAACATATAGCTTACGGTTATATATAAAGGGTGTCCTTGGATGCTGGTCCGATATAAAGGATTTCTAGTATCACAAGCACCAAATCTGAAAGACATTTTTGCCCACGCTGTCACGGCAGACGCCAAGTATGAAACAAGAAAGAGTAATGCACGCAGGATGGGAAGCCCATCAAGTGCGAGTGGGAGATGTTGGACTTTGGGTCCAAGTCCACCCTTGATGGGCCAGACTATTTGATTAGGAAATAAGTAGCCTAATCAAAATAAGAATAAAATCAGCATAAGATGCAGATTTGGGAATATTTCAGCAATAATTATGGATTTGTTAAAAGAGGAACAAATTACCATAATTAGGGAATTAATTGAGAGACAATTAATTACTGTCTTGGAAGGTAAGTAGGAGTGCACACGTTTCCTAATTAGTGGCCTCCATAAACCACTATAAATAGGGTGTGCCTCCTCAATTGCAACTTACCCCGCCATTGAGTTTTCTGGCAATTCCCTTCTCTCCTACTATCTTTCTGGTTCTGGTGATCTGTTGTGCAAATCACAATTAGGCTCTAGTAGTCTAATAATTGTGTGGACACGAGTATGGAGTATTGGAGCCTTGACCCGGATCCGAATATGGATTCGTCCAGGTATGCCTGATCTCCCTTTTAGTTAATATTTATTTCCTACAGATATAATAAAGGAAACCTGTTTGCTCTTCAGATCTTCTCCTCCAGTCTTCAGCATAATCTTTGATTCCATATATATTGCAGTGGTCGTTTTGGTTTAATCAAGTGTCCAAAATGCTTTTCCAATTTTCATGCAAGCTTTTCTAATTTCAGGCCATGTTAAGGTGCAGCCAACCTATTCCTTGCAGTACCTTCAACAATGATGGTTCAATCTTTGCTTACTCGGTACATCCTGTTTCTTCACAAGTTTGCAGCTCTATGAAATAAATTTTTGCATCCTCTCTATCACGCAAAACAGCGTTCCTCCTTTGATTTATATATCTGCTTGTGTTGTTTTTTTGGGCCTTTCAATTAGTTATGAGAGTGCCTTGAAAAGCTCCTCTACACATTTTTTTTTTCTTTGAGGGGCGGGGGGCGTGTGTGCTATAATGCAAGAGAATCATCTCGTGTGGAATTTTGGAATTGAGATGGGAAAAGAAACAGATACATGTAGGCATTTCACTGAAAAAAAATGTAGGAAATACAAGTTATACATTTTAGAGAAACTGGTTAAGTGTCACAAGAAGCTGTAAATGATGTGTTTATATCCCTGTTTTGCTATGATTGAGAAATTGTGGATTTGTGTAGTTCACTCACAAGTTTTGCTATTGCAGAAGAAAAATCTTAATGAATCTTGTTAAACCTCGTGCGAATGACATATGTTCATATTTTTGTTTATAGGTCTGCTATGACTGGAGCAAAGGGGCTGAAAATCATAATCCTGCAACAGCAAAGACTTACATTTTCCTGCATTTGCCCCAGGTATCCGATTTGGTTGTTAAAAAAGAATGTTCTTTAATATCTTTTGGCGACATGCAAATATGATATGCTTCTTGTACAATATATGCAGGAATCTGAGGTTAAGGGCAAGCCTCGAATTGGAACTACTGGTAGAAAGTAGTTTGTAATCTTCTACGCACATAGATGTATTATACTGGCGTAGAATGGGCAACATGGTCCTGACTTTCTCTTTACTCTCTGTTCTTGTTATATATATCACGAAAAAATAGACGCATGACAATTTATGACAAAGGAAGCACCACATTTTTTTAAAAATTTTTCTCCAAACAACGCATCATGTTACTCTGTGAAGATCTGAATCGTATTGGTTAGTAGTTTGGTAGTTTGATGATTATTAGGGATGGTTCTAGTTTCTATGGTGGAAGGTATCTGTAAGTAATTAGGCTGTGATTGCTTTACATTGGGAATGCAGAATTGCAACACATTTTACACTTTGAGGTGTATTCATATATGTAATTTCATTGATAGTTGAAGTGATTTTATCACAATTAGTTTATCCTTTGTTATTAACTAGCAGCGCAATACGCGGGCACTTATTGTAAAAGTCAAATAATTTTTTATTATTTACATTTGTAATATATAAATATAAGACAATATTTATTTTTTATCAGGTGTAGAGAAGAATGGTATATTTGAACACTTTATTTCATATTAATATATACGAATGGTAGAAGTTTTATAAATATATTCTTTTGCCTTTTAGCGGATGACAATTAAAAATTCATAATATTTTTATGGTTAGGGTGTAATTTTAGTAATCAAGTTTTTTTTTTCCAGGAGTGTCTGACATAATTAAGGTTTTGAATAGTATAAAAGGAAAACTAATATTTTAAGAATGGTGTAATTTTAACAATTCCAGTAAATTGGTCTAAACATCTGTCTGTGATAAAATTGGAAGGAAAACAAAACATAAAAAATGAGATGGATGTTTAGATCAATTTAATATAATTGTTCAAATTACTCTTTTTAGAATATTGTGTCTACTTTTATAACCTTTAAAACTCAATTGTACCATATCATTTTCATAAAACACTTTGTTACTAAAATTGCACCTTAACTCTATTTTTTTATAAAAATTAATTTATCTTCCTAGAAAGACTTGGCCTCTGCAGTCATTCGGTGATAACTAACCAAAGGTATCCTCCACCATTATGTGATATTACTATTATGCCCTGCCATTTCTTTCTTCCCCACTATTGCAACCTTCGTAATAGCGGAGGAGAATCGTGCTCTGCTTCAGAGTACCTGGACGTAAGAAATATAATCCAAAAAGCTGAAATAATGACTTATTTGGAGTTTCATGGAACAACTGTGCTGTAGTGTTCATCTCACATTTGGCAGTTTCATGTTGGTTTTCATTATAAAAAAACTTACAAAAACCAAAGACTTTAACATATTGACGATGTCCATTTTGCCCATTTTCAAATGACTTTGACGTGTAAACAATTTCTTTCAAATCGATGATAAGCTTTTTCCATTTTCAATATTATTGCTCTATATAAAGAATCTATGGGTACTCATTTGGTGATAACCTTTTTTTTTCGCAACAATTGAAATAAAGATGGGAGTGAAAGTGGTATTTTTATTATTAATTATTTGCTATAACTTGTTTCCATGTTAATGGTGCCATGAAAGAAGAGGAGAAACGTGCTCTGTTTCAGAGTAAATGGTGGAATTTTAGCAATAATTTTTCCAACTTCTCAGACCCTTGTGACTGGGAAGAGATACATTGCAATGACTTTGGAAGCGTTATTCAAATGAATCAACCAAAGATCACTTCCCAACAACCTCAACTAGCAGATCTCAACCTTACCGCATTTCGCAATATAAAATATTTGGTACTCTCTCAAATGGGTTTGATGGATACCATTCCACGTCAGATAGGATCTCTTCATGATGTCAACTATCTGGACTTGTCTTATTACAATCTTACCAGTGAGTTACGTATCTTTCACTCTTACCTTACAAATTTACTCAATTTCAAAATGGCATGTTTACCTTAACCTAATGGAATATGTTTAGATATTAGCTCTTCATTATCTTAGCTATCTAAACTTGTCTCATAACAACATTACAAGTGAGTTTGCCTTCCATCTTACTAAAGCTGTAAATTAAAAAATGGGTTAAGGTGCATCTAGTGTCTTAAAGTATTTTCTCGGGTGCATCTAAATCCTAAAGTATTTTTTAGTGTACTCAACACCCTATAATACTTTTGATGGTACAAAAAATATTTTTGATTGTCAGACGTACCTAAAGAAACTTCAAGGTGTTAAATCCTCCACAAAATACTTTTGGATGATGGACACACATGAGAAAATACTTCAATGTATTAGATACACCTTAATCCTTAAAAAATAATAAAGACATAATTATAAAAAGTAACAAGCATAAACAAGCTTTTGATGGTATTGGGAGAAACTTCGAAAGTGATGGTAAGCTTTTGTCATTTAAACACAACTATATAACCTTCCTATGTATAGGTCTGATGACAACTTCCATTAATTATTATTGCTCTCTCTAGCAAGACATATATTAGGGAGTTGATCTTAGTCCTAAATATGAGACATATTTTTTATAATGGTCAATTGTTTCCTAATTTACCCCAATTTATGCTCCCTTAACAATAATGAAGGATGAGAGGGAATTAAGGAAGATAACTAGGGTGTTTCGAAAAATACATGTCATATTAACTAACTTAACTAACTTCCTTAATTTAATTAAATGATGTACATATATTTGATATTAACGCTACTGCCATGACATCAAAGGAGAAGGATGCGCTGCTTGAGAGCAAATGGTGGAACATCAGTAATAGTGGCTCCAACTATCATTGTGAATATGGCTTGGCATCTCTTGCAATCTCTTAGGAAATGTAATTTCAATTGACCAACCAAAAATCCATTCACAAAATCCTCGGCTATCAGATCTCAACTTCACTACATTAGAAAAACTAGAAAGTTTGGATCTTCAAGGATTGGGGATAACAAGTATATATTACTCTGATTCAAATTGGAGCTCTTCATCCATTCATCAAAATTTACACATCTTACAATTATTTTACTTTCCTTCCTTCCTTGCCAACCTTACTTATATATAATTGCTCATTTTGACCAAAAATAAAAAAGCCACATAGTCGGACTCAGCTTTGGGTTTTATGAAAAATATCAAAGACCTATATTTATGCACAAATTTATTGACTACATTACTAGCATATTTAAATCTTCATAAAATGCGGTTGACAGGTATCGATTCTAACTCAAATAGGAGATCCTTAATATCTCTATTATGTAGACCTATCTTACAGCACCCTTATAGGTGTCTTACCTTCCACCCATACAAACCTTTTTTTAAATTGCTATATATGAGTAGAAAATATGTAGTTGGACTCAGATTCCTTTAACTTCTGGGTTTAATGTCAAATCTCAAGAGCTTATATTTATACCAAAATTTATTCACTGTAGGTGATATCCCTTCTTTGGTTTTCCATTTAACATACTTAAGATACTTTGATGTTTCTCAAAATCAACTAAGTGGTAGCGTGCCACAACAGCTTGAAAATTCCTATTTTCCTTTTAATCTTAATATCTTTCAAGATAATCTGGGTGTAAACATGCCCTACATTTTGAATGATTATATTGGATTTCATAGTGACTTTAGTCACAACAAATTCAAAGGAGTATTACCATCTAATACATGTAGTTTTCCCCTATTGTGCAGCATTAATTTAAGCTACAATAATATCACTAGTAGTATACCTAAAGAATTTGGTAGGTTGCACTACATCAACTTGTCATATAATCTTCTTAGCGCATGGCTATGTTCCAAGTTTAGTTTATAGATCTTTTGCTCTTGACATTTTTTATGGTAATAAGCAATTACTTGGTCTAGAGAAGATACATAATTCTTCAGAAGGTATTAAGTCTTTGTTGAAAGTCATTACTCCTTTGACAATTCTTGTCATCACATTTGTTGTGGGTTTCAACTTATTTGAATCTTTCAAAAAGAAAAAGAAATCCATAATTGAGACAAGAGAAGCGAAAAATGGGGATTTGTTTTCCATATGGAATTATGATGGAAAAATTGCATATGAAGATATCATTGGAGAAACAGAAGACTTTGACATCAAATATTGTATTGGAATTGGTGCATATGGAAGCATTTATAGAGCATAACTTCCTAGTAAAAAAATTGTAGCTTTGAAAAAACTTCATAGAAGAGAATATGGAAGCATGTCTTTTGCTAAGAGCTTTCACAACAAAGTGAAGATGTTAAGTGAAATTTAACATCTTTACTTCGTTGAAGATGCTAAGAGCTTTCACACCCCAAATTTTAGTCTCCAATATGCCGTGTAAGTACTTATGGAATTTAATAAAATGGAAGTGTAAATTTTGGAGGATGTGATTTTGTTGCTAGTGAAAATTCCTTGTGAGGCAGTGAGTTTGTCATATGATTTTGGATGACCAATTGAAGACTACAAATTATGACATTTTACAGGGTGAAATTAGACATCCTAAGCTTTAATTTGATAGGTCGTTTGAATCATTTGAAGCTACATACAAGGAGTTATGAATTTGTGAAGTTATCCCAGAAAAACTGCCTATTTCTTGGAGTAGCGTCCAAAGAATTTGATTCTGAGAATTTTCAGCTTCCAATTGACTAAAGGCTATATTTTTTTCTTGAAACTAGACTCAATAAGAGTTATATAGCCTTTAGAATCACTCCAATTCAATGTCTACAAATTAAGTTGTGATTTTTCAAAGTTTGGATGGAAAATCTGCCAGAATTGTCACAAATCCGAAAATGAAAGAAAATGTAATGGTAAATTTGTAATTTTGTCAATTCAATACAAAATTAATTATTTTCCAATTAATTGAATTTAATTTCAATTAATTAAGGAAAATAAAGGGGAAATATGTATTTGGAATATTTTGGTCAAATAAATGTGGATTTATGGAGAAATTGGAAAACATGTACAAATTGGACCAAGTTGTTACATAAATGTACATGTAATGAAGTTATATGTTATGAAGCCATTTGGTACATGAAAAGAGTGAGCTAGGCGTCATTTATCATGTACCAAGGAAGGGAAATATTAGTTGAATTACAGTTGGGCTTATAACATTAAGTTACATGTAGATAGGTTTTATGCCACAATAGTCAACTTTTTGGATTTATTGTATAATTAAATAATTAAGGGGAAAACATAAGATATTTTAAGCCATTTCCCTTCCTCTTTTCCCACCATTTCCATCAGCCATGACAAAGGGAAGAGAGAGAGAGAGAGCTTGTGTGATTTTAGAGAGGAGGAGCAAAAAATCCTAAGGTGAGTTGATTCCTTTAGTGATTTAGCTTCTAACTTGTGTAATCCTTCTCCTAAGCTTCATCTCTACATGATTCAAGGTGTTCTTGAAGCAAAATCTTAGGTTTTGTGGAGGCTTAAATTTTGGCTAGGAGAGAGAAAGCAAGGGAAAGTAAAGGTGACTCCACAAACCTTAAGTTGTTGTTGCTGTTGCTGTTGTTGTTGGTGTAATTGATGATTTTGTGGATGATTTCTGTGAATTATTAATTTGGGAAAATGCTAAGCCCTAATCGTTATGCTGCCCAAATCTAGTCTAAATTGTGTTTAGACTATAAATAAATAGTTAATCAAGAGGTTATGAGTAGAAAGGAGTAAGTCTGTGAAGTCAGAATGCAAAAACCCTAATTTTTTATGGAGAATCTCTAAGTTTCAGCCAGGTCAAGACCGGGGGGTTAATGCTGGATTTTTTATAATCTGATGGTTTCATTGTGTTTATGAGGGAAAATTAGGTAGGGTTACATTTGAACGCTTTTCAAGAAAAGCCCTAGAAAGCGTAATGACCAAAACGCCCTTAAAAACCCTAATTAGGGGCTACCAAGGGCAAAATGGTCACTTGGTAGTGATTTTGTGAAAACATAGGCCCGAAATGGATTCCTTGGATGAAAATAAGTCAGAATAGCCTGGGTCAAAATTTTAGCAAAAGTACAGTTGGATCGGGTACGGTAAGGCTGGGACTGGGTCCCAAGGGGCATTTTGGTAATTTTTCAATATAGACTAATATAAGCACCAAAAACACTTTGGAAACCTTTAAAGTGGTACACGAACAAGTTTTAACCTAATTATTGTACATTTGACATTTTAGGACCAAGCTGAGAGCCAAGGTGTTAGCACGCATATTGAGGAACACTTATCGAGTTGGAAACAGGTTTAAGGTAGTAACTTTATCCTTCATATACTATGTGAATATTTATATGCTTTGTATATGCTATCTTTTGTAATATGTATGATGCATAGTACCTACAGGTACACTGATGAATAGTGCTTACATGTACACTAAAATGCCCAGCTGTGGTACGGAAGGTGTAGGGGTTGCAACAGTGGTTGGCTCTGAACACATTTATGACTAAACTAAGTTATGTGTTAGTATAATATTGTATTATCTAGTATTTGACATATTTATTTATCGCACCTTTTACGAACGGTTATATGTTACTATTGAGATTCCTTGAAATCTCACCCTTTTTCATCAATAATAAAATTCCAGCAGGAGCTAGTGGCTTCAAGGGCAAGGCAGCAGATATAGGCAATTGAAAGGTGCAAATCCCAGGATTGGAGCAGTTGGGTTATATTAGTTAAATTTTTGAACATCTTGGACAATTGTATATATTTTATCAAACCCTGTGGGAAAACTCTTGTATGTAAATATGTACTTAATATTAGTATAAATGTACTATTTATGTATGCCTGTGGAACTGTGTCTTTATTACTCTGTGTATGTCAAATGTTAGTAGGTTTTGACAAAATTTGACATCCTAATATTATAATGCTCCACTGTTTTTGTTTGCATAACCAATGCATGTTTCTCATATACTAATATATGGAAAGATGAAGTCGTTTTTATGTCGTGCGTAATGAGGATGAAGCAAAAGAGTTGGATTGGAGTAATAGAGTAAATGCCATCAAATGAATAGCAAATGCTTTGTTCTATATGCATCATGATTGTGCACCTCCAATTATCCATCGAGACGTAACAAGTAGTAACGTATTGTTGAACTCAAAGATGGAGGCTTTCGTATCTGACTTTTGCATAGCTAGAATAATTGATCCAAATACATCTGATCATACTCTTCTAGTCGGTACTTATGATTATGTTGCTTCAGGTTAGCTTTTTCAACACTATACTACTTCTCTTATTGTGTTGTTTTTTTTACTTTTACTTAGCATGGAATACATACACAAATTCTTTGATTTTTGGTAAATTGTAGAGCTTGCATACACCTTAGTTGTGGTTGAAAGATGTGAAGTTTATAGTTTTGGAGTTGTGACTTTAGAAACAATCATGAAAAGACATACTATGTAACACCCCAAATTTTATTCACCAAGACTATATTGTGATTATTATATATGTTTAATAAAATGATGAATATTTAAGGCCAAAGGAATTAAATATTGAAAATGGAAAGGTGAACAGTGTTTTTAGTGAAGTCGCTTATGAGGCAGTTATTTTGTCATGTGGTTTTGGAAGAACAAATGATGAGCCAAACTTATGAAATTTTACAGGGTGAAAGTAAACATTCTAAGCTTTAATTTGATAGGTCATATGAATCAATTGAAGCTATGTACAAAGATTTATGAATTTTTGAAGTTAGTCCAGAAAATGTGGAAAGTCTCTGGAGCAGCGGCCAAAGATGGAAAATCTGGGAATGATTGGTCACAGTTTGTATTAGTCTTCTCACATTGGTGCATTATACAGGTGTGGAATGGGGAGCATGGTCTTGACTTTCTGTTTCATTTATTCATTTTATCTTCTAGTTGCACATATTACTAAGGTTTGGGTCCTCTCACGTGACATGATGGCTGGTCATGTGAACAGATAATAGATGACAAAGGAAGGCACCACATTTTATTTCTTTTTATCCACACAGCCCCATCATGCTACTGTGGGAGGCTCCAAATTGTATTGGTTAGGGCTTATTTGGATTATTGGTGGCAAAAGTGACCCCTTTATCCCAACTTTTAAAGTTGGAGTGAAAATCAATTAGTAGTGTAATGCGATTTGTATTTGAATATACTTTTATAAAAATAAAGTCAGTTCAACAAAAACTTGATACATTGAAAAATCAGTTTCAAAATATTTAAATATGAAAAAAAGCCAAAAAAACTAAAAGTTAAAATCTTAAAAAAGTTGCTTCAACTTTAAAGTAGACTTTTGACAATAAATCCATTACTCCCAAAGTCATGCCAAACATCATTTCTTCATCCAAATAGCTTTCTTGGGTCCTAACTGACTTTTAAAGCTTCATAATGCCTATTAGTTTGCTTGTTTTATGATGAGGGATGGTTTTAGTTTCTATGGGCAAAGGCATCTGTAGGTGGGCTGCGATTGCTTTACATTGAGATTGCAGAATTGTGACACATTTTGCTTTAAGATGTATATGTGTGTGTATTTCATTTATGTCTAAACTGATCAGAGGCTAAATGCAAAATAGCATCAGGGGAAGTTTTTGGTGAAAACCAAAATCCCAACTATGAATAAAAACAATACAAGGATTCAGAAAAATACAAAATAGGGGGAGGAACATTAATAGAAGAGAGGCTAATACAGTTAATCTAATTTGGTAGCGAAGGAAATGTATATTTTTACAATTTGATTTGTCATACGTCTTTTAGAAAATAATTACCTAAAAATGAAAAATAATAAGTTCTTTTTTGGAGTTTCACCGGACTCTATGTTGTTGTGTTCATCTCTTGTATTTCATATCCATTTTCACTTTACAAGCTTCAAACACTGAAGACTTTAACATTTAATATTGATGAAGAGTAATTAAGAATGATGTTTTAAATATTTGTTATCAAAATCCTATTTGAATATTTGATGAACGCGTTTGGACAAGTCTTTTAAGGAAGACAAAGACCATAACCGTAGTTGTAGAATTTTGAATCTTTGCTTGAATAGCAAGAGGCAAGTAACTTGATGCCTAAATGAATTATTTGTGGATGGTCATTAATATGTGACTGTGACTTATAAAGAAATTCCTACCTCGTCTTTCACGTTATTGATAATTCAATTTTTTGATCAATTATTGTAATTCAAATTTCACCACTTGAAAATATTAATTATTAAAAATTATTGAAAGAAGTCTAATTAAATCAACAGATTATAAGTACACGGACTAATGGCAATAATTGAGAAAACGTTAAACATCTAATAAAAATGAAAAAAAAATACAAAAACTTGGTTAAAATACATTAGATGAAACTATAAAAATTAATTTTCTCTTTCTTATAAGGCTTTGTATATATTTTAAAGTTTAGCTAAAACTGCTTAAAATTTTTAAAATTTCAAAATTACGTTAGATGATTTAGTCAGAAAAGAACACATCAGTGAAGTCCACACCTCCCATGTCACACGTTATGGACATGGTTATCCCCATTTGCCTTTGGGCATAGTCCAACGACTTTGACGTTGACAAACATCATCATCTTTTTTTTTTTTTTTTTATAATCTAATAATAATGCACAAGATATGTGATGATTAAATTATTTATTTAGATTCATTAATTTTTGTTTAAAAAAATCAACTAGCCTTATATTAAAGATTGGGGGGAGCGAGTATATTTGTTGAAGTTATATGCTAGCTTTTTTGAAAACATTTTTTAATTATTTGCATTAAAAATTACTTACCAAGAACAAAATTCCTTAATATGTTAGGTCAATAGGGAGAGTAATTTGAGAGGAAAAATATATTAAAATGTTAAAACAAACTCTTCTACGAACTTTTAGTTTTAGAATTGAGAGTAAATTTTTTCATAACAATTAATTAATCTTCCTATATATATGAACTATAAAGTCTCAGCCTCTGCACTCTCTTTTCCAATCACTTTGCATGAACCAACCAATGGCGCTCTCCAGTATTATGTGGACTCCTCCAACAATAAGCACTGTGATGATATTATTATTATGCCCTGCCATTAGTTTCTTCCCCAATATTGCTACCGCCATGAAAGCTGAGGAGAAGCTTGCTCTATTTCAAAGCAACTGGTGGAATGGCCACCACTTTTCAGAGGACCCTTGTGACTGGCGTGGCATATATTGCAACGGTTTCGGAAGCGTTACTTACATAACGAGAGATTATGAACTCATTTCAAAGCACCAGCCTCAGCTAGCAGATCTCAACTTCACTGCTTTTCCCAATCTTCATCGTTTGGATCTTAGAGAAACGGGATTGATTGGTAAAGTACCCTCTTCTCTATCAACCCTCACTTATTTGAAATTCTTGAATTTGATTAGTACTACTAATTAGTTGGAGCCATTGCTTGTTCAATTCTAAATTTGACAAAATTAGGACTTACATTGAGAATCCCATACTTTTCTATGGTAACTAGCTCTAGTTACTACCTCTTGTTCTTAATATAAAACTTAATTGACTAATTGAGAAAAATTAAAGAAGCTATATAAATTACTTTAAAGTATTTATATTTATTATTTTTCTCTAAAATAATTTATTTGAATTATAAATTGATATATAATCTAATGATATATATTATTATTTCAGAGAAATCATGTCACATATACTATAATGAAGTAATTTATTTCGTTTTCTTAATCTCTCCAAATTAATCAGTTGAGTTTTGTGTTAAGGATTGGAGGTGGTATAACATAACTAAGGGGGTGTACCACCTAGCTTATGCTTTTCTCCCTCAATTTGTCGCATTTATTTGATTGCTGCAATTGCATCTATGAAAGTATACCTAGAAGACTAGAAAGTTGTTATATTCCAAAGAAAATTGTAGCTCTTTTCCACATTACATTTTTAATGATAACGCAGATACATTTGGAGTAGAGAATTAGATCCCTGGTTCTTCTAAAATTCGTCTATTTGGTAAGAAACTGAAGGAAAAAAAAATAAAGTGAGAGAAGAGACTTGCATACTGGGGCGAATTCACGTTTGGATCCAGGTCAATGCTCCATAATTCAAACTTGATAATGATCAAGCAATTATTAGACTACTAGAGCCTAAATAGGATTGGCACAACATATCACCAGAATAAGAAAGATTGTAGAAGAAAAGAGATTGCCTGATAGCTCAATGGTAGGAATGAATCTCAACTGAGGGTGATACATCCTATTTATAGAGGTTTAGGGAGACTACCATTTCAGAAGTTATGTGCACTCTTACTTGCCCTCTGATTAATAATTAGAAAATTAATTCTTGATTAATTTTCTAATATAAAATTACTTGTTTCTCAATTAACAAATCCATAATTAATGTTGATTTATTTCTTCTTTGATAAAACTATTTGTTTCCTAATCAAATAGTCCGACCCATCAAAGGTAGACATGGACTCAAAGTCTAATAGAAAAAGCCACAACACATTTGTAAGTCAAATGATTGGTCTTGGCAGGTACCATTCCAACTCAAATTGGAACTCTTCATAATCTAATCCATCTATACTTGTCTAAAAACAATCTTAAAAGTGAGTTAAGTACTTTCTACTGTACCTCTTGCAAATACACTCAATTTAAAAATGTTGTACTTACGTCTATAATTTAGTAGAGCAAGTTAACCCTCAATTCTTATTCACTACTATAAAAAACACAAGCTACGGTGCTTAATTTAAAAAAAAACTATGGCAATTGGGAAGCGCCGTAGCTTCCATCGCCGTTAAAACAAGCTACGGTGCTTCTTGAATATATTGAAGCGCCATAGCTTGATTATTATTTTAAAAAAAAATAAATCGCTTCCTACGAGCTTCTCCAGGGAAGTGCCCTAGGAAGTCTTTATTTTTTAAAAAAAAAATTTATAACTTCCTACTGCACTTCCCTGGAGAAATGCCGTAGGAAGTCTTTTATTTTTTAAAAAAATAATTTTTCATTATTATTTTATTTTCCTGATGAAAGTCTCCATTTATAATCCAAAATCCACAGCAATTTACAATACAATCCACAGCAAAATGAAAAAATATAGCACATATTTTTTGCAATATTGCGTCTTCATGTATATGCATAAAAGAACTCTAGCATTGAAGTTGTTTAAACTTGAGCCATACATGTTACTTCTACGGAAGATTAAACTAAGTATTATTATATTTGTAAGTTCAAAGATTAAAAAACTTACAATGTATAAGAAGTCAAAGAAGATAGAGTATTGATACTTCAAATAAATACTTGAAAAAAAAATTATGAGCAAACATACACGATTCATGACAGATTTTAACTAAAAGAAAACGTGAATCAAATGTTGAGAAAAGAAAAACACTTACGGGCTAGGGAGCTTTTGAAGGAGGCCAAGACAAGAAAAAAAACACATAGGAGACAAAGCTTTCTACAGCAACGGAGTTCTGGGAAATGGAAGATCTAGAGAGAAAGCAGGAGGATGAAAATGAAAATGAAAATGGTGGATTATGGAAATTAAACTATAAGGTGGGAGAAGCTACGACGCTTTTTGTTAAAATGCTAAAGCTTCTCAATTTAAAAAAAAATACAGAAGCTATGGCACCTGAAAACCAAATGCCGTCCAAAATACTTAAAATATCAAGGCTTGAATATTCAAGGCACCATATGGTGTCTTGAAAATTCAGCACACCAAGGTGCCTTGAATTATCAAGGCAACTTCAAGGCGTGAGGTCACGCCTTGATTAAATGGTGCCTTAGCGAGTGCTTTCTTCTAAAGCGCCAGCTAAGGCTCTTTTATTAAAAAGAAAATTAAAATATTTTTTCTAGCCGGTGTTTTGATTTAAAGTGCTATATAAGGCCATATCTTGCACAACTCTTATTATGGAGCACCGTCTAAGGGCTTTTATTAAAAAAAATTTTAAATAACAGATTGCAAAAAAGCTACAGCATTTTTTATCGAAACGCCATAACTTCTTAATTTTTTTTTTAAAAATAACTTAAATATATTTAAGGCACCATATGGTGCCTTAAAATATCCAAAGCACCATGTGGTGCCCAAGGCACCACGTGGGTGCTTTGCATATTCAAGGCACTTGGTGCCTTGTAAAATAATAGAGTGCCTTAATTGGCTCTCTATAATAGAGCGCCAGCTAAGGCTTATTTGGCCTCCCCCGGCATTAGATTATAGAGCACCGGCTAAGGCCAGTTTTTGCTAGCACTTTATAATCAAGCGCCAGCTAAGGGCCAATTTTTTTTTTTTTTTGGAGAACTCAAGAATGAAACAGGTGATTTCTTTTTTGACTTACTATAGCATGAGATTCTAAATAATAATATCTTTTTGACTTATTCTCACCCTTATCCGGCACTTTATTTTTAAGCACCGGATAATTTTTTTTTTCAAATAAATAAAATGCTAAAAAATTAACCCAGCTACGAAGCTGTTTTGAGAAGGGTCGTAGCTTGGGCTTTCATTTTTTTTTGAAATAAATGTTTTGTATGATGCTTGTCTGGAAAAGTGATGCACAAGCCTAACACTAAGCTTTGGCGCTTATATTAGGAAGTGCCATAGCTTCTGAACTTTTTTTTTTTAAAAAAGAAAACTATTATCTATGACATTTCTTTGAAAAAATGCCAAAAAAGGGGCGCTGTTAAATCCCTCTTTTGTAGTAGTGATTTAATTTGATATAAATAACTTACAACAAATTTATAACTCCAACGATTGGCTTTGACAGGTACCATTCCAACTCAAAATGGAGCTCTTCATAATCTCACCAATTTGGACTTATCTTATAACAATCTTAGTGGTGAGTTTACCTTCCCTTTTTACCTTACAAATTCACTAAATTTAGAAATGTTGTATTTACCTCTATAACTTAATAGAGTAGGTAAATCTTCTATTCTTATTTGATATGAAATAACCTATAAACATATTTGTAGCTCTAATGATTGGCTTTGGCAAGTACCATTCCAACTCACATTTAAACTCTTCATAATCTAATCTATTTGTACTTGTCTCATAACAATCTTACCGGTGAGTTATGTACTTTATACTATAACTTGCAAGTTCACTCAATTTAAAAATGTTGTATTTACCTCTAAAATTTAGTAGAGTAGGTTAATCCTCAATTCATATTTGATTAAAATAATCTACAAAAAATTTAAAGTCAAATGATTGGCTTTGACATGTGCATTCCATCTCAAATTGGAACTCTTTATAAACTAATTCATCTGTACTTGTCTCATAACAATATTTCTGGTGAGTTATGTACTTCCTACTATATCTTGCAAATTCACTCAATTAAAAATGTTGTACTTACGTCTATAATTTAATAGTGTAGGTTAACCCTCAATTCTTATTTGATAAAAATAGTCTACAAAACATTTATAACTCAAATGATTGGTTTTGACAGGCACCATTCCAACTCAAATTGAAACTCTTCATAATCTAATCCATCTGTACTTGTCTCATAACAATCTTACTGGTGAGTTATGTACTTTATACTATACCTTATAAATTTACTCAATTTAAAAATATTGTAGTTACGTCTATAATTTAATGGAGTAGGTTACCCCTCAATTATTATTTAATTTGATAAAAATAACTTACAACACATTTCTAACTCACATGGTTGGCTTTGACAGGTACCATTCCAACTCAAATTGGAGCTCTTCAACATCTCAACGATTTGGACTTATCTGATAACAATCTTAGCGGTGAGTTTACTTTCCCCTCTTATGTAACCCCCTGCCTTAATTAGCGTAATTATAATTCGATATTACGTAATTAAATTGGTTTAGAGACCGTCGACTAGTTCAAAGCTCATTTAAAACTCCCTTTATATAGGG
The DNA here is from genome assembly GCA_963855925.1 of Inga laurina. Taxonomy (NCBI): domain Eukaryota; kingdom Viridiplantae; phylum Streptophyta; class Magnoliopsida; order Fabales; family Fabaceae; genus Inga; species Inga laurina. The sequence goes on from OY979708.1 coordinate 26,776,892, forward strand.
ACATAACAAAATTTTCAAAAACTTCTTTTTCCCATCCTGGTCTCAATTTTCAATTATTGAATATAATCACCTGTGCAGTTAATATACATTCAATCATATCAGAGTGTATAACCAAATCCCCGGCAACTCCCGGGTTCTATACATATAACCTGAAGTTCATAAGTATCCTCTAGGGGATTACACAACCAAAATCAAATATGATATTCCTAATTCAAAATATACAGTAATCCCGAGTTTAAAGTAGATAACCAACATCTAAAAGATCCCTAGTATCACTAAAGATCCTAAGTGCTTCGGGTTGGCCGCTTCTCCTTTGAGCCACATGCCCTGTCTGAAAGATTAGTCATAGGAAAGAATGAGATTCGAGAGAATCTCAGTAGTAACAAGCCACTCATACAATGTATAAATACCAAGCATGTATAGAAATCACAACCAGCAACCACAGCAGCAATAATCTCAAAGATACATGGTTTTCACCACAAATGACAGCACTCACGGCTGTATACACAATACGACAGCTCTCGCTGTAATCTTCATCATGACAGCTTACGCTGTAATCACAATAACGACAGCTTACGCTGTAAACGACAGCTTACGCTGTAATCACAATAACGACAGCTTACGCTGTAAACGACAGCTATCACCAGCTGTAATCGCAACAGCATCACAAAAATCATCACAAAACCATGATAACACACACATACAAAGCATTACACACAGTATAAGAGAGAGAGAGTCACTACCTGATCCTTTCCTGATGTCTCTGGGCACTATGGACTCACGAGGACGGCAAATATCAAACCCTGTAATCAAATTAGGGACAACCCGTCAATTACTTTTCCAAGTTCTTATCTCTATAATTCTTTAAGTTGGTTATCATTTGAACTCTTTAGGTGACTATTTTAGGCCTAAACATATGCCTAAAGGGTTGGGAAAGGCTATACCAAAAACCACCTTTAAAAGTGCTAAACACAGATTTTTGGGGGTGGGCCGCGACCCAAAATCCTTGGGCTGCGGCCCAAAACTGCCCAGAAACTTTTGGGCTGCGGCCCACCATCCTTGGGCCGCAGCCCAAGGCTGTCCAGGGCTGTCCAGAGACGCACAGAAACATTTGGGCTGCGGCCCACCATCCTTGGGCCGCGGCCCAGGAAAATCCAGTTTCTGGCTGAACTTCCAAAATTCATAACTAATTCAGGAAAAATCGAAATGGGGTGATTCTAAAGCCAAATGAAAGCTATTTAAGTCCTCTTTCAAGGAAAAATACTGGCCATAACTAGAAATCACCACAAAAATCCAGATTTACCAAAAACCTAACATTGTACCAAAACAGGGTCCAGCTTTGATGCCAAACTTTGGACAGTTCAAACTCTCAGCTCAAAAAGCGAAATGACACAACATTTATGTCCATTTTGAAGCTTGAGATGTGAAATTTAAGACTGAAAAGTTTCATAATTTTTCAACATCATTTGCCCAGTCAAAACGTCCACACCATCTGACTGCCCAGAATAGACTTACATTGGACAGATTTTCCAGATTTTGTCAATTGGTTCCAATGGTCCCTAATTTCAAATCACATACTATTTCCACACAATTTGGCTCAAGGAACACATTGGAGCCATCAAAATGACCATATTCATTATCCATTTAGACATGTTCCACAGAAGTTTTAACATGTCCACACAACATGCACACAATCCACCACAATGCAACTTCCTTCCATTCCAAAATTCCAAATCAACTCCCATGGCATAAAGACACAATTTAACACCACATTCTACACAACACCCTAACAAATTCAAGCATTCAAATTAGGCCAATAATCAGGGAAAAATTCGAAATCCTCAAGACCAAGCCAATGACCATAACAATTATACCAAAAGGTATCAAATATTCACTTCAACTTCTTCCCAAAGCCATTTCTTTGATTCTCCTACTTTCAAATTCCCACAAGTTCTCAAACTCCACCAATCAAAAATATGAAACCATAGGAATAAAGCTCTCAACCCCTTGAACAATATTAATAAAGGTGAGTTAAGCATTTAGGGACAAAACCTTACCTAAAACTCAAGCTTCTTCTTTCTCTTTCCTTTCTTGGTTGAGCGAAAATGGAGACAAGATGAGAGAGATGAAATGGAGAGGATGATAGAAATAAGATCAGTTTTTCCTTGTTCATAGAGCCTTTAGCCGACCTAAGCAAGAGAAAGGAAGAGAAAAATAGTTTGAAATATTGACTCAATCCTATGGTCCACCTTTTGCCATGTGTCACCATCTTATCTCCTCTCACATGAACTCACATATGAGCATTCACACTCAATCCTACTCCTTTGCTTATTCAATCTTAGCCATTGATATCAATTACCAATGAGTTTCCTCTTCGGTAACTGTCCAATCGGTCGATGAATTTACCATTTTGCCCCTTGATTATCACAATGCACAATATCTACTTCAAAAGTGCTTAATTAACATTAATCACATCATTTGAAGTTATTAATCCTTGATTACAATCCAGGATATTACATCTTACCTTACAAGTTCACTCATTTTGGAAGTGTAGTATTTACCTCTATAACTTAATAGAGTAGGTAAATCTTCAATTCTTATTTGATAAGAAATAACCTACAAACATATTTGTAACTCTGATAATTGGCTTTGGCAAGCGCCATTCCAACTCAAATTGAAACTCTTCATAATATAATCTATTTGTACTTGTTTCATAACAATCTTACTAGTGAGTTATGTACCTTCTACTATACCTCTTGCAAGTTCACTCAATTTAAAAATGTTGTATTTACCTCTAAAATTTAGTAGAGTAGGTTAATCCTCAATTCATATTTGATTAAAATAATCTACAAAAAATTTAAAGTCAAATGATTGGCTTTGACATGTGCATTCCATCTCAAATTGGAACTCTTTATAAACTAATTCATCTGTACTTGTCTCATAACAATATTTCTGGTGAGTTATGTACTTCCTACTATATCTTGCAAATTCACTCAATTAAAAATGTTGTACTTACGTCTATAATTTAATAGTGTAGGTTAACCCTCAATTCTTATTTGATAAAAATAGTCTACAAAACATTTATAACTCAAATGATTGGTTTTGAAAGGCACCATTCCAACTCAAATTGAAACTCTTCATAATCTAATCCATCTGTACTTGTCTCATAACAATCTTACTGGTGAGTTATGTACTTTCTACTATACCTTATAAATTTACTCAATTTAAAAATATTGTAGTTACGTCTATAATTTAATGGAGTAGGTTACCCCTCAATTATTATTTAATTTGATAAAAATAACTTACAACACATTTCTAACTCACATGGTTGGCTTTGACAGGTACCATTCCAACTCAAATTGGAGCTCTTCAACATCTCAACGATTTGGACTTATCTGATAACAATCTTAGCGGTGAGTTTATTTTCCCCTCTTACCTTACAAGTTCACTCATTTTGGAAGTGTAGTATTTACCTCTATAACTTAATAGAGTAGGTAAATCTTCAATTCTTATTTGATAAGAAATAACCTACAAACATATTTGTAACTCTGATAATTGGCTTTGGCAAGCGCCATTCCAACTCAAATTGAAACTCTTCATAATATAATCTATTTGTACTTGTTTCATAACAATCTTACTAGTGAGTTATGTACCTTCTACTATACCTCTTGCAAGTTCACTCAATTTAAAAATGTTGTATTTACATCTATAATGTAATAGAGTAGGTTAACCCTCAATTCTTATTTGATAAAAATAACCTACAAAACATTTATAAGTCAAATGATTGGCTTTGACATGTACATTCCATCTCAAATTGGAACTCTTCATAAACTAATCCATTTGTGCTTGTCTCATAACAATCTTTTTGGTAAGTTATGTACTTCGTACTATATCTTGCAAATTCACTCGATGAAAAATGTTGTATTTATGTCTATAATTTAATACTATATGTTAACCCTCAAGTCTTATTTGATAAAAATCTCCTACAAAACATTTATAACTCAAATGATTAGCTTTGATAGGCACCATTCCAACTCAAATTGGAGCTCTTTAAAATCTCAGCTATTTGGACTTATCTTATAACAATCTTAGTGGTGAGTTATGTACTTCCTACTATATCTTGCAAATTCACTCAATGAAAAATGTTGTATTTATGTCTATAATTTAATACTGTAGGTTAACCCTCAATTCTTATTTGATAAAAATAACCTACAAAACATTTATAACTCAAATGATTAGCTTTGATAGGCACCATTCCAACTCGAATTGAAGCTCTTCAAAATCTCAGCGATTTGGACTTATCTTATAACAATCTTAGTGATGAGTTTACCTTCCTCTCTTAACTTACAAATTCACTCAATTTAGAAATGTTGTATTTACCTCTATAACTTAATAGAGCACGTAAATCCTCAATTCTTATTTGGTAAGAAATAACTGACAAACATATTTGTAACTTAGGTGACTGGCTTTGGCAGGAACCATTCTGGTTCAAATAATTGAAACTCTTCATAATCTAATCCATCTAGACTTACCTTATAACAATCTTACTGATGAATTATGCACCTTCTTTTCTTACCTCGCAATGTTACTCAATTTAACAATATTTTATTTTCCTGCACACGATCAAATACTATTATTGATAGTTACCATTCCAAAACTCAATTTAAAAATATTTTATTTTTCTCTAGACAATCAAAGACTTAGTTAAGCACAATTTTATTGATTGAATTACAAAAACTAGTTTATTTGAATCTTCAAAAAATGGGATTGACAAGTGTCATTCTAACTCAGTTAGGATCTCTTCAAAATCTCATTCATTTGAACTTGTCTTACAATAAACTTACATGTGTGTTAGCATATGCCCTCCCCAATCTAATTTATAATTGATGGATTTGAGTAGAAACAATGTAGTGGGACTCATTCCTTTAACTTTAGGTTTTATGACATATCTCAAGAATTTATTTTTTCCTCAAATTTCTTTGTTGCTGGTGATATACCATCTCCGATTTTCAATTTAAAAATCTTACAAGACTTCGATGTTTCTCGAAATCAACAAAGTGGTGGCATACCACGACGGTTTGGAAATTTCTTAAATATTGTTCATCTAAATATCTCCCAAAATAATCTAAGTGGAAACTTGTCCTACATTTTGAACAATTACCCTAAAGGTGTGTGTTACCTTCTACTCTTACAAACCTTTTTTAGAATTGTTTGTTTTATATAAAAACAATCTAATTAAGGGAATTTTATCAGCTTTGGATTTTATGGAAAATATCAAAGACTTAAATTTGTGCTCAAGCTTGTTCACTGCATTAAAATAATTAGTCTGTTTGAATTTTTATGAATTGGGGTTGACAGGTGCCATTCCAACTCAGATTGGAGCTATTCATTATCTCATTCAATTGAACTTGTCTAACAACAACCTAACAGGTGTGTCACCATTAACCCTTACCACTGTTAATTTTCATTTTGATGGTGACTTTAGTCACAACAAATTTAATGAAATATTGCCATCTAGTATATGTGATGTTCCACCATTGTGTAGCATTAAGTTGAGCTGCAATAAAGTCTTTGGTAGTATACCTCAAGATCTTTTAGGATGAATACATCAACTTATCATACAATCTTCTCAATGGCTATATTCCAAGTGAAGTTTATACCTCTTTTCCACATGACATTTTAGATGGTATTTCTGAATTACTTGCTCTAGAGAAGACAAAGGATCCTTCTAAAGGTTTAAAGTCTTTGTTGAAAATCTTTATTCCTTCAACAATTTTTCTTGTCATCATATTTGCAGTGGGTTTAATATTAGTTGATTCTATAAAAAAAGAAAAAGAAATTCATAGTTGAGAGAAGAGAAATGAAAAATGGGGATTTGTTTTCCATATGAAATTATGATCAAAAAAATGCATATGAAATACCTTATTTAAAATCCAACTCATATAGGAGTTCTTCAACAAAAAAAACCAACAAAAAATCTCATATTTTTGGACTTGTCTTACAACAAATTTATAGGTGTGTCACCTTCCAGACTCACCAACTTTATTTAAAATTGTTTGATTTGAGTACAAATAATGTAGTTGGAGTCATGACTTTAACTTTGCATTTTATGACAAATCTTAAGAAACGTATATTTGTAGTCAAATTTATTATTCACTATAAATGATATCCCTTTTTTCGATTTATAATTTGCTATGCTTACAAGACGTTGATTTTCTAAAAATCAATTGAGTGGTTGCATGGCAATTAAGTTTGAACATATATGTTATCTTCTTTATCTACATATCTCCCAAAATAATCTGAATGGGAACATGCTCTACTTTTTGAACTACTTTGATTTTCATGGTGACTTTAAGGACAACAAATTCAATGGAATATTACCATATAAGTATACACTGTGTTCCGCTATTGTGTAGCATTATTGATTTGAGCCATGACAATATCTCAGGTAGTATACCTAGAGAACTTGGTAGGTTGTACCACTGCTACATCGACTTGTCATACAATAATCTTAGTGGCTATGTTCCAAGTGAAGTTTATCACTCTTCTCCAAATTTAGATGGCAATAAAGAATTACTTGGCCTAGAGAAAATACATGGTTCTTCTAAAGGTTCGAAGTCTTTCTTGAAAATCATTATTCTGTTGACAATTTTCCCTATCATCATATTTTTTGTGGGCTTCATCTTCTTTAAATATTACAAAAACAACAAGAAATCCATAATTGAGATGAGACCAACAAAAAATGGGGATTTGTTTTCCATATGGAATTATGATGGAAAAATTGCATATGAAGACATCATTAAAGCAACAGAGGGCTTTGACATCAAATATTGTATTGGAACTGGAGCCTATGGAAGCGTTTATAAAGCACAACTTCCTAGCGGCAAAATTGTAGCATTGAAAAAATTTCATAGAAGAGAATATGGAAACACATCTTTTGCTAAGAGTTTTCATAATGAATTGAAGATGTTAAGTGAAGTTCGACATCGCAATATTATAAAGCTCCATGGTTTTTGTTTGCATAACCAATGCATGTTTCTCATATATGAGTACATGGAAAGAGGAAGCCTTTTTTATATCTTGAATAATGATGATGAGGCTAAAGAGTTGGATTGGAGTATGAGGGTGAATACCATCAAAGGAATAGCAAATGCTTTGTTCTACATGCATCATGATTGTTCTCCTCCAATTATCCATCGAGACATAACAAGTAATAATGTATTATTGAACTCAAAGATGGAGGCTTTTCTATCTGACTTTGGCACAGCTAGAATTCTTGATCCAGATTCATCTAATCAAACTCTTTTAGTTGGTACTTATGGTTATGTTGCTCCAGGTTAGCTTTTCCAACTCTCTACTACTTCTCTTGTTATATTGTATTTTACTTTAACAACTACTTACCTTGGGATAATACATAATTTCTTTAATTTTTAATTTGTTGCAGAACTTGTATACACCTTAGTTGTGACTGAAAAATGTGATGTTTATAGTTTTGGAGTGTTGACATTAGAAACATTGATGGGAAGACATCCTGGAGAGTTGATATTGTCATTTTCAAAGACCTGTGGTGAATGCATTGTGCTAACAGATGTCTTAGACCCACGTCTCCCACTACCATCACTGAAAGATGCACAAGATGTGACTTTTTTGGTCACGATAGCATTAACATGCCTGAATTCATCTCCTAAATCTCGACCATCAATGCACCAAGTGTCTCAAAGGTTTTTATCCTCTAATAAGCCATTAGCCATTCCTTTCAATAACATTTCACTCCAACATTTAGTGAATCAAGATGTGCAAATAATCTAGTAAAGAGCTAGGAGATTTTGCTCTATGTTTGCTAGGCATATCAAACGATGAAACTTGGGTTTGCCACAAAGTCCAGATTTGATGTTTTCTATATGTTTAATTTCTTGCAACTGATGACATTTGTTCACAATAAAATCTTTACAGTTTACATGTCAAGTTTGGCATAACCTTATACTATTAAAGTAATAAGATATCGAAAATGAATTATATGCAGTATACATAGAGCAATTAAAATTAGAGCATCACAGCAGCAACAGAAACTCATGCTGAATACATTACATTCAAAGAAGTTAATCATGAATAGATTATAGTTGGAAAAAATCCCTTCTTTTCCAATGAATTAAGGATTTAATAAAGATAAATTTGAGTTATAAAATCGCACAATCATCATCTATGATTATAGTAAAGAATTTTAAAATAGCTATACAGCCTTTAAGTTGCCAACTTTTTCATCTTTCCTTATCCCCACATTTTTGTTTAGAACTGGCGAGCATATTCTTTCATTCTACACCTTTTTTATCAGTGAAGGGAATAAAGGAAATAATGGAGTGGATAGAATAAAGGAATAATAAGTCTTGTAACAATAAAATTTAGAGAAAGTTGTATTTAGCCATAATTTAATTAAGGAATAGTTGTAATCTTAACCTATATTGTCTTAGTTTTCAAGCTCAATAGTTTGGTGCATGACATGAGGGGGAGAGGGTTTGTTCTCTAACTCTAACTATAAGGTAGAGTACTTCTTTCAACAATTTATATTATTGCTGTGATAAGATAAATTTGCATGGAAAAATATCAGTATGATATTATATGCTTATATATATTGGCTAATTGAGTTTTGAAAGACAATTTAAATTAGTTTAGGAACACAAGTGACTTGCCTAACCTAGTCCATCGAACATTTCTTTCTTTTTTAAAAAAAATATAGAATATCAATTAAAGTAACCAATTAGTACTAAATCAAAGGAGAATTATGGCTGAATATGAACCCAGAAAAATTCAAAGGAGCCACGATCTGGACAAGAGAATTGACGGTAGTGAAGCTATAGAGAAGGTTGCCGGTGGTCTGGTGAGTGGAAGAATAGAGGTGATAGTGGTTGGTGCTCAAATCTGAACTCTCAAACCGAGCTCTATCTCACTATGTTGCTACTCTCTTCTCAAAACCAGATGCCTGCAGCTATGATGGAGGCGAGTGACGGTAATGGAAGGTAGGTGGTCTGGGTATGGTCTCCCTCATTGTGTTCAAGTTGTCTCTCTACCCGCGGCGCTTCTTTGTGTTTGATCTTTGTCCTATGTCTCTCTGATAAAGAGCTCACCGATGACGGAGATGTAGGGTGAAGGTGAAGCAATGGTTACTAGCAAGGATAGAGGATGGCGGGGTGGTTGGATAAGTGGAGGAGGAAGAAGGTGATGATAAGGTCTAAAGGTCCGAGGGATCGTTCGCGGCCACTGTAAAATCTCATTTTTAGTCACCAATATTCCTTGTATGTAATGGATATATATAATGGAATAAAATGGTGAATTTTGATGTACATGAATTTTTACAAAAATGTAATGACAAAATAGTAATTCGCCAACAAAGCAAAAAGCAATTTATTTTCCCTTTACTCTCTATAATTTTGGTTAAATAGGGAAACAAAAGGGGAGAATATATATATATATATATATATATATATATATATTTACTTAGTTAATATTAATTTAAGAGAAAACAAGAGCCAAGTAATTAAATATAGAGTCATGAAATAAGAGCACATGGAAAATTACAATAAAATATAGTAAAGTAAGAGAGATGAAGTTGATATTTCAAGAGCTCTTACTTTTCCATCCAAGACTTCAAGTTGGTATGAAATTTGGAGAAAGGAAAGAGAAATAATGTGGGCCAAGTAAAAAAGGAATAGATGATGGAAAAATTAATGGCCACATGATAATTGTATTAAAATAAGATATTGTAAGGAGATATTATAAGACTTCAAAACTCCTTCCTGAGCTCTCATTTTTGGCTAAACTTAACAAAATAGAGAAAGCTAGAGTTCAAGAACACAAGGGAGCTAGGGTTTCCAAGAAGCAAAAATCAAAGGTAAGATGCTTGAAATTCAAGTGATTTTGCCTTCCAAACTCCTTTGAACTTCCTCTAACCTCTTCTGCTCCTTGAAATTCATGGTTAGCCAACTAAATCAGAGTGAAGAGAGAGAGGGCTGAGACAATTTAGAGAGAGAAAGTTGAGAATCCAAGAGGTAATCTCATGAACTTCATCTATTGAGAGGAGAGCATCGGGGATTGGGAGTGAACCAAAGCTTCATCTCTGGACTTAGGCAGAGCCATACAGAAAAGAAAAAAAGAGTGATCTACAGAGGAGGCGGCTGGATTGTAGGATTTATTATTCATCATTATCTTCATCTATTGAGAACGAACCAGCAGTCTTGGAGAAGAAAAGAAATAGAGCAGCCGTCTTCATCACAAACCAGAGCTGAATCAGAGGAGCTAAGGGGCGGCGATCACAGTACACGTCACTGTCGGTATCCTCGTGAGCTGAACCAAGGAAGGTGACTGAACCAAAGGACTGTAGAATGCTCTTCATCTTCTTGCAAGTTCGATGACTAACAGTGAAGGAGGGGAAGCCATATGCGCAGTGATGTACTCTGTTTCAATTGTCTTTCTAAATTTGGCTTTTGGATTTGCTATAATGACTATGTTTAAAGCCATGCGTGACTAATTATTTTTTAACCTAGAGTAGTTATGAATTAATTTGAGGATTTGAGCATGTATGAACTAATTAATTGTTCTTAATGCTATTTTTGTTTACTTAATCTATTTTGTTTTGTCTATTTAGTGCTTGATCATCACTAAATATGATTAAGTAATATAGGATTAGAATTTATTCTAATTTGCCAATAGGATAGGAATATACCTATTGGACCCATATAATCATATTAGAGTGAATTTGGACATTTATTGCCTCTTGAGAAAATTAGTTAGGAATAACAATTTTAACTTGAGAGAGGAGTATAAGTAATTGGAAGATACTTATATTCATTTAAACTCTAGATTAACAATTTAACATTAAGTACTTTTAATTAGGTAAATGCATGCTCTAAAACTTAGAGAAGGGATTATGTTAGATCTCATGTTTTGATGATAACAATGAATATTATGAAAAAGATTTGGTTAATAAATAAGTTTGAACAAAGTAATAACAGGGAAAATCATCACTTGAAGTAAGCATTGGAGTAATGAAGAAAGGCCAAGAGAAAAAGCTAAGAAACTTGATCAGAAGCAAGTTTTCTAAGGCATTACTCGAGTAAGTACTCGAGTAATGAGACAGAAACTTGAAGTAACCAGAGACACCTTCAAGTAACCTGCCAACAATACTCAAGTAAGTACTCGAGTAATAGTGTAAATGTTTTCAAGTTGCTCTCGACGTGCCAATGTTACTCGGGTAGCTACTCGAGTAACCAGGTAAATCATTTGGAGTTGCTCTCGGCCTGCCAACGTTACTCGAGTAGCTACTCGAGTAACCATGTAATAGACTTCTAGTTGCTCTCGGCCTGCCAATGATACTCGAGTATGTACTCGATTCCCCTATTTTCAAGAAATGTGTTGCTCTCGGCATTTTCAACCCTGCCAACGTTACTCAAGGAGCTACTCGAGTAACTCACTGTGGTAAGAAAAAATCTTAAGGTAGTACTCGAATAACTTGATCTGCTTTTTATCACATTTCACTCGAGGCACTACTCAAGTATGCAGGTATGGAATGACTTATTTAAAGTGGATTACTCGAGTAAGTACTCAAGTATCCAGAGTTATTTTTGAAGAAAAACCTCAAGTCATTACCCGAGTAAGCTATGCAGAAAATTTATATTTACTCGAGTATGTACTCGAGTAACAAGGTAATCAAACTTGATGTACTCTCGACCTTGAAATCCTGCCAACATTACTGGAGTAAAGCATCGAGTAACCTAAAGTTCATTTGAAGGTTTACTCGAGTTGGTATCCGAGTAAAATATCAAGAAAAGAATGCAATACTCGAGTAGGTAACTGAGTAAAGAAGTATTTCCAAAGGTTTGAGATTTTGTTTATTCCATGCACTACCCGAGTAATGTTATATCTGTTTGTTGACTTGCAGTTCATCAAAGTTTTCCCAATGATACTCGAGTAAGTACTCGAGTAAACTTTAATGAATACTCGAGTAGCTACTCGAGTATGCAAACCCAGAAATTCAGAAATCATTCCAACGTTTATTGTTTTTGTTTCCTATATGATTAACCTTTCATTGTATTAGTATTCTTAGCATATTTGCAGACAAACAATGAAGAGATCTTACCAAATAAGGAAAGTCAAATGCAACGTTCAAATGTCACCTATCGCCACCTACCGCAAATGGATAATTTTTCAAATACTGGAAAAGTCAACTATGGCTGTGCACGCTCTAACGGACATGAAGAAAAACGTTCCAACAATCATTACCAACGCATCTATATATATGGGAACCTCCAAACAGAAAAAGGCAGTAGAACACACACACAAATGTATTACCAAGTTCATTACTCTGTTTTACATTATACTTGTAATTCTATGCTTCAATGATTCTTATTCATTCTGTGAGAGAGATATTTCATTCAAACTCAATATTTTTTATTGAGGTAACTTAAGGTTGTGGAACCTTGGGTTGGGATTGGATTACAACTTGTAAGGGGGAGCGAGTGTCCAGGTGAAGGAACTTGCTTGTACTGAGGTGCCAACAACCCACTGAATCTTGGTATTTATAGTGAAACTCTCAGAGAAGCTCTAACGATTGGACGTAGGTCAAACTGGTTGTGGCCGAACCAGTATAACTCTCGGTGTACACTTCGGTGATATTTCTCCTTACTCCTTATTGCTTTATTTTCACTGTCAAGTTTTTATATTTGCAACGAAATTTCAGTATCACCCAATTCACCCGCCCTCTTGGGTGAAACGTTTGCTCTAACATTTGGTATCAGAGCGTAGGTCTTCTTGTTAAGGTATAACAACCTAAGAAGTGTTAGAACAAGCGTTTCACCCAAGAGGGGGTGAATTGGGTGATATTAAAAATTTCGTTGCAAATATAAAATTTGACGTTGAAATTAAAACAGGAAAGAGTAAGGAACAATATCACCAAAGTGTACACCGGGAGTTATACTGGTTCGGCCACAACCAACCTACGTCCAGTCCTCAGAGCTTCTCTGAGAGTTTCACTATATCTTCTAAGATTCAGTGGGTTCTTGGCACCTCAGTACAAGCAAGTTCCTACAACTGGACACTCGCTCTCCCTTACAAGTTGTAATCCAATCCCAACTCAAGGTTCCACAACCTTAAGTTACCTCAATAACAAATATTGAGTTTGAATGAAATATCTCTCTCAATAGTGAATAAGAATCACTGAAGCATAGAAATATAATTTCAACGTGAAAACAGAGCAATGAACTTGATAATACGTTTGTGTGTGTTCTTGTTGTTCTTTCTCTGTTTGGATGTTTCCATATATATAGATATGTTGGTGATGACTGTTGGAACATTTTCTTCATATCCGTTGGATAGTGCGCAGCCACTATTGACTTTTCCAGTTTTTGAAAAATATCCGTTGGCGGTGGTTGGCATTTGAACGTTTCATTTGACTTCCATTACTTGATATAATTTCTTCATTGTTTATCTGTAAATAGACTAAGAATGCTAATAAAATGAAATATTAATCATATAGGAAACAAAACAATGAACGTTTGAATGATTTCTGGATTTCTGGATTTGCATACTCGAGTAGCTACTCGAGTATCCCTTGAAGTTTACTCGAGTACTTACTCGAGTATCATCGGGAAATCTTTGATCAACTGTAAGACAATAAATAAATACAAGATTACTTGGGTAGTGCATGGAATAACCAATTCTTAAACCTTTGAAAATATATGTTTACTCGGGTACTTACTCGAGTAATGCACTCACAACTTTATGAGTTACTCGGGTACCAACTCGAGTAAATCTTTACAAAAAACTTTTGGTTACTCGATGCTTTACTCCAATAATGTTGCAGGATTTCAAGGCCGAGATCACTTACCTTGTTACTCGAATACGGACTCGAGTAATGCATTCATTTTTGCATAGGTTACTCGGGTACCACCTCGAGTAAATATACTTTTTGTGCTTGACTTACCCGGGTAATGACTGGAGGTTTACCTTCAAAATATCTCTGTATACTCGGGTACCTACTCGAGGAATCCACTTAAAATAGGTCATTGAATACTTGCATATCAGAGGAATGACTCGAGGAAATTAGATAAAAATATATCAAGTTAATCGGATACCACCTTCAAGTTTTCACTTACTTCAATGCGTTACTCGAGTATCTACTCGAGTAATATTGGCAGTGGTACAAAATTCCGAGAGCAACATATTTTCAGAAACAGAGTTACTCGAGTACCTACTCGAGTATCATTGGCAACCTGAAGGCAACTGGAAGTTTTTCACATGGTTACTCGAGTAGCGCCTCGAGTAACATTGGCAGGCCGAGAGCAACTCCAAGTTTTTTACCTGGTTACTCGAGTAGCTCCTCGAGTAACATTGGCAGGCCGAGAGCAACTTAAAAATACTTACACTATTACTCGAGTACCTACTCGAGTAACGTTGGCAGGTTACTGGAAGGTGCTTCTGGTTACTTCAAGTTTTGGTTCATTACTCGAGTACCGCCTCGAGTAATGCCTTAGAAAACCTGCTTCTGATCAAGTTTCTCAGCTTTTTCTCTTGGTCTTTCTTCATTACTCCAATGCTTATCTCAAGTGATACTTATCCCTGTTATTCCTTAATTCAAACTTGTTTATTAATCATTTCCTTTTCAAACCATTCTTTTGTTATCATCAAAACATGAGATCTAACATTCTCCGCCTTTTTGATGATGACAAAACTTGGTGATTTTGGACATGGTTTTTCAAGCTGAATTTTCAAATTAAATATGCCTTATTTAGTTTGGATTCATAGCATACACCTTGCATACACAACAATTTCATTAGTCCAACAATGTATCATAATTCAAAGCTTAAATGAACTAAAAAAATGCAATCATAACACACTTGTATTAAACTTTAAAATTAGCAAATTACAAAATAAGATCAAGTAGACTAATCAAAAGACCTATCAAGTTTCAAAATGATCCCTAGAACCCATATACAACCAAATATCCCAAAATAAGTTCAGACACTTCCACAAAATCACACTCAAGCTCAAGTGGAGGGTTAGGAGGCTTGACCACAGAAATGGGTGTCACTGGAAGAACCGTAGAATCATCTGAGCCCAAAGATTCAAAGGAGCTAGAGGGGACTGGGTCAGGCAGATGAACTGGAGGGATATGGATGTCATCGCCGGGAGGAGAAGGTTGGAAGACAACCATAGTAGAGGTTTCTCCTTCTGGAGTGGTCTGAATCTCAGGGTTGGTCTCAGCCTCTGGAGTAAGATGTTCAGAGGAGGATAAGGGAGATATTTCCTCAGTGTGGGTAGGAGATGGAGTTTGTTTAGGAGCGGTTTCTGGCTGATGTTTTGGAAGGGAATCATCAATGGTGGTGTGTATGGTCTCGTTGGTTTCTGGGTTATCCACTGAGTAAAGGATGTCTTTGGCTTGAAGCTCAGGTGGACTTGAAACCAGGGGAGTAGATGGTTCATCCTCAGTGATAGGAGTGTCTGAATGAGGGTTCACTGGAGGTGGTGGTGGTGCAGAGGAAGATGGACCGGCAGAAGGTCCGGGACCTAAGGAGTCCAGTCGTGCCAGAATCAATCTCAAGGTCTCACCTTGGGCACGTTGCTCTGCTAGCAACTCCTCATGTCTTTTGTCTATTTTCTCAACCAACTCTGCCATCTTGAAATTTGTGTTGGTTATCAGTTTGGCATTCGTGTTGGCGATATCCACATGGAAACCTCTCAGCATATTTTCCATAAAATGCTGGAGAGTGGCATTGAGGAAAGATGGCGATGATGTGGTAGCAGCTGGAGCAGATGACTGAGTGTCATCTAACTTACTGGTCTCTGCCTTAGTGGTCTTCCTCTTCTTCTTTAACCCAGATTCTAGAGGGCCTTTGAGAGGGATATCGATGTTCAATTTCCCAATTTGGTTTCTCCCAACCGGAGTCAACCACTCAATGGGCTCCTTGCTATCCAAATACCATATTTTGTTCTCTTTTAGGATTAGAGACACAATCTGAGGATATGGCATTGGTGCTGTAGCCTTCCCATCCACCTTATACCTCTTCATCTCTGAGAAAATATATTCCCCTAGATCCTTTTGTTCCTTCAAGAGTAGTGAAGCAAACCACCTAAAGTCCCTATCGGAGAAATGGGTGTAATTGTTGGCTTTGTTCACTAGGGACCTAGAGTAGATGTACCATAGGACCCTGTGATGATCACACATATCACTCAATTTAAAGTGTAGGGGCCCAACTAGCTCACCGGGTTTAAGAATGGTAAAGATTTGGTTTGGCTCAAGTTGGGAATAGATATCATCTGGGGGGTTCTCTATCCCTAGCCACAAGTTAATTCTAGAGGGTGATATCAGTATCTTTTGACCTCTAACTATGGTGGTCATCTCTTCCTCAACTGAGGTTCGGTTAGGCTCATCTATGATCTCTAGGTTACAATAAAAATGAGTGATCACCTTTGTGCAAAAAGGCAATCTAATGGATAACCAAGGCATAAATGGATCTAAATAAGGACTTAGATCATGCTTCACTACCTCTTGAAGTAGCTTGAGATCCACGTAGTGTGTCTTGCACACTTTCCTTCTGGAGAATTGAGATAGGTACTTTGGGGATTCCACCAATTTGCTGACATTGAATCCCTTTGGTGGATTGGTGATCTCTTTTTCCGGCACTTTGGACTTCTTGGAAGATTTTCCCTTCTCCATTTGATCAATGATATTTGCCATAGCTACAGCCACATTCTTGTCATACTTTGGCTTTTTGGTAGGCTTAGGAGTGAAAGAAGGGGTAGAGGAATCAGAGGGAGGAGGTGAGGGAGATTTGGCACTCTTCCCTCTTCCGGTTGAGGTACTCTTCTTGGATTGAGCCCTTGTAGCAATAGGCTCTTTAATCACCACACCTTTGGGTTTTGATTGAGATAGAGGAATTTTAGCTTTTAGTCTTGGGGTTAACTTTCTTCTCTTTTTGGGAGGAGAAGAAAGAGGATCAGAGTGTTGTTGGGATTCAGAGGAATCTATGGGAGTAAGATTTTTAGTTCTCATCTTTCTGAATGATTGAAAACTAGGATTTCCAGAGAAAACAGAGACTCAGACGTGAATTATGGCACTGGGATTTTGAGCAAAATAGGAGGTTTCTAGGGATGAAAATGGTTGGGTTTTGACTGCAATGGGGCAAGGAATCACTTGTGAAAAATTTTTGTGAGAGAGAATAGTGATTTACTCGAGGAGATTTTGTGGAAATGACCGAGTTTGCGACAGATAAAGCCCTAGAACCCGACGTTACTCGAGGCCTTACTCGAGTAATCTTCAAGTTTACTCGAGGCCGTCCTCGAGTGTTCATACAGAAAAATTTTAAAATGAATTATTTAAAATGCGTACCTGGCATGAATAATATTGTAATTATCCATGGATGTTCCCTCGATCATTTATAACCCATTCTGAGTAGATTTGAGTCATTATTCATCAATTTTGAAAATCTGGACTTGCAGTTACTCGAGGCCTTACTCGAGTAATCTTCAAGTTTACTCGAGGCCTTCCTCGGGTAACCTGAGTTTTCAACTTGTGACTCTTCATTTCTTTGTAACTGAGCCGTTAGATTTGAAAATCAAGTAACTTGATCCGTTACTTCCAGTTTTGAAGTCCATTACTCGAGTACATACTCGAGTAAAGTGCTTCTTTACTTCAAGTTGTTCCTCGGGTAATACTTCTCTGTTAGTGATAACTTCAAGTTGGTACTCCAGTAAATGTGTCCTCTGATCACCTCTGTTTTTGGTTCTCAAAAACAGAGTCTTAACCTTCCTGCAAAACAAATTTCTATATACTCCGATGCTTAAGTTAGTAATCATCAAAACTTTAACAAATGACTTCATCTAATATTATGAGGACTGAAATAACTTACAACTCATTGGGATTTACCATTCCCAAATCTCTTCTAATGTATAGAAATTGATCTTTTGCAAGAGGTTTGGTGAAAATATCTGCTAGTTGAAGATGAGTAGGAATAAATATCACTTTCACATCTTTCTTTTGAACATGATCTCTGATGAAGTGATGTCTGACATCGATATGATTGGTTCTAGAGTGTTGAACTGGATTCTTTGCCAAGCTTATCGTACTAGTATTATCACAATAGATTGGTATTTCTTTGAGATAAATACCAAGATCTTGTAGTTGTTGTTTTAACCATATTACTTGTGCACAACAACTTGAAACTGCAACATATCCAGCTTCCATTGACGAAAGAGACACTGTATTTTGTTTCTTGCTGAACCATGATACAAGAGATCCTCCAAGAAATTGTCCTTGTCCACTAGTGCTCTTTCTGTCTGTTTTGTATCCTCCATGATTTGAATCTGAATATGCAACAAGATATTCACTTCTTCCTTTGGGATACCACAGACCCAATTCGGGTGTGTCAGCAAGGTATCTAAATATTCGTTTGACCGTTTCAGCATGTGATTCTTTTGGTGCCGATTGATATCTTGTACATATGCCAACACTAAATTGGATGTCTGGTCTACTTGCTGTGAGATAGAGTAATGATCCAATCATTCCTCTATACTTTGTTATGTTGTAGTCTTTCCCTTTGACATCAACATCAAGCAACGTAGTTGAGCTCATAGGCGTGTCCGTGCCATTTGCTTCATCCATTCCATACTTCTTCAATAGCTCTTTTAAATACTTTGTTTGAGATATGAAGATTCCATTCTTTCTTTGTTTGATTTGTAAACCGAGAAAGAAATTCAGTTCTCCCATCATTGACATCTCAAATTCTCCCTGCATTATCTCAGAAAATTCCTTACACAGAGATTCATTAGTAGCACCGAAAACAATGTCATCAACATATATTTGAACAATTAAAATATTATTGTGTTTTCGTTTTATAAAGAGTGTCGTATCAACTTTTCCCTGTACAAAGCCTTGATCAATAAGAAACTTACTGAGCCTTTCATACCAGGCTCTAGGAGCTTGTTTTAAACCATATAAAGCCTTTTTAAGTTTGAAAACATGGTCAGGTTTGGTAACATCCTCAAAACCTGGAGGTTGTTCTACATACACTTTTTCCATGATGTAACCATTTAGAAAAGCACTCTTTACATCCATTTGATAGAGTTTGAATCCTTTGATGCATGCAAAGGCTAAGAGTACACGTATAGCTTCCAATCTAGCCACTAGAGCATACGTTTCCTCATAATCAATCCCTTCTTCTTGATTATAGCCTTTGGCCACCAATCTTGCCTTGTTTCTGACAATAATTGCGGATTCATCGAGTTTGTTCTTGAATACCCATTTAGTACCAATGATCAGATGATCTTTGGGTCGGGGCACCAAATCCCAAACTTGATTTCTTTCAAATTGATTTAGTTCTTCTTGCATTACTATAACCCAATCATTGTCTGATAAGGCTTCATCAATGTTAGAAGGTTCAATCTCAGAAATGAATGCAGAAAAACTTACTTCATTGAAAATTTTATTTCTAGTTTTGATCCCTTCATTCACATCTCCTATGACTTGATCTAAGGGATGACTTTTGTTGTATTTCCAAGCTTTAGGTTGTCTTAGGAATTGTTCTTCTTCCTTAGTTTCATCAACCTCTGGAATAAGAGATTTAGAAATAGATTGACCATTTTCTTGATTTAAAACAACTTCCTGTTCTTCATCAATGGTTTTGTCAAAGGATTCAAATTCATCAAATACAATATGAATTGATTCTTCAATAATACATGTTCTTTTATTGTAAACTCTATATGCTTTACTTCGGTTAGAATATCCTAGGAAAATTCCTTCATCTGTTTTAGAATCAAATTTTCCTAAGTTATCTTTACCATTATTATGAATGAAACACTTACAACCGAAGATGTGTAGATGAGCAATGTTTGGCTTTCGTCCTTTGTACAACTCGTATGGTGTCTTTCCAAGTTTTGTTCTGATATATGCTCTATTTGAAATATAGCAAGCTGTACTCATAGCATCAGCCCAGAACACTTGAGACACATTCTTTTCATTCAGCATTGCTCTAGCCATTTCTGTGAGCACTCTATTCTTGCGTTCCATGACCCCATTTTGTTGAGGCGTTCTTGGAGCAGAAAAATTGTGATCAATACCATTAGTATCATAATATTCTTCAAAGGCTTGATTTTCAAATTCTCAACCATGATCAGTCCTAACATCTGCAATGGACATACCTTTCTCATTTTACACCTTCTTGGCAAAAACGATAAATTCTTCAAAGGTCTCATCCTTTGATGATAGAAAAATAACCCATGTAAATCTAGAGAAATCATCAACAATGACCAATGAATAAAGGTTGCCACCAAGACTCTTGACTCTTGCTGGACCAACCAAATCCATATGCAATAATTGTAATGGTCTATTTGTTGAAATCTCATTTTTCAATTTGAAGGTTGATTTAGTTTGTTTACCCTTTTGACATGCATCACAAATCAAGTCATTTTTGAAATTTACTTTGGGTAAGCCAAGCACTAAATCCTTTTTGAGTAATTTGCCTAGTTGATGCATATTGACATGAGCCAATCTCTTATGCCATAGCCAACATTCATCGGCATTACTCAGAAAATAATTTTCAGATTCATTTCTACTAATATCTAGAGTATAACAGTTACCTTCTCTTTTTGCTCTGAGCTTAGCCTTGATATTCTTCTTATCAAGCTGTAAGTCATTCTTGTTGATGATTAAGCATTCTTCTGAGTCAAATATTACCCAGTTGTCTTTATCTGCACTTTGACTTACGCTCAGCAAATTATGACACAAGCCTTCAACATAATATACATCTTTGACTTGTATTCCTTTGTCATTTTTGATTTCACCAATTCCTGCTATCTTTCCGGATTGATTTCCTCCAAATTTTACCTTTCCACCTTCCTTAGGTTGCAATGTGGTAAAACTTTCAAAATCTCCGGTCATATGTCTAGAGCATCCACTATCTATGTACCACTTGCTATTTTTGGATGTTTTGAGACATACCTGCACTCAAATTACTAAGTCTTAGGTACCCACATCTTTTTGGGTCCTTTTGGGTTAGTACAAATAATTTTCTGAATATATGAACCTTTAGGTACCCATTTGTAAGTTCCTATTGTTCCTTTCTTCTTATGAATACATGAAGAAGTATAATGTCCTTTTCTATTACAATAGTTACAAAAAGCAAAAGGATTTGATGTATGCACAGAATGCTGGAAATAATTCAAGTAAGACTTACCTCCTGCTTTCTTTCTACCTTTTCTTCTATATGATTTTGGATCATATCCAATTCCAGATCGATCATTTACAAATCGTTGAGCTTTTAAAATAACATTTAGCATCTCACTTCCTTGTGTAAATTTTTCAAGAGTTTTTTGTGAGATCATTGTTTTTCTTTTTCAAAGAAGAACAAATTTCACAATTCTTTTCTAAATGTTCCTTAATTTCAAATTCAAGAGCTTTGTTTTTCTTTTTGAAAACCACCAATTCTTTAACTACTTTGATGAATTCAGAATGTAAAGCATTATATTCGGAAAGTAATTCATCATAGGTAGGTTCAGAATCATTTACCTGTTCTTCGGTTTCTTCTTGAGCAACACTTTCTTCCTCATCACTTTCTTCGTCAGAAGAGCTATCACCCCATATAGCAGATACGAAGGCCTTTTTTTTGTTGAAGAATTTGCCTTTTCTCTTTTCTTTGCTCTTTTGATTCAGTTCTGGACATTCTGATTTGATATGTCCTGGTTTTCCACATTCGTAGCAAATAATATGATCTTTGCTGCTAGTTCCACCTTTTTGAAAGTGTTTGAATCCTTGTCCTTTCTTGTAGAACTTTCTGAATCGTTTTATGATTAGGCCCATTTCATCATCGTCGAACTCTTCATCCTCATCTTGATTCTCTTCTTTTACCTTTAGTGCAAGACCTTTCTTTTTCTTGTCACCAATGTCATCTAGTTCTCGTTTGAACTTTAGTTTGCTTTCATATTCAGAAAGACTTCCAAATAGAGAAGCAACTGATCTCATTGATTCTCCTTTTGCTTCTTCTATTGCAATAACTTTTGCTTCCCACTCTTTAGAAAGAATATTCAAAATCTTTCATACTTGATTGTGCTGATCATAGACTTTCCCAAGAGCTGCAAGTTGGTTAACAAGGTGAGTATATCTAAGTTCGAATTCAGAAATCGACTCACCTGATTTCATTCGAAGTAGATCGAATTCGGTGACCAAAGTATTGATTCGATTTTCTTTTATCCCCAAAGTTCCTTCATGAGCTATTTCCAGAGCTTCCCACATTTGTTTTGCTGTTGGAAGTGTGTAGATTCTGAAATATTCACTTTAACTCAAAGCACTTTGTAACATCAGAATTGCTTTACTGTTGAGAGTGATAAGTTTCCTGTCATTCTCATCATATTCCGCTGGCGTCTTTGGAATTTTTTGAGAATCTACAATCTTTGTAGGTTGATAGTTTCCAATCTCAATTACATCCCATAGCCCATATTCAGTAGCCATCTCGAACACTCTGAACTTAGCTTTCCAAAAAGAGAAGTGTTCTCCATTGAAACCAGGGGGTCTAGTGATGGATGCTCCGTCGGGAAGAATTCCTTCACCCATGCTTGCCATTGGATCCTTCTTAGGCTGTTAAACCTTAACAAGAAGACCTATGCTCTGATACCAAATGTTAGAACAAGTGTTTCACCCAAAAGGGGGGTGAATTGGGTGATATTAAAAATTTCGTTGCAAATATAAAATTTGACGTTGAAATTAAAACAGGAAAGAGTAAGGAACAATATCACCGAAGTGTACACCGGGAGTCATACTGGTTCGGCCACAACCACTTTGACCTACGTCCAGTCCTCAGAGCTTCTCTGAGAGTTTCACTATATCTTCCAAGATTCAGTGGGTTCTTGGCACCTCAGTACAAGAAAGTTCCTACACCTGGACACTCGCTCTCCCTTATAAGTTGTAATCCAATCCCAACTCAAGGTTCCACAACCTTAAGTTACCTCAATAACAAATATTGAGTTTGAATGAAATATCTCTCTCAAGAGTGAATAAGAATCACTGAAGCATAGAAATATAATTTCAACGTGAAAACAGAGCAATGAACTTGATAATACGTTTGTGTGTGTTCATGTTGTTATTTATCTGTTTGGATGTTCCCATATATATAGATATGTTGGTGATGACCGTTGGAACATTTTCTTCATATCCGTTGGAGAGTGCGTAGCCACTATTGGCTTTTCCAATTTTTGAAAAATATCCGTTGGCGGTGGTTGGCATTTGAACGTTTCATTTGACTTCCATTACTTGATATAATTTCTTCATTGTTTATCTGTAAATAGACTAAGAATGCTAATACAATGAAATATTAATCATATAGGAAACAAAACAATAAACGTTTGAATGATTTCTGGATTTCTGGATTTGCATACTCGAGTAGCTACTCGAGTATCCCTTGAAGTTTACTCGAGTACTTACTCGAGTATCATCGGGAAATCTTTGATCAACTGCAAGACAATAAATAAATACAAGATTACTCGGGTAGTGTATGGAATAACCAATTCTTAAACCTTTGAAAATATATGTTTACTCGGGTACTTACTCGAGTAATGCACTCACAACTTTATGAGTTACTCGGGTACCAACTCGAGTAAATCTTTACAAAAAACTTTTGGTTACTCGATGCTTTACTCCAGTAATGTTGCAGGATTTCAAGGCTGAGAGCACTTACCTTGTTACTCGGATACGAACTCGAGTAATACATTCATTTTTGCATAGGTTACTCGGTACCACCTCGAGTAAATATACTTTTTGTGCTTGACTTACCCGGGTAATGACCAGAGGTTTACCTTCAAAATATCTCTGTATACTCGGGTACCTACTCGAGGAATCCACTTAAAATAGGTCATTGAATACTTGCATATCAGAGGAATGACTCGAGGAAATTAGATAAAAATATATCAAGTTAATCGGATACCACCTTCAAGTTTTCACTTACTTCAGTGCGTTACTCGAGTATCTACTCGAGTAATATTGGCAGTGGTACAAAATGCCGAGAGCAACACATTTTCAGAAACAGAGTTACTCGAGTACCTACTCGAGTATCATTGGCAACCTGAAGGCAACTGGAAGTTTTTCACATGGTTACTCGAGTAGCGCCTCGAGTAACATTGGCAGGCCGAGAGCAACTCCAAGTTTTTTACCTGGTTACTCGAGTAGCTCCTCGAGTAACATTGGCAGGCCGAGAGCAACTTAAAAATACTTACACTATTACTCGAGTACCTACTCGAGTAACGTTGGCAGGTTACTGGAAGGTGCTTCTGGTTACTTCAAGTTTTGGTTCATTACTCGAGTACCGCCTCGAGTAATGCCTTAGAAAACCTGCTTCTGATCAAGTTTCTCAGCTTTTCTCTTGGCCTTTCTTCATTACTCCAATGCTTATCTCAAGTGATACTTATCCCTGTTATTCCTTAATTCAAACTTGTTTATTAATCATTTCCTTTTCAAACCATGCTTTTGTTATCATCAAAACATAAGATCTAACAAGAAGGATCCAATGGCAAGCATGGGTGAAGGAATTCTTCCCGACGGAGCATCCATCACTAGACCTCCAGGTTTCAGTGGCGAACACTTTTCTTTCTGGAAAGCAAAGTTCAGAGTATTCGTGATGGCTACTGAATATGGGCTATGGGATGTGATTGAGAGTGGAAACTATCAACCTACAAAGATTGTAGATTCTCAGAAAATTCCTAAGACGCCAGTGGAATATGATGAGAATGACAAGAAACTTATCACTCTCAACAGCAAGGCAATTCTGATGTTACAAAGTGCCTTGAGTCAAAGTGAGTATTTCAGAATTTGCACACTTCCAACAGCAAAGGAAATATGGGAAGCTCTGGAAATAGCTCATGAAGGAACTTCAGGAATAAAGGAGAACCGGATCAACACCTTGGTCACTGAATTCGATATACTTCGAATGGAATCAGGTGAATCAATTCCAGATTTGAACTTAGATATACTCATCTTGTTAATCAACTTGCAGCACTTGGGAAAGTTTATGATCAGCATACCCAAATATGAAAGATTTTGAATATTCTTTCTAAAGAGTAGGAGGCCAAAGTCACTGCGATAGAAGAAGCAAAAGGAGAATCAATGAGATCAGTTGCTTCTCTATTTGGAAGTCTTTCTGAATATGAAAGCAAACTAAAGTTCAAACGGGAGCTAGATGACATTAGTGACAAGAAAAAGAAAGGTCTAGCACTAAAAGTAAAAGAAGAGAATCAAGATGAGGATGAGGAGTTTGACGATGACGAAATAGGCCTAATCATAAAACAATTCAGAAAGTTTTACAAGAAAGGTCAAGGATTCAAACACTTTCAGAAAGGAGGACCTAGTAGCAAAGATCATATCATTTGCTACGAATGTGGAAAACCAGGACATATCAAATCAGAATGTCCAGAGCTGAAACAAAAGAACAAAGAAAAGAGAAAAGGCAAATTCTTCAACAAAAAGAAGGCCTTCGTATCTGCTATATGGGGTGATAGCTCCTCTGACGAAGAAAATGATGAGGATGAAGTAGCCAATATATGTCTTGTTGCTTAAGAAGAAATAAAAGAAGAGGTAAATGATTCTGATCCTACCTATGATTAATTACTCTCTGAATATAATGCTTTACATTCTGAATTCATCAAAGTAGTTAAAGAATTAATTATTTTCAAAAAGAAAAACAAAGTTCTTGAAATTGAACTTAAAGAAAGTTCAGAAAAGAATTGTGATAATTGTTCTTCTTTGAAAAAGTAAAACACTGATCTTACAAAAACTCTTGAAAAATTTACACAAGGAAGTGAGATGCTAAATGTTATTTTAAAAGCTCAACGATTTGTAAATGACCGATCTGGAATTAGATATGATCCAAAATCAGATAAGAGGAAAGGTAGAAAGAAAGCAGGAGGTTAGTCATATTTGAATTATTTCCAGCATTCTGTGCATACATCGAATCCTTTTGCATTTTGTAATTACTGTAATAGAAAAGGTCATTATACCTTTTCATGCATTCATAAGAAGAAAGGAAATATAGGAACCTACAAATGGGTACCTAAAGGCTCATATATTCAGAAAACTATTTGTACTAACCCAAAAGGACCCAAAAAGATGTGGGTACCTAAGACTTGGTCATTTTATTGCAGATATGTCTCAAGGCATCCAAAAACAACAAATGGTACATAGACAGTGGATGCTCTAGGCATATATGACCGGTGATTTTGAAAGTTTTACCAAATTACAACCTAAAGAAGGTAGGAAGGTAAAATTTGGAGGAAATCAAACCGGAAGGATAGCAGGAATTGGTGAAATCAAAAATGACAAAGGCATACAAGTCAAAGACGTATATTATGTTGAAGGGTTGTGTTATAATTTTCTAAGTGTAAGTCAAAGTGCAGACAAAAACAACTGGGTGATATTTGACTCAGAGGAATGGTTAATTATCAACAAGAATGACTTATCACTTGATAAGAAGAATATCAAAGCTAAGCTCAGAGCAAAAGGGGAAAGTAATTGCTATACTCTAGATATTAGTAGAAATGAATCTGAAAACTGTTTTTTGAGTAATGCTGATGAAAGTTGGCTATGGCATAACAGATTGGCTCATGTCAATATGCATCAATTAGGCAAACTACTCAAAAAGGATTTAGTTCTTGGATTACCCAAAGTAACTTTCAAAAATGACTTGATTTGTGACGCATGTCAAAAAGGTAAACAAACTAAATCATCTTTCAAATTGAAAAATGAGATTTCAACAAATAGACCACTACAATTAATGCATATGGATTTAGTTGGCCCAGCAAGAGTAAAGAGTCTTGGTGGCAATTTATATTCATTGGTCATTGTTGATGATTTCTCCAGATTTACATGGGTTATTTTTCTACCATCAAAAGATGAAACTTTTGATGAATTTATTGTATTTGCTAAGAAAGTGCAAAATGAGAAAGGTATGTCCATTACAGGTATTAGGACGGATCATGATGGAGAATTTGAAAATCAAGCCTTTAAGGAATATTGTGATACTAATGGCATTGATCACAATTTCTCTGCTCCAAGAACACCTCAACAAAATAGAGTTGTGGAACGTAAGAATAGAGTACTTACTGAAATGGCTAGAGCAATTTAAATGAGAAGAACGCGTCTCAAGTGTTCTGGGTTGATGCTATAAGTACATCATGTTATATTTCAAATAGAGCTTATATCAGAACAAAACTTGGAAAGACACGATACGAGCTATACAAAGGAAGGAAGCCAAACATTGCTCATTTACACATCTTCGGTTGTAAGTGTTTCATTCATAATAATGGTAAAGATAACTTAGGAAAATTTGATTCTAAAACTGATAAAGGAATTTTTCTAGGGTATTCTAATCGAAGTAAAGCATATAGAGTTTTCAACAAAAGAACATGTGTTGTTGAAGAATCAATTCATATTGTATTTGATGAATTTGAATCCTCTGACAAAACCATTGATGAAGAATAGGAAGTTGTTTTAAATAAAGAAAATGGTCAATCTATTTCTAAATCCCTTATTCTAGAAGTTGATGAAACCAAGGAAGAAGAACAAACACGAGGACAACCTAGAGCCTGGAAATACAATAAAAGCCATCCCTTAGATCAAGTCATAGGAGATGTGAATGAAGGGATCAAAACTAGAAATAGAATTTTCAATGATGTAAGTTTTTCTGCATTCATTTCTGAAATTGAACCTTCTAACATTGATGAAGCCCTATCGGACAATAATTGGGTTATAGCAATGCAAGAAGAATTAAATCAATTTGAAAGAAATCAAGTTTGGGATTTGGTAACCCGACCCAAGGATCATCTGATCATTGGTACTAAATGGGTATTTAAGAACAAACTTGATGAATCCGTAATTATTGTCAGAAACAAGGCAAGATTGGTGGCCAAAGGCTATAATCAGGAAGAAGGGATTGATTATGAGGAAACATATGCTCCAATGGCTAGATTGGAAGCTATACGCGTATTCTTAGCTTTTGCATGCATCAAAGGATTCAAACTCTATCAAATGGATGTAAAGAGTGCATTTCTAAATGGCTACATTATGGAAGAAGTATATGTGGAACAACCTCCAGGTTTTGAAGATATTACCAAACCTGACCATGTTTTCAAACTCAAAAAGGCTTTATATGGTTTAAAACAAGCTCCTAGAGCATGGTATGAAAGGCTCAGTAAATTTCTTATTAATCAAGGTTTTGTACGGGGAAAATTTGATACAACACTTTTTATAAAACGAAAACGTGATGATATTTTAATTGTTCAAATATATGTTGATGACATTGTTTCCGGTGCTACTAATGAATCTCTGTGTAAGGAATTTTCTGAGATAATGCAGGGAGAGTTTGAAATGTCAATGATGGGATAATTGAATTTCTTTCTTGGTTTGCAAATCAGACAAAGAAAGAATGGAATCTTCATATCTCAAACAAAGTACTTAAAAGAGTTATTGAAAAAGTATGGAATGGATGAAGCAAATGGCACAGATACACCTATGAGCTCAACTACGTTGCTTGATGCTGATGTCAAAGGGAAAGACTAAACATCACAAAATATAGAGGAATGATTGGATCATTACTCTATCTCACGGCAAGTATACCAGACATTCAATTTAGTGTTGGCATATGTGCAAGATATCAATCAGCACCAAAGGAATCACATGCCGAAACTATTAAATGAATCTTTAGATACCTTGCTGACACACCAGAATTGGGTTTGTGGTATCCCAAAGGAAGAAGTGAATATCTAGTTGCATATTCAGATTCTGATCATGGTGGATACAAAATAGACAGAAAGAGTACCAGCGGACAAGGATAATTTCTTGGAGGATCTCTTGTCTCATGGTTCAGCAAGAAACAGAATACAGTGTCTCTTTCGTCAATGGAAGCTGAATATGTTGCAGTCTCAAGTTGTTGTGCACAAGTGATATGGTTAAAACAACAACTACAAGATATTGGTATTTATCTCAAAGAAATACCAATCTATTGTGACAATACCAGTACGATAAGCTTGGCGAAAAATCCAGTTCAACATTCTAGAACCAAGCACATCGATGTCAGACATCACTTCATCAGAGATCATGTCCAAAAGAAATATGTTAAAGTGATATTCATTCCTACTCATCTTCAACTAGCTGATATCTTCACAAAACCCCTTGCAAAAGATCAATTTCTATACATTAGAAGAGAATTGGGAATGGTAAATCCCAATGAGTTGTAAGTTATTTTAGTTTCTCATAATATTAGATGAAGTCATTTAATAATGTTTTGATGATTACTAATTTAAGCATCAGAGTATATAGAAACTTGTTTTGCAGGGAGATTGAAACTCTGTTTTGAGAAACAAAAACAGAGGTTATCAGAGGACACCTTTACTGGAGTACCAACTTGAAGTAATGACTAACAGTGAAACATTACCCGAGGAACAACTTGAAGTAAAGAAGTACTTTGCTCGAGTAACTACTCGAGTAATGGTCTTCCAAAACTGGAAGTAACAGATCAAGTTACCTAAAATTTAAATCAAATGGTTCAATTGCTAGGAAATGAACAGTAAGAATTGAAAATGAAAGGTTACCCGAGGCGAGCCTCGAGTAAACTTGAAGCTTACTCGAGTAAGGACTCGAGTAACTGCAGGTCCAGATCACCAATTTGATGAGAATCGACTCAAATCTACTCTAAATTGGGTACAAAATGATCGAGGGAACATACATGGATGATTACAATATTATTCATGCCAGGTACACAATTTAAATGAATTATTTTAGAGATTTTCTGTATGATCACTCGAGTAAGGACTCGAGTAACCATGAAGTTTACTCAAGTAAGGCCTCGAGTAACGCCGGGTTTTAGGTCTTTATCTGTCGCAAACTCGATCATTTCCATAAAATCTCCTCGAGTAAATCACTCTACTCTCTCACAAAAATTTTTCACAATCTCTTCCTTACACCATTTCCGTCAAAACCCAACAAATTTCAACCCCAGAAACCTCCTATTTTGCTCAGATTCTCTGTGCCCTAAACTCACGACTGCCACTCTGTTTTTCTGAGTTTTTAAAACCTCCACTGATTCAAAATGTTTAGAACCAAAAACCTCACTCCCACAGATTCTTCTGGATCCCCACCACACTCTGACCCTCTTTCTTCTCCTCCCAGAAAGAGGAGAAAACTTACCCCTAGATTAAAAGCCAAAATCCAACCCAATCCTCAACCTCAACAGAAACCTAAAGGGGTTGTTATCAAAGTGCCAGTAGTTACAAGGGCTCAATCCACAAAGAGTACCTCTACAGGGAGAGGCAAAAGTGCAAAGTCTCCCTCTCCTCCACCTTCTAATTCCTCAACTCCCTCTTTCACACCAAAACCTCCTAAAAGCCCAAATATGATAAGAATGTGGCTAAGGTAATGGCTGGCATTCTAGATCAGATGGAGAAGGGGCAGTCTTCAAAGAAATCTAAACTGCCAGAAGAGGAGATCACTAAACCTCTGAAGGGGTTCTATGTCAACAAACTGGAGGAGTCCCCAAAGTACCTCACTCAATTCTCCAGGAGAAAAGTGTGCAAGACACACTATGTGGACCTCAAGTTACTTCAGGAGGTATTGAAGCATGATCTTAGTCCTTATTTAGAACCATTTATGCCTTGGCTTTCCATTAGACTCCCTTTTTGCACAAAAGTGGTCACACATTTTTATTGCAATCTTAAGATCCTAGATGAACCAAATAGGACCTCAGCTGAGGAAGAGATGACTACCACTGTGAGAGGCCAAAAGATTCTCATCTCACCCCTAGAATAAACTTGTGGTTAGGAATAGAAAACCCCCCAGATGACATTTACTCCCAACAAGACTCAAAACAAATATTCTATGTCCTTAAACCTGGTAAGCTTGTTGGCCCTTTAAATTTCAAACCGAGTGATATGTGTGATCATCACAGGGTTTTATGGTACATCTACTCTAGATCCCTTGTGAACAAGGACAACAACTATACCCACTTCTATGATAGGGACCTTAGATGGTTTGCTTCTTCACTCCTGAAGGAACAGAAAGATTTGGGAGAGTATATCTTTTCTGAGATGAAGAGATACATAGTGGATGGGAAAGCTACCACACCGATGCCATATCCTCAGATTGTTTCTCTCATTCTGAAGGAGAATAAGATATGGTATCTGGAGAACAAAGAACACATTGAGAGGATTACTCCGGTTGGGAGAAACCAGATTGGCAACCATAACATTGACATTCCTCTCAAGGGCCCTCTGGAATCTGGGTCAAAGAAGAAGGAGAAAACCGAGACTGAGACTAGCAAGATGGATGACACTCAGTCGTCGGCTCCAACTACCATTACATCATCACCATCATTCCTCAATGCCATACTTCAGCATTTTATGGAGAATATGCTCAGAGGATTCTATGTGGATATTGCCAACACAAATGCTGAACTGATAACCAACATGAATCACAAGATGGCGGAGTTGGTAGAAAAGATGGATAAGAGGCACAAGGAGTTGCTAGCTGAGCAACGTGCCCAAGGTGAGATATTGAGATTGATTCTGGCACGACTAGATTCTTTAGGTCCCGAACCTTCTGCCGGTCCATCATCTTCTGCACATGACACTTCTTCATCTCCAGAGCCTATACCATCCCCAGAGTATACACCAGCACCTCCTGAGAACATTCCTTCTGACCTTCATCACATTGAGGTTGAGCCTCCTATGCCTCTAGTCTCTAGTCCACCTGAGCCACAACCCAAAGATGTCCTATACTCAGTGGATAACCCCGACACCAATGAGACCATTCATATCATCATTGATGATTCACCACCCAAACCTTAGCCTAAACCCTCTCTTAAACCTATTCCATCTCCTACCAATACAGAGGAAATCTCTCCCTCCTCATCTTCTGATCATCATACTCTAGAGGTTGAGACCACCACAATGGTCGTCTACCAGTCTCCTCCTATTCCTCCTAAAGATGACATCCACATCCCTCCACTTAATCTTCCTGAACCAGTCTCTTCTAGTTCATTTGACTCCTCTGGCTCAGATGGTCCTTTAGTTCTTCCAGTAAAGCCTATCTCCGTGGTTAGGCCTTCTAGTCCTCCACTTGATTAATGAAGACAAAAAGGGGGAGAAGAGCTTGAGAGTGATTTTGTGGAAGTTGTGGAAGTTTCTGAGTCTTTTGTCTTTTTGGGTATATGGGTGTATATGGGTTTTAGGGAGCTTTTTGAACTTTTCATCTTGTAATTCCTTAAGTTTAATGCAAGTTTATTTAAGTTACAATTTCATTTCAAGTCCATTTAAGTTTTAAATTATGATACATTGTTGGACTAATGAGTTTATTATGTATGCAAGGTGAATATGTTATAATTTCAATCTTTTTCAAAACATTTTGAATATAAACTTAACAAGGTTTTCAAAGTGTTTATTTGATAACTTACTTTCAAAAATCTTGTTCAAAATCACCAAGTTTTGTCATCATCAAAAAGGGGGAGAATGTTAGATCTCATGTTTTGATGATAACAAAGAATATTATGAAAAAGATTTGGTTAATAAATAAGTTTGAATAAAGTAATAACAGGGAAAATCATCACTTGAAGTAAGCATTGGAGTAATGAAGAAAGGCCAAGAGAAAAAGCTAAGAAACTTGATCAGAAGCAAGTTTTCTAAGGCATTACTCGAGTAAGTACTCGAGTAATGAGACAGAAACTTGAAGTAACCAAAGACACCTTCAAGTAACCTGCCAACAATACTCGAGTAATAGTGTAAATGTTTTCAAGTTGCTCTCGGCCTGCCAATGTTACTCAAGTAACTAGGTAAATCATTTGGAGTTGCTCTCGGCCTGCCAATGTTACTCGAGTAGCTACTCGAGTAACCAGGTAAATCATTTGGAGTTGCTCTCGGCCTGCCAACGTTACTCGAGTAAGTACTCGAGTAAACTTTAATGAATACTTGAGTAGCTACCGAGTATGCAAACCCAGAAATTCAGAAATCATTCCAACGTTCATTGTTTTGTTTCCTATATGATTAACCTTTCATTGTATTAGTATTCTTAGAATATTTGCAGATAAACAATGAAGAGATCTTACCAAATAAGGAAAGTCAAATGCAACGTTCAAATGTCACCTACCGCCACCTACCGCAAACAGATAATTTTTCAAATACTGGAAAAGTCAACTATGGCTGCGCACGCTCTAACGGACATGAAGAAAAATGTTCCAACAATCATTACCAACTCATCTATATACATATATGGGAACCTCCAAACAGAAAAAGGCAGTAGAACACACACACAAACGTATTACCAAGTTCATTACTCTGTTTACATTATACTTGTAATTTTATGCTTCAGTTATTCTTATTCACTCTGTGAGAGAGATATTTCATTCAAACTCAATATTTGTTATTGAGGTAACTTAAGGTTGTGGAACCTTGGGTTGGGATTGGATTACAACTTGTAAGGGGGAGCGAGTGTCCAGGTGAAGGAACTTGCTTGTACTGAGGTGCCAAGAACCCACTGAATCTTTGAAGTTATAGTGAAACTCTCAGAGAAGCTCTGAGGACTGGACATAGGTCAAACTGGTTGTGGCCGAACTAGTATAACACTCGGTGTACACTTCAGTGATATTTCTCCTTACTCCTTATTACTTTATTTTCACCGTCAAAGTTTTATATTTGCAACAAAATTTCAGTATCACCCAATTCATCCCCCCCCCCCTCTTGGGTGAAATGCTTGCTCTAACAATTAGCCACTCTAGGTTGTTTTTATCAATTGAAATCTTTAAATCATTAGACTATTTCTTTTGCATTTGTTTAAATTGTCTTTCAATTTCATTCTTTGATTTTGCTCAACTTAAATGAAAATGGGATTTTTAATGCCTAATTATCTATTACCTTGAATCTCTGTGGGACGATCTTGATTTGCTATTATATTATTTCAACGGCCCGTACACTTGCAGTGCTTATTTAAAAATTTAGTAGCATCAAGTTTTTTAAAAGATATGGATTTTTAAGTTATGCCTTGTTTATGGAATGTAATATGGAACAGGAAAAGCTTTGTGAATTTATGGGAAAATTATGTTACCAGTGGCTAGCCTTAGGTATTTTTTCCATGAAAATAAATTTAAATAGCTTCATTTAAGCTTTGGAATCAGTCAAATTAGATTTTTTCTAGATTTAATTATGAATTTCCAAAGTTGACTGAAAATCTACCAGTTTTTGAAAACAGTGAAACTATCCTATGCAGAAACTGTTATAACTGCATTAGATAACCAGCAGAATTTGATTTAAAGAGTAATGGTATAAGTAATAATTAGTTACTTGTAACTTTAATTTTGATAGGAACTGAAAATTTGCTGAGCTGGAACCAAGGTTAGGATCGACCACGAAATTGAGAAATGAGTCAGGTAGTAACTTGTTCTTGCATATACTATGTAATTATTATATATTTGTGTATGTCATTCTCTGTAACATGAGCATAGTGTCTAGGACACATATATTAGCCTAGTTGTGGTTTGGGATCCAACGGAGGCGCAGGGTTAAGCCAAGGTGCAAACATATCGTTTGGCCTTGGACAGGGTGCACACAGTATTCTATCATCTTACATGGCATGGTATATTGCATATTTATTTTCGCATTTTATATATTTAAAAAGTATGCTGCTACTGAGAGATTCATTCAAATCTCATCTTTTTCAATAATACAAACATTATAGCTGAAGCTAGCGGCTCCAAGGGAAAGGCAACGACTACCGGTGAATAGTTCCTGGTGCAGGCAGAAGCTATTATTAGTTCTTTAGCACTGTACTTTTGTTTCTATTTGAACACTATGCACTTTGTATATATATTTTTCAAACCCTACAAGGAATTCCTATATTGTAAATAAGTACTTAATGTCAGTATGTTTCCGCTATATCTGTATGCATTATGGAACTATACGCTTAATACTCTGTGAATATCGAAATGTTAAGGGTTTTAACAGCAACTCCTATAGTCTCAATGTCGTGGAAGCTGTGAAAATCAGACCTAAAATAGTTACTACAAAACACTGTAGTTTCGATGAGACTAAAGTGTCATTTTTCCAATTCATGTAGTTATTTCTAAAATTTGAGCCCAAAACTGCCATTTTTTGTTTAATCCAATTTTTCAACTATCTACAATTAAAATCAATTAAACCAACATCAAATATTCTAAAAAATAAACAATTAAGAGTAATGACAATTATTTTTGACAATTTTACCTTTTTAGTCTTAATTTAATATATTTACTCTTAATATCAATTTATCACAAGAAATATGTAATATCCCGAATTTTGGGATCGGAGGCATGGGAATAAGTCTGAATTAAGTGAACTACTAAGCCCTAGTTTAGCAGGTGTCTCAAACCTATTCCCTAATGTTTCTTATTAAAGGTAAACAATGTTTTTGGTGAAATCGTCTATGAGGCAATGAGCTTTTCATGTGCTTTTATATGATCAAATGATGAGCCAAAATTATGATATTTTATAGGATAAAAGTAGACATCCTAAAATTTAATTTGATAGGTACATATGATTCAATTAGAATTATATACAAAGATTTATGAATTTTGGAAGTTTGCCCAGCGAAATTGATTCTTTTCTAGAATAGCTTGCAAAGATTTAAAATCTGGGAATGATATGCTTCCAGCTAGTAAAAGGCTATATCTTTCCTTGAAACTAGACTCAATAAGGGTTCTATAGGCTTTGGAATTTCTCTGAAACAATGTGTACAAATTTAGTTATGATTTTTCAAAATCTGTCAGAAAATCCAAAAATGGGAATTATGACATCATCATAATTAAAGATGACATAAGTTATCATAATATATCATCTCCTTCCTCATGTGCTCATTTCCGACGTGAAATAGCAGTTGAAAGAGAGAGAGAGCGTTGAGGGATTTTAAAGAGAGAAGGAGCAAGAAATTACAAGGTAAGCCGATTAACACTATTACAGAATATAGATTTTACGTCCCTAAAGGACATCCCTTTTTAAAAAATGTAAGTAAAAACAAAGGCGGTGGCATTTTTGTAATTATGGGTGAGAACTGAATAGCTTTAGATGTCCCCAATTTAAATAGGGATATCTAAAGTGTGATTTTACAGACTTTAGACATCTCTATTTGAATTAGGGATGTCTAAAGTAAAAAAAAAATTACTTTAGACATTGCCAATTCAAATAGGGACGTCTAAAGTCTATAAAGTCACACTTTAGACGTCCCTATTTAAATTAGGGACGTCTAAAGTTTTTAAATTTTTTTTAAATGAGGGATACCTTTAGCATCCCTCATATATATATGGCGTCCCTCATATATATGGGACGCCAAAGGGTGTCCCTCATTTTTTTAAAAAAATTGACTTTAAATGTCCCTAATTTAAATTGGGGACGTCTAAATTAAAAAAATAAAAATAAAAAATAATTGGACAACTTTAGGCATCCCTAAATTAAATTGGGGACGCCAAAAATAATTCAAATTTTTATTGACAGTCTTTATTTGTCAGTTTTATACTACTTTTACACTCATCTTTCTTTTTTCATCGCCGCAAACACAAGAAATGTCATTACCATCACGCCTTTTAACTCTTGCTTCTTCTTTATATGCTGTTTTTACTCTTACTTCTTCCTTCCTTTCTCTTTTTTCACTTCCAGATCTGTTATGCTTTCTTACTATTTTTTATTATTTTATCCTCTTTCTCTTTTTTCTTTGGGTTTCCCTTATATGTTATCTTCTAACTCGTGCTATTATGGCTTATAGATCAAGACTCTAAAACATGCTTCATGGCCACATTCCAGCTGAGGAAACAAGGTTCATCTCTCCCTATCGCTCTTCTCTATTCATCATTACGAGAAAATGAATTTCAATAATAGAAGGAAATAAGTTTTTTGCAACTAATTCCTCTTATTGTTTTCATCTTCTACCTATGAGATTTCAGCTTTGGAATTATTATTGTGTAGATTTTGCATTTGGATTTTAGATACTAGATCTGTAATTTTATTGACGATGATCTTTGATTTCTAGTTTTCAATACTGTTTAATCTAGATCTGTAATATAAACTATTTTTTAAAAAAAAAGCACTTTAGACATCCCCATTTTAAAGTAGGGACGTCTAAAGTGTCAGTGTAGCACTTTAGACGTCCCTTTCTAAAATGGGGACGCCTAAAGTTCAGGCCTTAGATGTCCTTTTATCTATGGACATTATTGCAATTTTTTACTACGTCGCTCACATAGACGTCCCCTTGTTTTCAGATGTTAAAAGGCCTAAAAAAGGGACATTAAAAACATTTTTTGCAGTAGTGATTCCTCCGATATTTAGCTCCTAACCGTTGTAATACTTCTCCTACACTTTTCCTATATGTAAAATCAGGTTTGTGAAGCTCAAATTAGTTGTTGAAAAGGTTAGGGTTTCAGCCATATAGGAGAAAAGCTAGTGGGAGCTTGAGGTAACTTCCAAATCTTTGTATATTAACTATTCTAACTGTTGTGGGCAATTTAATCAATGAAATTTCGCCGGATTTTCTTTTGTTTTAAATTTTAGAAAGGTGTATGCCTAGGGGTTATGCTACCAAAATTAGGTCTAAATGGTAATTTTAACCTAATAAAATAGTTAATAAAGTGGTTAGGAGTAGAGAGGAACGCATTTGTGGAGCCGAAATCGTAGAACCATGATTTTTCCTGGAGGATGCCAAGATTTTGGCCAGGGCTAGATCTAAGGGTTAGAGTTGGATTTTCAGTGATTTGAGGGTTTCATTGAGTTCATAAGGGAAAATTTGGTGGGATTACAGTTGGTCACTTTTTCGGAAAGGGCCGAAAAAGCATAATTACGAAAACGCCCCTAAAACCCTTAAAGTGAGGCTGCCAAGGGTAAGTTTGTAATTTGACATTGAATTTGATAGTTCTGAGTCTGAAAATGGATCATTTAGGCAAAATATGTCAGAATAACCCATGTCAGAATGTTGGAAAAAATACGGTTGGACCAATATGGGGGGCGGGGCGGGGTCTCAGGGGCATTTTAGTAATTTTTCAATATAGACTCATATAACCCCTAGAAACACTATAGAAGTGTCTAAATGATACATTTGGAATTGTAGGACCGAATTGAGAGTCCGAGTTGCTGGCACGCAAATCGAGGAGAAAAGGATGGAGGTAGGGGACTTACCTTACTTACATGTATTTGATATCTTTGCTTATGTAGTGATGTATGTTATTTCTTTACTTGATTTTGTAGAGCATATTTGAATAAATGAAGCTCTGTTTCTATTTTGCTATGGCCATAGTTTTGTTACATGAAACATTGAGAATGCAAAAATATCATTATGGGGCATGCATCTAAATAAAGCTAGCATGTCATACACATAGCATCTATCATGCATGCATTATGGTATGGTATCCTATTGAGATTCTCTCGAATCTCATCCTCCCCTACCAACAATTTAGGCAAGTGAATACAGAAGATATGCTAAGCACAAAGAAGAGAACCGTACAAGGGGCGGTGGTGGAACGTAGACGGAAGATGTTTTAGCTTCATTAGGACAGGTTTAGATACACAAGTAGCCCTGTATGGCTACACTGATAGTAATTATTATGTAATTTTGTAATCATGCACTTATTATCAGTATATTTATACTATTCTTGTATTGCCCATCGAACCGCATATCATTTTTCGCAAATACTCTGAAATAGTTGAAAATAAGATAAGGGCGCGACAAAATAAATTTTAAGCTCAATTATTATAACAAAAAGCCCAAATAAAATATGAAAATATATAATAAAACTAGGGATTTGTGGACATTTTAAAGGGCATAAGAGGGATAAACATGTGAATGAGAGGATTGTTAGAAATTTGAAGTGACATAATGAGGGAGTAAGTGTTAGATCTCATGTTTTGATGATAACAAAAGAATGGTATGAAAAAGAAGTGATTAATAAATAAGTTTGAGCAAAGGAATAACAGGTATAAGCATCACTTGAGGTAAGCATTGGAGTAATGAAGAAAGACCAAGAGAAAAAGCTGAGAAACTTGATCAGAAGCAAGTTTTCTAAGGCATTACTCGAGGCGGTACTCGAGTAATGAGCCAAAACTTGAAGTAACCAGAAGCACCTTCCAGTAACCTGCCAACGTTACTCGAGTAAGTACTCGAGTAATAGTGTAAGTATTTTCAAGTTGCTCTTGGCCTGCCAATGTTACTCGAGGAGCTACTCGAGTAACCTTATGAAAAACTTCCAGTTCCTCTCGGCCTGCTAATGATACTCGGGTAAGTACTCGAGTAACTCTGTTTCTGAAAATGTGTTGCTCTCGGCACTTTGTACCACTACCAATGTTACTCGAGTAGGTACTCGAGTAATGCACTGAAGTAAGTAAAAACTTGAAGGTAGTACTCGATTAACTTGATTTCTTTTTATCTCATTTTCCTCGAGTCATTCCTCTAGTATGCAAGTATTTAATATTCTATTTTAAGTGGATTACTCGAGTATGAACTCGAGTAAGCAATGTTATGTTGAAGGAAAACCTCAAGTCATTACCTGAGTAAGTTATGTACAAAAAGTAAGTTTACTCAAGTAGCTACTCGAGTAACAAGGTAATCAGACTTGATGTGCTCTCGGCCTTGAAATCCTGCCAACATTACTGGAGTAGAGCATCGAGTAATCAAATTTATTTGAAGGTTTACTCGAGTTGGTACCCGAGTAACCTATGAAGTTATGAATGCATTACTCGAGTAGGTACCCGAGTAAACATGAATTTTCAAAGGTTTGAAATTTAGTTATTCCATGCACTACCTGAGTAATCTTGTATTTGTCTATTGACTTGAAGTTAAACAAAGCTTTCCCGATGATACTCGAGTAAGTACTCGAGTAAACTTCATGTGATACTCGAGTAGCTACTCGAGTAAGCAAACCCAGAAAGTTTAAAATCATTCCTATGGTCATTGTTCTGTTTTCTATTTGATTAACTTATCATTATATTAGTATTCTTAGCATTTCAATAGATAAACAATGAAGAGATCTTACCAAATAAGGAAATTCAAAAGCAACGCTCAAATGTCACCGACCGTCACCTACCGCAACGTATGTTTTTTTCAAAAACTGGAAAAGTCAATAGTGGCTGCGTACGCTCCAACGGACATGAAGAAATATGTTCTAGCAATCATTACCAACGTATCTATATATATGAAAACATCTGAACAGAGAGAGGAACAAGAACACACTCACGAATGTATAATCAAGTTCATTACTCTGTTTTTCATTATACTTGTAATTCTATGCTTCAGTGATTCTTATTCACTTTGTGAGAGAGATATTTCATTCAAACTGAATATTTGTTGTTGAGGTAACTTAAGGTTGTGGAACCTTGAGTTGGGATTGAATTACAACTTGTAAGGGGGAGCGAGTGTCCAAGTGTAGGAACTTGCTTGTACTGAGGTGCCAAGAACCCACTGAATCTTTGAAGTTATAGTGAAACTCTCAGAGAAGCTCTGAGGATTGGACGTAGGTCAAA
This sequence comes from Inga laurina, assembly GCA_963855925.1. Taxonomy (NCBI): domain Eukaryota; kingdom Viridiplantae; phylum Streptophyta; class Magnoliopsida; order Fabales; family Fabaceae; genus Inga; species Inga laurina. The sequence continues at coordinate 26,817,425 of OY979708.1, forward strand.
GTGGTTGTGGTCGAACCAATATAAATCCTGGTGTACACTTCGGTGATATTTCTCCTTACTCTTTCCTGTTTTAATTTCAACGTCAAATTTTATATTTGTAACGAAATTTTTAAGATCACCCAATTCACCCCCCCCCCCCTCTTGGGTGAAACGCTTGCTCTAACAGTAAGTGTCCTTGTTGTGGGGAAGAATATGATGGTCTGTCAAACCTCTTAATATTTCACTATTTATCAGATTGTTTATGCGCAGTTCAATGGGCATACAGAAATAGTATCTACATACTGATATAAAGTACTTGATCACATTACAAGAATTTCCTATAGGGTTGGTACATGATAATTACAAATCTCAAAAATAATAAAAAGCTTATAGATAACCAGCAAGAAGTATCGATCTGGACCAAAACTTTCAATTGCTAGTATTTACATCTTTGCCCTTTGAGCCACGCCCTTCAACTGGATAAATTATACATTTATGGAAAGAATGAGATTCATACGAATCTCAATAGTAACATACTATCAATCATATAAAATGTGAAAGATAAAAATGTGATGCACCATATAATGTAATTGAACAACCATATTGTAAATATGTTCAAGCCAAATGATTGTTTGGACCCCTACTTGTCTGTCTACCTCAGTTGGGCCCCATACCACAATTAGGTATTATTCATATTGTGTATATTATAGCTGGGTCCTGTAAGAGGCAAGCTTCACCCAAGAGGGGGGTGAATTGGGTGATGTTATAAATTTTTCGCTTGATGTGGTGATATGAAAAATATAGTAGATAGAGTAGAGTTGAGAAGATTTGAACACAAAGAGTTATACTGGTTCGGCCTAACAACCAAGCCTACGTCCAGTCCTCAAAGATCAAGACCTACTGAGATTTTCACTATACCTCCAAGATTCAATGGGCTCTCAGAATGCCACAAAACAACAATCGTCCTTGAACGGACTACGAGCAGAAATATTCTTTCAATAAGAAATTTCTCTCCCCCTTACGACAAGTCTTACGTGCAGAAAAACAACCTATGACTCTTCTCACTTGCTTATGTATACAAGACTTATGAGCAGCAACGTTCTCTCCTGCTTACACCACTGTAAGTCTTACGAGCAGCAACGTTCTCTTCTGCTTGTATCTTATAAGGCTTATGGGTGGAAGGTACAACAAGGAATTCTCTCAACTGCTTCTCTCGTAAGGAAATCTACCCTCTCAAGGTCCCAATACCTTGAGATCAAATAAACATAGAATTTGAATTGTATGAAGACTCTCTTATAGAGTAAATGAATAAACACTGAAGATCAATGTGTATACAGGGAAAATGATGAATAGCAGAGACTCGTGTATAAGCTTGTGAGTTTTTTTCTTCGTTGTTCCCCTTGACTATCGCTGAATCTCTGTATATATAGTTGGTTTAGTTTTTGCTTGTTTGGGAAATCGTCGTTTGAGGAGCGGGGCTTTTGCAACTATTGAAAGACACGCGCATGTTTGAATATTCTAAATGCGGTAGGTGCGAACATGTTTGTAATCATGTTGTCTGCCGTTGTTTGACTTTCTCCGTAACAACTAATTTCAAACGTTAATCTTCCTGCATCATACTTATAATACATTCAAAATGATGTTAAGTAATGATAATAAGTAATGATGATATGAATAAATAATAATAAACCATATTCGGATTGAACGTTGTGAGACTTGGCATTTTTGATGATCTGGCAGAGCATCACTCGAGCATGAATGGCTCACTCGAGTGATCTTCCCATTTTCCTCTTTGTGCTTCAGTTATCGGGTTGTGCTTGCAAAGAATTTCAGAGAGACAGAATTCTTACTCGCGAGTGAAGTGAGGTCTCACTCGAGCACAATTCCCCCTGCTCGAGTGATCTTGCATTTTCCACTGGGAGTGTCTTCTCGGGTCATCACTCGCACACCATTTTGACAAGAGTGAGATTTTGTACTCGCGGGTGATGTGGTCCCTCACTCGAGCACACACACTCCTGCTCGAGTGAGACGCATATTCTAGAGGAATATGCTTTCAATACCAACACTCGCATCAGGAATTCAGAGAGATAAATTTATCACTCGCAGGTGATGTGGGCCCTCACTCGAGCACACAGACTCCTGCTCGAGTGAGAAGAATAATCTCAAGTAATATACCTTTTGAACAAGCACTCGCATCAGTTTTGGAGAGGGATAGAATTTTCACTCGCAAGTGCTGATGTGTCACTCAAGCATATGAGGTGGTGCTCGAGTACACTTGCACTTCTTTGTTCTTCATGACTCTCGGCCAAGCACCGCAGTACCTTGCTCGAGTACAGAATGCTCATGCTCGAGCATTGATGTCTCTGCTCGAGTGAATAAAGGAAGCATGATAATACTTGCTCTCGGCCAAGCACTCGCGGACCTTCACTCGCATGTGCTCGAGTGAGAATGGCTTCTCTGCTCGAGTGCAAACTCCAGTGCTCGAGTGAATCAGTGAACATGACAGTGGAATGCCTCTCGGGTGAACACTTTCTGGCTTTCACTCGCACCTGCTCGAGCACAGAAGGAATCTATGCTCGAGTGCAAAACTTATGCTCGAGCACTCCCGTTCAATTTTGCAGCAGACAACAGAAAACATTCCTATATGCATTTGGTAACTCTGTGAATTTTTCTTAAACTTATAAAAACATGATTTGCACACAATTATCTTTTTGTTACATCAAAACTTGGGATCTAACATTCTCCCCCTTTTTGATGATGACAAAACCTTTGTGATGAAGTTGTAAGAAAAATTGATTAAGATTGAAAATTTTTGAAATTCTTCAATGTTTCCAAATGCATATCAAGTTTTAGTTTTAAGTTCAAGTTTTCCTGTAATGCTTCCTCTAGACACTTAACAACCAAGATAAGCATAGTATGAGGTAAATAACTTAATAATAACTTAATAACTTGAAACATCATTTAAACTTGATAATCAAACTCATGAATAAACTTGAAACATGAAAAAGTTCATTAGTATTAAACTTGAATTCAAATGTTCAACAACATAATAACTCATAATCAAATAACATCAACTAACATCAAATCCTACCCCATACAGAAAATCTACCCAAACACATCCCACAGAAGCTCAGAAAACATCACACATCCTTCTCCCCCGTTTTGTCAGCATCAGAAGGGGGCTGAGGAAAAGTGATATCAGGAGGTGGAAAATAGGATACCATAGCAGTGAGAGGGTCAATGGGCTCAAGAGATGATGGCTGTGGTACAGAGGATGAGGGAGGTAGTGAAGGCGACCGATCAAAAGTAACATCAACATTAGACTCTGGATCGGTAAAGAGTACATGAGTCTGTGGTACAGAGGTATGAGTGGTCTCAGGAGGCACCCCTGAAGATGAAGAGGGAAAATGTGAGTGCAGGAAGGTCTCCATATTTGTGATCCTCTGTGACATCTCATCCTGAGTCTTGAACATCAGTTCAAAATTGGTATTGACCTTATCTACCAATTTGATGACCTGTGCCTCCATCTTTTCCACTAGCTTCTCATACTCAGTCACTAACTCCTTCTTCAGACTTGATACGGCTTGATTGATTGCCTCAGAAACATGGTTTGAAAGAGAGGCATTGAGGAAGGAAGGAGGAGGAATAGGACCTTGAGCAGATGATTGTGCCTCATCACCTCTAGATGGAGTGGCTTCCCTCTTAGATGTGGCTTTGGTTCGACTCACCGGAAGATTGATACCCATGTGAGTTAACTGAGTCTTACCAAACCTTGAGATGAGTACCCTTTCAGTTCCTTCCAAATACCAAATCTTGTTTTTCATCAGAATGAAGGAAACAATCTAAGGGTATGGTATGGTTGTGGATCTTGATGAAGAAAATCGAAATCTTCTCATCTCGTTGAAGATAATCTCCCCCACATTCCTTTGTTGCCCGGCAATGAAAGAGGCCAACAGATAATAATCCTTTTGAGCAAAATGGGTATAATTTTTGGACTTATTGACTATGCTTCGGGAATATATATAATGAAGGACTTTGTGAATATCAGGCATATCAATAGGTTTGAAATTGAGGGGGCCTATTGGGTCTTTTGGTCTCAAAATTTTGAAAGCTTCATTGGCAAAGAAAGAGGGTGGATCAGGAGGAGGTGCAACATAACCAAGTAAGTCATTTATGATCTTGGCAGATATCATAATAAATCTTCCTCTAACAGTAGTAGATACTGCTTCCTCAATCAATTCACCAGATCTAGACTTAATATTATGGGACTTCATGTTGCTATAAAAAGTTTTTACAACAGTAGGAGAATATGGCATATGGATATTTAGCCAGGGAGCATAGTATTGAAGATAAGGGTATAAATCCAAATGACAATTCTTCTTTAAGTAATCCAAATCCACATATACCACAGGACAGAAATGTCTATGTCTAAATTCATCATCATATACCTTCTGAGACAGAGCTTTAAGTTCTTCAACATTGAATCCCTCAGGAGGACTGATAATGTGATCATCCACTGGTGCTTGTGAGGCAGAAGGTGCTCCTGAAGCAGAGGCACTTGCTTGCCTTGCTTGGTGTGAACTTGAAACACCGGCTTGAGAAGCGATCTTTCCAACTATCTTGTCAAGTTTGGACTTCTCCAATGCTTCCCGAAGTTGCTTGTTGAATGAATCACCAGAAGAGGAAGATGATTGTTAGGGTTGCTCTGACTCCTTTTTCTTCCCTTTTCCTTGAACCTCTTTGGATTGAGACCGGGTAACTATAGGTTCCTTGAACACAACACCCTTTGGTTTCTTCTGAGGAGGTTGGTCTTTCTTTGAAATTTGAGGTTTTGGGTGAGGTTGCTCAGTCGGAGTCCTCTTTTTGGTCTTGGGCCTAGGAGGTGGTGACGGTGAGGAAGAGATTTTGGGATAAGGAGGTGTTGGTTCTGGGGTACCAGATGCACTGGCAGCAGAATGAGTAGGTGAAGGAGAGTGAGATCTTTGAGGAATAGAAGGTAGTTTGGTTCTTGCCATTGTAGAAAAAGTGGAAGAGAAGCAAAAACTCTCAGTTTTTGAAGGAAAAGCAAATGGAGATTAGGGCACGAATGAGAAATACAGAGGGTAAGAATTACCTTTTATAAAGGATTGAAGAGTTGTAACGGTGATTTGAGGCAAATGGACGCGATTTATTGAAAAGAAAACGGTTGAAGGTGAAGAGTTACGCCCTTCGAGTGAGAGAACACCTCGAGTGAGAGCAGGAAGTGCGACGTTCTGAGCTCCCCCGTAACTGATATAAGTGACAGTGATCGAGCATGAACCCTAGTGCTTGAGTGATGTTCATACTGTGCTCGAGTGTGTTCTATCAGTGCTCGAGTGATTTTCTGGAAAATTAATAAAATGTGTAAAACGTACCTGGATTGTGAATTTCTTGACATATCTTGTGTCTTTGTACTCAAATCCTCCAAAATCATTTGAGTAACCATGATTTGGATAGCTTTTGAAATGAAATTCTTCTTCTTCACTCGAGCAGGCACTCCTCACTTCAAGCATGTTCATATCATGCTCGAGTGAGAGTTCCTCACTCACGAGTGAGTTCTATTCTCACTGTTGCTTTTGATACATTCTCTTGGTATTCTTATTTCCTCTGTTAACCTCTGTTTTACATGTCAAGAAGCAGAGCATTTTTAACAGTGCTGTGCTCGAGTGAACCAGCTTATCACTCGAGCAGCACTCCTAGTGCTCGAGTGACAGACCTGCAAAAAGGTTTTTAATACTCCGATGCCAAAGTCAGTATGGTTATCATCAAAATAAACATTTAATTAAAATATTTAACAAGAAAACTTACAACTCATTGGGATTAATCATTCCCAATTCTCTTCGAATATATAAGAACTGATCTTTTGCAATTGGCTTTGTGAAAATATCCGCAAGTTGAAGATGAGTTGGTATGAATTCTACTTTGACATCCTTCTTTTGAACATGATCTCGAATGAAGTGATGACGAATGTCTATGTGCTTGGTCCTTGAGTGTTGTACAGGATTCTTGTCCAAGCTTATCATACTAGTGTTATCACAATAAATTGGAATTTCTTTTAAATAAATTCCCAAATCTTGAAGTTGTTGATTCAACCATAATACTTGAGAACAGCAACTTGCCACAACTATATATTCAGCTTCAGTTGAAGATAATGAAACTGTGTTCTGCTTCTTGCTGAACCATGATACTAGAGAGCCTCCGAGAAATTGACACTGACCACTGGTACTCTTTCTGTCAGTTTTATATCCTCTGTGATCTGAATCTGAATATGTTATTAAGTACTCGTTCCCTCTTTTCGAATACCAAAGACCAAGTTTTGAAGTATCTCCTAGATACTTGAAGATTCTTTTTACTGTCTCTGCATAAGATACCTTAGGAGCGGATTGATATCTTGCACACATTCCTACGCTGAACTGAATATCTGGCCTGCTTGCTGTGAGATAGAGTAATGAGCCAATCATTCCTCTATACTTTGTGATGTTGAAGCTAGGTCCCTTTACATCAGCATCCTTCAGCGTTGTAGAACTCATTGGAGTATTAGCTCCGTTAGCATTATCTAATCCATATTTCTTCAACAATTCTTTCAAATACTTTGTCTGAGATATAAATATACCATTCTTCTTTTGTTTGATTTGAAGTCCAAGAAAGAAGTTCAATTCTCCCATCATGGACATTTCAAATTCTCCCTGCATAATCTTAGAAAATTCTTGACACATAGATTCGTTAGTAGCACCAAAAATAATATCATCAACATAAATTTGAACAATTAGAATATCATTTTTGTTATGTTTGATAAATAGAGTTGTATCAACTTTACCTCTGACAAAACTTTGATCAAGAAGAAATTTGCTTAGTCTTTCATACCAAGCTCTAGGTGCTTGTTTCAAACCATATAGTGCTTTCTTAAGTTTGAATACATGATCAAGTTTTGTTTCATCTTCAAACCCAGGAGGTTGTTCTACATATACTTCCTCCATGATATAACCATTTAAAAAAGCACTTTTCACATCCATTTGATAAAGTTTAAAAACTTTAATGCAAGCAAAGGCTAGGAGTACTCGTATTGCTTCCAATCTTGCTACTGGAGCATATGTTTCCTCATAATCAATACCTTCTTCTTGATTATAGCCTTTGGCAACCAATCTTGCTTTGTTTCTCACAATGATTGCTGACTCATCAAGTTTGTTTTTGAAAACCCATTTGGTCCCTATAACCGTATGATCTTTAGGTCGAGGAACCAAATCCCAAACTTGATTTCTTTGAAATTGATTTAGTTCTTCTTGCATAGCAATCACCTAATCATTGTCAGATAAAGCTTCTTCTATATTAGAAGGTTCAATTTCAGAAATAAAAGCAGAAAAAGTTACCTCATTGAGGATTCTATTTCTGGTTTTGACACCTTCATGAATATCTCCTATAACTTGATCAATTGGATGATCCTTCATATGTCTCCATGCTTTAGGTTGAGCATGATCATCGACATCTTCTAAATTTTGAAAATCATTTGTTTCAAAATCATCCTGCTTAGAAATAGATTTGTTTTTCTTGATTGAATCCATTTCTTCTTCATCAATAAGTTTTGTCTGAGATTCAATTTCATCAAACACAACATGAATAGATTCTTCAACAGTACATGTTCTTTTATTGAAAACTCTATAAGCCTTACTTCTATTAGAATATCCTAGAAATATACCTTCATCATACTTTGAATCAAATTTACCTAAGTTTTCTTTACCATTGTTGTGAATGAAACACTTACACCCAAAGATATGAAGATGAGCAATATTTGGCTTTCTTCCTTTGTAAAGTTCATATGGCGTCTTTCCAAGTGATTTGCGGATATATGCTCGGTTTGAAATATAACATGCAGTACTCATTGCATCTGCCCAGAATACTTGTGACATTTCTTTTTCATTGAGTAATGCTCTCGCCATTTCTGTAAGAACTCTGTTCTTTCTTTCCACTACTCCATTTTGTTGAGGGGTTCTAGGAGCTGAGAAGTTATGATCTATTCCTTCGTTGTTGCAGTAGTTTTCAAATAGTTGATTATCAAATTCTCCTCCATGATCTGTCCTAATAGAAACAATAGAAATACCTTTCTCATTTTGAACCTTTTTGGCAAACATAATGAATCCAACAAAGGTTTCATCTTTTGAAGCAATAAATATAGTCCAAGTAAATCTTGTAAAATCATCGACAATTACTAAAGTATATAAATTTCCTCCAAAACGTTTTACTCTTGCAGGTCCTACCAAATCCATATGAAGTAATTGTAAAGGTTTTGAAGTAGAAATCTCATACTTTGTTTTAAAAGAAGACTTAGTTTGTTTGCCTTTTTGACATGCTTCACAAATCATATTATCTTTGAATTTGAGTTTGGGAAGACCAACAACTAAATCTTTTCTAATCAGTTTGTCAAGTTGATTCATATTGACATGAGCCAAACGCTTATGCCATAACCAACTTTCCTCAGATCGACTAAGAAAACAATTTTCAGAAGAATTTGAATTTAAATCAATAGTATAACAATTACCGTCCCTTTGAGCTCGGATCTTTGCCTTGATAGATTCTTTGTTCAGAGGTAGATCTTTCTTGCTTACTATCAAGCATTCTTTTGAGTCAAAAATTACCCAGTTATCTTTGTCAGTGCTTTGACTTACACTCAGGAGGTTGTGACATAATCCCTCAACATAATATACTCCATTGATTTGAACACCATCGGATTTTCCTACTTCACCAATTCCAGCAATACGTCCAGATTGATTACCTCTAAATGTTACCTTTCCTCCTTCTCTAGTTTCTAGCATGGTGAACTTATTTTTATCGCCAGTCATGTGTCTCGAACATCCACTATCAATATACCATTTGTTCGCTCAAGATGCTTTGAGACATACCTAGAATAAGATGATCAAGTTTTAGGTACCCACACTTTCTTGGGTCCTTTGTGGTTAGTATGTGATGTATGTGTCCCTTTCGGAACCCATTTATATGTTCCAACAACCTATCCCTTTTTGAAATAACACAATGAAGTATAATGTCCTTTCCTATTACAATAATTGCATGATGCGAAAGGATTCGATGTATGCACAGAGTTCCTGAAATATTTAAGATAGGCTCTACTATTCTTCTTATATCCTTTATTCTTATCATGAACAGAATTATATCCAATTCCAGATTTATCAAATGAAACTTTCTGAGAATTTAAAATAACCTTGAGAGTTTCACTTCCTTTAGTAAACTTTTCAACAATTTTTGTTAAATCTTCTATTTTCTTATCTTTCTCTTTACACATTTCATACGATGATACGACAGTACTTTCTAATTCTTTTACTTTCTTCTTATAACTAACCATTTCTTTAGCAACTTTGATGAACTTTGTATGCAATGCATTATACTCAGATAATAATTCATCATAAGTAGGTTCAGAATCACTTACCTCAGAATCTGATTCTTCTTCCTTGGCTACTAAGCACAGATTTGCTACTTCGTCATTGTCACTTTCTTCGTCTGACGAACTATCTCCCCATACAAATGATATATATGCTTTCTTTTTCTGCTTCTTTTTGTCTTTGTTCTTGAAGCATTCAGATTTGATGTGTCCAGGTTTCCCACATTCATAGCATACTATCTGTTGTTCTTTATTTTCTCTCTTGCTTGGTCTACCTTGATAATTTTTGAAGTTCTTTTGACCTCTTCTGTAGAATCTTTTGAATTTTCTTACGATCATTCCCATTTCATCATCATTAGGAATATCTTCATTCTTAGACGATTCTTCTTCCTCCTGATAGCTTTTAGTGCAACTCCCTTTTTCTTCTTATCATCGAACTCTTCAAGTTCCTTTTTGAACCTCAACTTTCCTTCATACTCTGAAAGACTCCCAAAGAGGGCAGCTACGGATCTCATAGATTCTCCTTTAGCTTCTTCGATGGCTGTCACCTTTGCTTCCCACTCTTTCGTAAGAATATTAAGAATCTTTCTTACCTGGGAATTTTGATCAAACGACTTTCCAAGAGCAGATAATTGATTAACAAGATGAGTATACCTGAGTTCAAACTCTGATATTCTTTTTGACTAAGAGCACTCTGTATCATTAGAATGGCTTTACTATTTAATGTCACTAACCTTTTGTCATTCTTGTCAAACTCATCTGGGCTCTTTTTAACTGTTCTATCTTCAATTTTCTTCATTGGAACATAGTCACCATCTTGTATAACATTCCACAATCCGTATTCGTTGGCCATCACGAACACTCTGAATTTAGCTTTCCAGAACGAAAAATGTTCTCCAGCAAAACCAGGAGGTCTAGTGATTGAAGCTCCGTCTGGAAGAATGTTTTCACCCATTGTTGCCATTTGTCGGATCCTTCTCAAGCTGTTAGGCTCTTCGGAGAAGATTAGACTTTGATACCAAATGTAAGAGGCAAGCTTCACCCAAGAGGGGCGTGAATTGGGTGATGTTATAAATTTTTCGCTTGATGTGGTGATATGAAAAATATAGTAGATAGAGTAGAGTTGAGAAGATTTGAACACAGAGAGTTATACTGGTTCGGCCTAACAACCAGGCCTACGTCCAGTCCTCAAAGATCAAGACCTACTGAGATTTTCACTATACCTCCAAGATTCAATGGGCTCTCAGAATGCCACAAAACAACAATCGTCCTTGAACGGACTACGAGCAGAAATATTCTTTCAATAAGAAATTTCTCTCCCCCTTACGACAAGTCTTACGTGCAGAAAAACAACCTATGACTCTTCTCACTTGCTTATGTATACAAGACTTATGAGCAGCAACGTTCTCTTCTGCTTGTATCTTATAAGGCTTATGGGTGGAAGGTACAACAAGGAATTCTCTCAACTGCTTCTCTCGTAAGGAAATCTACCCTCTCAAGGTCCCAATACCTTGAGATCAAATAAACATAGAATTTGAATTGTATGAAGACTCTCTTATAGAGAAAATGAATAAACACTGAAGATCAATGTGTATACAGGGAAAATGATGAATAGCAGAGACTCGTGTATAAGCTTGTGAGTTTTTTTCTTCGTTGTTCCCCTTGACTATCTCTGAATCTCTGTATATATAGTTGCTTTAGTTTTTGCCTGTTTGGGAAATCGTCGTTTGAGGAGCGGGGCTTTTGCAACTATTGAAAGACACGCGCATGTTTGTATATTCTGAATGCAGTAGGTGCGAACATGTTTGTAATCATGTTGTCTGCCGTTGTTTGACTTTCTCCGTAACAACTAATTTCAAATGTTAATCTTCCTGCATCACACTTATAATACATTCAAAATGATGTTAAGTAATGATAATAAGTAATGATGATATGAATAAATAATAATAAACCATATTCGGATTGAACGTTGTGAGACTTGGCATTTTTGATGATCTGGCAGAGCATCACTCGAGCATGAATGGCTCACTCGAGTGATCTTCCCATTTTCCTCTTTGTGCTTCAGTTATCGGGTTGTGCTTGCAAAGAATTTCAGAGAGACAGAATTCTCACTCGTGAGTGAAGTGAGGTCTCACTCGACCACAATTCCCCCTGCTCGAGTGATCTTGCATTTTCCACTGGGAGTGTCTTCTCGGGTCATCACTCGCACACCATTTTGACAAGAGTGAGATTTTGTACTCGCGGGTGATGTGGTCCCTCACTTGAGCACACACACTCCTGCTCGAGTGAGACGCATATTCTAGAGGAATATGCTTTCAATACCAACACTCGCATCAGGAATTCAGAGAGATAAATTTATCACTCGCAGGTGATGTGGGCCCTCACTCGAGCATATAGACTCCTGCTCGAGTGAGAAGAATAATCTCAAGTAATATACCTTTTGAACAAGCACTCGCATCAGTTTTGGAGAGGGATAGAATTTTCACTCGCAAGTGCTGATGTGTCACTCGAGCATATGAGGTGGTGCTCGAGTACACTTGCACTTCTTTGTTCTTCATGACTCTCGGCCAAGCACTCGCAGTACCTTGCTCGAGTACAGAATGCTCATGCTCGAGCATTGATGTCTCTGCTTGAGTGAATCAAGGAAGCATGATAATACTTGCTCTCGGCCAAGCACTCGCGGACCTTCACTTGCATGTGCTCGAGTGAGAATGGCTTCTCTGCTCAAGTGCAAACTCCAGTGCTCGAGTGAATCAGTGAACATGATAGTGGAATGCCTCTCGGGTGAACACTTTCTGGCTTTCACTCGCACCTGCTCGAGCACAGAAGGAATCTATGCTCGAGTGCAAAACTTATGCTCGAGCACTCCCGTTCAATTTTGCAGCAGACAACAGAAAACATTCCTATATGCATTTGGTAACTCTGTGAATTTTTCTTAAGCTTATAAAAACATGATTTGCACACAATTATCTTTTTGTTATCATCAAAACTTGGGATCTAACAGGTCCCACTAGGCCGACTGGTATGTAACAACCTCGTCTGAATCCACGAACACTACCAAGGTCGGCTTGGCACAACTATCCTATGGCATCAGAATCCACCAACCCGCCTAGGACACCAAGCAGGAATTGTTTCCCCCTCTTGGGAATTTATTCTAACCCAAAGGAAGGAAATACGCCTCCCCAAGGACTTGAACTCTGGACCTAAGGATAAATTCAAAGCTTAAGAACTTTGCATATGTGAATAGTGACAGGTCAAATGTGTGGAGGCTAATAGGCATTTAACACACATACATGGGAAACAAAAAAAGAAAGGTGGATGCGTTACCCAGAATTTATAGATGTACAAATGTAACAAATTTTGGGGACAAAATTTATTTAAGTGGGAGAGAACTATAATGCCCCCAATTTTATTCACCAAATGTATTGTAATTATTTATATATATTCTGTAAAATCCTATCCTTAATTTTATAATATTAACTTATCGTTTAAATATTACTCAATTTTTTTAAAGATTACCATGGTAGAAAAGAGTTCAACTAACTATTTGAAAACTCTACCATAATGATAAAAAGATTGCAATTCATCTTTCATAAGATTACCATGGTAGGGAAAAAAAACTTAACTAATCATTTGAAAACTCTATCATGGTAATAAAGGATTTAAGTCCCTACAAAGAAAATATTACAACTCATCTTTCAAATATTAATCCTGGCAAAAATTAATTCTACTGTTATCATACCAAAAATTCCCATTTCAAAACTAAAGTGACCTAGCTTCATATAATATCCAAATATGACAAATGAAGTATGTAGTCGAATTAGAGTTTAAAAAATATGGTCCCTAATAAGTGGCAATATACATTCATTCAACACATAATAAACCACAAGAGTCTATACAGATATATATATATATAAGAATATATTTATGCCTCAGAAGCTCCTCCCAACTTTCTAGCAAGAGAAATATCACCTGGAAAATGTTAAATTAACGGGGTGATAGAGACAAAAGCCTCAGTAACTAGCTATCCGACTCATTACACATGCTAACATGTATTCATGAGGTGCCAAGTGGAACAGTTTATATGACAAATTATAATTGATAAAAAATAAATATCACAGTTTTATGAATTTCTTATTACAATTCTCATTGCCTCCCATCAATCCATCTGAACCGCCTTATTTCTGCTGACTAGACCCATGGGTTACGTTACTAACCATGTGAATGGTCACTCAAAAAGCTCACCGGTCACGTGATGAGGATCGGTCAAACCCTCAGAGCACGTGCCCCGGATCATGGGTCTTTCCCCTCATTGAACTAGTTGGGTGTCGTAGCCCCTCATTGAACTAGTGGGGCAGTGCCTCATTGAACTAGTGGGACAATAGAAAGTCAACCATCGTGCACCAATGAAGGCTATACCACGTGGTAAAATAGTATACTTCATCTCATCCTAAACCCATTATCACAATAATTTATCAATAATTATTTCAATGGGATTTTCCCCAATATATACATATTTTTCATTTCAAATTATAAAATTCCACAAAGCAAGTTAATATCAAAATATTTTACAATATAATAATATTTTTCTCAATATCACAATAAACCTTTACTCATTAACATATTAAATAAATATCACATACCATTTTCCAAACTTAAATTATTTTACAAAATACTCACAACAGCATATTAACACACATAATAAGTGGAAAGTGGTTACCTTTCGCCAAAGCAAAATTATAATCACAAGCTCCTAATCCAAGAGCTCAAATACACACCAACAAAATCAATCTACAATAATGAATTTTAGAACATAAAATGGCTAAATTATAAATCATCATCCTAAAAAGATTTTAAATAGATTAAAACCTCAAGGATACCTCTAATAATCCAAATAAATTATTTAACATAAATTTAATAGGTTAAAAAGCCTAATATAGAATTATTCATAGATTAATTATATAAAAAAATTCATTATAAAATCATATTCCAACTAAATAACCAAAAGTAACTCAATTAAAATTAACTATTAATTATCCTCTACGTTCTTATATCTTTATATTAACAAAACTCATATTTGTTCAAAATACTAATTTTAAAATTTTCTCTAATCATCACAAAATTATTATCATAAGAAAGAGAAAATTATTTAGAATATTTTCATGAGGAAAGTTGAGATGAGAAGTAATATCGAGTACCTTATCGATCTTCGAAGATATAAAAATACTCCTACTAGTGCCTCACTCATAATACCCCCTCCTCTTGAAAATGATGGTGCCTCCTCCCGTTTTCTTTTATAATTGTGGGCGCTGCGCCTACAATCATTTTTAAATGGGGGGAGGCACATTGTCTTTCTTAATTGTGAGCACATGTTATTTTTTTTAAATATATTTATATATATAATTATTAATTTTTATTACATAAATATATATATTATTTTTTAAAAAAATTATTTTGACCAGATCTTTCTTTTCTTTTTATCCAAAAATTACTATTAACTTCATAATTATCTCTAAATTATAATTGTATCTTAAAAGTAAGAAAAAGAATGTTACAGATTCAATAAAATGGTGAATATCCACGGCCATAGGAATTAAATATGAAAAATTGAAATGTGAATAGTGCTTTCAGTGAAATAGCTTGCGAGGTAGTGAGTTTGTCATTGGTTTTAGAAGAACAAATGATGAGAAAAATTTATGAAATTTTCTAAAATGAAAATAAACATCTTAAGCTTTAATTTGATAGGTTACATGAATCATTTAGAGCTATATACAAAAATTTATTAATTTTTGAAGCTAGCTTAGAAAAACTGTTTATTTTCTGGAACATCGTTCAAAAGCTTAAAATCTGGGAATTTTGTGCTTCTAGTTGGATAAAGGTTATATTTTTTCTTGAAACTAAACTCAATAAGGGTTCTATAGCCTTTAGAATCACTCCAATTTGATGTCTACAAATTTAGTTATGCTTTTCAAAATTTGGGCAGAAAATCTGCTAGAATTTACTAAATCCGAAAATGAGGAATTAAATAATTATAGGGAATTATGACATAAGAAAAATGTTATAAAAACTATTTTTCTTCATCTTCCCTAACCAAAACCATCAGCCTTTGTGTGTGAGAAAGAGAGAGAGAGAGAGAGAGAGAGAGTTTGTGTGAATTTGTAGAGAGAAGGAGGAGCAATTTTGCTAGGTAAGCTTGATTTCTTCGATGAATTGTCTCCTAACTTATGTGATCCTGCCTCTAAGCTTCTCTTTTACATGGTTTATGGTGTTCGGGAAGAAAAATGTTGGTGTTTGGGAACCTAGGGTTTCGGGCAAAGAGGGAAAAGCCAAAAGGAAGCAAATGTGACTTCCTAAACCTCAATCTTTGGTTGTTATGGATGTTGTGGTTAATTTAATCAGTGAGTTTCTAGTTGTTTTGTTGTGATTGTAAAATTTGGGAGGAGTCATAATTCAAAAACCCCAACATTTCTTAGAGAACTGTAGGTTTCGACCAGAGCTATAGAATAGGGGGTTAGGGCTGGATTTTTGATGATCTGATGATTTCATTGTGTTCAGGAGGAAAATTAGGTGGGCTTACAATTGATCACTTTTCTAGAAAGGCCATAGAAAGAGAAATGACCAAAATGCCCCTGAAACCCTAAGTTAGGGGCTGCCTAGGGCATTTTTATCTTTTGGCAGTGAATTCGGTAATTTTGAGGCCAGAAATGGGTTCCTTGGGCAAAAATATGCTCAGGTCAAAATTTCGGAAAAAGTACGGTCGGATCGGGTAAAGCAGGGTTGGGCCGGGTCCCAGGGGCATTTTGGTAATTTCTTACTATAGACTCATATAACTACCAAAAACATTATGAAAGTGTCTAAAGTAGGGGAGAGGATTCTCTCCATTGATTTTCCTCTCCATTTACCCTCCATTGAGTGTATCTACTATTAGATCAACTTTCAATGGTTAAGATTTACCATGGTAGATTTTTATTATAATGATATTATTTACATATTATTAAATCTCAACCATTAAAAATTGATCTAATGGTAGATACACTCAATGGAGAGTAAATGGAGAGGAAAATCAATAGAGACACCCCTCTCCCCTAAAGTAGTACATGAATGGGTTTTAGCCTAATTCTTGTACATTTGCAATTTTAGGACCGAGTTGAGAGACCGAGTCGCTGGCACGCATATCGAGGAACACATTTCAAGGTGAAAAAGGCTTAAGGTAATAACTATTATCTCTCATGCACTATGTGATTATTGATATGTTGTGTCTTACTGTATTATGTGATTTGAACACGTACGTGGTGCACATTACCTAGCTGTGATCTAGGACCTAGCTGAGGTACACGAATATTACCTAGCTGTAGTCTAGGACCTAGCTGAGATACACGTAGGGAATCCAAATAGATATTTGGCCTGGGCTTTGTGTACAAACACATTATTATATGAATTTTCACTTTACAGTATATGACACATTGCATATTTAATTATCGCATCTATATGGTTGATTATATGTTGCTACTGGGATTTTTTGGAAATTGATGGGTGCGGATTTCGAGATGGAAGTTAGTGGTTATATGTAGCTTTTATTATTGAATATATTGGATAAATTGGTATATATTACCAAACCCTATGGGGAATACCTGCAATATAATCATGTACTAAATATCAATATTGTTACACTATTCATGTGTTGCTCATCGAACTGCCTGCAAGCACTCTAAAAAATGAGAAAATAAGATAAAGGTGTAACACTTTCTGTCTTTAATTATCACTTCCTCTCTCTTCTCCCCTGAAGATTAGCTTGCTATACATGGTTTTTCATGGAGATCAAGAGCTTATAAGAGGTATTACACAAGTTAGGAAGCAAAATCACTTGAAAGTATAAGCCTTACCTTTGATTTTTCTTCCTTGAGCTCTCTTTCTCTCTAGGTTTCTTAAGCTTCTCTCTCTCTCTCTATTTGTTGTTCTTGGCGTGAAAATGGGAAGAGAAAGATGAACCAAGTGTTTTAAAATATCTCTTCAACCAACTTTATTAAATATTGGTCTATTATTTTATGACATAAACTTTAGTACTTGGGCTTTATCTCTTGTTAATTGGTGTTATAAACTTCCCATTCCATTTGAATTCATTTCTGCTTCACCTTCCCTTGGCCCAAAGACGCCATTTAGGGTCCCTCTTACACCAAATGGGCTTCATTTCATTAGGCTAACCAACTTGTACATATATTATATTTTATGCTTAATTAAACATGTGCTCATACTTAATCAATTATTATTTAATCCCTTGGCTCTAGATTGATGACACTTGCATGTTTATGAATCAAACAATTATTTCCCCTCTTATTTTCTTTTAATAGGTGAAATTCATAAGGAATAAGGGGAATAATAATTGCTCCAACATTTTCCACAATCTCTTTAATTCATTATTTATGTACAAGTCCAGTCTTGACTTTTCAAACCTTGATTTATTTGACCAAGAATATTCTAAATATGTATTGATCCTTTATTTTCCTTAATTAATTGAGATTAACTTCAATTAATTGGAAAATAATTAATCTTATACTTTGTTGGCAAATTTACGATTTTGCCATTGTATTTTTAGATTTGTTTTGAAGCTTATTCCTTTTCTTCATCCATGGCTAAAATTAACATTAATATTGGGCCAAATAATGTGCTTTACTGCTCCTCCATTTTGGACTTTGATATTGGGCTTTTTGGAAAGACCCAAAAATTAATTTTATGACTTGTTTTAGCCCAATTCTCATGAAAATGATAATTTATTAGCTTTTTAAATTTTAAACCACTAAAGAACAGAAGAGATAATGTCAACTCATAATATCAATATATAATAAAATTTTGTTCTTTTTTACAGAGATGTGGAAGTACTGTTCACAAGCCATTTAGCCGATGAACAGTCCCAGCTCCATCTTGGATTGATGATGAGTGTTTGAATTTCAAATATTTTTCTTTTTCGGTTTTACACTTTCGTCGGTATCCTTCGAAAAAAAGAAATTTCTTCTTCCTCTTTTTGTTAATATATATTTCTTCTTCCTCTTTTTGTTAATATATATTTCTTCTTCCTTTCTCTCTCCAAAGGTTTCAAGTTTCACCCCTCTCCTTTGGCCGCTTTTTCGTTTCCTGTGGCACGCCTCCCCTCTATTTTTTCATCCTCATTCCCTTTCTCATCTCTCATGGTGTCTCATATCTGAAACCCTAGGGGTTTCAGAAATTTCTCCCCATTAAATTTCTTCTTCTTCGCCGACGTAATAGTTAGGGACAGACATCTGTGTTTTTTCACCTAAATTAGGCCCCATTCTCGTAGCTACCGCCAGCGGTGCAGTTTTGGAGTCTGTTTTCTTCTCAGCTTCTCAATGCTAAAAGAGGTTTGTCCTCTTCTTCCATTTTTCCTTTGTTTCTGTTCTCTCCCCTTCTTCCTTTACCTTATGTGATCTGTTTGTTATGATTTTTCAAAGAAAACATGCCAGCGATGTCCTCCTTTTTTTACTCGAGCTCAGATTAAGGAGGTACCGGTTGACATTTTTTTAAATACATATCGAAGATATGGCCAGTATAGATGTTGACAATACCGGGACACTTACTCTTAACAAGCTTAGTGTTAACAACTTAATTGAGGTCTTTGTTAAGGGTATGGACAAGGACCATATGCTGCTTCTCGCTGACAGCGCTTCTAGAACCGAAAACCAGGATGTTATCGATGCTGCCATTGTTGGAACACTCACTGACCCGAAAGAGGTATTTGTGTGTGTGTGTGTGTGTGTGTGTGTGTGTGTGTGTGTATAACTTCTCTTCAACATTTGTAATAAGAACCAGAGCTGTTTGATGTGAATGATTTATATTTTAAAATGTGCAGGCAAGGGCTGGGATTAGGGAGGTGCATTTCTTCCCATTCAATCCTGTTGATAAGAGAATTGCTTTGACTTACATAGAAGCTGATGGAAGTTGGCACCGGTCAAGTAAAGGTGCTCCAGAGCAGGTAACCTATTGGTTTAATTTAAGGTTTGAGAAAGCTATGGTTAATTAATTGATATCATCATTGATGCTTTTGTTTTTACTCAACAGATCATGACCATGTGCAACCTAAGGGAAAATGCTAAGAAGAAGGTCCATGCTATTATTGACAAGTTTGCTGAGAGGGCACTTCATTCACTTGCTGTTGCAAGACGGTTTTTTATTAGTTTTTATTGGCATATATTTATTTCACTTAACAAAAAAATTCCTGATTGGTTCTCTTACGCCATATTTATGCAGGAAGTTCCCGATAGAACGAAGGAAAGCAACGGTGGTCTATGGCAGTTTGTGGGATTGTTGTCACTGTTTGACCCTCCTACAGCATAACAGTGCTGAAACCATTGGAAGAGCTCTTAATCTTGGAGTAAATGTGAAGATGATTACAGGTGAGTAATCTTTTGTAATAATGCAGGATTATGCATTTATATAACCATGCTTTTTCTCAATCGGATATCTTTTATTTTAGCTTTTTGGCCTCTAGGTGATCAACTAGTCATAGCAAAAGAAATTGGAAGGACACTTGGGATGGGAACAAATATGTACCCATCTTTGTCCTTGCTTGGTCAACATAGAGATGAAAATGTTGCATCACTTCCTGTTGAGGAATTTATTGAGAAGGCAGATGGATTTGCTGGAGTATTTCCAGGTTCATTCTCTTTTTAAGCAAATTTTTGTTTCTACTTGCTCTTAACTAATTTTGCTAGTCCTGATCCTGACCTTTATATATATTTATCTCATTACTACTGTTATTTATAGAGCACAAATATGAAATTGAGAAGAAGTTGCAAGAGAGGAAGCACATTTGTGGAATGACTAGTGATGGTGTCAATGATGCTACTGCTTTGAAGAAGGCTGATATTGGTATAGCAGTTGCCGATGCAACCGATGAGTTTGGATTGAGCGTCATTATTAGTGTTGTCTTGACTAGCAGCGCTATTTTCCAAAGAATGCAGAACTACACTGTTAGTCCCTATTTGTCCCTTTCTTCCTCAATCTCTATCTTGTAAAATCAACACTATCCTCACACATTTGTGTCACTTGTATTTATTGCACATAGGCTTCTTCACATCTTCTTTACTTATATTTTAGGGGAGTAGGTAATTCTTCATGTTTTAACTGAGCATATCTTTAATGCTTGTCATTCTATGCGTACTAATCAAGATTTTTTCTTTGATCTGTGTCCAATGCAGCACAAGCTATCATATCTATCATTTTGGTGTGCCTTCTCAGCATTATGGCTATGGAAATAGGTGGGTAAGTAGCTAATATCTATCATATTGGTGTACCTCCTTAGATTATGCCTATAGAAGTAGGTGGTGCAGTAGCCCATGCTGTAGTAGGTATGAATAGTTACAGTATATATTTTTTTATATCAGTAGTCATTTATGATTGACTAATGAACAATTCAGACCATTGTTACAATTTTTAAAATGTCTACTGCCTAACACTTACTGCCTACCAAAGTAATAACCCATTTGTCTTTTTAATTATGGACTAAAACCTGGAGTTTTGTTGAATAATAAGTTTGCAGCTAAAAGTATCCCTTATATGGTGTATTTTGTCATCAATATTTGCCGCTATGTAATATTTATTTAATTTAAGAAGTGCATGTGTTTTCACATGTGGCTGTTATTTGCCTAACGTTTCCTTTCTACTTTCCATGTTAGGATTATGAGGCCAGAAGGTATATCAATCATATAGTTGAAGTGAAAAATATCATGTTGGACTAAGGGTAGAAAAATATCATGATATTTAAAAATTTTTATATAATTCTATATTAAAAGGGATCAATATCCTATAGTAAACGTATTTCTTAGAATCAAAACCAGCTAACTACAAACTGTTCAACTTATTAGTTTAATATTTGGTGTGGTTTTCAAAATATGGAAGCGTCACGCCATTTCTTTGTGGTTAGGAAATGTGTTCGCTATCTGGAAAATGAACATAACTCTATTTGTTTGTTTGTTTAGGGTTCAAGTTTGTTCTATGTTGTCGCAGATAAAATAAGTTATCTTTTTATTAGATGAAGTTATTTCCATTTGTGTTTAAATACTTTATATTACATGAATTTATTCATCTTAACATCACCAATACCAATTAGCAAGGATAAAGTAGATTGAATGAAGGGCAGTTATTTTTACTCATCGTTCGGGGGAGTAGGTAATTCTTCATGGTTTAACTGAGCATATCTTTATTGCCTGTCATTCTATGCGTACTAATAAAGATTTTTTCCTTTATTTTAGTCCAGTGCACACAAGCTATGATATCTATCCTTTTGGTGTACCTTCTCAGCATTATGGCTAGGGAAGTAGGTGGGGCAGTAGCTAATATCTATCATTTAGGTGTACCTCCTCAGATTATGGTTATGGAAGTAGGTGGTGCAGTAGCTCCATGCTGTAGTTGGTATGAACATTTACAGCATCTCTTTTTTTAAATCAGTTGTCATTTATTTTTTACTAATGAACAGTTCTGACCATTGTTACAATTTTTAAAACGTCTACTGCCTAACAAAGTAATAAACTTATGTGCATCCCATAAAACGAAACCCTATATTGGATCCAGGTGTTCTGTACAAGTGAAATCAGTTGGGTGTTACTTGCACATAATCAATTTTCACTTTCTGATAATCAAATGCCTCGATCAGTGTGATTTTGATATTTTTTTTACATTGCATTTCTTGCTAATAATCTGATTACAATTTTCACTTTCAGCTGCAGAAAGAGGATGTTGAAATAGGTGTTCCAATAGGACAAGCTTTTGACATATTTTTATTTGTCTAATTGTGATGTCCAAAAACTGGCAGGTAGTTGTTCCACAATTTTTTTGGGCCAATCATACTTTGCCGTATTCATATTTGTTCAATTTATCTTTCCTTAATGCTGCAAGCAGAAAATGACATGTTCATTCATTAAAAAGATCATTTCCTCAAGGAATTTCTGAAAATTTAAGCATGTTAATGCTTAAGGTTCTACCTTCTTTGTAGTCTCTCTATGGTGGTGTTCATAAAAGGCCTTTTTTTCTGTAAAATGTTGTTACTGTTTGAAAGTCTCATTTTCTTCTTTATTTACTGTTCTGTTCATTCGGAGCATTGGTGCTCTTGGGTAGCGTGCTGTTTATGAAGCAGAACGATATATTATCTTTTATTTTGTACAGTCTGCTTCTTGGTTCTGCTGGTTTTAGCATTCTATATATACATCCATTAACTTTTTCTCATCCATTTAGATACTTATCCCAACGGCATTTAATGATAAACTGAAGTTGAAAAAGTGTATCTGCATTTTGGCTGTGCTAATGGAATAAATAATGTTTAATATGATGCAAGTACAAGCATCCACACAATATGCTTCAACTTA
Organism: Inga laurina; assembly: GCA_963855925.1. NCBI lineage: Eukaryota > Viridiplantae > Streptophyta > Magnoliopsida > Fabales > Fabaceae > Inga > Inga laurina. The sequence goes on from OY979708.1 coordinate 26,840,183, forward strand.
TGTAGTAGTGTTTGAGTGCCCATTTGGCTTAGTTGCCCTCCTCAAGCTTTTTGAAATTGTAGTTTTGAGTTCAAGTGAAAGTTGCTCCTTTTCTTTACAGTTTAATATGATCAGTTTCTTATTATAAATTAATGGAAATCTGTCTGCATGTATGCTCAGCTGATTTACTTGACTAAGGGCTATCACTTAGGTGGACATTGTTCATTTCATGCGTAGTCCCATGTTATTTTGTTGGTTGTTAGATTGCAATGAATGGTTTATTTCGGATGGTGGCTTCGTCCCTCACGAAAGGTTTTTAGCAGGTCATTTTTCTTTGTTTCTTATGTTTAGCTTTCTAATGCTATTGCAAAGCTATGTAGGTTGTTAGATTGTAATGAAATTTGGTGGATATGTTGCTTTTTGAACGGTTGCAATGGATCACATAGGAAGGGGTTCGTGAACCCGTCCTACAACCATGTTCATTATGCATTCGGTACAGCGGTGACGTTATGTTTGAGTTTTGTAGCGAAATAATGCAACTTGTGACAAGATTACCAATAAAAACAGACTTTGCAGCACATAGGATTAGGTCAGTTCTGCAATTTGTTTGGAAAATCTGTAATTTGTTTAAGACCAATGTTTATAAAAAGATATTTAAGAAGCCGTATATACCATAAATTTTAATGTATCTCATTTATGGTCACATTGTTGTCATGTTATACTATATTATGATGTCTTTGATTTTTATATATTTGTTTGGCATATAATATGTGAGTTTTATTGATTAGGATTAAGATAAAATGACTGTGAAGGAACAAGCTTCATGTGCATCGTATGAGAGTATTCGCTATAAAATCTCTAGTCTTTTTCATGGTTAAGAAAGACCATAAGTAAAAACTGTATAATGTTAAAAATATATATATATCAATATGTAAAGCTCCCGTGCGTAGCTATCAATCTGTATGGTGACAAATGAGAATCATGTAGTTGACATTTATTTATGAAGCAAAAGCACTTGTAAATGTGGTTACCTTATTTTACAATAGTTGCATATGTATTCATCATATGATAAAAATGGGCAATATTAAACATATCGTGTATGCCACCATAGGAACGTTTTTTCTCTGTTCAATCTTCCCATGCAACGGACAGTGACAACATTCTACATTGATGTAACCGTTGTCATCTTATGTGTACTTTCATTGTTTAAATGAACTATTGTAATAAGCAATATTATTCAAAATTATGTAATTGTTCTTATTTATACACATAACAAATGAGTCTAACTGATAAAGTACAAAATGGACACAAAGAATTTATCTGTATGTAAAAACTCTCCGTGCAACGCACGGGTAACTCCTGCTCGTTCCCATAAAAAGATGCAAATCTGTGTAACAAAATCATATCTGATTCACAATTTACAAGTACTGCAAGTTTGGGAGGAGACCAATCTGTGCAACTAGTTGATCCGAAAGGTTGGCATTTCCAAGATCACTGACCAAAGATAAATAGGATTTTTGACATATGCAGAATGGTCATAAATGATAGGTCCCTAGTTTTGAAGAACATTTTTTGGGTAAGCTACACTGGTCTTAAATATTTCATATATTTTATTCGAAGATTTGTCAAATTTACAACTCTGTTGCTAATAAATAGGCAGTCACGAACTATAGGACAGGACCCTAAAGGTAAAATAAACACCTATACTAGGAATGGAGACATAAAAGCTAATTGAAAAATCAGAGTTTTGTATCCTAAGTAAGGCAACTATCCATTGATTGATTGAGACTGAACTTGAATCTGATGATATGGCCATTGTAGGTTGGATCAATCGAAGGGAGGGTCGGGGTGCATCATTTGGATGATAGCCAACAGAGTAAAAACTTTACTTTCAAATGCCACAAAGAGGGGAATGAGATGTACTCAGTCAACTCTTTAAATTTCCTTCCTATAAGATTTTGCCTTTCGTTATTTTCTTCTTTATACTCCTAAGTTGATTATCAATAAACAATAGGCAAGCCGAATTGTCATTTGAGTCCTTTAAATGGTGAAATTACTTTATTATCTTCCCATTTTACTTTGAAAGTGTCGAACACCACTCTATCCTTCAATACATGCAAGGGCAAGGAGGTGTCCTTTAAAATATGTGAATTTCTTCTCAACCAAACTACCTCTAAGTTGCACAGATTACACTTCACCGAAGTTTCTCCCTTTTTGTCATCACTCTCTTAAAAGGAATCAGCAAAATCTTCTCTGAAGTTCCTGGACGGACATCTCTGCTTCTAAAAAACTCATGACAAGTTATTCTAAAACAAATCTGCTGCTTGACTGTGAAGTAACCCAACTCAAATAAGAGAAAGTTACCACAGCCTCCTAATTCTTCAATCTGTCCTTAGATTAATTTTATTGAGTGCAGCAGCCTGAATAAATGATCTTGTTAATGGATCTTAGAATTCACAATCAGTTTTCTTCGTCCTTTTGTGGTGAAACCAATTGGAGGTTTTATAATGTAGAAAACTCTTCCTATTAGGGAAATGAATAATGAACTGAAGATAAGATTTACTAAGGATACACACCTAATCAAGGTTGCATAACGTCACATCTTGGTCAGTGGTATAAATGTGTAGAATCAAGTGTTATATACCTGACAGCCAAAGCTGACCTGCTTCTCAATTTACATACTAAAGGAGTTTTCATCTCCCATCTTCCACACGAGCAGTCCAGATGGGCAGCTTGCTTAAGTCATCAGCCCCCAAAAGAGAACCTGACTTTGATCTGTGTTCCACATTCACATGAGCCTGGTACTATTCGGATGAAGGATGCTTACCTTATTCCCTCACCTCATCACCTTCCATCAAAGTTCCAATTCATGCACATGGTGGGGTTTTCCTTATTCTTAAGGACTGCACAGTCATCAAAGCTAAAATTTCATTTTCTTTGTATGTTTTCAAAAAACATACACATTTGATCCGTGCAATTGCTCCATGTATAGTTGAAGGATTAGAAGACAAAGACAGATGACATCAAAATCATTTTTCTGATTGGGAACTTTCTTCTATCGTTGCTTTGTAATGCTCTATGGGCTATTTTAATTTGCGCTCTGGTCATTGGCTTTTATTGAAGCATTTCCCTTGAATGAATTGGGTTTTGAATGTGATTGAAAATCTGAGTTTGCATAGTGAAAATCAGTAGGCTTCTCCAAATGGTGGGTTAGGATGATTTCATGTGTGCTTGTTGGAGCTTCTTCCACTCTGACGGATTGGTTCAAGAACTTCTCCATGTGAACTGCCATATGGTTGAAAATTTCTAGAAAGTAATGGGATAATGTTGATTTTAAAATAGGAGAACCAAATTGAAATTTGTCGAAAAATCAGACAGGCTTAAGTGTATTATATCTCAATTTTTACTGTCTGCAAATAGAAATTTTACTTATTCATTTCTGTTTCATGGAATTCAATTTCTTGATAATTACCTTCTGTGTGCATGATTTGGATTTTCTGCAAACGTTCATGCTTTGTTTTTAAAAAAATTAGTCTTGAGAATATCTCGCTCACGAACTATTCATATTAGTTTGTGAGGTGGTATCTATTCAAAATAGCATGAGAATTGTCATATAGGTAATATGAGTAATGGTAAGATAAATTAAGAATTTAGTTTCTCTTTCATAAGACTCTATCTTTCTCTCTTTCACTATTATTCTAGTTAAGTTCTTTAATAGATATATTTAAGTGTATTAAGGACCCATCAGTGAACCGTCCTTTGTAAACATTACAAACCCACCGCTACCCAGAAAGTTTTTGTTACTAAAGTTGTCTGTTGCAACTTCAAGTTCATGCAGGGGGAACTTTTTTAGCTGAGAAAAGTGAGCTTCAAGGTCCTCCTTAGCTGTCACTGAAAGGGAAAAATTCTGATAAATCAATTACCGCTGTCACATACATCATCAATGATTATATATACTCCATCTTTTCTATTAGTCAATTAACCAGAAACATCAAAGGCATAACCTGACGGTCTCCTTTTCCAGCAGCAAGCAATTGGAATCCTTTTACTGTAATAACAAGCAAGTGCAATTGCAGAGACTATAAACAACAGAGCAGCAGCACCAACTCCTGCAACAATAGCTCCAGTTGCACTCTTGCCTAAAGCAGTTTACAAATTACAAGCAGAACAGAAAATCATAATTATAGTCAAAGGATTTAATCATGAATACAGTATAATCTCTTCTTTTTCTATGAATTAAAGATTTGACAAATAAATGGTGAGCATATTATTTCTTTCTGCCCTGCCACAATTATCCCACCTTGCACACTTTTCTTCAGGGAAAGGAGCAAATAGTGGTGTGGGTTGTTTAACCCTCACTCTGCTTTTGTTATTCGTGCAGTAATATAATATGAATATGAAAACACATCATTGGGTAACATGTCTAAGTTCAGCTAATCATTCTTGTAATAAAAAATTTATAGTTATAATTTAAGTTAGTTATAATGCAAACCTATACTGCCTACTTTTCAAGCTCAATAGGTTTGTACATGAGAGGGTCTGTTCTCTTAACTAAAGATATACGGTAGAGTAGTTTTTTCAACAATTTAAGTTATTATTGAAAAAGACATCAACAAACCTGAAGGAGATGGCGGCCGAGGTGTAATGTTCAGTGGTTTCAAATCAGGAATATTGTCAAAACTGTTAAGTGGAACAGAGTGATTAGAAGGACTTTTATATGTTCCTTCTCAATAATCACCAGAAATAAACAAAACCACTTGCGCCAACCTGAGTTGAGTAAATGATTGAAATGAACCATTGATTGGGATGTCTCCTTGTAGCTTGTTTGATGACAAATCACTAGATTCCATAATGACCATGAGCTTACACTTCATTATAGATATATAACTTAATATCTACATTTGCTTAGCATCATTGAAACTTAGCAGAAACACTCACAGGACTTGCAGTGAATAGACAGTAGTCAAGGTCATGGGAATGGCTCCATTCAAGAAGTTATTGTTGAGACGCCTATTTCAGATGGCAAGAAGGATTTTCTTTCAAATTATAGCAAGTTGAGGTAGAGAGAAGCATGAAAATAATGGACAAACCATAGTATTTTGTTAAATAAATAGAATGTATCACTCCAATGCAGATAACACCAACTTGTACTTGGGAACGAAAAATTTGTTGAAAATTAAATGTCTATAATAAATTTTTTCTTTGCTCTTCGACCTAATGATCATGGAATGACACATAAGAACACACTATAGAATATAGACCATCAAAGATAAATACTTTTCAGCTTAAAAGCAATACCAATGTAACGGTACCTAAGCCATCACAACCTAATTTCTGAAGCCAAATTACTTGCAATGAAGAATAATGGATTGCAAAGGGAGAAAGCCAAATGAATATCAATATGCTAATCCTCACTTATAGACACTGGTGTCAATAAAAACAATAATCTCACATTATTGAATAAATGTTTAGGAAAAAAACTTTTTTTTTTTAACAAAAATCCACTGTTGAATTTGAAGTTATCATCATAAATATCTCACAAAATTTGACATTGATCCATAGTTATTTATGCCACATTCACTTGTCCTCTTTTTTGTTTATACAAAAGCAACTCATAGAATTATGTAATGGAATGAAAGTAGATAGAAGATGGTTAAAAGCAGTACCAACGTGACGGAACCTAAGCCATCACAACCTAAATTATCTTACAATGAATATACAGTATACATTTCAAATAAGAAATTATTAATCATTTGATTGCAAGCTTACTATTCTTCAGTTTTTCTGATGATACAGTAGACAGCGAACAACCCCCCACCCTTCCCTATTTAAAATGCACTTTGATATTATAAATTTGTATGGAAAAAGACCAGGAAAATAACAGGTGCTTTATCTAACTCTAACATATTGCACGCCCTCAGCCAGGCATGCTTAAAAGCCTTAATTATTTGACTGATGACAGTCTGATGTTAAGAAAAACAAGCAAAATGCAGAGTAGTATGAGTGCCTAACAGACCAAGACACTTTAATCAAGAAAGAGAATAGAAAAAGATTTAAATATAAACCGCAGATTTAAGATCATGTCATACAGGAAACGTAGTGTTTGAAGCTTGCCCAATATTTCAGGGAAGCTACCAGATATGCGATTGGCATACAGATCCAAGCTCACCAAATTTTTCAAATTTCCAAATTCGTCTGGTATTTTTCCAGTTATGTTGTTACTATAAAGCTCCCTGGCATAGAAAAGAACAAATTGAGCTAATGAAGATCAACAGCCATAAGTTAGGCTCTAAGATCAATAACATTCAATTTAGATTTCAGGTCCTTTCATACACAAATTGGGGTTTTGTATACCATACGATAATATGCACTAACTTTTAAGTCACAATTAAGATCAAAAGTGACAATTTTCCTGTCATCGTATTTGTTGTGGGCTTCATCTTATTTAAATCTTACAAAAGCAACAAGACATCCATAATTGAGACGAGATCAACAAAAAATGGAAATCTGTTTTCCATATGGAATTATGATGGAAAAATTATATATGAAGACATCATTGAAGCAACAAAGGGTTTTAACATCAAATATTGTATTGGAATTGGTGCCTATGGAAATGTTGTTAGAGCACAACTTCCTAGTGGCAAAATTGTAGCACTGATAAAACTTCATACAAGAGAATATAAAAACATCTTTTGCTGAGAGATTTCACAAAGAAGTGATGTTAAGTGAAATTAGACATCACAATATTATAAAACTCCATGGTTTTTGTTTGTATAATCAATGCATGTTTCACATATCTAAGTACATGGAAAGAGGAAGCCTTTTTTATGTCTTGAATAATGATGATGAGGCTAAAGAGTTGGATTGGAGTATGAGGGTAAATATCGTCAAAGGAATAGCAAATGCTTTGTTCTACATGCATCATGATTGTACTCCTCCAATTATCCATTGCGACGAAACAAGCAATAATGTATTGTTGAACTTAAAGATGGAGACTTTTCTATCTGACTTTGGCATAGCTAGAATTCTTGATCCAGATTCATCTAATCAAACTCTTTTAGTTGGTACTTATGGTTATGTTGCTCCAGGTTAGCTTTTTCAACTCTCTACTACTTTGCTTGTTGTATTGTATTTTATTTTAACCACTACTTACCTTGGGATAATACATAACTTCTTTAATTTTTTTATTTGTTGCAGAACTTGCCTACACTTTTGTTGTGACTGCAAAATGTGATGTTTATAGTTTTGGAGTGTTGATATTAGAAACATTCATGGGAAGATATCCTGAAGAGTTGATAGTGTCATTTTCAAAGACCTGTAGTGAAGGCATTTTGCTAATAGATGTCTTAGACCCACGCCTCCCACTGCCATCACAAAACAATGTACAAGATGTGACTGTTTTGGTCATGATAGCATTAGCATGCCCATTTCATCTCCCAAATCCCGACCACTAGTGCATCAAGTGTGTCAAAGGCTTTTATCCTCCAATCAGTTGTTAGTCATTCCTTTCAATAACATCTTATTCCATCATTTTGGGAATCAAGATATGCAAATAATCTAGAAAAAGCTAGGAGATTTGGTTCTATGTTTGCTAGACATCTCAGACGATGAAACTTGGATTTGTCGCAAAGTCCATATTTGATGTTTGCCATATGTTTAATTTCTTACAGCTGATGACATTTGTCCACAACAAAAATCTTTACAATTTACATGTTAATTTTGGCATAACCTTATACTGTTAAAGTGATAAGATATCAAAAATGAATTATATTAAATATACATAGAGTAATTTAAATTGCAGCAGCAACAGAAACTCCTGTAGCAATAGTGCAACAATACATTACGTTCAAAGAATTTAATCATAAGTCTTGAATTACTTTTTTGTTACGTTAGTTATATTACCCCATCAACATGTTTTCAGTAAAATAAATAACTGGAATTTCTTCTCTGCCATAGTGAACTGGGTGTCTTCTCTGATATGGGTGACCAACACCACCGGAAAGAGCCACCGGATCGGCCTTCCGATCTCCTAGCCAGTGGCATTAAGAAAAATGAGTTAACACAGGCAACATTGGACACGCAAATGCTGGAGGAATCTCCCCAGATGAATATACCTGAGGAAATGCGTTCCTTAGATCATGAAAACTCTATAGGATAGATACAAAGCCAGACTGAAGTACCTCTTCCCTCTTATAAAAACTCGCTCCTAGGATTCAATGGAGTAGCTAATGGAAGTAGTCATATGGAAGATGAGGAATTGCTCTCTGATGTGCTCCATAAGGAGTGGGAAATGCCGGAGCTTACTGAGGAAGTTCAAATGCTCATGCAAAATAATCCTGTGGTGCCAATCACAGCGGAGGAGTATAGCGAGTGGTGCAAGCCGTGGAATGCTTCCTTGATTATCACAGTGCTTGGTAAAAGATTTAATGTGTATAATTTAAAGACTCATCTCTACAGAATCTGGCAAACTACGGATTTTGATTTAGTGGATGTGGCAAACAATTATTTCATAGTCAGATTTCTTCAAAAAGAAGGCTGGGCACACCTCTATCAGTGGGTGTTGTATGAAGGTCCTTGGATGGTCCATCAACATGCCATCTTGGTTCAGAAATGGACTCCGAATTTCGACCCGTTTAATAACCCATTAGGCAGAATTGTTACTTGGGTCAGAATCCCTAACATCCCTATGCAATGCTACAATGCAGAGTTTATAAACAGACTGGGCAACAAAATTGGGAGGACGATGAAAATAGATATGATGGCACCATCGGTGCAGTAGACGTCAACCGCAAGGATCGAAAGGGGGAAATACGCCCGGATTTGTGTTGAGCTCAATCTTCAGAAGAAGCTGGTCTCTCGAGTCATCGCTGCCAACTCGGCTTACAAAGTAGAATACGAAGGCTTGGGACTCATATGCTTCGCATGTGGCCGGTATGGTCACCGGAAGGAGATTTGTCAGTGGACATATAGTGCACCCAATATGGGGAAGGAAGAAAACTTACAGGCAACTCCAATGGTGGTGAAGACGCCGTCGACTGAGGTACAGATTGCCAAGACGGAGGAAAATTTCGGAGCATGGATGGTGGTCGGAAAAGCAGGTCGAACTCGGCCGGCGAGGAGGAGCTACGGCGGAAGTCCATCAGTGGAGGAGAGACAGGCACCGTCGCATGACCGGACGTCCAATAGAAGATCAGGGGAGTCGCGTTTTGCGGCATTGGCGGAGCTCGAGGAAGACGAGGACGTGACGGCTGGGGACGAGTACACGCAAACCGAACCTGTGCGTGGTATGGCCGAGAGTCAGAAATTCAGAAGAAGTAATGACAGGATGGGAAAGTCAAAGCCTAAGGGTGGGGAGGTGGCAAATTTCGGTCAGTCTAAGCATCAAGGTTTGATGAGAAATGAGAGAAAGAGCATCAGCCAAGGGGATGGGCCGAAAGGAGTGATTAAGGCCCAATATGTTAAGAAAAGTAATGCAAATGGAGGAGGAAGTAAGGACAAGGGAATAAGTGCAGCTGGGCCTTCCCACAATGGATTGGGCCGTAGGGAAAAGAAGGTAGTGGGTGGGAATATCACTCACATGGGCTCCATTATAATTGATTCTCACTTGCCACTTGTGACCCAACCTAAGCCTCACCAAAACAACAATATTTTATTGTTGGAAGGCCCAACGGGTTTGAAAGTGCATGAATCAGACGCTTTTTTGAAGGAAAAGTGTGAGCATAGTGAAACTTCAGCCTGCAATACACTTCTTCCACCTTCAGCGTCTATGGAAATAGAAGATGATGTAGGTGATGATTTCATGATTGCAGAGGAGCATGGCGGGCCCACTGTCCGGTAAGTTTTCCATCTTTCCTGATCAATTTTAATCATTATGATTATTGCATCATGGAATTGTAGGGGTGCTGGGGCAAGAAGTTTTCCCATCACCATAAAATCTTTAGTGAAAGAAAATGCCATTGACATGTTGTGTCTCATTGAAACCAGGATTAGTGGTACTAGAGCTGATAGTATGTCTAGAAAATTGGGGTTTAGTAATTGGATTAGACTTGAAGCCTCGGGATTTGCGGGGGGAATTTGGATTTTTTGGCATGATAAAAGCTCCCATGTGGATTATATTCTCTCTACTACCCAGCTTCTCCACTGTAGAGTCACTGATAAGAAAAAAAATAATTCTTTTCTTGTCACTGTGGTTTATGGTGAAACAGTGGCCAGTAGAAGGGAGGGTTTATGGCATTCTCTACGTAACATTGCGAATCATGTGGATGAGCAGTGGTTGGTTTTTGGAGATTTTAATACCTTCATGGAACCATCTGATAAAATGGGTGGGAATAGTCCTTCCATTCGTCCTATGAAACAATTTGTTGATTGCATTAGCGCTTTGGACCTTTTTGGAAATTCCTTTTGTGGGAGAACGATTCACTTGGGAGAAAAATGGGGTAAAGGAAAGGTTGGATTGGGTCTTTGGAAACTTGGCCTGGGAATTAAGGCACCCTGAATATAAAGTATTTCATCAACTCAGATACAAATCTGACCATAAACTTATCCTCATCTCAGACATGACAATTAATGGCCGAGAAAGACAGAAAAGAAATTTTAGATATGACGCAGCATGGGCATTAGAAGATAGTTTCTCTAATGTTGTGTGTAAAGCTTGGGATAATTTGGAATGGCATGAAGGTAAGCGAAAGTTTGACATTGAGGCAGTAAATGGAACGCTGGCGTTATTGGAAGCATCCCCAAAAAAAGAATGCAGCTTCTCCGGAGGATTGAAGGTATTGATAGAGCTCGGCAAAACAATGTCTCTAATGGGCTCTACAAAATTGAGAAGAAGCTCTGGAAAGAATATAGTAAATTGACTACACAAGAGGAGCTCATCTGGTACCAAAAAGCTAGGTGCAGATGGCTGGCCTGGGGGGATAAAAACACTAGATTCTTCCACGCCTCCACTGTAAGCTTATTCGGGAAGTCTGGCAAGACCCAGGTAAGATTAAGGATATAAATCATACCCATCTTATCCTGATCCCGAAAAGCGACCATCCTGTGAGCCTGAAAGATTTTCGCCCAATTTCTCTATGTAATGTGATCTTCAAGATTATCACAAAAGTTATTGCAGAGAGACTGAAGGGAGCGATGACTTATCTGATTCGACCGGAGCAGTGTAGCTTTATTTCTGGGAGGCAGAGCAGTGAAAATATTATTATTGCGCAGGAGGCCATTCATACTATGCGTAGCAGACACAGGAAGAGGGGTATTGTGGCGATTAAAGTGGACATGGAAAAAGCCTATGATCGATTAGAATGGGGTTTTATCCGATCTACGCTTACCAGGGTTGGTATACGGGAGGCGATGGTGGATCTTATCATGTCATGCATTTCTACAGCATCCATGGAAGTAAGATGGAATGGAATAGGCTCTTCCACCTTCCAACCTACTCGTGGTGTCCGCCAGGGTGACCCGCTTAGTCCCTATCTCTTCATTCTTTGTATGGAGCGACTCGGGCAATTGATCAATAAAGAAGTTAGTCGAGGTAGATGGAAGGGATTAAAATTCAATCGTCACTCTCCCACTATCTCACACCTATTCTTCGCAGATGATCTCTTATTATTCGGGGAGGCTACTGTGTCGCAAATTGAGCTAATGAGGGATACTGTGAAAGCATTTTGTGATGTTTCGGGCCATAAAGTAAATCTGGCAAAATCAAAGGCTTGTTTCTCTAGGAACGTTAATTTTAATAGGGCTGTAGAGTTGAGCCAATGGTTAGGCATCGGGCTAACTGGTGATTTGGGGAAGTATTTGGGGGTGCCTCTATTGCATCATAGAGTTACCAAAGTCATGTACTATCCCATTATTCATAAAGCCCAAAAGCGTCTGGCTAGCTGGAAGGGTAGATTCCTAAATATGGCAGGCAGAATGGTGCTGATCAAATCTGTGGTCTCAGGCCTTCCTAGTTACCAAATGCAAACTACACTGCTCCCAAAGGGAACTTTGAAGGAATTGGAAAAGTTGAGCCGCAGTTTCTTATGGAATCAAGGACCAGAGGGTAGGAAAATGCATCTCATTGCTTGGGATTATATTAAACAGGAGAAAGACTATGGGGGCCTTGGCATCCGAGACCTGCAAAGCCAGAACACTGCTTTTATCATGAAACTGTGTTGGGGTATTCTCACCAGACCTGACGCTCTTTGGGTTAAATGCCTTAAAGGAAAGTATGGCTGTGGGGAAGGTGACTACCCTGTGGTATACAAGAAAGCTAATTCCTCCAATGTCTGGCGTAGTATTACCACTGTGTGGGGAACTTTTTACAAGGGTGTAGGGAGAAGATTGACAAGTGGGAGTACATGTAATGCATGGTGGGATCTTTGGCTGCCGATTAATGAACCATTAATCCATTTAGTGGATAAAAATTTTCACAGCTTGGATCCATGTGCGAAAGTTTGCGACTTTATTCTTCCGAATGGGGTGTGGAATGTTCTAAAATGGAGGCATTTCCTGCCACAGTGGGTGGTTGCTATCATCTGCAAGGTAAAACCACCATGTGAGTATGGAGAGGATATGTTTTGCTGGAGAAATTCTTCTGACGGCAATTTTAGTGTTCAAGCTGCCTATAAATTTGTGTTTGCCCGGCAGGAACGGAATAGTTCGGCTCTGTGGAAAAAAGTGTGGAAGGCACCGGTACCAGAGAAAGTCAAGATGTTTCTATGGCAAGTTATTCATGAGAGGCTGCCTACCAATTCACTTAGAGCGATGAGAGGACTATCGAGTACTGATGAGTGTCCATTTCACTGTCAGAGAGTTGAGAGCACCCTTCATATCCTTCGTGACTGTGAGATTGCTAGAGAGGTGTGGCTTTATTTTATTCCAACTGACTTCCGTTTTAGATTTTTCCAGTCTGATTTGCAGGTTTGGCTTAAGGAGAATTTGTCCAGAGCTAGTGGCATGGGTCGTTTCCAAAATTGGCTATGGCATAAGGCTTTAAGTCTCATTTGCTGGCTACTATGGAAGAATAGATGTTGCGGGATCATGGATGGAACTCGGAGCCTTTCTAAGGAGATCATCCATGGGGCTATGTACTTGATGATGGAGTCCAACTCGTATGACGCCTTCAGACATCAGATTTTTCAGGCTACAGGAGATGAGGACGTGACATGGCATCCACCCTCGGAAGGGGCTGTTCGTTTAGACACGGACGCATCTGTTACCTCTCAGGGACACGCAGTTTGTGCGGGCGAGGTCCGCGACGAATGGGGCAATTGGGTTACCGGTTTTCAGAAACGATTAGGTTTTGTTCCATCTACCACGGCGAAACTAACTGCGATTTTATCAGGGCTCCAATTATGTAAGCAACAAAACTTCAGTAAGGTTGTCGCTTATACGGATTCTCTGGAGGCTTATCATTTGATTATGAGACACGGGGGACATAGCCACCCAGCGAGAGCAGAGATAAATGCTGTGAGGGACTTACTATACTCCCAATGGGACATTGAGATTCATTATGTGCCTCGGGATATCATCAGGTGTGCGGATTTTCTAGCTTGGGAAGCTCATCAGTTGCGAGTGGATTCGGTGGTACTATCAGCACCGCCCCCCAGATGTGCTAGTTATATGGCTCAGGACCTTAGTCTGCCGGCCTAAGTCTTTTGTGAACTCCAATTTGTAATTGGCCACTTTGAATGTAAAAAAAAAAAAAAAAAAGAATTTAATCATGAATAGATTATAGTTGAAAATAATCCCTTCTTTTCCCATGAATTAAAGATTTAATAAAGATAAATTTGAGTCATAGAATCACGCAAAAGCATCATCTATGATTATAGTAAAGAATTTTAAAATAGCTATGTAATCTTTGAGTTGCCAACTCTTTCATCTTTCCTTACCCCCACATTTGTGTCAAGAACTGGCAAGCATATTCTTTTATTTTGCACCCTTTTTATCAACCAAGGGAATAAAGGAAATAATGGTGTGGATAGAATAAAGGAATAATCAGTCTTGTCACAAAAAAATTCAAAGAAAGTTGTATTTAACCACAATTTAATTAAGGTATGGTTGTAATCTATACCTTTTTTTCTTTTTTTTTGCCGGTAGTTGTAATCTATACTTATATTGTCCTAGTTTTCAAACTCAATAGTTTTGTACACGATATGAGAGGATCTGTTCTCTAACTTAAGCTATATAAGATAGAGTACTTCTTACAACAATTTAAATTATTACTATAATAAGATAAATTTGTACGGAAAATATCAGTGAAAATTTTGGTGATTTGGCTGTGATTATATATATATATTGACTAATTGAATTTTGAAAGAAAATTTAAATTAGTTCAGCAACACACGTGGCTTGCCCAACCTGGTCGATCGAACACTTAATTTTTTTAAAAAAAAATATGAAATATCAATTAAAGTAACCAATTAGTGCTAAAACAAAGGAGAATTGTGGCTGAATATGAGCCCAGAAAAATTCAGAGGAGCCACGGTCTGAACGAGAGAATTGACGGCGGTGAAGCTACAGAGAAGGTTGCCGGTGGTCAGTGCTCAAATCTGAACTCTCAAACTGAGCTCTGTCTCACGGCGCTGCTACTCTCTTCTCCAAGCCAGATGCCGGTGGCTACGACGGAGGTAAGTGACAGTAATGGAAGGTCAGTGGTCTGGGTATGGTCTCCTCCACCGTGTTCAAGCTCTGTGTCTGCACCCGCGGCGATTCTCTGTGTTCGATCTCTGTCCTGTGTCTCTCTGATATAGAGCTCGCCGACGACACAGATGTAGAGTGAAGGTGAAGCAAATGTCGCCGGTGAGGATAGAGGACGGCGGGGTGGTTGGTGGAGCGAAGGAGGAAGAAGGTGATGATGAGGTCCGATGGTCCGAGAGATCGTTCGCTGCAACTCCCTCTGGTCTGTGGTCTGAATGTCGCTGAAACTGTGAAAATCAGACCTGTTTGGTAAGATGGAATTAGGGGTGATGGAATTGAAATTGAGAATCAATTCCATCATGATGCTTGGTATGATAGAATTGAAAAATTTTCTAATTCCATGTGGAAGCTAAATAGGCTCAATTCCACCTAATCAATTTCATCAAAATACCTAAGATTTACAATTCCACGTGATCATTTTCATCTATTACCCTCCACTACCTTCAAAAAAAATAAGAACTAAAAGATTGAAGGACATTTTGGTATTTTTATATAAAAATTAGATCTCATTTTCATGAGATAACAAACATACTTTTAGTCCCTATTTTCATTTCAATATCCATATCCATATCCATATCGATTGCCATCAAAATCAATTGCAGTGTACCAAACGAGTCCTAAGAGTTGCTGCAAAACGCTGCAGTTTGACGGGACTAAAGTGTCAGTTTTCAAATTCGTGGGACTAAATTGTTATTTCTAAAATTCGTGCCCCAAACTGCTATTTTCAATTTTAACCCAATTTTGAAAGCAACTACAATTAAAAATAATTAAATCAATATCAAATATTCTCAAAAATCAATAATTGAGAGTAATTGTAATTATTTTGACAGTTTTTTTCTTTTTTAATCTTTATTTAATGTATTTACTCTTAATATCAATTTATCACAATAAATACATTTTTAAGTTATTTTGGTAAGAATCTCAAATAAAATATAAAAATATATAATAAAAATAGATATTTGTGGACATTTAAAAAGGCATAAGACGAATAAACATATCAATGAGAGGATTGTTAGGAACAAGTGACAGAATGAGGGAGTAAGCATGTTTATTGTGGGGAAAAATAATGTACCTGTTTGGATTAACGATAGAAAATATTTTTCCATCGTAATTTATGATATACGAAGTAAGTTTATAAGAGGAGTTTTTTCTCAACTTACGTGAATATATTTTTCCATCGTTTTCTCAAATAAACCCTAGGTTGGTCACTCTCCCAACTTAGTAAAGCTGCGTTTCTCTTGTAACCGACCCACAGTGTAAAGTGTAATTTATTTACTTCATAAATGTAGTCTACGTTAATGATGGTTGAGCAAAGTAAAATATCGTCTTAATTTTTTAGGAGTTTCAAAAATCCTCAAATGAAACTAACAGGAGATACGGTTTTCACTAAACAAGAAAAGTAGAAAACCATATAAAATCTACCATGAAAATTTTTTAATTCT
This sequence comes from Inga laurina, assembly GCA_963855925.1. Lineage (NCBI taxonomy): Eukaryota > Viridiplantae > Streptophyta > Magnoliopsida > Fabales > Fabaceae > Inga > Inga laurina. Next base: position 26,856,283 of record OY979708.1, read on the forward strand.
TTCTTTAACTTCTTAAAAGAAAAGGCATAAGTTACAAAATTTCATAAGGGAGGACGCAAACTTTTATAAACTTAAAAAAAAAAAAAAAAGAAGAAGAAGAAGTTTCACAGCTATATGATATTTCAACAATTTAAGTTGCAAAATGTGTGTGTAATTTCTTTTATGTTTAAACCTGTAACAACTAAATATTATATTCACTAAATATATTGTAATTATTTAAGAAATTCAATAAAATGGTGAATATTCATGAATTTGAAATTTATGAATTTTATAAATGTTCATATAATTTAAGATTGGGAACACCCTAATATCAAATTAAATATAACCCTGAGTTAGTAAAATGACTAATAAGAGAAGTTTTCATACTGATTGTTGGAGTTTAATTGACAAATTTTAATAACATTTAAAATGTTTTATTATATTGAATTATTATTAACACTTGTTTGGTAATTGTTATTTTAATTGTCATTAAAATCTTTAATAGTTATAATAGTTATTATAACATTTAAAATGTTTTCTTATATTGAATTATTATTACGGAGTAATGTTAGTAGGATTGAGGTCAGAGCATGGAGGTCAGTTGGCACTTTTGTTTGTAAGTGTTAAATCACGGTTGTATTTTAAGAACCATTATTTTTCTAATTAAATAAATAAATTACGGTTATTAACTATAACCGTTATTTTTTTTACATTTTTGTAAATTATATTTCACAATACATGACGGTGCATATAAATAGCTGTTACTTTTAAATTTTATATGTCCTTAGGTGATATCTATTTTGATATATATTACGTTTATTTAATATAATCGTTATTTATTAATTATTATATAAGTCCGAGTTTGTAGGAGTGCAGTCAAATGATTGGGCAATCTATGTTTGTTAGCCCAAAGCCAATCTCCTATCTAGTTGACTCTCCTTTTCTTGCTAATTTCATCGAAAAGAAAACTTGCTTCGTCGCTCATTTGTACATCGGAATTGAGTTTCTGATTCAACAAAATGGAAGATCATTCGATTTAGAATTTATCGACCTAAATTTTAAGAACCAAAACCTTGCAAAAATTTCTCTTCATATTCCTATAAAAAAATTATAATTAGATCGAATCAAACCAACTCGTGCCTATAGTTAAGTCAACAAATTCCTATTGGAGCAACATTTTAGGATAGACTCCTTAATTATATAGCAAATTAAGACCAATACTCATGAAAACTTTGGACACACTAACAGCATCTCTATGAAGCTAAATACAACAATTTCTGGGCCAAACAACAAGCATTTCAAATTCCCCTTGAAACGCCTAGGTTTATCTATCCATTTTTAATATAAATACTGATAGTTTTATAGTGTTATTTTTCTCTGTATTTCGCATTTTTTGAAACTCAGCCCAGCCACACAACTCAAGTTATTAATTAAATCCTTTCTATTTGACCTCGCCATTATTATTGATAAAACAGTCACATTTTTTACTCTAATAAAATGCATAGACATTTGTTTTATTGAACTACATGAGTTTAGATGCGCTCCATTAAATTATTTCTTCCCTTTAAACACTAATCTTTCAAATAAATCAAAATTTTGTTATGATGACTAGTTTACATTTTTTTTTTTTTTTTTTGTATTTTGTTAGTTGTAATCTGTTTTCTCCTGTAACTGTCCACCGGAATGGCCACATTGCTCATAAATTAACAAACCCATATCAATGGCAATCGGACAAGCATGATTCAACGAAATTCAAGAGCAATTGCATTTGAAATCCCAAAAATCTACATCTTTGTCTGTGTGCCTGAGTTTTGAAAGGGAAAACAAACTTTCATTTATTTTCTATACCTTCATTTTTAATACATATAATATGGAGTCTCAATTATACATTTCTGGCAACATAATGAATGAGGAATTTTATGTGGACGACATAATCCAAGAGAAAGAAAAACAAGCTACAGGGAAATCATATGCACTAATAACGTTCTTAAGCATTACCACTTTCAAATGGTTAATTTGAACCATCACCTATAGTTATGAAAGGATTGTGTAGAAACTTAACAGTATTATCTGGGACCTAACCAACACAGTGTTGGTCAAGCAGTGTAAAGCCCAATTAAATCCCTTTGGGTCTCAAATTAGAAGGAGTATCCACGAACCTTGAAATTGGAGTAGTTGATTACTTGGATATTTGGTAACAAGATCCAAAAAAGGAGCCAGATACCGGTTAATAGTATGAAAAAAAAGTACTACCTAGGACCTGACAATTCATCTGGGGGTATATGTGAAGCTGAGTCCACGATTGCCCAATTGGCATTAGGGAGAAGGGTCTGATTATTTGGTCCGTAAATCTCATCTTTCTGCCATTGATCCCATTTTTCAGCCAAACCATCACCTTCAAGCATCCTCACCACCTCAGACATCTTTGGTCTTTCAATAGCAGAGCTTTGTGTGCAGAGCATGGCCAATTGGATTAGTTTCTCTACCTCCCCTTCATCATATTCACCCCCCAGACCAGCATCCACTAATGTTTCCAATCTCTTGTCTTTCCAAAGCTCTTTCACCTATATCCAAAGCAGTTTCAAGTTGCCAAATCACATAGAAAGAGGAAAAGGATGTGTCCGGATTCTGACTAATTAAGACAGAAAATTATTTATATTACCAAATTCTACCCATCTAGATCAACTCAATGACAATAAATTATTCTAAATAGATATCAGTTGTATGTCTCAAATTGAGAGGATTAACTCATGAAATTCTAGGATCTAGGTTGTAGACTCAAAAACCATGGTGATGGTTAAATTATAAACTTAGTATCAGATGTTCCAAGATATAACAATACCCAGAATTGGAACTAAAATGCTTCTACCTGAAATCTATAGCATGGAATAAATAATTACGACGCACGCGCAATGCTATTATTATATTACCAAATAAACCTTGACAAGAAACCAAGAAACAAAAATCCAGTAAAGATGGAATTCAACCAACATGCAAGTTATGCAAGACAATTATTTGTAAAGAACAGTGCTTTAATTTCTTCATTTGTTAGGAAAATCTTTGTTGCAGAGAATGGACTTTAGGCAATGCAGTTAGAAAAACATAAAAATCAAATATTGAGTATGTCATTGTTATGCTGATTGCTGAATAACTGTATGGTCATAAGAAACAATTCAAGGAAACTAGAGAGACACTACTATTAGCTAAAGTTGTTTTTTTAACCATAAATTATCAAAAGTTGTCTGAACACTATAAAATAGCTTGTGAGTTGTGACATGTGAGCAAATAGAATAAATACCCAATCAAGTAACATGACATTATCATCAACAGCACGTCGTGCAAGATCAAAAGCCTTCCGTCCAGTTATTAGTTGAAGAAGCATCACACCATAACCAAAAACATCAGTCTTCTCCGAAGACTTTCCAGATGAGAGGTATTCTGGTGCAATGTATCCAATTGTACCACGCACAGCAGTGGAAACATGAGTATCTTTGTAATCCATAAGTTTTGCCAAGCCAAAGTCCCCAACAACTGCTTCAAACTTTCCATCCAACAATATATTTGCGGCTTTAACAGCACAGTGAATGATCTTTGGACTGCAATCATCATGTAAATAAGCAAGCCCCTTGGCAGCTCCCAATGCAATTCGCATCCGTACAGGCCATTGAAGCGGTGGTTTTGATATAGGGCGGTCTAAGACATTAGAAGACAATAGAGGTAAAACCCTATATACATAAATGAATCCTCAATATGAAACTAAAAGTTTAAATATTTTATAACAGTTAGATTTTTATGTTAAAACTATTTATAAATTTCCCTGCCATAATGTGTTCGCATCATAGGGCAAAATAACTTACTATGAATTACATAATTTATACTCCTCTTGTTCTTAATATAAGATATATTTACATGATTTGATTAGATTAAGGAAACTGGTTAAATTATTTAATAGGACATTTATTGTCTAGAACACCCTACTCATCTCCCTTAATTCTCTCATTCCCTCTTCTCCTTAATTATTAATGGAGGTAAATTAGGAAAAGACTGATAAATAGGAAAATTATGTCTTATATTTAGAATCAATAATAAGGAAGAGTATTTCATGAACAACAAATCAAGATACACAATGAATGAGTTTCATATTAAAACTAACATGAATGGCACCTGAAAAGAAAACACAGGAATTCTTTTTATGCCAAATGTAACACCTCATTTGAAAAGACATATATACTTAACAAATTCGTTTAAAAAAAAAACGTCACTTATGAACTTAGGGACTCTATCCGAACAAAACTTGAGTAACACTTACTTGATACTTTCAACTATTAGTTCAGAGTTTTAGTTTCAAACAAATATTTATCAACCGAAATATTTTAGGATGAAAAATAATCCTAGTGTCATGGCAATTAAATATAAAGTGGCATAAAGATACACAAGGAGCGTAATAGAGCCTTCAAGACTCGCTCCACAAGTGCCTTCCCTTGCATCTTACTAGAATATTCACCTGAAAAAATGTTAATATAATAGGATGAGATTCAACGTCTCAGTAACTACCGAAAGTTTCTACCGTACACAAGTAATCACATATGATGAAAAGAAGGAACTGATTACATATATACTTGTATATACTATGATCCTCATCCAAGACAAAACCAAGTTTAATCATCATCAAGTCAATCTGTATTTTCATCATGACATGTAATATACGATTATGCAATATGTAATATGCAACCTCCCTTATATCACCGTCCATCCTTATTCCGCTGACTAGAGCCATAGGCTAACACATAGTCCAACAGAAACTCATCCATTTGACTGGATTGTTCCAAGCTCACCAGTGCTTAAGATACACCCGGCCAAAGGTGTAGAGCTTAAGTCTAGACTATGGCTCCCCTCCTTAAAAGAACACAACTAAGGAGGTGTCACATATCCCACAGCTCCAATGCAATCCCGGCCAAAGGAAAACATGGAAGAAGGGGCCCTGACAAGTGCCATCCACTGTGCACCGAGTGATGGCATACCACGTGGTAAAAGATCTCAACATACAAATTCCTCCTTACTCCAACCCATCATCACAAATGCAACCGCCATGACAGTAATAAATATAATATCATTAAAAGACAATGTACAATAAATCATGCTTCCATTCTTATCAAATATCACCACATATTCAAACATGCTAAAAAGGAAATAATAATCCAATAATACATTAATTATCATTAAATTATTAATCATTCGAGTGAAATGAGTTATAGAGAAATTTACTTGTGACACTATTTATTTGAGAATTAACAATACATACACATACACATATAATTCAGTCCATTTTTCTTTCAAAAAAATAATCATTCCCAATCATACACAATTCACAAGTATATGGAAGAATATTCAGAGTTACCTGGTATTCCCTAACTCACAAGCAATCATACGGAGTGACTCAAAATCTCTCAATGAGAGTCTACAAAACATAAACATAATTATCTATTAACATTTTAACCCAAAACTATTATATAGTTTCTGTAGCACTATTCTAAAACTTCAGTAAAACATTAAGGCTACCCCTTGAAGACTAATATTATACACACACATATTAACCAATAATATAAGTTATCTTATTTATTTATGTAGGACAGAATATTTAAATATGATAAAACTTGTCTTATAAATATAGGTAATGTTTGTAAAGAATAAATAATAATAATAATAAAAAATAAGTATCATGTTGGGATAGTGGGAGTATTTTAATAGATAATATAATGTTAAGTGGTTCACACTTTCCTATGTGCATAAGATGGAGAAAAGGGAATATAGGCGCAGATTTTCTTCAAAATGGCAAGGAAGATGAACATAAAATATAGGTGCTGAGGCGTATGGGCTTAGTAATAAAATAATGAAGGGAATATATAGGTATGGGTTCATTAGATTAGAATATATATATATATATATATATGACTTGTTTGTGAGGAAAAGATGAATGGTAAAAAAAAGCAATAAATGAATATATACACACATACACGCACGAATTGATAGGAGAGAAGATAACATAAATAAATGAATTATTGTGTGTGAAGCACAACAACAAAAACGCAGGGCATGGATTCAGAAGGGCATGGGAGGATATACTTGTTAAATGTAAGAATGTATAAGATAACAAGTTTAATATATAGGAGTAGATATAGATGGACACATACATATACATGCGCATGACTGTGTAAGAGGAATGAAGATATTGGAGGAGGCTTTAGAAAAATATATACACCCTCTAAAAATTAATATTATGCGTATCCATATTCATTAATTAGCTACCACATATCAACATCTATATGGAGATTTATTATTAGATGAAAATAAAAATGATTACATAAGGTAAAGGATTTATGCATAAGGAAGATAGGAGTGCGGTAAATATATATATATATATATATAATATGGGAGCATTGTATATAAATATATATATATATATAAGAAAGGATTTGAAAGGGTGAAGTCCAATGTGAGTTGTCTATCTACAAAGGAGTGAGAAGAGTTTGAAGGATTTAAAAAAAGTTTTCTTTTTAAATGTTGACCCTCAAGATTCGCTGGGCTTGGCACTAAAAAGAAAGAAAGAACATCAATAATTAAATCCTAAAGCAAACATGTACACATATGCGCACAAGAAAAGATAAAAGGGTTTTGAACAAAGTAAAAAAAAAACAACATATGTTCACACGCCCCAATTTCATTGGTTGGAAGAGGATCTTGGGGTCATAACTTATTGTTGAAACGTTTGAGAAAGAAGAAAATGCTCACAAGGATAAGATCAGAGGATAATACAGGGTGATGAAGTATGGGGAGGATGTGTGTATAGGAGACCGTATCAATGGCAAAGAGGTGAAGATATGAGGAAATAATTAATAGAATATTCATACAACAACAGTAATGTGGGGTATGAAATTTGAATTCAAGAAATATACATATATATGAGCCACACGTTCAGCAGAGACATTGGTAAGAGAAATTTATAGATCTGGCATGATAAGACTAAAATAATGGAGAGGGAAGGAAGTAATCTAAGGAAATGAACCTTGATGCGACATCATGTGAGCAGAGCAACAGTAACAGTAGGGATGGGGAAGAAACAGAACACGCACCTATAGCTGATGGAGTTGGGGTGCGGCGTGGAGAGCGTATGGAGTGTGTGAAGGAAGAGATCTTATATAAGAGGGGTCTAGGTTAGGGTTTGACTCCTTTTCTTAAAATAATTTTTTTTAATAATAAATAAATAATAATTGTAATATTCAAACAGCATTTTTTTTTATATTATTTATTTTCATACCAAGATATATTTGTACACGCATACTCATATATTTGAAATAATTGTTTTAGGGTGATATTTTATTTCTATCATTTTTTTTTTTTGTATAGAATGATATTCAGAACTTGATGCTTCTTTTACATTATTAATTTTTCATATACTCTTGATTAATTAAAACTTAAACCACAACTAACTCTAAAGTGTTAGTAAAAAAAATTAGGATGTTACAATTCTTCCCTCCTAAAAAGAATTTTGTCCTCAAAATTCAACACCTTAACCAATTACATCCAATGAATTTAATTAGAAAAATACACCTCTACTCCAAACACTAAACCATCATTAACTCTGTATTTTGTTTTGGCCAACCAAATAGTTTTAATTTCATTCCATCCAAATGAGCTCAGTCATAACATCTACAAACCAATAGCATTATACCCAAACCAACAAAATAAAAGAGACCCACAACAAACAAATGGAAAATAAAGCAAAGGCAAAAATGTTTACACAATAAAATAAATAAATAAAATCATAGAATCTCTATACCATAGAAGAGAACGTCTTACTTTAGCATACCAAATCGAACAACATTTATTTAACACCACTTAACATATATTCAATTCATCATTTTTTTTTCCCTACTATGCTATCCATTCCCCAGTTGTGTAATGGCTATCCTCATTCTCAAACTCATTACTCAAATAAGATAATATGAAATTCTTAAAGGATTTCTAATTTTGAATCACTTTGAATCACATCCTTATAAAATATATATTTACTCTAACATAATATCGGGGTACCATTCTTAACTTGATCTTAATCCACTACTTTGTTCCCGACGTGATATATTTCAATCTTACTAGTCACTCAAGGAATTAACCTCCTGTTATTTAATCATTTTATTACTCGTGAACATAGTAATTTGTCACTCGTCCGATATCTTGAAGGGGAAAAGTCCCCTTTGTGAATGAAATTTCATGTTTTAAAGCCTTGCAAAATAAAATTTTTTATATTATCTAGGCTAAACTTGATATACCATATATACATGTATTAAAAAAATCAATTAACAAATCATAGTTCATAATATTTTCTCCATCAGTTCCACAAAATCTGTAGTTCACCACAAATTTAATTTTTTATCATCTACTACTACTAATCATAAATGATTAAATAATTTCCTTTAACTCACATAAATAGGCCCCTAGAAAAATATTAAGTTTCAACACTTCATGATAAATTATAAATATGAAAATATATATATATATATATATATATATATGTGCCCATAAAATATATAGTTGGTATAAAAACATGACTCATGAGAAATTTTCATGTATAACAAAGTCTTTGAAAATCACCATATATCCAGAACTTATATGTCACTTTTTTGTTGTTGTCATGCCCTACGAAGATCCAATATTTTTTTTTTTTTTTTAAATGTGCCCCAACTTTTCACACCTAGAGCGATAACTTTTTGTATATTTTCTCAATGTCTAATTTGCTTAGCTCAGTTCTATTCATTTAGAATAATTATGGTCTTGGTCAATGAATCAGCAAATCCCTTATGTGAGCTTCAATCAATATTTTTTTTTTTTTTTTAATACTTCCTAAGAAATTGGTTCATTTACTTCGTAGAATTTCAAGCTTTACATGCTCGCTTATCAACTTCTCCTCTAAAGTATTTGGTATCTTAAATCATCAAACAACCCAAATGTAGCATCAATCATCACAAAATCCCATAAAGTGAATACATGTCATGCTCCTATACTTCTAGAATAATTGTAGTATTAATTCATCAAACAAATATAAACTATAAATCAACTCAATTCAATACAAGTAAATAATTTGTTTTCCATGTCATTTAAAAATTACCATTCCTTTCAAATTTTATATAATACGAGAAAAATTTTATATCCAAACAACAAAGTTTTATTCCACTAAGTGGAATCAATTATACATAGATCGTACAACGTTATTGTCCAAGCTTCTATCTAAAATATAAATATAATATTATTATCTTCTTCGACTTTTCACATAGATGTTCAAACACTACATTAAGATAGTTTATTTATTTATATATATTCATCCCAGATTTTGTATTTTTATAATATCTATTATATATTTTGATGTATACATCTCCATAATTGACATACACACACACGCACATGTATGAATTTGTATACCAACAAAATCTCCAACAAATTGAGTTAGTGACCATTGACATTTTAAAATTATATTATGACCTTCATCTAAGTCTAGGAATTCAATTTTCCCCCTTCTTTCTTTTAAACACTCATTAAATCTAATGACATTCTAACTCAAATGACATAATAAACCAAGCGAGGCATATTAAATTCTAGATAATCAATTTTTTTTTTTTTAAAGAAAAATATACAAGGTAAATAAATCATGTCAATAACATGCAATTCTTTAAAGTTCCATGGCAAAACCAAAGGAACTCTAAACCAAATACAATACAGATTTACACTTATATACATCAACCTTAAGCAAAAATTCCATGCTATTCATCTTTAAAATTTAAACTGGTGTAACCACAAGCTATGACAGTTTCATCCAAGCATGCGCATCTATTAACATCAATTCAATAACATATTCCAACATTTGAACATATCTTGAAAATGGGCAATTATAGTACAAAAACAAACTTGTACAATTCATCAAATTTTTACTGTATTGTACACATATATTAACAACTATGAAAATTTAAAAGTTAAATCACATCTTCACTAGAAGAAAATTCAGAGTTTTCTTCTTTTTTTTTTTTTTTTTCACATACCCAAGCAATTTTACCACCTCACGTTCCGTGCTCCATTCTTTTTCCTTCTTAGTGCGGTTTTTTTTTTCCCCCACTCATTCTGACCTTTAAACCATTTTATTTAGATTTAAGACCAAACATTTGCTTGCACCTAGGTTGCAAAATCTTACTACAATGTCCCATTGTTAATTAGTTGAATCTTTTGGTTTAGGACCCTTCCTCCCCTCGTACATATGTAGACTATCACAACCAAACAAGAACTTAAATGTTAATCTATAAATTTACTTTTTATCAAATAACTAAAATTAGTAAGGGAAGAGCACAATTTATATTTATATTGCCATGACCTCTAAGAAGTGTAAACAAAAATCAAACTTTTTGGAAAATACTTTTTGAAACAATAAAATAAGTGTCCGCAGAACGTTGTAGCTCTGATACCAAAAATGTAACACCTCATTTGAAAAGACATATATACTTAACAAATTCGTTTAAAAAAAAACGTCACTTATGAACTTAGGGACTCTATCCGAACAAAACTTGAGTAACACTTACTTGATACTTTCAACTATTAGTTCAGAGTTTTAGTTTCAAACAAATATTTATCAACCGAAATATTTTAGGATGAAAAATAATCCTAGTGTCATGGCAATTAAATATAAAGTGGCATAAAGATACACAAGGAGCGTAATAGAGCCTTCAAGACTCGCTCCACAAGTGCCTTCCCTTGCATCTTACTAGAATATTCACCTGAAAAAATGTTAATATAATAGGATGAGATTCAACGTCTCAGTAACTACCGAAAGTTTCTACCGTACACAAGTAATCACATATGATGAAAAGAAGGAACTGATTACATATATACTTGTATATACTATGATCCTCATCCAAGACAAAACCAAGTTTAATCATCATCAAGTCAATCTGTATTTTCATCATGACATGTAATATACGATTATGCAATATGTAATATGCAACCTCCCTTATATCACCGTCCATCCTTATTCCGCTGACTAGAGCCATAGGCTAACACATAGTCCAACAGAAACTCATCCATTTGACTGGATTGTTCCAAGCTCACCAGTGCTTAAGATACACCCGGCCAAAGGTGTAGAGCTTAAGTCTGGACTATGGCTCCCCTCCTTAAAAGAACACAACTAAGGAGGTGTCACATATCCCACAGCTCCAATGCAATCCCGGCCAAAGGAAAACATGGAAGAAGGGGCCCTGACAAGTGCCATCCACTGTGCACCGAGTGATGGCATACCACGTGGTAAAAGATCTCAACATACAAATTCCTCCTTACTCCAACCCATCATCACAAATGCAACCGCCATGACAGTAATAAATATAATATCATTAAAAGACAATGTACAATAAATCATGCTTCCATTCTTATCAAATATCACCACATATTCAAACATGCTAAAAAGGAAATAATAATCCAATAATACATTAATTATCATTAAATTATTAATCATTCGAGTGAAATGAGTTATAGAGAAATTTACTTGTGACACTATTTATTTGAGAATTAACAATACATACACATACACATATAATTCAGTCCATTTTTCTTTCAAAAAAATAATCATTCCCAATCATACACAATTCACAAGTATATGGAAGAATATTCAGAGTTACCTGGTATTCCCTAACTCACAAGCAATCATACGGAGTGACTCAAAATCTCTCAATGAGAGTCTACAAAACATAAACATAATTATCTATTAACATTTTAACCCAAAACTATTATATAGTTTCTGTAGCACTATTCTAAAACTTCAGTAAAACATTAAGGCTACCCCTTGAAGACTAATATTATACACACACATATTAACCAATAATATAAGTTATCTTATTTATTTATGTAGGACAGAATATTTAAATATGATAAAACTTGTCTTATAAATATAGGTAATGTTTGTAAAGAATAAATAATAATAATAATAAAAAATAAGTATCATGTTGGGATAGTGGGAGTATTTTAATAGATAATATAATGTTAAGTGGTTCACACTTTCCTATGTGCATAAGATGGAGAAAAGGGAATATAGGCGCAGATTTTCTTCAAAATGGCAAGGAAGATGAACATAAAATATAGGTGCTGAGGCGTATGGGCTTAGTAATAAAATAATGAAGGGAATATATAGGTATGGGTTCATTAGATTAGAATATATATATATATATATATATATATATATGACTTGTTTGTGAGGAAAAGATGAATGGTAAAAAAAAGCAATAAATGAATATATACACACATACACGCACGAATTGATAGGAGAGAAGATAACATAAATAAATGAATTATTGTGTGTGAAGCACAACAACAAAAACGCAGGGCATGGATTCAGAAGGGCATGGGAGGATATACTTGTTAAATGTAAGAATGTATAAGATAACAAGTTTAATATATAGGAGTAGATATAGATGGACACATACATATACATGCGCATGACTGTGTAAGAGGAATGAAGATATTGGAGGAGGCTTTAGAAAAATATATACACCCTCTAAAAATTAATATTATGCGTATCCATATTCATTAATTAGCTACCACATATCAACATCTATATGGAGATTTATTATTAGATGAAAATAAAAATGATTACATAAGGTAAAGGATTTATGCATAAGGAAGATAGGAGTGCGGTAAATATATATATATATATATAATATGGGAGCATTGTATATAAATATATATATATATATATAAGAAAGGATTTGAAAGGGTGAAGTCCAATGTGAGTTGTCTATCTACAAAGGAGTGAGAAGAGTTTGAAGGATTTAAAAAAAGTTTTCTTTTTAAATGTTGACCCTCAAGATTCGCTGGGCTTGGCACTAAAAAGAAAGAAAGAACATCAATAATTAAATCCTAAAGCAAACATGTACACATATGCGCACAAGAAAAGATAAAAGGGTTTTGAACAAAGTAAAAAAAAAACAACATATGTTCACACGCCCCAATTTCATTGGTTGGAAGAGGATCTTGGGGTCATAACTTATTGTTGAAACGTTTGAGAAAGAAGAAAATGCTCACAAGGATAAGATCAGAGGATAATACAGGGTGATGAAGTATGGGGAGGATGTGTGTATAGGAGACCGTATCAATGGCAAAGAGGTGAAGATATGAGGAAATAATTAATAGAATATTCATACAACAACAGTAATGTGGGGTATGAAATTTGAATTCAAGAAATATACATATATATGAGCCACACGTTCAGCAGAGACATTGGTAAGAGAAATTTATAGATCTGGCATGATAAGACTAAAATAATGGAGAGGGAAGGAAGTAATCTAAGGAAATGAACCTTGATGCGACATCATGTGAGCAGAGCAACAGTAACAGTAGGGATGGGGAAGAAACAGAACACGCACCTATAGCTGATGGAGTTGGGGTGCGGCGTGGAGAGCGTATGGAGTGTGTGAAGGAAGAGATCTTATATAAGAGGGGTCTAGGTTAGGGTTTGACTCCTTTTCTTAAAATAATTTTTTTTAATAATAAATAAATAATAATTGTAATATTCAAACAGCATTTTTTTTTTATATTATTTATTTTCATACCAAGATATATTTGTACACGCATACTCATATATTTGAAATAATTGTTTTAGGGTGATATTTTATTTCTATCATTTTTTTTTTTGTATAGAATGATATTCAGAACTTGATGCTTCTTTTACATTATTAATTTTTCATATACTCTTGATTAATTAAAACTTAAACCACAACTAACTCTAAAGTGTTAGTAAAAAAAATTAGGATGTTACACCAAACATTTACAAGCTCAGTTACAAGTATAAGCAATGCTAATTAATTAATCTTCCTAGAAAAGTTAATAAAAAAAACCAAGGTAAAAGAAGAATAATGATACCTTGTAAACATGATGCCACACTACCGTTAGCCATGAAAGGATACACAAGCAACCGCTCAGTAGGTGTCATGCAAAAACCATGCAGCCGAAGCAAATTACGATGGACAGCCATGCTGATCAATCTTATTTCCGTTTGAAATTGCAGCTCTCCACCCTGAGCGCCTTCCTCTTTAAGTCTTTTCACTGCAACTAATGACCCGTCAGTGAACCGTCCTTTGTAAACCTTACCAAACCCACCACTACCCAGAAAGTTTTTGTTACTGAAGTTGTCTGTTGCAACTTGAAGTTCATGCAGGGGGAACTTTTTTAGCTGAGAAAAGTGAGCTTCAAGGTCCTCCTTAGCTGTCACTGAAAGGGAAAAATTCTGATAAATCAATTACAGCTGTCACATACATCATCAATGATTATATATACTCCATCTTTTCTATTATTCAATTAACTAGAAACATCAAAGGCGTAACCTGATGGTCTCCTTTTCCAGCAGCAAGCAATTGGAATCCTTTTGCGGTAATAACAAGCAAGTGTGATTGCATAGACTGTAAACAATAGAGCAACAGCACCAACGCCTGCAGCAATAGCTCCAGTTGCACTCTTGCCTAAAACAGTTTACAAATTACAAGTAGAACAGCAAATCATAATGACATTCAAAGGATTTAATCATGAGTGCAGTATAATCTCTTCTTTTCTATGAATTAAAGATTTGGTAAACAAAAATGTTATTTCATTCTGCCCCGCACTTTTGTCCAGAAATGGTGAGCATATTATTTCATTCTGCCCTGCCACAATTATCCCACCTTGCACACTTTTCTTCAGGGAAAGGAGCAAATAGTGGTGTGGGTTGTTTAACCCTCACTCTGCTTTTGTTATTCGTGCAGTAATATAATATGAATATGAAAACACATCATTGGGTAACATGTCTAAGTTCAGCTAATCATCCTTGTAATAAAAAATTTGTAGTTATAATTTAAGTTAGTTATAATGCAAACCTATACTGCCTACTTTTCAAGCTCAATAGGTTTGTACATGAGAGGGTCTGTTCTCTTAACTAAAGATATAAGGTAGAGTAGTTTTTTCATTCAACAATTTAAGTTATTATTGAAAAAGACATCAACAAACCTGAAGGAGATGGCGACCGAGGTGTAATGTTCTCTTCTTTCGTTATTCGTGCAGGAACATAATATGAATATGAAAACACATCATTGATACATGAGATGGTCTGTTCTTTTAACTAAGATATAAGGTAGAGTAGTTCTTTCAACAATTTAAATTATTATTGAAAAAGACATCAACAAACCTGAACGAGATGGCGGCGGCGTTGGTGAAATTGGTCGAGGTGTAATGTTTAGTGGTATCAAATCATGATTATTGTTAAAACTGTTAAGTGGAACAGAGTGGTTAGAAAAACCTTGATATGTTCCTCCTCAATAATCACCAGAAATAAACAAAACCGCTTGTGCCAACCTGAGTTGAGTAAACGATTGAAATGAACCATTGGTTGGGATGTCTCCTTGTAGCTTGTTTGTTGAAAGATCACTAGATTCCATAACGACCATGAGCTTACACTTCATTATAGATATATAACTTAATATTTACATTTGCTTAACATCATTGAAACTTAGTAGAAACACTCACAGGACTTGCAGTGAATTGACAGTAGTCAAGGTCATGGGAATGGCTCCATTCAATAAGTTATTGTTGAGACGCCTATTTCAGATGGCAAGAAGGATTAGTTTTCAAATAATAGTAAGTTGAGGTATAGAGAAGTATGAAAATAATGGACAAACCATAGTATTTTGATAAATAAATAGAATGTATCACTCCAATGCAAATAACACAACCTTGAACTTGGGAACGTAAATTTGTTGAAAATTGAACTTGTCTAAAATAAATTTTTTCTTTGCCCTTTGATCTAATGATCATGGAATGGCACATAAGAACACACTATAGACAACAGACCATCAAAGATGAATATAGACTTTTCAGCTTAAGAGCAGTGCCAACGTGACGGAACCTAAGCCATCACAACCTAATATCTGAAGCTAAATTTCTTGCAATGAAGAATAATGGATTGCAAAGGGAAAAGGCCAAATGAATATCAATAAGCTAATCCTTGCTTATGGACACTGGTGTCAATAAAAAATAAACTTACATTACTGAATAAATGTTTAGGTTTACATTATTGAATAAATGTTTAGGTGAAAAACTTTTTTTAACAAAAATCCACTGTTGAATTTGAAGTTATCATCATAAATATCTCACAAAATTTGACATTAATCCATAGTTATTTATGCCACATTCGCTTGTCCTTTTTTTGCTTATACAAAAGCAACTCATAGAATTATGTAATTGAATGAAGCTCGATAGAAGACGGTTAATACATTCATTGGATGCTTCCACTTCATTCCCAGAGCCAAGAAAAAAAAAGTTTTTCTTAGTATCACAATATCCACCCAAGGTATCCAGAGCATTATCTCCTTGTTTGCCATTGAGGATGGCAAATGATAGACCTTGGAATCCAAACGAAAATTTATAATTAATATACAGTATACATTTCAAATAAGACGTTATTAATCATTTGAGTGCAAGCTTACTGTCATTCGGTTTTTCTGACAATACATTAGGCAGCAAAACAACCCCCACCCTTACTATCATTCGATTTTTCTGACAATACATTAGGCAGCGAAACAACAGGTGTTTTATTCAATTGTAACATATTGCATGCCCTCAACCGGGCATGCTTAAAAGCCTTGACTATTTGACTGATGACAGTCTGATGTTAAGAAAAAAAAGCAAAATGTAGAGCAGTATGAGTGCCTAACAGACCAAGACACTTTAATCAAGAAAGAGAATAGAAAGAGATTTAAATATAAACTGCAGATTTAAGAAGAGCATGACATACAGGAAACGTAGTTTTTGAAGCTTGCCCAATGTTTCAGGTATGCTACCGGCTATTTTATTGGCGTACAGATCCAAGCTCACCAAATTTGCCAAATTTCCAAATTCATCTGGGATTTTTCCAGTTATATTATTGCTATAAAGCTCCCTGGCATAGAAAAGAACAAAAATTCAGATTAGAGCAAACAGGAAAAAAAATCCCAACAAATGGCTAGATGATGACAGATATGAGCTGGAAATTGGTGTGGAGCAGTTGAAACCTTATGCTGATAAGGTGAAAACTGAAGCGAGAACACACCCAAAAAAAAAAACAAAAAACAAATCAATGTTGGATATGACATACGATACGTAATTTTTGCTTCAGCAATTTATATAATCATCTCTAAAGGTCGGTTGATGTCAACTGTCAAGCAAAAGCTTGGGAGACAGCAAAAGTTGTAATCACATGACTGCTCCACAAATTCAGTCTCTCATACAACCAGACGGGGAGCAAGATGCCTTAGAATGTCAACATCACGAATTAGAAAGTTGTTCTAATTATGGTAACAACCAACGATTGACCACAAGATTTAGGAATAATAGACAGCATAGTTCATGATAATAACTAAAGCAGATGAGATTTTGGGTTATAGCCTTGCATAGGAGGACTCAGGCTGAGATAATTTTAAATGATTCATGACCTTAAGGTTTGAAATCACTCCATTTGTGAATCTATTTCATCTTCAGACATGAGGTTTAAAATTGAACTAATGAAGTTCAACAGTCATAAGGTAGGCTCTATGATCAATAATATTCAATTTAGATTTCCTGTCTTTTCTCTCACGAATTGGGGTTTGGTATACTATACAATAATATGCACTAACTGTTTTAAGTCTCAAGTTTATATACATCATCATAACATTGAATAAGGACTTGTCTATTTGATTTTTCCTTCCATTCTATCGTCATTTCTTGGTTAATTTGCCTAGAGGAGAAATTTATAGATTTGACATGCTTTTATGTGGATAATCCTTAGTTGGAGTCCATTTATTTATTTGTAGAAAAGTCAAAGAAGCAAAGAGAGCCCAAGTTCTGATGCTTGGAGGCCGCTTATGCAGAGTCTAAATGGATGAGTCTCACATCACTCAAAGCCAGAAGCCTAGAAAGTAGTAAAGATGGAACCTAACTAAGCTTGACCTTTCCCATATGTCTAGAAGTCCAATTACAAGGAGACACTAATCTAAGGAAGGTCTAGATACTGATATGCCAAATTGGAGGCTCAATCTATCTTGTGAGTGATATCTAAACCTAGTGAGGAAGAAACCAGAGGAGGACATTCATTGCAACAAGAGAAAAGACGCTTCCTAGAGCTGCAGGGATAGCAAAATAGGGAAGTCATTACACGTCAATGAAAACTTCAGCTAGGAAACTCTTTGTTCTTCACTGATTATTATTTATTCATAAAGTCCCCATATCAAAGGCTTAAGTAAATAAGAAAGTTGTCTAGAACAAGGACATAAAAGGAAATTTGGATACTGTTGCAATTTCTACTGCAGAAAACCAGAGGAGGAGAACAAGGAATAGACAGCAAAACAAGTACCAATGAATATTCAAAATGAATGACAAGTACCAATATGAAGTGTCTGTATAGCAAGATATTCATGTACTAAATATCACAAGAATAAGGACTGCTTTTCCCCCAATAACATATCCTAGTCATAGATTGTTGATCAAATAGAATGAAAAAGGTAGACAGATGGATGGACAAGGTAAAGCAACTGAACTTTGCTAGATGGGAGTAGAGAGGGAAGATAGACAATACTTTGCCAATATGGACAATATTTAAGAAAAAGTCTGAGAATTTAGGACTTTGAGCAATGAATTGCACTCAAGTTTGAAGCTCATAGGTGTCAAACTAAGAAACATGTGAAATGACAGCCTACTTTATAAAGCCAGCCACTGTAATTATGGTAAAATCACCAAGTGAAAAACCACTAAAGAACAGAAGAGATAATGTCACAAGAAATAATGTCAACTCATAATATTCCCATAAAAAGATGCAAATCTGTACAACAAAATCATATCTGATTCACAACTTACAAGTACTGCAAACTTGGGAGTAGACCAAGCTGTGCAACTAGTTGACCCGAAAGGTTGGCATTTCCAAGATCACTGACCAAAGATAAATAGGATTTTTAACATATGCAGAATGGTCATAAATGATAGGTAAAAATCCCAGAAATAACTTACACACGGGTCACGCTATTAACATTATTGCATGTAACATGAAACCATGTGCAAGGATTGACAAGGGTAGCATCCCAGCTCTGAAGAACATTGTTTGGATCAGCTACGCTGGTCTTTAATGCATTCAGGGCATCACCTGTCTTAGGAAAATGCAATTTTCAGATGCAGAAATCCTTTAAATTAAATCATATATCCTGTTATCCAAGCACCATCTCAGCAGCTCACAATTATGAAAAGCCAATTATACTAAGTAATTAAAGATATTTAATCAAACAGGGAGTCAATGTTTATGCTGCACTGGGAAGTGGGAAATACAGGGGGGGAAAAAAGCACAAAGGGATACTTTCTTAGTTCATTCTTAGTCACAGTTCAAAACACAGCCAAACAGTTTGGAGCGATGGGAACGCAGCAGTGTTAAAATACTTGGTGGTAGAACTTTGCCATCCTTGTAATCCTACCCGGCTCAATCCGAATTAGTCTGGACCCCCAATAAATTCTGTAAGTTAAAAGGAGGTAGGTTCGGGGGATACCCAATGCTCCACTAATGGGGTAAAAAAAAGGAAAAATATGATCAATTTCTAGATATCAAAAACATTTTGACGAGCCATTCGAAGATGGTCAGATCTTTCAAAACTTAGACCCAACAATTCTGAATGAAGTATAAGAACACAACAGTTTACTCTGAGCATATAAAAAATTTTGCCTTTATTATGGACAATCAACCCAAGCCAGGACCAACAAATATAGCATAAGAACAAATTTTATGAAAACCCTTCAATCCTCTCTGTTCATGCTCGAACAAAAGAATTACAGACAGAGAAGCTTGAAGTTGGAATATTAAAATTGCTGCTCCATCAAGAAATCCTACTAACTTCTCTAGTTATGTATGACAATCAAGAAGTAATATAGCTAACAAAGCAAGCAGATCAGCCAAATAATGAATTTTCCCATCTCAATGCATTAAAAAGCCTCAATAATAACATTAAAGAAACCAAAGAACAGTGCAAAAAAAGTACCACCCACCTTCGACGTTACCAGAAACATTCAGCACCAAATTAAACACTAAGATTGCGCAAAGAAGAAAAGCACCCACGAAAAACGAAATCACTCTGTCCATATGTCTCATCCTTTTCAACTAGAATCCCATGAACTTCATAGCGGAGCATAAACTCACAGGCACGTTGACCTCATTGACCAAACAGACTGTTGGGGCTTGTTTGGTTTAAGGGGAGGGGAGGGAAAATGGGCAGAGGAAAAAAATTTTTGAGTTGAATTTAAAAAAATTAGAAAAGCGGGGTTAAAAATTTTTAGTTAATTTTTCTTACTCTTTTATCTTATATATTTTCTTTATTAAAATTTTATTACCTCACTTCTTCAATCTTTTAAAATTCAATTCATAAAAATTTTTCCTCCCCTTCCCTCCCCTCCAAATCCCTCACACCAAACAGACCCTTGTGGATTTCCCACAATCACCTTCTGGGTAGCTTCCACCTTTCTCCTCCCTCAATTTAATAGATGCCATTGTGTCATCCAATTAGTCGCTCTATTGGATAATCTAAATAATAATGCATGTACGTTACTAATAGAGTTCCAAGTATTGAGAGTGTTATCCAAATAAATGATTATATATGTTCATTATTACATGTTATGAACCTATTGAACACTTCCACATAGACAACGATCGTTTCGAAGATTTATACTCGACCAAATTTTTCAATATGATTTATAGTTCTAATTTACCCCTGTTGGACTTTGGGTCCAAGTCCGTCCTTGATGGACCGGACAATTTGATTAGGAAATAAGTAGCCTAATCAAATAAGAATAAAATCAGCATAAAATGCAGATTGGGGAATAATTCAGCAATAATTATGGATTTGTTAAAAGAGGAAAAAATCACCATAATTAGGGAATTAATTGAGAGACAATTAATTGCTATCTTGGAGGGCAAGAAGGAGTGCATACGTTTCCTAATTAGTGGCCTCCATAAACCACTATAAATAGGGTGTGCCTCCTCAATTGCAATTCACCCCGCCATTGAGTTTTCTGGCAATTCCCTTCTCTCCTACCATCTTTCTGGTTCTGGTGATCTGATGTGCAAATCACAATTAGGCTCTAGTAGTTTAATAATTGTGTGGGCACAAGAATGGAGTATTGGAGCTTTGACCCGGATCCGAACATGGATTCGTCCAGGTACGCCTAATCTCCTTTTAGTTAATATTTTTTCCTACAACCTCAATCCTCAAATGTTGACTGTCAGGGTCTGTTTGGTGTGAGGGATTTGGAGGGGAAGGGAGGGGAGGGAAAATTTTTATGAGTTGAATTTTAAAAGATTGAAGAAGTGGGGTAATAAAATTTTAATAAAGAGAATATATAAGATAAAAGAGTAAGAAAAAATAATTAAAAATTTTTAACCCCACTTTTTTAATTTTTTTAAATTTAACTCAAAAAAATTTTCCCTCCGCCCACTTTCCCTCCTCTCCCCTCAGACCAAACAAGCAAGGTTGGTGCACACATCATATTAATTAAGCTGTAGAATTGTACGATGGAACTTGATTCTGTATCACTAAACTTCTAAAGAATGTCACTTTAATGGTTCTAAGCCAAACCAAAATATACTTCTTCATAGAATGGATATGAAACTATAGGAGCCATGTGGGCATCTCACATGTAACAAAGGCGATTTCCAATTTCCCTTTTATTTGCAATGAATGTCAACAAAAGTTTAGAATAATCATTTTATCGGTTTAGATAATATCTATTAAAGTACATATTTACACGTCGGCAATTCTATGTCACTCTAAAATGTAGAAGGAATTATTTTGTTTAATAATAGCAACAAAAATCCTAGAAACTTCGACCACAAATTAAATGTTGCCTATAGATAAATTTTTTGGAATCTCTAATGTTTAAATCCCATATAGAAGTCTAAAATATAGATGGAATTATTTTGTTTAATAATAGCAACAAAAATCCTAAAAACTACGACCACAAATTAAATGTTGCTTATATATAATTTTTTTTGGAATCTTTAACTTTTAAATCCCATATAAAAGTATATGGCATGTTTAATAAACATTTGCATTATGGAATGATTAACAATTTATAGCACTCCCTCCGATCCTCAACATAAAAGTTAATTGGGGAATTAATCTTAATCTTAAACGTAAAACTTATTTCTCATATTTATCAATATTTTTCTAATTTATCCTTATTTATACTCCCTTAACAATAATCAAACAAAAGAGAAGTTGAGTAAATTAAGGAAGATGATTAGGATGTTTTAGAAGACCATGTCATATTAACTAACTTAACTAACTTCCTTAATTTAATCAAATCAGGTAAATAAGTTTTACATTTTCATTGTAACTATATTATGTTATGATTCCACACTATGTGATGTTTGTTGTATAATTTAGATTGTAGGACTTACTTTATACTATGTAGGCATTAACTTGACAAAGTGTTTGATTAAAAAATAATTAAAATACTAACTAACAAGAGTTGGGTTTAACATAAGGAGTTAGTATCTCAAAATTTAACCCACTGGAAAAGATGTCTATATTTAATGGCCACGACTCTAATTACTTTCAATAAAAGAATAATAGGCCTATAAAAAATATTAAAGTACTAGATTTTCGTGGAACCAACAAAAGGAATATATGCTAGTTATAGTTTAATATAAACCTTTGAATAAGGTAAACATATATCTTTTGGTCTTTGGATCTGTGTAATAATGCGTAGCTTATTGGCTTATTGCTCACATATAATTTGTTGGAACGAATTTTTGGATATTTTCTCATTCTTAATTTTGATTTTATTATTTGTTTTGGGTAGTGATTGGTCTAAAATAAATTTTCTAATAGATTAATCTGAGTGTGTGTGGGGTCCAAACTCAATAAGACAATCAAGCTTTCTTGCATACTAATGTTTAGCATATACTAATAATAGTTAATTTTCAGTGTAAATGATACTCCCTCCGGTCCTAAATATAAGATAAAGTTTGTAGTGCAATTTGCACTACAAACTTTATCCTATATTTAGGACCGGAGGTAGTATATCAAAGGGATATTTTAGGAAACCAACACATATTTCTTATATAAATAAGTAATTTAACCAACTTCCTTTAATTTCCACAAATTAATTATATAACTCCCATATTTTGGACAAGATGGGTATAATCTTTTTATTTTCTTTCTATATTTCTATCTGTTTTTTTTTTTAATGAAATGGACCCAAAGGGACAGTAGAGGACAAAATTTTTGGCATGGGTCAATCCAGTTTTGGTAAAAAAAAAATGTATTGGTCTCTTTTTTTGTGGGGCTCTCTCTTTTTCTTCCGGGTTTGACCCCCCAGCTATTTGAAAACTAATGACCATATTTTTGTTTTTGTATTTCTATTTCTGCTTTCTTTTCAATTTCCTTTTCCGACCAATGAAAGGTTACTTTCATGACCTAAAGCGGCATGGATTTTTTCTTTTCTAAAACTACTTTTTTTTTACTACTGGTGTCCAAATTCAGATATTTTTATTGCATAATTATTTAAAATATTAACATACTTAATAATGAGTCTCTTTCAAAATAATTGATTTGATTTTTTGTAATAAACTAATACATGCATTCATGTTAAGAATACGTATATTTTTTTAAATAACTATGATATCCAAATCAGAGAATGTGATATTTTTAAATTCATCTTAATATTATTCAAAACCGTTAATTAAAGCAAGTTGATTTTATGTTTTAATAAATCATTTAAAGTCGTTGATGAGATGGCAATACCGTTTATTAATAACCTATTTTCAATCTTTTTTATTTTTTGAGTTACAATCTAAGTTCCAATTGTCGTAACCACGTTGATTGAACTTGTTTTATGCTTCGGGCAAAAAAAAAAAAAAAAAAAAGCAAAAAAAGAACTTGCTTTATGCTTGGCCTTTTATGTTCTATCTTTTCCTTGGTGTTATTAAATAATAGTAATACTACTACGTTATAATAATAAGTCTAAAGTATACATAATTTCCCTTAACTTTATCTTTTATAAATAATCTCTCTAATATTTTTCCCTTGAACCCTCTATACTTTTACACTTATGCGGATACTTTCCTACTATTAGTTTTTTTTTTTTTTTTTTTTACTTTTTTAAGGGAAAATCGCAGTATAGTCCCAAGGAATAGAAAAAACATCAATATGATTCATTATCTAAAAACTCTCAAAGGACCTCAGTAACATAGATTTAAATTGTGAAATTACTTGTTTGCTCCTATTGTCAATATAACACATAAACTTATTAACAATAACACTATGATTGTTAATATGGCACACACACTTGTCAATTGTAATACTATAACTTATTAATATAATACATACACTTGTCAATAGATAGATTTGTCAATGGTAATACTATGACTTGTCAATGGGGGCAAAAAGATATTTCACAATTCAAATCTGTATCACTGAAGTCTATTGGGAGTTTTTAGATGTGAATCATATATTGTGAGTTTTTTTTTATATATTTTCTATTCCTTGGGACCATAATGTGATTTTCCCTTTTTTAATCTTAATTAGAAAAGATAGGTATTTTCCCTTAATAGTTAATATAAGTCGTCTAATTAAATTTATTATATGAATGTACAATTTTACTCCTAATTTATTATTTTGGAAACTATTATTTTCTAGGACTTCTCACTGAAGTATATTTCTTAAATATGGGTAACATTAGAAAGTTATTAAATTTTAAAACTGAGTGAATAAAATTTTAGGTTTTCCTTGATTTCAGTGAAATTTGTTGAATGTGCTTTTATAAGACCAAGGGCAGGGGAGCACTTATTTGTGTATAGCTTAAAGTTTATGGGATTATCGCAAATAACTCAAGGTTTACAGGAATAAGGTGCTTTTAACAATGAGAGTTTATACAAAAGCAACTCATAGAATTATGTAATGGAATGAAAGTAGATAGAAGACGGTTAATACATTCATTGGATGCTTCCACTTCTTTCCCAGAGCCAAATAAAAAAGTTTTTCTTGGTATCACAACATCCACACAAGGTATCCAGAGCATGGTCTCCTTGTTTGCCATTGAGGATGGCAAATGATAGACCTTGGAATCCAAACGAAAATTTATCTTATCTTATAATTAATATACAGTATACATTTCAAATAAGACGTTATTAATCATTTGAGTGCAAGCTTACTGTCATTCGGTTTTTCTGACAATACATTAGACAGCGAAAAAACCCCCTACCCTTCCCATTTTAAAATGCACTTTGATATGATAAATTTGCATGGAAAAAGATCAGGAAGACAACAAGTGCTTTATTCAACTTAACATATCACACGCCCTCAACCGGGCATGCTTAAAAGCCTTACCTATTTGACTGATGACAATCTGATGTTAAGAAAAGCAAGTAAAATGCAGAGCAGTATGAGTGCCTAACAGACCAAGACACTTTAATCAAGAAAGAGAATAGAAAAAGATTTAAATATAAACTGCATATTTAAGAATAGCATGACGTACATGAAACGTAGTTTTTGAAGCTTGCCCAATGTTTCAGGTATGCTACCGGCTATTTTATTGGCGTACAGATCCAAGCTCACCAAATTTGTCAAATTTCCAAATTCATCTAGGATTTTTCCAGTTATATTATTACTATAAAGCTCCCTGGCATAAAAAAGAACAATACAGACTTGAGCAAAAAGAAAAAAAAAATCCCAACAAATAGTGAGATGATTAAAGATATGAGCTTGAAATTGGTATGAAGCAGTTGAAACCTTATGCTGATTAGGTGAAAACTGAAGCAAGAACACACCCAAAAAAAATAATCAATGATGGATCATATGACACACGATAGGTAACTTTTGCCTCATCAATTTATATAATCATCTCTAAAGGTCAGTTGTATCAAAAAAAAAAAAAATTCTCTAAAGGCCAGTTGATGTCAACTGTCAAGCACAAGCTTGGGAGACAGCAAAAGTTGTTAACACATGACAGAGGAGGAGCAAAAAATCAGTCTCTTATTGTTGTGAACACAGATTAATACCATATGACACACGATAGGTAACTTTTGCCTCATCAATTTATATAATCATCTCTAAAGGTCAGTTGTATCAAAAAAAAAAAAATTCTCTAAAGGCCAGTTGATGTCAACTGTCAAGCACAAGCTTGGGAGACAGCAAAAGTTGTTAACACATGACAGAGGAGGAGCAAAAAATCAGTCTCTTATTGTTGTGAACACAGATTAATACAGTGGCATGAGATAGTTGAAGAAGCAAGTCGGTAGTGCATTTTGTTGACTATTCCCCAACTACTCTTTGATTTGTTCCCACATCACTCTTACTTTGTCTATATTTTTTCCTATAAATATCATGTAAATCCTCTCAGTTTGATAATCAATTCTAATCTTCAATTCTCTTCATAGTATCGGAGCTTAGGAGAGAATAGTTGAGGCAAACTAGAAATTCAAACTAGTACCAGAATTGCGGTTCACGTACTCTGAGTCCTTCATTTCTTCAGAACCAGTATCGGCGTTTCCGACTCCACCAGTGGCTCAGTTCACCGGCGATTTCCGAAGGTTCTCCGTTCCTGTCAGAACCCAAAGCGGCGCCATCTGAGTCTTTCTTCACCAATTGGCAAGTTTGCTATTTGAATTTCTTGACGTCATTGACGCATATTAGAGTCCCCGTCTCCTCTCTGCCGGCGATTAGAGCCTCGTTGCTCCGTCGCACTCGCTCTCATCTCTGTCTCAGACAGCCACATATCTCGCCGCCTTCTTACTGTGGGTAGATCACGTCCCCGTCGGATTCTACTGCCGACTCCGATTTACGAGCAAACCGTGCGCTTCCCAGAGTTCCTGTGCCTCTGAATCTCTTTCTCTGTGAATCGCCTCCGAACCCCATTTGTCGCTGATCACCACCGTCGCGGTTCATCGCTGAGCAAGACGGCTGTCGCCGTTCTCGTGTTTGCGTTTCAAGACCCAAAGGCTCATCATCTCAGATTCGCGCTCATCTGACTCAATTATTTAGTTGAGCTGAGAATCAATCTGTCATTTTTCGAAATTCAGTAGACCAACTTGTCATTTTGCAAATTTGGAAGACCAAACTGTCATTTTGCAAATTCAGAGGATCAAACTGTCATTTTCCAAATTCGGAGGACCAACGTGTCATTTTGAAAATTCTACGGACCAAACTAGTATTTCTGAAATTTGAAAAACCACTTTGTCATTCTTTCCAGTCATTATGTCTACAGTTTCATATGCCTCTTCCTCTATGCCTAGATCTAATTCTAATGACCTATCCACGGTCCTCCTTGTCTCTGAGAAACTTACTAGTGATAACTATCAGGAGTGGTCTCAATCTATGACTCTTGCCCTCGATGGACGTGACAAACTTGAGTATATAACTGGTGAAGCAAAAAGGCCACCAACATCGGAAACCAAAGAGTTCCGCAAATAGAAGTCTAAAAATGCATTGGTATCCTCTTAGTTAATCAATGCAATGACCTCCTCAATTAAGAAGAGTTTTATGTATCTTCCCTCGACTCAAAAAATTTGGGAAGCTCTTCATGAGACATACAGTCCTGTGGGAAATATGTCCCGCATATTTGATGTCAAGAAAAAGATATGGCAGCTAAAACAAGACCACATACCACTCGATGATTATTATCTAGAAAAATCCTCACTTTGGCAAGAGCTTGATGCCCTACAGAATCAAACTTATCATTGTGGGGCAGATGCTCAAGAAGATCACAAAGCAAAAGAAGCGGAGAGAGTATATGAGTTGCTTGCTGGTCTTAATGTGATTTATGATGATGTTCGGGCTAGAATTCTTAGTGAAGAACCCTTACCATATGTACGTGAAGTCTATACTTTCTTGCGAAATGAAGAGGATAGACGAAAATCAATGCTTCAAAATTCGAATAATTCTGCTGCTACTTCTGAGGCCTCAGCACTTGTTGTTCGATTCATGGAACCAAAAGGTTCTAAAGGTCGCCCATTCTGTGATCATTGTAAGAAATAGGGGCATACTAAGGATACTTGCTGGAACCTCCATGGTAAACCTGCTGACTAGAAGCCGAAGAAAGGGAAAGGAAGAGGTTACGTGGCTGAAACTTCCAAGGAATCATCCCAAAGTGATCCTCTACACAAAATCATGGAAATGCTAGCCACACTACAGACTACGACCAAGCCCACTGCCACAGTGGTCAAGAGAGGTAATTTCTTTCAAGCTTTGGCTGTAATAAAAGAACAATGTACAGGGAATTGTTGGATTGTTGACTCAGGTGCCTCAGATCATATGACTAACAATAAGGCTCTCTTCTCATCCTATACTCCTATCACCAAGGGTGTAACTGTACGAATTGCTTATGATTCTGAACCTATTGTTACTGGAATTGGTTCCATCAAAATCTCAGCTGCACTTACTCTTCACTCCGTATTACATGTTCCAAAGTTGAAGTGTAATTTACTATCCGTAAGCAAATTGGCTAATGATGAACATTGTCAAGCTAACTTCTTTGCTACCTACTGTATTTTTCAGGATCTGCTGACGGGGACGACGATCGGGAGTGCTAAAGAGCTTGATGGTCTTTATTACCTTAATGAAAGTGATTGTTCTCAAACTAAATCTTGTAATAAAGTATCTCTCCCTAGCACTAGTAACCTGGAGTTATGGCACAAACGTTTAGGTCATCCTAATTTAAATTACATGTCTCAAATATTTCCATCCCTCGTTTCTAATAAAAGCACCTCTGATTTTCATTGTGATTCATGTGAAAAGGCTAAGCATCATCGTACTTCGTTCCCAAAAATCCCATACCAAGCCTCAAAACCTTTTTCCACAATTCACAGTGACTTATGGGGACCATCCCGCACACCAAACCGATCAAAAACAAAATGGTTCATCACATTCATTGATGACCATACACGTGTCAGTTGGGTCTACTTGTTGAAAGATAAAACAGAGGTGTATCAAACATTCCTTAACTTCCACTACATGATCCAAACTCAATTCCAAACCCAAATCCAGATCCTGCACACCGATAATGGGACTAAATATTTCAATCAGGCCCTCTCTACCTTCCTAGCTGAAAATGGCATTGTTCACAAAAGTACTTGTCTCAATACACCTCAACAGAATGGTATTGCTTAACGAAAGAATCGCCATATTCTTGAGACTGCCAGAGCCATTATGTTTAGTAGTATTGTTCCTAAATATCATTGGGATGATACTATCCTAACTGCCATATTTCTCATTAACTGAATGCCAAGCCAACCACTGTCTTACAAAACGCCACTTCAACTTCTCCACCAATACTATAATCTCCTATACCTTGAAAACACTCTGCCACTCCGGGTGTTTGGCTGTACATCATACGTTCATCTCCATCACACCAACAAACTTGACCCTAGAGCCCTTAGGTGTGTCTTCCTTGGCTATTCTTATTCTCAAAAAGGATACAAGTGTTATGATCCAGTCTCCAAACGTTTATTTGTCACCTGTGATATCACCTTCCTTGAAAATACACCTTTTTATGCCTTGTCTGCAATTCAGGGGGAGAGAACTAGTGAACTCTAGATAAATGAAACACCAAAGGATGACCAGACATTCACAATTTATATACCTACCCACACAGAACCTGCTTCTGATACCTCTGATACACCTGATAACAACTTTGAGATTCCTGATAACCTTGATACCTCTGATAATGTGCCAATTCCAGGGGGAGACACAAATATGTGGGGTAATACCTACATGCGACGACACAAAAGAGGTAATGAACCACAGCCTATTAACACTCACCAGGAGTCAGTACCAGAGGCAAATCCAAGAGAAATAGAAGGTTTTGATCTTAATCTTCCGATTGCAATGCGAAAACAACCTAGACAACTCAGATCAAGCACCAGATATCCTATAGAGAAGTTTGTCTCTTATAAGGCGCTTTCATCTAAGTATAGTACATTTGTCTCTCATCTTGATAGAATCAGGATACCAGACACGATTGATGAGGCTATGGCTATACCTGAGTGGAGACAAGCTGTTTTAGAAGAGATGGAGGCTCTCAAGCGAAATAAGACATGGGATGTAGTAAATTTACCTCAAGGAAAAAAGGTTGTTGGATGCAAATGGGTATTCACTCCTAAGTATAGAGTAGATGGAACACTCAAGAAATATAAAGCTAGACTGGTTGCACAAGGTTTTACACAAAAATATGGGGAAGATTACACAGAAACTTTTGCTCCAGTAGCCAAGCTGAATACCATCAGGATTCTATTATCTATTGCAGTGAATTTAGATTGGAATCTACACCAACTCGATGTAAAAAATGCCTTCCTCAACGGAGAACTCAAGGAAGAAGTGTATATGAAGTTACCTCCAGGGTTCACAGGAAAAAAAAGGTGACCAAGTCTGCAAGTTAAAGAGGTCGTTATATGGGTTAAAGCAATCTCCGCGTGCTTGGTTTGACAGATTTACCTGGGTTCTGAAGAGACATGGGTATACTCAAGGGCAGAGTGACCATACTTTGTTTGTCAAACATCATAAGGGTAAGATGGCTGTTCTGGCTGTATACGTTAATGATATAATTCTTACAGAAGATGACGAGGTGGAAATCAATCAAATCAGGACAACCCTGGCAAGAGAATTCCAGATTAAAA
The DNA here is from genome assembly GCA_963855925.1 of Inga laurina. Taxonomy (NCBI): domain Eukaryota; kingdom Viridiplantae; phylum Streptophyta; class Magnoliopsida; order Fabales; family Fabaceae; genus Inga; species Inga laurina. The sequence goes on from OY979708.1 coordinate 26,886,971, forward strand.
ATCTTGGAGAAATGAAGTACTTTCTTGGAATGGAAGTTGCCCGATCTAAGAAAGGCATTTATATCTCCCAAAGGAAGTATGTACTCGACCTTCTAAAGGAAACAGGGATGATAGGTTGCAGGCCAAGTGACACACCTATACGGGTAGATAAAATAGATGAAGATGCAGATCTCGGTAAAGCAGTGGACTTAGGGAATTATCAACGGATGGTAGGCAAACTAATATACCTGTCTCATACTAGACCAGACATTGCATTTGCAGTAGGTGTGGTCAGCCAGCATTCTCATGATCCTAAACAGAAACATTTGAATGAAGTCTACAGGATCCTTCGTTACTTGAAGGGATCTCCAGGACATGGCTTGTTATTTAAGAAAACTAACAAACGGATTGTAGAATTATTTACAGATGCTGATTGGGCAGGCGATCGAGATGACAGGAAATCCACATCTTGATATTGTACGTATGTGTGGGGTAACCTGGTCACATGGAGAAGTAAAAAGCAAAGTGTAGTTGCGAGAAGTAGTGCTGAAGCTGAATACAGAGCCGTAGCACTGGGAATCTGTGAAGGCATATGGATAAAGCGTGTTCTTGAAGACTTGAGGAAGTCTATAAATCTACCAATCAAGGTCTATTGCGATAACATGGCTACAATCAACATTGCTCATAATCCAGTTCAACATGACAGAACTAAACATGTCGAGATAGACAGACATTTTATAAGGGAAAAAGTTGATGAGGGAATTGTTGATCTAAGGTATATTCCTTCTAGAGAACAGACCGCAGATATCCTCACTAAAGGACTACCCAAGGACAGGTTTGATTATCTGATTGACAAGTTGAACTTGATTGATATCTACAGTTCAACTTGAGGGGGAGTGTTGTGAACACAGATTAATACAGTGGCATGAGATAGTTGAAGAAGCAAGTCGGTGGTGCATTTTGTTGACTATTCCTCAACTACTCTTTGATTTGTTCCCACTAATCACTCTTACTTTGTCTATATTTTTTCCTATAAATATCATGTAAATCCTCTCATTTTGATAATCAATTCTAATCTTCAATTCTCTTCACTTATACAACCAGAGGAGGAGCAAGATGCCTTGGAATATCAACATCATGAAGTAGAAAGTTGATCTTATAGTAACAACCAGCGATTGGTCACAAGATTTAAGAATATTAGACAGCATAGTTCATGATAATAACTAAAGCAGATGAGTTTTTGGGTTCTGGCTTTGCATAGGAGGACTTAGGCTGAGATAATCTTAAATGGTTCATGAACGTTTGAAATCACTCCCACTTTTGTATCTATTTCATCTTCAGACATGAGGTTCAAAATTGAACTAATGAAGTTCAACAGTCATAAGGTAGTCTCTAAGATCAATAATATTCAATTTAGATTTCATGTCCTTTCCTACACAAATTGGGGTTTGGTATGCTATACAATAATATGCACTAACTGCTAAGTCTCAATTTTATATGCATTATCATAGCATTGAACAAGGACTTGTCTATTTGATTTTTCCTTTCATTCTATCGTCATTTCTTGGTTAATTTTCTTATAGGAGAAAATTATAGATTTGACATACTTTTTGTGGATAATCCTTAGTTGGACTTCATTTATTTATTTGTGGAAAAGTTAAAGAAGCAAAGAGAGCCCAAGTTCTGATGCTTGGAGGCTGCATATGAAGAGTCTAAATGAAGGAGTCTAAAAACACTCAAAGCTAGAAGCCTAGAAAGTACTAAAGATTGCGCCTAACTAAGTTTGATCTTTCCCATATGTCTACAAGTCCAATTACAAGGAGACACTAATCCAAGGAAGGTATAGATACTGATATGCTAGATTGGAGGATCAATCTATCTTGTGAGTGATGTCTAAACAAGGAAGAAACCAGAGTAGGACATTCATTGCGACAACGGCAAAGAAGCTTCCTAGAGCTGCAGGAATAGCAAAATAGGGAAGTCATTGCATGTCAAAGAAAACTACAACTAGGAAACTCTTTGTTCTTCACTAATAATTATTTATTCAGAAAGTCCCCAAATCAAAGGCTCAAGTTAATAAGAAAGTTATATAGAACAAGGAGAAAAAAGAAAATTTTGATACTATTGCAATTTCTACTGCAGGAAACCAGAGGAAGTGAACAGGGGATAGACAACAAAACAAGTACCAATGAATAGTCAAAAGGAATGACAAGTTCCAATATGAAGTGTCTGTATAGCACGATATTCATGTATTAGATGGGGGCATAGGAAGAGAGTGAAAATAGACAATACTTTGCCAATGTGGACAATATTTAAGAAAAATTCTGGGAATTCAAGACGTTGAGCAATGAATTGCACTCAGCTTTGAAGCGCAGAGGCATCAAACTAAGCGACAAGTGAAATGGCAGCCTACTATATTAAGCCAGCCACTATAATTAAGGTAAAATCATCAAGTAAAAACCACTAAAGAACAGAAGAGATAATGTCTCAAGAAATAATGTCAACTCATAATATTCCCATAAAAAGATGCAAATCTGTGCACCAAAATCATATCCGATTCACAACTTACAAGTACTGCAAATTTGGGAGTAGACCAAGCTGTGCAACTAGTTGACCTGAAAGGTTGGCATTTCCAAGATCACTGACCAAAGATAAATCAAATTTTTAGCATATGCAGAATGGTCATAAATGATAGGTAAAAATCCCAGAAATAACTTACACACGGGTCACACTTTCACTATCGCATGTAACATGAAACCATGCGCAAGGATTGACAAGAGTAGCATCCCAGCTTTGAAGAACATTGTTTGGATTAGCTACGCTTGTCTTAAATGCATTCAGGGCATCACCTGTCTTAGAAAAATGCAATTCTCAGATGGAAAGTGGGAAATACTGTGTTATCCAAGCAACATCTCAGCAGATCACAATTATTAAAAGCCAATTATAATATAGTAATTAAAGATATTTAATCAAACAAGGTGTCAATGTTTATCCTGCAATGGAAAGTGGGAAATACAGCTAAAAAAGAGGCACAAAGGGATACTTTCATAGTTCATCCTTAGTCACAGTCCTAGAACATGGCCAAACAATAAGAAATTTATGTTAATGGAAAGAAAAATATGATATATTTATTTCAAAATATCAAAAACATATTGACAAGCCATTCGAAAATGGTCAGATCTTCCAAAACTCAGACCCAACAATTCTCAAATGAAGTATAAGAACACAACAGTTTCTGTGAACTCTGTGAAACAGAACAGAGACGGAAACAGAACAGAGACGTTAAGCACAGAGAATGTGAACAAGCAGCCATTGTTGACATACAGTGATGTAAGCACTGACGTTGAGAAGTTTGGTGAATGGTTGCCACAATTGACTTATGTATTATTTAAAGCATTTATGAGGTTTCATTTTTAGTATAAATAGGTGTTCATTTTTCATTGTAAAGACATCAAGAATTTGGATAAACACATTTGAGTTTGGTTCCTATACCATTTTGGTACCAGAGCTGAGTTCTAGAGAGCCAGAGAGCGAAAGAGTGAGGAGTGGGTGAGAAAAAAAAACGTGAGAAAAAGGGGGTGTCGGATTTTCACTCTCGGAGCGTTTTTTGAAGAAACCGACCACACCATCGTGTTCAGAAGGCCGAAAAACCTAAGAATAGCCTCGGTCACCGCCGAAAAACACCTCCACGCGCCTCCACGAACGTCGCCGGAAAGTAGCCGGAAAATTCGCCGGAATTTCAGACGGTCGCCGGAGTCCAGAGGTTGAAGACGACCCAGTCAGCTGCCACGTCATCACTGTCTGACCAGTCAACGCCACGTCGTCCAATCACTGACTGCCACGTGTCATAACTGCCACGTCATCAATCCCAGTCAGCCCAACTTTCAGAAATTGCAATTTGACCCCCTAAATTTGGTAAAATTTACAATTTCTGCCCTAAAACATTATGAAATTACATTTGGGCCCCAAATTTCTGCCAAAATTACATTTCGGACCCCAAACTTTCTGAAATTACATTTTCCCCCCAAATTTCTGCCAAAATTACATTTCGGACCCCAGAACTTTCTGAAATTACATTTTGACCCCAGATTTGTGCCAAAATTACATTTCGGACCCTAAAACTTTCTGAAATTACATTTTGACCCCATATTTTTGCCAAAATTATATTTCCATCCCTGAAAGTTAAGAAATTACCTTTCTACCCCATTTGTCCATAAAATTTCAAGTTTTACCCCTTGCTTGCCATAAAAACCGATCCTATCCTTATACTTTCCATCATATACCTAACTTCACAAGAACAATTCCAAAATGCCTCCAAGACGCAGAAACACACGCGAGATTGAGATGGATGAGATGAGACACCGGATACAGGAACTGGAAACCACTGTACAAACGTAGCAAGCCATGCTAGAATCTCGCAGTAAATATCCAGAGGATGATTCAGATAACAATAGTTCGTCTTCCACTGACTACCGCCATCGTCCTCAACAACAGTCATTCCGCCTTAATGACATTAAGGTAGACATTCCTGAATTCGAGGGAAGACTCCAACCGGACGAATTCATTGACTGGCTACAAACAGTTGAACGAGTCTTTGAGTACAAAGAGATTCCAGATGAGCAGAAAGTTAAAATTGTTGCCATCAAATTAAAGAAACATGCCTCCATATGGTGGGAGAATCTCAAAAAAAGGCGTGAAAGAGAAGGAAAGAGCAAGATAAGAATGTGGGACAAGATGCGACGCGAGCTCTCACATAAGTTTCTTCCCGACAATTATTATCAAGACAATTTCCTTCAATTACATAATCTCCGCCAAAAGGTTATGTCTGTAGAGGAATATACGAGGGAATTTGATAAGCTCATGATGAAGTGTGATATCCAAGAAAGGGAGGAGCAAACAATAGCCCGTTATCTTGGAGGGTTGAATACTAACATTGCCCATCCAGTGCAGCTCCAACAATACTGGACTCTAGATGACGTTATTCGTCTAGCCATCCGTATTGAGAAACAGTTCCCCAAAAGGTTTCCGTTTCAACCGTCTTCCTCCACTGAAATTCCTTTTGATGAACATGAAGCACACATGCATCGGCCTACACAAATGCATCAACATAACTCTTCAAGCAAGCCTACACAAGAATATCAGTCTAACTCTTCAAGCAAGCCTCCAACAAAGGCTACCAAGGAATTTAGCTCCAAAGCACCTAAGTGCTTCAAATGCCAAGGGTTCGGTCATATCGCTTCAGAATGTCCTACCCGCAAGTTGTTACTATTATTGAAGGGGAAACTTCTGCAGTTTTTGAAGAAGAAAAGGAGCTCATACCCGACAAAGAACCTGTCTTTGATGAAGAGCCAATTTTTGATGAAGAAGTCATTCCTCCTGATCAAGGTGAAACACTTGTGATCAGACGAAGCTTGCATACAGCCACAGTGAAAGAGGAGCCTTGGCTACGTCACAACATTTTTCATACTCGTTGCACCGCTCAAGATAAAGTTTGTGACGTCGTTATCAACAACGGAAGCTGTGAAAATGTAGTCTCTAACTACATGGTAGAAAAGCTGCAACTACCAACTCACAACCATCCGTACCCATACAAGCTCCAATGGTTCAATAAAGGAAGCGTAGTGAAAGTGTCAAAACGATGCCTTGTTACTTTTTCTATTGGAAAAAGGTATCACGATGAAATTTGGTGTGATGTTGTTCCGATGGACGCTTGGCATCTTCTTCTGGGAAGACCTTGGCAATATGATCGACGAGCTCTATACGACGGTTATGCAAACACATATTCCTTTCAGAAGGATGATGTGAAGATTCAGCTCGAACCATTGCCACCAGATAAACACATCAAAATCAAAAATAAGTCCAAGTCATTTTTACTTAAGCATAAGGTTTCGGATTTATCTTCATTTATTGATGATGATGTTGATTCTGACTCGAGGACGAGTCTTGTCCAACCCCGGGGGAATGAAACAGAACAGAGACGGAAACAGAACAGAGACGTTAAGCACAGAGAATGTGAACAAGCAGCCATTGTTGACATACAGTGATGTAAGCACTGACGTTGAGAAGTTTGGTGAATGGTTGCCACAATTGACTTATGTATTATTTAAAGCATTTATGAGGTTTCATTTTTAGTATAAATAGGTGTTCATTTTTCATTGTAAAGACATCAAGAATTTGGATAAACACATTTGAGTTTGGTTCCTATACCACTTTGAGCATAAAATAAATTTTTTCCTTTACTATGGACAATCAACCCAAGCCAGAACCAGCATATATAGCATAAGAACAAATTTTATGAAAACCCTTCAATGACCTCTGTTCATGCTCGAACAAAAGAATTGCAGACAGAGAAGCTTTAAGCTGGAATACTAAAATTGATGCTCCATCATGAATTCCTATTAACTTCTCTAGTTATGGATAACAATCAATAAGTAATATAGCTAACAAAGAATGAATTTTCCCATCTCAATGTATTAAAAAGCCTCCGTAATAACATCAAAGAAACCAAAGAGCAGAGACAAAAAGGTACCACCTACGTTCGGGATTACCAGAAACATGCAGCACCAAATTAAACACTAAGATTGCGCAAACGAGTAAAGCACCCATGAAAGCCGAAATTACTCTGTCCATATCTCTCATCCTCTTCAACTTGAATCACATGAACTTCATAGCGAGGCGTAAACTCACAGGCACGTTGACCTCATTGACCAAACGGACTCTTGTGGATTTTCCACAATCACCTTCTGGGTAGCTTCCACCTTTCCACCCCCTTAAATTTTACTCTGGAATCTGGAGCTGAAATTTCATATGGGTGTCGATTAATTAAGCTGAGAACTGGAAAACGGAGACGAGATAGGAGAGGAGCTTCAAAATTTGCAAGGCATTGGAAAGTGGACTGTAGAAAGGAGAGCATAGCCGAGTCAATGCATGCTTCATCGTCAGACTGAGAAATTTCTTCAATTCTTTTTCTCCCTTTCTTTTTTCCCTTCTTTGTTGTTTCTTTTTTACTTAATTTTGGTTCGTTTTCATATGATTTATCATTTGAGTTTTGAGCTGTTACGAGAAAATGAAATTCAGAAGAAAATAAACCAGAGGGTGGGGTTTCGGAAGAGCGAGAATGATCAAAGACGCCCGCTTCCTGGCCCCACCTCCATGCAAATGGCGAAGAAGCTCCCATGGCTTTATATTGAAAAATAGGGAAAATGTCCTAAAAATACAATTGATATAAGATAAATAAGTATATCAAATTTTAATAATTCTAAAAACAACTAATTTAAGATTTTGAAAAAATACAACCTAACTACCCTTAAACTTTTTTTAATTAAAAATCCTCAACCACCTTTGCCGGCCACCGGCCGCCAAAACTTTGGCACTGATGACTATCACCGGAGCTCCAGTCCAATAGCCTAATATTTTTTTAAGAAATTTCTCAAACAAAATTCTTTAATATAGATATTTGAGTTATTAATATATATATATATATATATATATATATATATATATATATATATATATATATATTATAAATAAGGATCATCAGAATTCCGATGGTCTCATATTTTTTTTGAATTTTTCAATTAAAAGTCTTTAATATATACTTAAGTTATTAATATAGATATTAAAATTGTAAATAAGGCTGACCAAAGCTCTGGCAATCTCATAAAATTTTTTGAATTTCTTAAGAAAAAATGGTTAATATAGATATTCAAGTTGTTAATATAGATACTAAAGTTGTAAATAAGATCGATCAGAGCTCCGATAGTCTTATATATTTTTTTGAATTTTTCAAGAAAAAGTTGTTACTATAGATACTCGAGGTGTTAATATAGATACTAAAGTTGTAAATAAAGTCAATTGGAACTCCGACGGTTTCATATATATTTTGAATTTCTTAAACAAACGTTGTCAATATAAATAATTGAGTTGTTAGTATAGAAACAACAGTTGTAAATAAAGTCGATTGGAACTCTAGTAGTCTCATATATTTTTGTTTTTGAATTTCTCAAGAGAAAGTTGTCAATATAGATACACGAGTTGTTAATAGAAATACTAAAGTTATAAAAATATATATGAAACCGTCAGAACTCCAATCGACCTTATTTATGACTTTAGTACCTATATTAACAATTTAAGTATTTATATTGACAACTTTCTCTTGAGAAATTCAAAAAACTATATGAAACCGTAGGAGCTCCGGTCAACCTTATTTACAACTTTAGTATTTATATTAACAACTCTAGTATTTATATTGATGACTTTTGCTTGAGAAAGTCAAAAACAAAATATGAGACCATCGGAGCTCCGGTGAACCTTCTTTACAACTATATTATCTATAATACCCCAAATTTTGGGATTAGAGACTTGGGAATAAGCCTAAACTAAATGGACTGCTAAGCCCCGATTTAGTAGATGTCTCAAATCTATTCTCTAATTTTTCTTATATCTTTAAGCATTAAAGAAAATAAAATGGTGAATTTTGAAGAAAGTGATTATGCTTCTAGTGAAATTTCCTACAGAGCAATGAGCTTTTCATGAGGTTTTGGAAGGCTAAATGATGAGAAACAATTATGAAATTTTACAGGGTGAAACTAGACATCCTAAGCTTTAATTTTATAGGTCATATGAATCAATTGAAGCTATATACAAAGAGTTATGAATTTTTGAAATTAGTCCAGAAAACTGAAAAGTTTTTGGAGCAGTGGTCAAAGAAATTAAATCTGAGAATGATGTGCTTCCAACTGGCTAAATTCCATATTTTTTTCTTGAAACTAGACTCAACAATGGTTCCATAGGCTTTGGATCTCTCAAAAACGATATCTACAAATTTAGTTATGATTTTTCAAAGTTTAGGCAGAAAATCTGTCAGAATTGGCACTATTCCGAAAATTGAAAAATAAAATGTGTTGACAATTGCATAAATTGTGGAATAAAGAAATAGGAAGGGAAAATAATTATTTGGCTCATAAACATGCCAAGTGGTATCAACCTAAGCCAAACAATCAAATATGAATTTGTGAAAAGTAGAGCACAAGTACAATTAAGATTAAAATAATGTTTCTTGTACATATAATTGGATTAATAAAATTAAAGCCCAATTGTGTGCATGAAGGGGTTCTTATGCATTTTATGGGCTAACCAAATGGAAGAGGAATTAGTTTAATTGTGATGGAAGGTATTATGACATATTTTGTTGAAGATAAAGCCAAGGACAAGACATATCATAAATCTCATTTTTGTGATAATATTAATTAGGGAGAAGGTGAGATATTTTACAAAACTTTTCCTTCATCTTTTTGTTCCCTCATTTCTCGCCTAAGCATAGAGAAAGAGAGAGAGAGAGAGAGAGAAAAAAGCTTCAAGAAAGACTTGGAAAAGGAGGAGCACAAGGAGGCTAAATCCAAAGGTGAGAACTTGAAATTTCAAAAGCCAAGCCTTCTAATTTGTGTAGTTCATCTTCTAATCCCTTGATCTTCATGGAAATCATGTGTATTAAGCAAATATTCAAGGTTGAAGAGAGAGTGAAAAGTAACTTCTAGAGAGAGAAAGCAAGAGAAGCCAGAGGCAACCTCAAAAACCCTAAATCCTTAGTGTTGTTGTTGGTGTTGACATTGTTCTTGACTTGCTATGGTGTTTGTTGGTTGAATTTGTAAATTTGGAAAGTGATAATCCTAAGGGGTTATAGTGCTCAAATTTCTTCAAATCATGGTTAGTACGTGTTTAAATGGTTTAATAATGGACTAGGAGTGAAAAGGAGTAAGCTTTAGGTGTTCAAACACCAAAATTGCATTTCTTTCCCTTTTCCCTTTTCCCTTAACGTGTTTCTGCCAAGAGGAGTTCATGAGGAAGCAGCTGGATTTTCATAAATCTGATGATTCCATGGTGTTCAGGAGGGAAAATTAGGTGGGGTTACAGTTGGTCATTTTTTTTAAAAAAGGCCGAAAAAACATAATTACGAAAACACCTCTGAAACTCTTAAAGCGGGGCTGCCAAGAGCAATTTCATCTTTTGACAGTGAATTTGGTAATTCGAGTCTAGAAATAGATTCTTTGGGCAAAAATATATCATAATAGCCTATGTCAAGATTTCAGAAAAAGTATGGTCGAATCGAGTTCGACAGGGCCGGGTCGAGGTCCCGGGGATATTTTGGTCATTTTTCAATATAAACTCTTATAACTATCAAAAACACTATGGAAATGTTTAAATTGTACATTTGACATTTTACGACCAAGTTGAAAGCCTGAGTTGCTGGCACGCATTACGAGGCACATTATTCGAGGATCAGGGCAGGCGATTAAGGTAGGAAACTTACCTCTCCTACGTGTATTTGATATTTGTGCTGGTGTATTGATGTATTAATGCATGTTATTGCTTTACTTGATTATGTGGAACATATATGAATGATTGAAGCTATGTTTCTATTTATGTTATGGCCATAAGTATGTTATTTGAAACATTGAACACACAAATATATCATTATGTGAACATGAGTTATATAATGCAAGCACGTCATACATTAAGCAATTATCTTACATGCATATTGGAACTGTTTTCCTACTGAGATTCTCTTAAACCTCACCCTCCCCTATTAACAATTTAGTCAAGTGAAAACAAGAGGTATACTGAAAGCAGAGAAGAGAACTACATATTAGGAATGCAATGGTGGAACGAGGAAGAAAAAGATGTATGAGTTTCACTATATGGGTCTAATTTGCAATTATTATGTACAACCCCTATGAGGAATATCTGTAATCATGCACATATTATCAATATATTTATGCTATTCTTGTGTTACCCATCAAATTACTTATCGTTTTCCGCAAATACTCTGAAAAAGGTGAAAATAAGATAAGGGTATGACATTATCTATATTAACAAATCAAATATTCATATTAACGACTTGTGCTAGAAAAATTCATAAAACAAATATTAGGTCATCGGAGATCTGGTCGCCGAAGCTAGAGATCCGCGTAGCCGCCTGCCAAGTCACCTGAGCTCCAGTGACCGCTGTTGTCGGCGGTCACTAGTGCAAGAACTCTGGCAACTGGCAAGGGTGGTTGAGGATTTTTAATTAAAAAAACTAAGGGTAATTAGGTAATTTCTCAAATTTTGCAACTTTTCGAAATTCCAAATCAGTCCCTCTAAAATTATTGGAATTCAATAGACTTATTTGTTTTTTTTACCAATTTTAATTGTATTTTTCTTTCTTTTTCCCTAAAAAATATAAATAAAAAAATAAAGGAGTATATAATTTAGGGAAAATCGCACTCAATAGCAAAAGAAGTTCCATAGTAGATTCTCATATCAAAAAGCTCCCTAGAAATTGCTGTTGTAACATCCCAATTTTTATTCATAGTAATTAAGTAACATTACAATGGTTTATTAAGTAACTTGAAGTCTAGAGAAGATGCAAAAACATAGAATTAGGATAATATTGAAAATTGAAGGTAATATATATTTATCAATATTGAGTTGAATTTTATGGTAATTGGAAATTACCATATAATTATTTTAATATTGAAACAATTTGATAAGGATATGGTGGGACCAAATAAAAGTATTTTAAATATTTTTCCACGTAAAATATTATAATTATTTATATATTATAAAAATTTCTATTTGAGTAAAATACATAAATAAAGCTTAATTTTTTTGACTTTTGGGAATTTTTGGTATATGGTGGTTACGTAAGAAAGACCATTTTTAGATTTCCAAATACCAAAATACGAGTGTGAGAAAAATCAAATTTTTTCTAAATATAAATTTGGAAAAAAATAAAAAAAGAGAAAGGGACTACATATATATATATATTAAACTATTTTGGGATTTTGTTATGCCCATGAAGCGTTTGATTTGGAATTGTATATTTGACTAAAAACTTTTATTGATGTGATTGGAAACCATTCAAGCATGTTTATGTATATTACAACTCATGGTTATGTATTTTGGAAATTGTTTAAGCATGCTTGTGTATTATGATAAAAATATCATGTTTATAAATGATTTGGAAATGTTGTTATGTATTTTAGATTATAAACACATTTTGTTATGGTTCCTTGAGTTGAAATTGTATTATTGTCTTATTGATTATTGAGACAATGTGTTAGTTGATAAATCTTGTTTTGAATCATATTGATATATTTTAATTTGGAACTTGTATATACATACCATAATTGTGATTATTTGTCTTTGATGCACATGGATGGATGTAGAGTTGTGATGGAAGATATTTTGTAAGTAAATACCACATGGTATGCCACTATTTGGTGCATAGTTAGTGGACAATATAATGACACCTCCTTGGTTTTGTAAAAAAGGAGGGGAGTCATAGTCCAATCATGACGAGCTAGGAACATTAGTTGGGTGACGCCTAATGATTTGGAACCTTATATAATCCAGTTAAATGGATAAATCATTTGCTAGCTATGGCTCCAGTTAGCGGTTATAAAGCTGGTCAAGAGAAATAAGGATGGTCTATTTTGCTTGGCATGTTAAATATGTAATTTATGATTTGAATATGATAAAGCTTTTGTATAATTATTTTTGTAACAAGGTTGAGACATGTTTTTGTGAAATTTCTTCTGAACGATATTTCGAATATGAATTATGATTTTCAATCGTGTTGGAACCTATTTGGAAGGGGGGGTTATGATAACCGAATGGAGAACTAAAATGTGCAAGATTTTATGTAAAGAATAATATAAATTAATTATTGTGAGTTGAACTTGATTTTAAAGCCGTATGTTTTTTATCTTCGTTTACATGTATATTTTTGAATAACTAATACTTACTAAGATCTTTTAATCTCATAGATGCTATATTTACTTTCTTTTAGGTGAGATTTGAGTAGAGCTGTAGGGAAGTTGTAAGAAGTGAACCTGGTTGTAGGCTCTTGTTAAGGCTCCTCTTACTTGCACATGTAATCAATTGTCAGTCTTGTTTACATATGTAGTGCCATGACCTAGAAATTATTTAATTTTCATTTGAGAATTCTATATTATTTGAATATTGTGAACTATGGTTTTGGAAACTATTCATTTTAGTGTTTGATTGAGATATTCGATAAATATGTATTGTTGTTATTGGGCGGAGCCCCTATTGCTATGATTTTGCGATAATGGATTTAGATAAAAGGATTTAACAAATTGTTGTTTGAGCTTGTGGAACTACTATTGTCATGTTGGGCTTCAAATGCCAGAGGCCTAGATGTCTATCAAGGATTCCTTGTACTTACTTCCGTTGTGTTTGGAAATGGTTTATTAAATTGTTTGTATTAGTTTTTTTTCGTGAAAGTGTTATAAAAACTATTCTATCATAGAATATTTTTTTCTACTATGATATTGTGTTAAAAGCTTTAAAGAAAGTTATTGTTTTCTAAATAATCATGGTAGACATATTATATACAGTTTTGTTCTTTTCTACATTACTAAAGTCTACTGATTTGATAAATGTTTAATTTGTTTTAATTGGCTTTTACACTTTCTACCATGGTAATCTTTATTGTTGATTTTTGATTTTTTTATTACCGTAGTAGTATATTTAAACAATAATTTAAATGTGGTTTATAAATCGGGGTATTACAAACTTGGTATCAGAGCCTCGTGTTTCGAGGTTTTCTAGTATGGTGTTTTCAAAAAAAAAAAAAAAGTTAGTGCTCATGGCAACATATGTAATAATGGCATGTGCACTTCCCTGTTTAGTAATTATATTTCTTAGTTTAGTCCTTTAGTTGTGGTTCCTTCCTTCGGAGGGAAGAAGTGGTGAGAACACTACCAAAAAACACCGGATTTTCAATAGAATCATTTCCGTGGCAAATTGTCATAGATATTTTTGTAAGAAATTCTGTCAGAAAAATGAAAAGTTATTAATTTTTTAAAAAAATAATATTTATAAAATTAAAATATTAATTATTAAATAATTCTATTTAACCTTAATTATTAAAATTATATTATTATTTATTGACATTATATTTATAATTTTATATTAAAAAATATTTATAATATTAAATTATTATTTATTAAGAAATTTTAATTAAAAAATTGTTTAATTAAATACATAAATATTGTTTTACGTTTTTATTAAATTTTTCATTATTTTTAATAATATTATATTTAATTAATAATTAATTATATGTATATAATTAATTAATTATATGTATGTATGCATGTGTGTGTGTGTGAGAATATTTTATATATATATATATATATATAATATGTAATAATATGACATGGGTTCATTTCGACGCAACTGGCAACGCCTCACGCGTGAAGGCATCAGCAGCCTCGCTGGTTCGAACGGGAGGAGAGGCACTTGGAGGAATTATGATATGCAGACAAGTGGCAGCCAGGAGAGAGGGACACGTGGTACACTAAGGAGCAAACACATGGCATTTGGAAATTTTAAAAAAAATTCAAATTGTTTTTTTAAAAAAAAAATTGTGATGGAAAGGAATTCCATCGGAAATTTCTGGCAAAGTTTCTTTTTTGTAACGCACCTATTAGCGACAGAATGGATTCCGTCGAAAAAGCAGTTTGTCGGAAATTCCTTTAGAAAAGCTGATTCTGTATAGTAAATTCCATCAGAAAGTCAATACTTTTTTGTAGTGGAAGCAAAGGTCGCAGACTTACGATAGCCAACTTTCACCCTAAGGTAAGAATAAAATTTTGAGGTAATTAAAGGACTTGATGTCAAAAGTTGATTGGAGAGTGTAAGTACAAGAGGAGTTAAATAGAGGGGCCAAAACAATGATTATAGCAATCATTTTTATTTTTTATTTTTGCCAGTAATCATGAATTATATTCAATCACCCATTTTGGGAGAATTTTCGATTTGGACACATGATTAGTTAGGAGATGAGGAATGGGAAGAGAGATTGGAGAATATTTATTATTATTATTATTATTATTATTATTATTATTATTATTATTATTATTATTATTATTATTATTATTATTATTTGCATTATCTACCAAAAGGAGCAAATGGCGGGGCATTGTTGAGATGTAAAAAGACAGGTATTTCTTACATTTTAGCAAGAAAATAGGAACAAATGCGAGTTGATAGACAAGACTTTTGGAGTTGTCTAAGTACTCCATGTACCTCCATAATGTGAATTATAGTAAGTAGATGTCAAGAAGATTATTAGATCATGGTAGGCTGAAACTGAGTTTGCATCTTCGTATATCTCCTTCCTAGAAAAGATGTGCTCTATGTAGACGATCACGAACAACTGGACGAACAGATGAACAACAACATGTAAAGATCGAAACAGATGATCTGAGTCGCGTCCGAGGACACTGTCTCATAGAGTTACCCCGCGACCACCGGCAGAGAGGAAGCGATACCCCCCAGGATTAAACAAACCATTCTTGATGTAATATTGTTTTTATTTTCTAAAAATAATATTTCCAGTGAGCAAAAAATATTTTACAAAAAGTGCCAATACCACATATTTATTCACGCGCAGGGGGGATCACCGGATTTCAACTATGTCTGTCTTCCGGTGGCCCGTTGTTGTTCGCGTGAGCCCACCACTCCTCTAGGCTTCTTTACAAGCCCAAGATAGTATAGTGATATATATAGGCTAGTGACCTCTTATTCCCAAGCAATTTGGGACTAGCTTCTTTGACACACCCACTCAAACACTTATATTTTACAACACTCTAGAGTCTAGAGAATTGATGGATATATGAAAGGGGACAAGGAATTGATGGAAGCATATGGTAAATTTTATCCGACTATTTGAGGCCACCAAGACGGGTTAAAAAAATAATTATAACTCAAAAGTTATGGTAATATATATAATTAATATTTGAGAACCATGATTTCAATTGGAAAAAAAATGTAAACATCCCTAGATGTCAGAAATTATGAAGGGTGGGAAACAACATGAAGAAAAATTTAATGTATGAAGTAGTTCGAGTAGAGAAAGTCATGTCACATTTTGAGTTTTTATGAGTTTAAACAGTAATAAGGAGCAAAAGATAAAAGTATAAGCAGACTCTGGAGCTTACTTTTTATGGTTATAGATTGTGAGCATGCATTTGAGGATAAAGTAAATAAATATATTTCTTGATTGTATTTGAATTTGGAAAATTTGAGAGGATGGACTATTAGATGGTGCCTGTTGTCTTGTGAGAATTTTAGGATAGTTTGATTTGTAGGCTTGAATTGAGGAATTTATTGTCTTATCACATAAGTGTGTTTACTGTTGGAAATTGAGAATAAATAGAAATGCTGGTTGTTGAGGAGGATTTTGACAGTACCATTGTATGTTATGAATGGTAGTGTTACGGGGTCAAATGCCTCCTTATTAACGCCTCAAATATAATTAGTCATTAAAGTAGTTAACTAATGATATTATTGAGTGTTTTCTTTTAAGTAAGAAAGAGTTTTAAATTGACTTCAAGTTGCTAAAAAAAACAGAGAGGGTACAATTGATTTGGAAAGGAGATTGGAAAAGAATATTTTGGATAATTGTGTCTATAAAAATATTATCAGCATCGATAATAAAGACAAGCATCCTTACTAAGTGCTTGAATGATAGTTGAATTGAGGGCAGAGTAAAATTTGTTATTGGAAACGATTATATGTAAATGATGAGCATATAGATGAGTACATAGAGGATTTTAGCAGGAGAATCTGAAACCAACTAGAGTTGATGATGAGAGTTAATGAACTTAGTTTGATGTGGTGGTAGGTGCGGATTGTCTAGCAATGGTTTGGTATAAGTGGAAAATCTTTAAGTGAAACCTATCATATGATTAATAGAAATGAGGACTATTTGGGAAATGTGTTGATTGATCTAATAAGCGTAATAGGCTATGGAGTTGGACCTAGCATTCGGATGACATTCTTTAGGATAATTGGGAATTAGGAAATATAAAGACAAAACTTGTGTTGAGTATTGGACTTTTTAAGAGTTAGAAATGTGGACATAAGGATTTTATAAGGTTTTACCTTTATCCTTGAATTTTTTTAAAGTGAAGAGTCCTACAAAAGTCATTTTTGCAAGTAACGTATTGTGGGCAATTACCTTTATTTCATTGAGTTTTTCACATATTTTTACGAACTCAATGTATTAGAAATTTTATTAATGATTTGATCAAGTTAAAAAAAACAATCCATGAAGTAGTGTTCTAAATCTTTCATGAGAAATGGATATTTTATGTGAGGTTACGAAAGAAAATAGTTATAAATTTGTGATTTACCAATTGAAAAAGATTTTGAAATTATGTTTTCATACTCAACAGATTTTGGGCATTTTCAAAGATGTGTAGTTACTACTTTCCATGATAAATTTACGAAATTTTGCATAGAGTACAATTTTTTTTTTTTTTGAAAAGTGAAAGTGCATTAAAAAGAAATTTTCGAAAGTTATATGATTTACAAATTCTTAACTTGTCTAAAAAGAATGCGAAAATTACTGAAGGTAATGTATTATCTGGATGATTAGTGTCGATTATTTGACTGGAAAAAAAGTATGGATGATGTTTTGATTGAGGATATAGAAATTTATTCACTACAAAAAAATATTAAATTTCTGACAAAATTTGTCACAAAAACAATTTTGGTGGTAAATTCCGTCAGAAAGATTTTCTATGAAATTTTTTTCACTGCAAAATTTGCTAAAAAATTAGCCACAGAAAATATTCCATGGCAAATTCCATATGAAATTATGTGACAAATAAATTTGCCACAAAATAATTCCTTAGCTAATTTTGCCACGAAAAAATTCCATGGCTAATTTCTTCAGAAAAATTAGAAAATTGTTATTTTTAATTAAATTTAATTTTAAAAAATTATCTTTATAAAAACTAAAATTATGATATTATTAGCCATATAAATATTTAAAAATTAGGGTTAATACCATCTTTAATCCCTCAAATTTTTCCTCATTTTGGTTTTGACCCCTCAAATTTCCAACCATAGGTTTTCGTCCCTGTAAGGGCAAAATGGTTATATAAAAATTTATTTATAAAAAATAAAATTTATTAGTTATTAATTAATTTTAATAAAAAAAATTATTAGTTAGTAATTATTTATTAGTTATTAATTAATGTTAATAAAATATAAAATATAATTTTAGAAATTAGACAAAAATATAGTCATATGAAATTTATTTAAGATGTAAAATTTTTTAATTTGAAATTAGTTTATATTAAAAATTATAAGAATATATAGAATATTTTATATTATTATTACATCTATATATAGTTTTTTATAATAATATATATATTTATGTACAAGAAAAAAATATATATTTATAAATAATTGATTATATATAATAAGATTATATATATATATATATATAATTGTGTAATAATAAAATGCCAAAACTATCCAGCCCATCCAATAAGGCATCGCGCGCATACAGACTAGATCGTGGATTTGAACCAAAAGGGGCCAAGAGGAGTTACATTTTTAGGAAAAAAAGAGGTTGCAACACGTAGCGGAGCTGGGCACCAGAGATGAGGTGGAGGCCGCCAGAGCTGCCACGCACTGCCGCTGACGAATGAGGTAGCGGTCACCGGAGTTGCCACATGGCTTTTTAAAATTAAAAAAATAAAAAAACAATTTTACGACGGAATTCAAATTTTCGACGGAATGCAAATTTCCAACAGAATTTGAATTTCATCAGAAAATGGTTTGTCACGTAATTATCAATGACGGAATCCATTCCGTCTAAAATTCATTTCCATCGTAAATCCATGGAAAATTCATTCAGAAACTCTAAATTTCATGAAAAATTCTGTCAGAAATTCAGTATTTTTTTGTAGTGATTATATATGAGTTTGATTTTCAGTGGATATCTATTCAAAATCAGAAAGTTGCATTGGAAGGTTGTAGAATAAGATTTAACAAAACAGATCATAAGATGAGTTTCTTGAGGATTTTGGAAATAAAGAATAACAATGATTTATGATCTTAGTGTATGGCTAGGATGGTCTACGGGAAAACAAAATTGAAATTTATGAAATTTGATGTGATACTATACATTAGTTCAAGAATTATAATAGTGTATGTGTAACCCCCTTCATGATTAAGGCCGAGATTTAGTTTATGAACCCGTAATTGATGTAGAATTAGAGACCTTAGATGATTTTGGGACTTAAACAAAATCAAACTTCCCAAAATCATGGCTTACAAAAACTTTTACAAAATCTGTTCATGACGGTCTCATATTCACATTTCAATACTAAATGGCCTGTACAAGTTGATTTCATTCATTAATATCAGAGTATAAAGAAATTCCCGACACACTCGGGTTCCATTCATTACTAAGGGATTTACAAAGGCACAAAGCCCACAATTCATTACCCTTAACTTGGGGATTACACAAAATCTATTCAATATCCATATACAATTATCCAAAATACCAACTATAACCAATATCCAAATAACCAAAAGGAACTCTACATTAGAGCTCTAGCTGCTCTTCGTCACCCGCTTTCCCTTCGATCCTTCGGCCATGTCTAAAACATTGTTTTTGGGAGAGTGAGATTCTAAAGAATCCCCGTAGTGTCAAATCACTCAAAATGTGCATAACAGTAAGGCATGAAAGCAATCACATAACACAGACATTGCAACTACAACGTCAGTTACAGCGGCAAAGGCAGGCATGACTCATGTCACCCTTACGTTTGCTCACGCTAAAGTGCTCACGCTGTATCTCACGTATCACAGTTCACAAACACATATATACTTCACCACAGCCGGGATTCATATAACAATTCACAATGCACAGCCATACTGGCCGGTTTTCAGTTCACAATCGATCCATATCGATTATAACGGCAGTTCAACGGCCGAACTAGAGATGACCACTGTCACTCCCTAAACGGCTCACGCTAACCTGCTCACGCTGTAATGGACCATGGCACATACAATTCACAAATCACTAAGCACAAAGTCACGTCTCACAAACACTATGATAAATCATGCATACCATATATCATACACAATATGAGTGAGAAATCACTACCTGTTCGTTCCTTCCGTGCACACTCTAGCACTGCTTGCTCCCAAGAGGGCACACGTCACTTCCTATAATTCACAATGCGTGACGAAGTATCAATCCTTTATTCTAATTCTCAATGACTTCTTATCACTTAATTGGTTATCATTTAGGACTCTTAAGAGACCACAAATGCCTCTAATAAAAGCCCTAAGAGGTTGGGAAACAAAAGGTTGAAGGTCACTTTTCGAAAACACTAAGTGTTGGAACACAGGGTTGGGCTGCGGCCCAAATATGGTCAGAAGGCCGTGGGCTGCAGCCCGCCACTCATGGGCCGCGGCCCGAATCAGGTCAGAAAGGCTTGGGCCGCGGCCAGCCACTCTTGGGCCGCGGCCCAGAAATTTCCTGACTCTGGGCTGAATTTCGAAAAGCCATAACTAATTCTAGAAAAATCGAAACGGAGTAATTCCAAAGCCAAATGAAAGGTATATGAGTCCTCTTTCAAGGAAAAATATAGCCCATCACTGGAAATCACTACACAAATACAGAATCGCCAAAAACTACCCACTACTCCAAAACAGAGTTATGTTTCAATCCCAAACTTTGGACAACCATATTTCACAGAATACTAAACGAAATGACACAAAATATATGTCCATTTTGAAGCTTGGGATGTGAATTTTAAGACTGGAAAGTTTCATAATTTTCCAATATCATTTGGTCATTCAAAACGCTCATACAAAATTACTGCACAAAACAGAGCTTAAACCAAACAGATTTCCAATTTTCTACCAAAGTGTTCAATAACTCCAAAATTAATAACCAAGCTTATTCCCACACAAAATCACTCAAGGAACACAATGGAAACCTCAAAATGACCAAAATCACAACCTATCAACATGCCCTGTTTTAACCAAAGCACCAAAGCTATCACAAAGGGATCAACTTTCACATTTAAGCTTCAATTCCCTTCTATCAATTCAAAACACTAAACAAGGCACCAATTCCATGACAACAACATGTTATACTCCCCAAGACCCTAAATCACGAAAATTAGGGCTTAAATTCCAGAAATTCAAGGCCCAACAAATGGCCACAAAACTTATATGAGAATGAAGCTTTCACTTACCTCAACAACTTTCCCAAAGGCACTTCATGATTCTCCCAAGTCCATAATTTCGTGATTCCTCAAATCACCACCAATGGAGAATCTACAACCATAGGATGAAAGCTCTTAGCTCAAGGAACAATATTAATGAAGAGCATTTTGGCATTTGAGGCCATTTGCTTACCTCAAAATCCAACTTTTCCTTTCTCTTTCTTGGCCAACAATGGCTGCACAAGAGAGAGAAGAGAGAGAACGTGAGAGAGAGAAGGAAGAGAGGGAAATGAGTTGGAGAAGATGAATAAATGATACTCCCTCCCACACTCTTCAGCGAAAACAATGAGGAAAGAGAGAGAGAAATTATTAAAATATCTCATTTGGCTTTTCCTCACTCTCTTGCTTCACCTCCTTTTGCCACATGTCAATTTTTCATTGGCTTCAATAAAGCAAGTAACCCACTAGTTACTCTAACCACTTCATTATCCATTTTAATTTCACATCTCATGCCCTCTTAATTAGTAATTAATCTCTTCCATTAATCACTAATTTAGAGCCATTCTTTCAATTTTCCCAACAATTATGGCATATTAATTAATATAGCCACCAAACCCATAATTATTCCACTTTAATTCGATAATTATCCTCAATAATTACCATTAACCTTTAATCCAAAAATTGGGGTGTTACAATTCTCCCCTCGTTCAATAAATTTCGTCCTCGAAATTTGTTCCACCACTAAGGACATAAACTCCGGACGCCTCTTCACGACGGCTTCCGTTCCTCGAATTGTTTCTCATTAGAACAATCCCTTCAAGAACACTTATACAATAACACGCTACCAGTCCGATTCTCACAAGAATCTTAGATGGACCAACACTTGACGGTTCAATTTCTTTCTTTCAATCACTTTATCTCCTCTCGGACCCGGAGACACTCTCACGAGTGTGTGATCTCCATTTCCAAACTCTAGAGGTTATCACCTCATTCAATCACTATTCGGATGAACTACACTTGTTCATTCCGGCTTTAAGCCTTTTCCATCTAGTCATTACCTCATTTTCCCTTCTGGGAATAACTCAAAGCACCGCAGACTTACTGCACACAATCGACAGCTTCTGTTGTAATCACATCTCTTAGCTTTTGCTGTTTTCCACTATACTTTCGCTTACACTACACTACTTTCATAACATTTCCCTCACCCGTACACCCACCAATGATTCCACTAGTGGTAACCGAGACTTTTAGGCTTCAATAACAATATCAGGTCACTCCAGAATCTCAATCTCTTCTATCCAAAGTACCTATCTATTACGGCTCACCCTGCCTACACTCCACCTGTATACCCCCTCTGAAGGCTCGGCCGATGGCAGTGCGCTTGGCGTGGTCACAAATACACCTTGCCTTATGGCTTCAATAGCCTGCCGGCTTCCATTCATACCCCGATCCCAGCCGGTTCACATAGCCTTCCCGGCTTTCACATAGTCAATCCCCCGTAATCCCACCGCCCCGCAGGCACGGTCCTCCCACCAGAACCACCGATGGGCCGCAAGTGAAAGACTCACAACTCACAATCATACCGAGCTGGAACCGGGCGTATGCTCAACACTAAGACCTTTAAACACTATGACTTTTGCACAAGAACTCTTTTCATCAAATCGGGATCCTTCAAAACCCCTTCTCACAACATAATTCAGCCCCTAAGTTTTACCTCCCGAGGCCCTATTCACACCTTTCACTTATTATTTTGAGCTCTTGCTCCTCTCTACACTACGATTCAATATCACGGTGGTTGCACTCCACGGTTTGTCGTCAAGGTAGCTGCACGCTAGGATTCATCGTCTCGGTGGCTCCACACTAGAGTTCATCGTCACGGTGGCTCCACACTAGGGTTCATCGTTATGGTGGCTCCACACTTTGGTACTGCACTCGGTGCTTCACTCAGTCTACTGACTGGTCAGCCCCTCCGGTCAGAACTCTCCATAGGTAGCCCTCTCCAATCAGATCTCACCGTAGGCAGCCTTCTCCGATCGGATCTCACTGTAGGTAGCCCTCTCCGATCTGACCTCACCGTAGGTAGCCCTCTCCTCTCAGAATATTCGTAGGTAGCCCTTTTCAATCAGTATCCTCGATCATACTCATACTCTATGTCACCATATCGCCAATCAAAACTATCCTTAACCGATCTAACCACGATCGAAGGATGCGATTCATCGAATTCACATCCATAGTCAATGCATTTCTCACTATCAACCAATTAGAATCCCATAGGACTTCCAGGTTTCACAATCATCAACATTGCCACAACCAACACCAATAGCAATTTACACATTCACCCAATCACGGGTGCTTCACACAATCATCATAATGCAAACTGGAATTGCACCTAATTCAATCAACACTTTTCAATAAACTATTATTGAGACAGAATTTACCTTGAATCAGATCTGGAGACTTCTGGACCTCCTCATGTGTCATCATGAACATTCGACCCTGATTCCTAGGTCTTTGCTCAGCACTCGGCCGGTTGCATTCTCTAGCCATGTGTCTAGGTTGTTGGCAATTATAACAAATCACTTGCCCCGAGCAACTTTTGCCAGGATGATAACCTTTACATTGAGCACACATCATTCTCACTGGAGGTTTTTGGTCATCACGACCCCCAGACTGATAGGGCTTCTTGCCACTATCCTCAGGTGAGAACCCTTGCCCCTTTCGCTTCTGGGAAGCACCGCCCTTACTAGGCTCCTTGCGGCTGCCACTACCCTTAGCCTGGTACAACTCTCTCAAATTGTTCTCAACAATTCTACACTGCCCCAACGCCTTGTTAAAGTTGGTGAACAGCTGAGTGGCTAACCTCTTCTTCAAATCACGCCTCAAGCCCCGTATGAGCATATCGGAGCTCCACTCTTGATCATCCCTATCCCGAAGATGTGTAGAGTATCGAGATAACTGCATGAAACGAGACAAATATTCATCAAAACTTTCCGTATCTCCCTGCTCGATGGCCAGGAACTCAGACTCTTTCTCAAGCCTCACCGACTTAGGGAAATACTTTTCATTAAATTTCTCCTGGAACACCTCCCAAGTCAAAGGTACATTCCGGCTTCTCAATGACATGGCGATATTCCACCACCACCGGTCTGCATCACCCTCAAGCTTGTACACCGCCAACTTGGCTTTCACTTCGGAGGGACACACTAAGACCTCAAAAATCTTCTCAAGACGATGTAGCCAATCTTCAGCCGCCTGAGGATCAAACTTCCCCTTAAATGCCGGAGGTAGTTGCTTACAGAATATGGAGACCCAGAACTCAAGGTCTCGTTCCTCCCTGACAGGCACTCCATGGGACTCTCGATTAGACACCGTGTGAGGTGGGGACTTATTAGACCGATTAGGCCCCTCGGCTGTCTCATCATGACGAGTCTCTCCCTGGGTTTCCCCTTGAGTGGATTGACCCTTCTCAGCATTACGCTTTACTTTTTCTTCCCGGAGCTCTTCCCTCAGCTCACGGATCATATCCCTTTGTTCTCTTACTAGGTCCATCAATTCCCGCATTGGGTCAGGTGGATTGTCATTCAATTCTTCCACCTCTAGATCCGGTTGTCTACTTCTAGTAGAACAAACCATTTTGTCTTTATCTCTCTACAAATAATTCACCACATCAGGCTCATGTCAAAGTATACACATGTCTCCAAATCTCATATATATCCCTAACACAGAGCACATATGTGTATAAAACAATCATTCACAGATGATCTATTATCACTAAGACCACACTATGGGAGCTATCCTAGCAAACTCTACCCTTGCCAGGAACTACAGCTCTGATACCATAAATGTAACCCCCTTCACGATTAAGGCCGAGATTTAGTTTATGAACCCGTAATTGATGTAGAATTAGAAACCTTAGATGATTTTGGGACTTAAACAAAATCAAACTTCCCAAAATCATGGCTTACAAAAACTTTTACAAAATCTGTTCATGACGGTCTCATATTCACATTTCAATACTAAATGGCCTGTACAAGTTGATTTCATTCATTAATATCAGAGTATAAAGAAATTCCCGACACACTCGGGTTCCATTCATTACTAAGGGATTTACAAAGGCACAAAGCCCACAATTCATTACTCTTAACTTGGGGATTACACAAAATCTATTCAATATCCATATACAATTATCCAAAATACCAACTATAACCAATATCCAAATAACCAAAAGGAACTCTACATTAGAGCTCTAGCCGCTCTTCGTCACCCGCTTTCCCTTCAATCCTTCGGCCCTGTCTAAAATATTGTTTTTGGGAGAGTGAGATTCTAAAGAATCCCCGTAGTGTCAAATCACTCAAAATGTGCATAACAGTAAGGCATGAAAGCAATCACATAACACAGACATTGCAACTACAACGGCAGTTACAGCGGCAAAGGCAGGCATGACTCATGCTACCCTTACGTTTGCTCATGCTGAAGTGCTCACGCTGTATCGTACGTATCACAGTTCACAAACACATATATACTTCACCACAGCTGGGATTCATATAACAATTCACAATGCACAGCCATACTGGTCGGTTTTCAGTTCACAATCGATCCATATCGATTATAACGGCAGTTCAACGGCCGAACTAGAGATGACCACTGTCACTCCCTAAACGGCTCACGCTAACCTGCTCACGCTGTAATGGACCATGGCACATACAATTCACAAATCACTAAGCACAAAGTCACGTTTCACAAACACTATGATAAATCATGCATACCATATATCATACATAATATGAGTGAGAAATCACTACCTGTTCGTTCCTTCCGTGCACACTCTAGCACTGCTTGCTCCCAAGAGGGCACACGTCACTTCCTATAATTCACAATGCGTGACGAAGTATCAATCCTTTATTCTAATTCTCAATGACTTCTTATCACTTAATTGGTTATCATTTAGGACTCTTAAGAGACCACAAATGCCTCTAATAAAAGCCCTAAGAGGTTGGGAAACAAAAGGTTGAAGGTCACTTTTCGAAAACACTAAGTGTTGGAACACAGGGTTGGGCTGCGGCCCAAATATGGTCAGAAGGCCGTGGGCTGCAGCCCGCCACTCATGGGCCGCGGCCCGAATCAGGTCAGAAAGGCTTGGGCCGCGGCCAGCCACTCTTGGGCCGCGGCCCAGAAATTTCCTGACTCTGGGCTGAACTTCGAAAAACCATAACTAATTTTAGAAAAATCGAAACGGAGTGATTCCGAAGCCAAATGAAAGGTATATGAGTCCTCTTTCAAGGAAAAATATATCCCATCACTGGAAATCACTACACAAATACAGAATCACCAAAAACTACCCACTACTCCAAAACAGAGTTCTGTTTCAATCCCAAACTTTGGACAGCCATATCTCACAGAATTCTAAACGAAATGACACAAAATATATGTCCATTTTGAAGCTTGGGATGTGAATTTTAAGACTGGAAAGTTTTATAATTTTCCAATACCATTTGGTCATTCAAAACGCTCATACAAAATTACTGCGCAAAACAGAGCTTAAACCAAACAGATTTCCAATTTTCTACCAAAGTGTTCAATAACTCCAAAATTAATAACCAAGCTTATTCCCACACAAAATCACTCAAGGAACACAATGGTAACCTCAAAATGACCAAAATCATAACCTATCAATATGCCCTGTTTTAACCAAAGCACCAAAGCTATCACAAAGGGATCAACTTTCACATTTAAGCTTCAATTCCCTTCTATCAATTCAAAACACTAAACAAGGCACCAATTCCATGACAACAACATGTTATACTCCCCAAGACCCTAAATCACGAAAATTAGGGCTTAAATTCCAGAAATTCAAGGCCCAACAAATGGCCACAAAACTTATATGAGAATGAAGCTTTCACTTACCTCAACAACTTTCCCAAAGGCACTTCATGATTCTCCCAAGTCCATAATTTCGTGATTCCTCAAATCACCACCAATGGAGAATCTACAATCATAGGATGAAAGCTCTTAGCTCAAGGAACAATATTAATGAAGAGCATTTTGGCATTTGAGGCCATTTGCTTACCTCAAAATCCAACTTTTCCTTTCTCTTTCTTGGCCAACAATGGCTGCACAAGAGAGAGAAGAGAGAGAACGTGAGAGAGAGAAGGAAGAGAGGGAAATGAGTTGGAGAAGATGAATAAATGATACTCCCTCCCACACTCTTCAGCGAAAACAATGAGGAAAGAGAGAGAGAAATTATTAAAATATCTCATTTGGCTTTTCCTCACTCTCTTGCTTCACCTCCTTTTGCCACATGTCAATTTTTCATTGGCTTCAATAAAGCAAGTAACCCACTAGTTACTCTAACCACTTCATTATCCATTTTAATTTCACATCTCATGCCCTCTTAATTAGTAATTAATCTCTTCCATTAATCACTAATTTAGAGCCATTCTTTCAATTTTCCCAACAATTATGGCATATTAATTAATATAGCCACCAAACCCATAATTATTCCACTTTAATTCGATAATTATCCTCAATAATTACCATTAACCTTTAATCCAAAAATTGGGGTGTTACAGTATGAATAAAGAAGTTTTTTTTTTTTTTTGGGTCAAAATAAAGAAGTTTTTCTAGGTTCCCTAATAATAAGGGATAAGCGGATTACAAAAATTGCAAGTGCAGGAGAACTGGTTAATTATATGGCATAATAATAACATTGACTTTATTTCCTTTCCACCAGTGTAATTTGTATAGAGGATGAACTATGGTTGTATCTACTTAGGTTAGGATACTTACACTTAGATGTAATGACAATTGGAGGTGTGCATATATATATATATATGTGTGTGTGTGTGTGTGTGTGTGTGTGTGTGTGTGTGTGTGTGTGTGTGTGTGTGTGTGTGTGTGTGTGTGTGTGTGTGTGTGTGAAAGTATATAGTGTGAGATTAGTATAAACAAGTGAGAAAAAAAGTACTAAATTGGCCGAGGTTCATCATAAAAGGTGTAGTTAGTAGTAATATGAGTTTGTAACCCTTAAAAACAAAATTGTAAGTAGGAAAAGGATATGGGGAAAAACAATATAATGAATGGATTGGAATCAGTGTGACTGACCAAAATGGCACAACAAAAATATGACCTGTAAAATGAGGGGAACATAAATTGCTTGATGCCATATATGTAGAAGTGTTTGAGCAAAAAAACAATATATGTAGAAGTGAAATTCAAAGATGGTATAAGAGAGAACTAAGAGAAAAGAAAATAATGATGTTCCAAGTATGCTGAATTTTGAGAACAAAATTCCTACATGGGGAGAGAATTGTAACATTCGAATTTGTGTTTATAGTAATTAAGTACCATTACGATGATTTATTAAGTAATCTGAGGTCTAGAGAAGATGCAAAAACATAAAATTAAGATAATATTGAAAATTGAAGGTAATATATATTTATCAATATTGAGTTGATTTTTATGGTAATTGGAAATTAAATTACCATATAATTATTTGAATATTAAACAATTTGATAAGGATTTGGTGAGATCAAATAAAAGTATTTTAAATATTTTCCCACTTAAAATATTATAATTATTTATATATTATAGAAGTTTTTTTTACATATATAAATAAAGCTTAATTATTTTGACTTTTGGGAATTTTTGGTATGTATTGGTTGAGTAAGAAAGAGCATTTTTAGATTTCCCAATGCCAAAATACTTGAGTGAGAATAATCATATTTTTTCTAAGTATAAATTAGGGAGAAAAAAAAAGCAAGGTTCATGAACCTGGATCAGGTATTGAACTGGTCGGGGTACTAGGTTAAGGGTCAGTGGGTCAGATCGGGGCCAAACCTGAGCTCAACTAGAGCAAAACCGATAAGAAATTGAAGATTTTAGGCTTACTAATATGAAATTCTAAAGACATTTTTTTAAAAAAATTTAAATAGGAAACTGGACCTGATCGGTCTAACGGCCGATTCACCAGTTTCCGGACAGGACCGGCCGGTCGGGTCCAGGTTCCTGAACCCTGAAAAAGAGAGAGAGAAAGGGACTAAAGAAGAAAAGAAAAGGTAAATAAAATAAAATAAAACATGGAGCCCACACAAGTTTAAAATCTATTAACCCCTTTTCTTCTTCCGCCTTTCACTTCATTTCATCTTTCCTTTTCCAACAAAGTGGTTGCTCCCCTCCTCTATTAATCATAGAATAAAAAACCGGACCGGACCGGCCGGTTTGACCGGTTGAACAGGGAACCGGTCATTGGTCTGGTCTGGTTTGATGGTTAAATCAGGAAACCGGTTGGACCGGTTAGAATCGGTAAAAACCGATAAAACCGGTGGTTCAACCAGTTAAACCGGTTTCTTTTTTTTTTTAAATTTTTATTTTGTGAACTTTTAGGATAAAATGGAAGGTTGAAGACCATAATGAAGAGAAAAGTAGGTAAAAAAGAACAAATCTAAAAAAAATAAAGATAATAAAAAATTATTTAAAAAGATATAATAATTATAGGAAATGAGATATCATTGCATAAGTATAGGCATTATAACTAATACTAATAGATTTTAAGTTGTTTTTTTTCTAAAAATCTTCATTTTTTTCTATAGAAGTTTAAAAATATATTAATATATATTGCCACTAATAAATTATAATATTTTAATATGACCGGTTCAACTATCGGTTAGACCCCGGTTGACCCATTAACCCTTGAACATATGCTGTGATCAGTTCATTGCCCGGTCTGATTTTTCGTTCCTTGCTATTAATGGCCATTTAAGGTCGTTTTGAGCTATATTTCATCCTCAAAAATTCTTCCAACTCAACACTTGTTTCAAAAATATTTTTCTATACATCTAGAGCTTTCTAAAAATATAAATTTCATTGAGAGTAAGACAAGTTTAAAGGTTAATGTTTAAAGCAAGCGCTGAGTTTCAACAAATGGGGACCATAGAAATATAGAGGTTAGTAAATATTTACATAATCGGTTTAGAATATTTATATTGTATTATTTGAGAGGTTTAGAGTTAATATTTGAATATTAGAGTAATGTTATGAGCAAATATGATAGTTTTACCAATTAAACTTATGTTTAATGGTTGGTTTTTGTTTATTAGAGGTAGAAATGGAGTTTAATCGGTTTAGATTAATGTTGTTAGAGCTTATAAAATGAAAATGGGTACTTTGAGTGAAATCCTAAGTTGGAGAAATTGGATATTGATCTATTTAAGTAATTATGGGTTAATTATTAGTTCAAATGAGATATTAGGATTTGGAAAAAATATAATTTGATATTGGATTGGAGATTTAGTCATTAAAAGTAATATTTGGAAGTTAAAGGTAGAGTTAAAGACTTTAAATCTATATTATTAAATTGGTTATTTGCTTAGTAAATTTTTTGATAAGGAATTGTATAACAATAGCGTAGATTGAAGTTAAATTATTTGGTGTTGGTAAATTAGAAGCATTCAAGTGTTGGAAAAAATAAGTTTGGAGTATAAATTATTCTTTCATATACTTATCAACTATATATATATATATATATATTAAACTGTTTTGGGATTTGTTATGCCCATATTGAGTTTGATTTGGAATTGTATATTTGACTAAAAGCTTATATTGTTGTGATTGGAAACTATTCAAGCATGTGTGTATTACAACTCATGATTATGTATTTTGGGAATTGTTCAAGCATGCTTGTGTATTATGACAGAAATATAGTGTGTTATAAATTATTTGAAAATGATGTTATATGTTTTATATTATAAACACGTTTTGTTATGGTTCCTTGGGTTAAAATTTTATTATTGCCTTATTGATTATGATGTATTATTTGACAAATCTTGTTTGGAACCATACTGATATACTTTGGAACTTGTATATACATGTCATAATTGTGATTATTTGTCTTTGATACACATGGATGGATGTGGAGTTGTGATGAGAGATATTGTGTAAGTACATACCACATGGTATCCCTCTACTCGATGCACAGTGAGTGGTGATTCTCAATGCCCTGTCTTTAATGTTTGTCCTTTGGCCTGGAACTTGATTGAATCATATTTTTATATGAATTTTTCATGATTAATTTGGGATTTTAATGTATTTTCTAGGACATTATTGCATTATTAAGCATTAATTTTGGTTAGGGACAATTATTTTGAATTAATGGGAATTATGGGCAAAATGGTCAAAATTCATTAATTATTATTATTTTTATATATTGTCCCTTGAACTTTTGATATTACCTTGTGCTTAATATTGCATTTCAGGTGTTTTGGAAGAAAATTGTAGATTTGGGAGGTCAAATTAATATTTTGAAGATTGGGGAAAATCATAGAAAGGGGCCCTAGATTTGGGGAAAATTACAAAAATAAGGAAGAAAAGGACAGGGTAGAAATACAGATAAAGACCCCAAAAGTTTCAGAAATTTTAGTTTTGCTTTACAAGTATTTCAAAATATTGCACTTTGGTCCTTCCTTCAGAACTTCTCAAGTTGCAAATAGGTCCCTGGTCAAAACTTGCGTTTTGACCAAGACCTACGTACTTTTTACCTTTCTTCATCAGCACAGAAGTACCCGACTGGGCTGGAGAAAATCAGAGACCAGGGCCTACTTTGGATTATTTGAATGGGCTGAGAAACATGACAGCCACAGACCCGACTTGGTTGCATCTGGATGGACATGGCAAACTGGACATGGCAGGCCCGATCTGAGATGCAAGCAGAGAGTTCCATATACAGAGTGGCGCCACAGATACAAGGGGGGCTGGTACACGATCATCGAGAATCATCATCAGACCTCATCCTTCCTCTCCTTCTCGTTGCCAGCGGCGAGCTTCACTCTCATCACCATTGCCGCCGGCGACCACTGTGAACCAGAGCAGAGGCAGCTTCCTTCAACGTCCACTGTGCTTCACCATTCTCGTCATCTGTGTCTTTTGTTTTCTGGACTTCACCACCACCATCTTCTTTCTTCATTCCTTCATCATCTTCACAGCATCAGCACCACCATCGTCCTTCCTTCTCTTTCCATCTTTTTCTTCATTCCTCTGTTCTTCTTTGTCCAACGTTTATCCACCACCGTGACAGATCTTGGATCAGAACCACAATCATCACCATCCTCCACTACCTCCTCTGTTCCTTTTCCTTCAGACACCATCAACTCCTATTCCCAACTTCATTCATAATCTCTCTACTTCACAATCTTCAACATTTCCATTACCACCCACTGCTCCTTCACTTTTTTTCTTCATTGACCGAACCATTCTCATCTTTCATTAATTCAGTCATTCATTCATATTTATTTCCATGGATTTTTGGTGTCTTGAGGAGATTGTGGTTGCTATTAAAATCATGGTTGGCTAAATTGTTTGGGTATTGGTGATAGAGGAGGTGGCTAAATCTTCAAGGTTTTATAAGGGGAGTTTATTATTTTCCATTTGCTCAATTTATACATTATGTCTTTATGAATTAATTTTGCATTGAAATATGTATGTCTTGAGACTTAGATGAGTGATTATTTATCTATGTTGGTTAATATCTTGTGTTGAATTTAGTATTGGTGCATTTGAATTTCATTGAACTTATTTTCCTATTGGATTAATGAAGTTATACATTCTATGTGATATCTAGATTGTGTGATGGATTTAATTTAATTTGAATGTCGCGATAGTACTTTCAATTAAGAGGAACCAAATGCATTAATCCATTTTCAATACACATCAAGTGGGTTTTTAACAATTTGCCTAAAATGTGACTATGAATGCGATTGTAGAATTAGTCATTTATTAGGTAGATTGAACCTAATACAATTGCTTAGGGTTTTGAATTTGGCTTGATGCAAAAGTAGCTCCCAAATTATTTTAAAGAAGCTAGGAAAGCCACCCAATTTGCCACCAAGATTCATTCTATTATATAATCCCTTTTTAATCCAAATTGTTTCTTTATCTTTTTCCCAAAATATCAAAAATATTAGAATTAGCTTTATTTTCATAAATTTTAATTTCTAGAAAACCAATTTCAAAAACCCCTTTCTTTAACCATGTTTATAGCACTTAGTATTACTTAGGGAAATCAAAATAAATGGCTCTTTGATAAGAGAACGATCCCAAGTTGTTTGCACTATATTGTATTTAATGCATGGTAATTTGTGATTTGACCCCGAGGGGACTATATGATTGGAATTTAGAAAATTTTGTTTAATTGCCTTTGTTCAGGAGTACAAAGGTCTAAGTGTCGAGGAATTGATTGAACCATATTTTTATATGAATTTTCCATGATTAATTTGGGATTTTAATGTATTTCCTGGGACATTATTGCATTATTAAGCATTAATTTTGGTTAGGGACAATTGTTTTGAATTAATAATTAGGGGTAACATGATCACAATTTATTAATTATTTTTATGCAATTGTCCCTTGAACTTTTAATGCTACATTATGCTTAATTTTGCATTGTATATGTTAAAGAAGAAATTGAGGATTTTAGAGGTTCAAATTAATTATTTTGAGGGAATTGGGCTAATGTTGAAATTGGCAGCTGAAAGCCTAAAATAGAGGGAGCCCAAGGCCGAAAATGCAAGCTGTTTGACCAGGGAATTTGGGCCCATGTCAGATTTTTGAATGGGCTGGAAAATAAGAAAAGAAGGATGAAGCCTAGACCCAATATGTTCACTCCAGGCCCAATATATATATATATATATATATAAAAGGAAACAGAAGCAAGGTGGGCCGCAAGGAGAGACAGGCTCTTGAACTTTTGATGTTACATTGTGCTTAATTTTGTATTGTATGTGTTAAAGAAGAAATTGAGGATTTTGGAGGTTTAAATTAATTATTTTGAGGGAATTGGGCTAATGTTGAAATTAGCAGCTGAAAGCCTGAAATAGAGGGAGCCCAAAGCCGAAAATGCAAGTTGTTTGACCAGGGAATTTAGGCCCATGTCAGATTTTTGAATGGGCTGGAAAATAAGAAAAGAAGGATGAAGTCCAGACCCAATACATTCACTCCAGCCCCAATATATATATAAAAAAAAAAGAAACAGAAGCAAGGTGGGCCGCAAGGAGAGATAGGCCTGACAAGAAAAAGAGACAGAAATGTAGCTGGGCAGGGGAGCATGTAGTGATCTGAGATTTGTAAACGGAAGACCTGGTGGATATGGCAGTTAGATATACTCGACTGAGAAGAAGAAAAAGAGAGCTGAGTCTAGACGAGAGGGTGCGCCGCAAGAGATCGCATCATCACCTTCACCTCTCTTCCTCGCCGGCGACAACGTCCATCTTCACTGTCGCCGGCGAGCAGCGCGTCTTCATCACCATCAACTAGATCAGACTTCCATCGCCGGTAAGACAGAGTCAAGACTGAACCAGGGGCTGGAGCAGAGACCTGACTTGGAGAGCAACCTTGGAGCTCAAGAAGCCACCACCGAATACCATTACCATAATCGCCTTCCCTTCATTCTCTCTAGCTCTCACACCACCACAAGAGCTGTGCAGCTTACCGCCAATCTGCAATCCTCTGTTCTTCACCACTGGAGGGAGTTTAAGCCATCAACACCACCCCCATCATTCTCCTCAGTCTCCCCTTCTCCCTGTGCATTCCACCATCTTCATCAACCTCATCCTTTCTTTTCACTTTACAGCCCAAATTTCCATCCTAGAACAGCCACTGATCTTCCTTTGCTTCCCATTCCATTATAACCACCACAATTTGATTGTCCAGATCCTATATTCTTCTGTTTTCAACTTAGCTGACAGTACACATCAATTTTTCATTGGAATTTAGTCTTCTACTGATCTATCATGGCTTTGCTGAGTTTTAGAGATTATGCGGCTATTGTTCATGCGATGATTGGCTAAATTGCTGGGTCTTGGTGGCAAAAGAGGTGGCTAGAGTTTTAAGGTCTTACAAGGGGAGTTTACGATTTTCCATTAGCTCAATTTATACATATGTTGTGTGGATTAATTTTGCATTGATATATATGTATTTTTAAGACTTAGATGAGTGATAATTTATCTATGATGGATTATCTTGTGTTGAATTTGGTATTGGTGCATTTGAATTTTATTGAATTTATTTTCCTATTGGATTAATGAAGTTATAAATTCTATGTGATATCTAGATTGTGTGATGGATTTAATTTAATTTGAATGTCGCAATTGTGCTTTCAATTGAGAGGAAACAAGTGCATTAATCCATTTTTAATACACATCAAGTGGGTTTTTAATAATTTGCCTAAGAGGTGACTAAGCATGCGATTGTAGGACTAGTCATTTATTAGGTAGATTGGACCTAATGCGATTGCTTAGGGTTTTTACTTTGACTTGATGTAAAAGTAACTCCTAAAATATTTTAAAGAAGCTAGGAAAGTCACCAAATTTGCCACCAAGGTTCATTTTATCATATTATCCCTTTTTAATCCAAATCATTTCTTTATTATTTTCCAAAATACCAAAAAAAAAAAAATAGGGATAGCTTTATTTTCATAAATCTTAATTTCTAGAAAACCAATTTCAAAATCCCTTTTTTCTAACCATGTTTATAGCACTTAGTTTTACCTAGGGAAATCAAAATAAATGGCTCCTTGATAAGAGAACGATCCCGAGTTATTTGCACTATATTGCATTTAATTCGTGGTAATTTGTAATTTGACCTCGAGGCGACTAAGGTTGTGTTGAATCAGAATTATAGCAGGTTCGGTGGACAGTGACACCTCTTTGGTTTCATAAAAAAAGGAGGGGAGCTATAGTCCAATCATGATGAGCTAGGGACCTTAGCTGGGTGACGCCTCATGATTTTGATCCTTATGTAATCATGTTAAATGAACAAATCACTTGATATTTTTGGCTCCAATCAACGGTTATAAGGTTGGTTAGGGGTAATAAGGATGGTCTGTGTATCAATCATTTTCTTGGCTTGTTATATATGTAATTTATGATTTGAATATGATAAAAATTTTGTATAATTATTTTTGTAACAAGGTTTAGACATGTTTTTTTGAAAATTCTTCTTAATGATATTTAGAATATGAATTATGATTTTCAATCATGTTGGAACCTATTTGGAAGGGGGGTTTTGATAACTGAATCGAGAACTAACTTGTGAAAGATTTTATGTAGAATAATATAAATTAATTATTATGAGTTGAACTTGATTTTAAAACCATATGTTCTTTATCTCGTTTTACATGTATATTTCTAAATAACCAATGGTTACAGTGATCTTTGGATCTTATAGTTGCTATATTTACTGTTTTTTTTTTCATGTGAGATCTGAGTAGAGCTACAGGGAAGTTGTAAGAAGTGAGCATAGTTGTAGGCTCTTGTTAAGGCTCATCTTACTTGCACATGTCATTAATTGTTATTCTTGTCTACATATGCATTGCCATGACCTAAAAACTATTTAATTATGATTTGAGATTTCTATATTATTTGAATATTGTGAACTATGGTTTTGGAAACTATTGGTTTTGATGTTTAATTGAGATATTCAATAAATATGTATTGTTGTTATTGGGCGGATCCCCTGTTGCTATGATTTTGTGATAATGGATTTGGGAAAAAGGATTTAACAAGTTGTTGTTTGGGCTTGTGGAATGACTATTGTTATGTTAGGCTTCAAATGCCTGAGGCCTAGCTGTCTCTCAAGGATTCCTTGTACTAACTTCCGCTGTGTTTGGAAATGGTTTATTAAATTGTTCGAATTAGGTTTTGTTTTTTCAAATTGTTATTAAAACTATTCTATCATGGAATATTCTTTTCTACCATGATATTGTGTTAAAGGCTTTAAAGAAAGTTATTGTTTCCTAAATAATCATAGCACGCATTTTATATGTAGTTTTGTTCTTTTCTACATTAGTAAGGTCTACTAATTTGATAAAAAAAATTTTAAATTGGATTTTACACTTTCTACCATGGTAATATATATTGTTGATTTTTGATTCTTTATTACCACGATAGTGTGTTTAAACAATAGTTTAAATGTGGTTTAGAAATCGGGGTATTACAGCATTGATATAAATTCTGAAGAGAAGCAGTGATATATGATTAGTGCTTATTTGGAACAGCCATTAGAGTTTTCAAAAGTTATTTTTCAATTGTGATTTAGGGTATATGAAGTAAGTATGTGAGAGGAATGTTGTCTTGACTTATGTGCATAAGCACTTATAAGCCTTTCATAAGTGATGCCAAACATACACTAAGTGTAGGTACTTGTCAATTGCCACTTGATGACTTGTCAAAATAGGCACATTCACTTGTCAATCATAAACTCTGAATGCAGTAGACTCCAATTATGTATTTTGACAAGTTTATGTGCCTATTTTGATAAGTTATATATTGTTAAGTGTATGTGCTTATTTTAACAAATGATACATTGACAAGTTTATGAGCCTATTTTAACAAATTATACATTGACAAGTGTATGTGCCTATTTTGATAACATTTTATGCCTATTTTCATAAGTTATATATTGGAAAGTATACGTGTCTATTTTAACAAGTTTATATGCCTATAATATCAAGTTATATATTGGTCAAGTGTATGTGCCTATTTTGACAAGTTATATATTGGCAAGAATATGTGCCTATTTTGAAAAGTGTATGTACCTATAATGACAATCTATACATTGGCAAGTGTATGTGTATATTTTGACAAGTGTATGTACTTATAATGGCAATTTATATATTGGCAAGTATATGTGCCTATAATGACAATCTATACATTGGCAAGTGTATGTGTATATTTTGACAAGTGTATGTACCTATAATGGCAATTTATATATTGACAAGTGTATGTGCCATTTTGACAAGTCATAGAGTACCTGTTGACAAGCACATCTATGTTAACCAAAATAGCTCCCATTAACAAGTGGATGTGCCTATTTTAACAAATTATAGAGTGATGATTGGCAAGTACCTGCACTTAATCATATATCACTATTTCTCTTTTTCTTTATTAATCAATGGGGGTAAGTAGGTAATTTTACATTTGGAATTTATATCACTGCAATCTTTAAGGAGCTTTTGATAGAAGAATCCACCATGGGACTTTTTTCTATTTTTTATGTTTCTTGGGACCTGAGTGTAATGTTCTCTATAATTTAAGCTTGTGTCACATGTGAGAGTAATATAATAAATCTCACTCAGGTCCCAAGGACCAGAAAAAATATAAAAAAAAGTGTTAGTTTAGATTCCTCTATCAAAAAAGTCTCTTGGTGATATATATAGGCTTGTCAATGTCCGCTTTTTGACTTGTCAATATAGTCAGATACACTTATCAATGGAAGCTATTTTAGTTAACATAGATGATATTATCAATGATCACTCTATGACTTGTCAAAATAGTGGCATACACTTGTCAATGAGAGTTGATTTAATTAACATAGATGTGCTTGTCAATGGACATTCCATAACTTGTCATTATAGTCACATACAATTGTCAATGTGAGCTGCTTTAGTTAAAATATATGAGCTTGTCAATGACCCTCTATGACTTATCAATATAGTCACGTATACTTGTCAATAAGGTAAAGTCACATTTGAAATCTATATCACTGAGGTCTCTTGGAACTTTTTTGATAGAGGAATCTATACTAGGACTTTTTTGATATTTTTTTTTCTTGTCCTTGGAAACAGCGTGAGATTCTCCCTATAATTTACCTTTTTGGCGATGTTAATATATTTTTTAAACCTATAATTTGATATAATTAGAAAAGAACAAGAGATTATTGACCTCAAACAGTTAAATAGTACTAAATAAGGAGCAGGGTGTAGACTTTCTTTTTTTTAACCAAAAAAAAAAAACAGTTATATTATAAATAATATATAAAATGATGAAAATACAAATTTAACATGAGATAAGAGTGTAGACCTCCGAAAACAAACTTTTAAAAACCAAAAATGCCTTGAAAGTTTTCATCAATGGATACTGGATACCAGTAGTTTTCAAGGGGCTAATTTTATCATAGAAGTTTAAAAAATGGTGCAATGTTACCCCCGCCATTTAAAATGTTAATTTTGAACGATAAAGTTAACTAATTTATCTACATGTCACACCAACTCGTCACTCTATCTCCGCCTCACCCTTCCTTTCATCTCTCTCCCTAATGAGGATACCCCCCCCTCTCCTTATGAAGATATTTAGCGTCAGGCATGAAGAGGGAAAACTATTTAACCAGAATTTCTCTATTATCAGACTAAATGAACAAATTTTTGGTTATAAAAAAACTAAATGAACAAGTCAAGCCTTAGCTATATAGCAATGACGAGAGGGAAAATCCACGTGTCCTTGAATGCGTGATGGTGCCTGAGGTGCATGCAACAACTCGTCAGTTTCTTCATTTTCGAACGTAATGAAGAAGGTATCTATTAGAGGGGAATAGAGATTCAAGCCAAGCTGAAATTGGGGAAGACAGAGGAAAACAAGTAACAAAAACAAAAGCAACGACATCTCTCTACCTTCTCTTCATCTCTTGCTCGAGCGACCTTCGTTCCTCTCACTCTATCATCTAACCCTCATCATTCTCAAATGGGACAGCGTTGTTGAGACAGAATAAAACCAAATGTAAATCACGGAAATCAAATATAAATTTAATTTAATCCAATCTAAAGCAAGAAAAAAATTCGGCGATGAGTGTGAAGGAACCGAAGAAAACCCCTCACTCCGTTTTTAAGTTTCCCGCAACCACCGACCCAGAGGTCTTGCCAGATTTAGATTCGACCTTCTCGATCTCCGTCACCACATCCATGCCCTCCACGATGGTATAGAAATTGAACTTAGCCACGTTGATTTTCTAACATCCTATTTTTTGTAACTTAAATATTCATTTGTAAACCTAGAGCATAGAAAAGATATATTATGATTTTTGTGAGAGATTATATGTTTAAAATTTTTCACATTAGTGTTAAAAAAAAGTAAATGGTTATATGATGAAACAACCCTAATAAGATAATCGTTTTAAATATATGTGTATATGTATAGAAATAAATATGTATATCTCTTGTTGTTGGAATAAATAATATAATATATAATTTTACCAAAAAAATAATATAATATATAAATGTTTCTAGTAGTCTGATCCTTTGCACACTTATTGGAGAAAGTGAAAATACTTTTTATTTTAAACCTTGAAATAGAAAACTCTTGATAAAAAAAAAGAAAAAGAAAAAGATAATACTATCAATACAAATTTATTATTATTATTATTTAACCAAAGAAACAAACCCTGGTTCTCTCCTGTAAAATTTCTTTTCTCCACACTCCACGCTCCTTCTTGGCACCGCACCACTCCCAACTACACACAACATAACAAGTAGAGCTAGTAATATGGGTCGGACCGTATCTATATGGGTTTGTGCAAAAAAAAAAAAAAAACCATATCAATATGGCTCAACATTGAGCCAACTTAATCTATAATCTCTGGATTGGCGGGTTAGCCCACCCAACATATATATATATATATATATATATATATATATTTTATACTGTGTTTTTCAAACTTTTTTTGTAAATATTAAATTGAATTTTTTTTTTTACAAACCTAAACCATAAAAAAAAATACATTACAAAATTATAAAGTGATAATAAACCATCAAATTTAAAGTTTCAAACATTACAAATTAAGTATTCATTACAAGTCCACACAATACAAAATAAACATAAATCCAAAAGCCATCATTAACATTCAATACAATCAATAATTAGTTGATATTAATGATGTTAGGTTACACAATACATTCAGAGAAGTCACGTATTTTTTTCAAAAAATAAAATAAATAAAAAGGGTCCAACTTGCTACTAGTTGGGCCCATACAAATTCAGATAAAAAAAAAACCGCATCAAATCATACCGGTTGTTGAATCAGTAGGGGTATTGGATTAAATGTTAATGGGTTAAATCAAAGTCAAATCAGAACTAATCCAAGGCCAAACTGATGAGAAATTAAAGATTCTAAGGTTATGAATATGAAATTCTAAAAGAAAAAAAAAAGGATTTAAAAAAAATACCGAACCGGACCGATTTCCTGACCAAGCCAGTTTGCCAGTTTCTAGTCAAGTTTAAGAACCTGCGTGTTATCTCCTTATAAGCACACTCTCCCGTGCGTGCCTGCATACACCATGCTCAGCAAGAAACCCCAAACTCCTTCCCCCCCTATCATTGTGTGCGTGTATGTGCATATATTTATTTATTTCCTCCTTTTTGACCCATTCATCCCCCTCTCACATACGTGTCATATTTATATACAATGTGTATATATATATATGTATAACCCAGCTCATGTACCTTCTACCATAAGATGAAGGTAGCTTTTCCCATATTCCTTGAACCAAAATCCCTTTTTCGTTACTGTTATTGCTGGTGTTGCTTTATATATATATATATATATATAATTTCAAGACCCCACATTAATTATTTTGTTCTTTCTTGTGTGGGTGTATACATATAGTTCTTTTATTTGTTATGACCCTACTCTTAAAACATCTTTTGTACTGTACCTTGAAAAAATAGTTGAATTTGTAGGGGTTGAATCTGAGTGAGTGAAGTGTGTATCTATAATATTATCTTAGAGGGTATTTTAAGTATTTTGAGTTTCTTTCAAGCAACTTTAGAATAGTTTGAGTAATATATTAATAGATAGGCTAAAATATACGTTTGGTCCTTTATATTTGCATGAAGGTTCATATTAGTCCCGTATGTTTCAAAAGTTCATTTTTAATCCTTCAATTTTAACACCATTAGTCTCTTATAATGGAAAATGTTGACTCATCAATTTTTTTAACAAATTCATAATCATAATTTAATTAAAATAATGATAATAGTAGGGGAAAAAAATCTCAATTTTTAATTAATTCTTGTTTCATCTGCTTCCCCTTTACGGCTTTACCCATAGGAAACCCTTCTCTGTCAATGTCATCTTCCTCCATGAATCTTGAGAAAATCATTGAAGATTGAATTAGGAACATATATAGCGTAGAATAGAACTGAAGAGGGGAAGAGAAGAGTTGTGGGAAAAAACACCTCTCCCTTCATGAGGACCGCACGAGTAGTTCTCCAAACCTTTGAGTATAGAAATCTTGAACAGTTTCTTCCAAGGTGGAATGTGGCAAGAATTCAGGTACACCATGCTTTGAATTTGTCTCTTGTATGTCCCTCTAATGTCAATGCTCCAAATGCGGGTTTCTTCTACCATTGAAATTTTGCTCTCCATGTACAAAATTTGGGGCTGAAAATTCTTGTTCGAGTTCATGATGACAGCAGAGTTTTGAGGCAGAGATGCCATGGCCAAGTAGCCATTGAAGATTCATGGAGGAAGATGAATTTGGTAGTAGCTGAAGGGCTTAGATGAGGAGAGCAGATGAAAAAAGTAATTAAAAATTGAGAGTTTTTTCCCTAGTACTATTATTATTTGAAGGGTAGTTCAAATATGAATTTATTAAAAAAATATGAGTTTATATGTGGCAGCCAGCTAGAATTAAAATAATGTGACTTGATGAATCAGGATTTTCCGTTACAAAAGACTAACAGTGTTAAGACTGAAGGACTAAAAATACACTTTTTAAACATAAGGGACTAAAATGAACCTTGATGCAAATATAAAGGACCAAATGTGTACTTTAACCTAATAGATATTTATGTCGTGACTTTGTAGACTGAGTCTAGAGTAACTTTGTGTGTTCACACTCTATATATATTTTTGGGTTAAGGTGCAAAAATACCCATGAACTTTTCTCAAAAGTGCATCCAACACCATAAACTTTTTTTAGGTGCAAAAATATCCATGAACTTCTCAAAATGGGGCAAAAATGTCAAACCGTTAATTGGTACAAACGTCCGTTTTGTGGGACCCACAATTTTATTTTGAGTTGCAAAAATACCCATGAACTTTTCTAAAAAGTGCATCCAACACCATAAAATTTTTTCTAAGTGCAAAATTACCCATGAACTTTTCAAAAGTTTATGGTGTTTGGTGCACTTTTTAGAAAAGTTCATGGGTATTTTTTCACCTCAAAAAATAAAATTGTGGGTCCCACAAAATGGACGTTTGTACCAATTAACGGTTACATTTTTGCCCCATTTTGAGAAATTCATGGGTATTTTTGCACCTTAACCCTATATTTTTCATGGATATATACATCAGTCAAAAAATAATAACTCGATGCTTTTACCTGGGGTAAACTATATTGAGTGAAAAAGCCAATAATTATTTACAGCCAAGAATTCAGAGGTACAGAAGCAATATAATTAAGAATAACAGAAATGGAAAGTTCAGATTGGTCACAGTAGAGGGATGGGGAGCAGAGAATTACACCAGAGAGGGGGAAAATCACAACCTTCCACTTTAATTACGCATTGCTCATAATTGAAGTTATTGCACTCTGAAAAGTGGCCTCCTCCGTCCATATGAATCAAAACAGGGAATTAATGAGTGTGTGTGGAATCTGATAATGCATTGAAATAACCACCGTTTCTGCAGTTTCCATTCTAAGCAAATGTCACTTTCAAAATCAATGCAACTCAGATAATATACAATTATTATATAACTGATCAAATTCATTCAAATCCCCATCCCCTACAATTCTATATTATAGCTAATGAATCCATGCAGAATTATTGGGTTTCATACGTTTCAGAAGGTGATCTGTAGTTACTTACTGTTATTTATCCTACAAAGAAAATGGACTTGCTTATACTTTTTTTTTTTTTTTTTGGTAAAAGGGCTTGCTTTTACTTTGTTTCAATGTGATATATACTGAGATTTCATTCAATGAATCATAAAATTGACCTACTACTATAATCAAGCTCTTGATGATGTTTCTTTGTTTTTTTTAATTCATGTTTACGTGTGTTATTCCTCAAGTGCAGTAGTGTAATACAATATATATATATATATATATATATATATATATATATATATATATATATATATATATATATATATATATATATTGTGCTTTAATGAAAACTATTATACATCTTATAAAACGCTTTTTGGACAATGTTGTTATAAACACCAAACATATTAAAAGAGCTTCTCATATCAACAGCCATATATATCAACATAGTTCAAAATGGTTTTATTGCTTGCATATAAGTTAAAAAGGGCAAGCTTAGGAAAGGATACTCATTTTATTTTTTTTAAATTAAAAACGGAAAATATGTATGTAAAGCCAGCTTCTTCTTCATTCATCATCCCAAACACACCCTAAATCCAACCACACCACGCTGTAACTGAGGGGTTTCAGCTGAACCAACTGGTTTTTTTAATGGTATTAT
Organism: Inga laurina; assembly: GCA_963855925.1. Taxonomy (NCBI): domain Eukaryota; kingdom Viridiplantae; phylum Streptophyta; class Magnoliopsida; order Fabales; family Fabaceae; genus Inga; species Inga laurina. Next base: position 26,931,252 of record OY979708.1, read on the forward strand.
AACACAGATCAAAGGTTTTCAATGGGAAGTTTATTCACATATGTTATCTTTCGACCATATTGAATAATGAGGTTGCGTATTTGGTTTCTCCTACTCCCAAGTATGGTTCCTGCAACTATGAAAAGTCACTGTGTATGTACATCTATCATGCAGAGAGAGAGAGAGAGAGAGAGAGAGAGAGTGGATTGGATAAAAAAGAAGTGTGCTTTATGATCACATCAATGAGCTATATACAAGCACAAGAAGGGTAAATGATGTAGACTCATGCATAATATATAATCTCTGTGGCTGCTAACATGCGCTTCTTGACATTTATGACTAAACTTTTCCATCAAGCAAGCCCTTCCCCCTCCCTCTCATAATCTCATATTCAAAATTCAAATTCAAAATCTGTCTATAAATTGCTACCCCTGCGAGTGTGTGGAAGCACCGGCGAGGATGATGCGTTGAACTAGTCACAAGGTTATTCAACCACTTCTTCTTCTTCTTCTTCTTATTATTATTATTATTAGAATCTGAATATGAATATGTTTTCAATATTTTAGTTTAGATATGCATACTAAGATACTTATTATACTTATTATTATTATTATTATTATTATTATTATTATTATTATTATCATCATCTGTATTTTAGTGTGTTCTTGTGGTTCATATGGGCAGCTACCAAATATGTCTTTCCTTATTTTATGACAGTGAAAAGTGTTATGAAGTTGATATTTTCGGCACCACTGAGAATAACCTTGTGTTGTATGTCGTGTATTGTTGGACTGAACCATTTATTTAAAAAAAAAAAAAAACACTCAGGCTTTTTAAGTCAAACATGTGTGCTTATTATTAGCTATCCTATAACCCCATTTACCTTGCATTATACCGTAGCTACTGATTTTTACCATTCTAAGTATGCTCATTTTGGTGCTTTATTAATCTCTCATTTGGGTTCTACCATATCCTTGCACACTTAGAATATAACATTTTCCTTTACATGTTACTATAAGCCCCTTTCCAGACTATGTTCTTATTAACACCAAACGTTAAAGATCTTCTCAATTGCCATATAATATCAGCACCGTTTAAGATCCTTTTATTGTTTAATTTGCATATGAATATATAAAACAGGCAAAGCTTTCATATGGATACTCGTTTTATTTTATTTTTTTCATATATATATATATATATATTTTATTTTATCCTAGTTATCCATGTTTTTGTGGCTCGGTGGCTCTGTTTATGATGCTTGGTTTAGATCTGCTTCCAACCTCACAAGCTTCATTTTTTTTAACTCATATATATATATATATATATATATATATATATATCATCCTTCTTAGTTTCACTTTTATTCCCAGCTCCTTCCTATATATATATATCATCCCTTCATTTGGTTGGAAATGGCAGGTAGTTGAAGTAACATGCAAGTCAGCATGCATTTGACAGACTGGGACTTGCAATTTTTTTCTCAAAATGTCCAGAAAAATGAAGGGAGTGTTTGTTTTGGACTGTTACAAAGGCAACATGTAGTAGTTAAAAGTACTCTCATTATACAAGTGGATCCTTACTCCCAAGAAGTCCATAATATAATTATGTGTCGCAATTATGTGAATAAAGTAAGCTTTTATTGTGAAAATGTTGATAACTTTTATAGGTTTCATCACGTTATCACCAAACCATATCATACGACTTTTAAAGAATTCCTTGTGTATAGAAGGGGATACCCTTATGATGGTCAAGGCCGTCCAACAAAATGTTGGTGGAAATATGAGGTATGCACATTTTTTTCCTTTTGTTATTTGAAAATCTTTAAAAAATATTTTAATTAAATTATTGATTATTGATTTACATTTTTTTCCTATTTTTGGTTTCTAGTGATATCGTGAGTGGTTTATTTGACATACACGAGCATCAAATAATCCAAGACAATCTTTTGTTGTGGAATATCATAGTTGTTCGAAGACGGGTAATTTATGGTACAAAAAAGTTTGTAGCTAAAATCTCAAATTTTGAAAAGAGTAGGTACCTTAATGATCTAAGTTTGGTTCTCGAACTAGGGATGAATAATAATAAGTATTATTTTAAATTTTAATAATAATTTTCTTTTCTTTTAACATTTAATTATACCACCTAATTATCTAAACTTCTTAATTCTTATTATTAGGTGGATTAGTAGGAAGCAAAGCCCGAAATATCAAAACCCATTGCTTCTTCAAAATCGAACTTTGGATATATTTAGACTGGCTCGCCTTTTAGATTATGTTGTCCTCGGAAGTCATCCATTCGGGAAGGAAAATGATCATTTAAATAATATTATGAATAATAATTTGATTCTTCATAATGAGCTACTATTCCAAAATCCTCATTTGCTTAGTGATTTAAATTTTTGTCTTATAAATAGAACGTACACAGTTTTCTTTTTCTATAATTTTATTTTTATTTATTAAATGAAAATTTGTATATAAGTTTTATTGACTAAGCAATACTATGTTTTTTTAAATTTTCAAATAGGAAATAAAGGGAGCAAAAGTTCACCCTTCTTTTGGAACACTGAGGACAAAGTTGGGTTCTTCCAGAAAGCTAGTGATCTTATACAAGGTCAAGAAGTTATTAAAACAAGTTTGAACTAGATAGGGCAAGGCATACTTAGGACCGCAAGTTGGCATAATGTAGTAGAATCACATGCACCGTAGGCATCTACTACATCACACCAACTTGCAGTCCTAAGTATGCCTTGCCCCATATGATTCAAACTTGTTTTAATAACTTCTTGACCTTATATAAGGTCACTAGCTTTCTGGAAGAACCCAACCTTATCCTCAGTGTTCCAAAAGAAGGGTGGATTTTTGCTCCCTTTATATCCAGCCTGAAAATTTAAAAAATATATTATTCTTTAGTTAATAAAATCTTATATACAAATTTTATTTAATAAATAAAAATAAAATTATAGAAAAAGAAAATTGCGTATGTTCTATTTATCAAACAAAAAATTAAATCACTAAGGGGGTTGTGAAATAGTAGCTCATTTTGAAGAATTATATTATTATCCATAATGTTATTCAAACAATCATTTTCCTCCCTAAATGGGTGACTTCAGAGGACAATATAACATAAAAGACAACCTAATCCAAATATGTCCATAGTTCAATTTTGAGGAAGTACTGGGGTTTGATTTCTTGACTTTGTCAAGACCAACCTTTTCCTACTAATCTACCAAAAAATAATAATTAAGAAATTTAGATAACCAGGTGATTTAATTAAACATTAAAATACAAGAAAATTATTATTAAAATTTAAAATAATACTTACGTACTAATATTCATCCTTGGTCAAGAACCGGACTTGGATCATTAAGGTACCTACTCTTTTTAAAATTGGAGATTTTAGCTACAAAGTTTTCTGTACCATGAACTATCCGACTTTGAACAATTATGATATTACATGGCAAAAGTTTGTCATTGATTATTTAATGTTGGTGTATGTAAAATAAGCCACTCACGATATCATTAGAAACTAAAATAAGAAAAAAAAATCAAAAATAAAAAATCAATAATTTAATTAAAATATTTTTTTAAATATTTTCAAATAACAAAAAAAGTACATGCATACCGCATTATTCTCCCCAACATTTCTAATTTCTGTTGGATGGCCTCGAGTATCATAAAGGTCTACCCCTCTTCATACAAGGAATTCTTTGAGAGTTCTATGGCAGGGTTTGGTGACAATGTGGTGAAACCCATAGAAGTTATAAACATTTTCACAGTAAAAGCTTGCTACATTCAAATAATTGCGGCATACAATCATATTGTGTAGACCTATTGGGAGTAAGGATCCACTTGTGCAATGAGAATACTCTTAACTATTATATGTTTCCTTGTAACAATCAGAAACGAACATTCCCTTCATTATTTCCAACATTTTCAAAAAATATTTTCGAGTCCAAGTCAGTGAAATGCATCCAAACTTGCATGTTACCTCCACCACCTGCCACTTCAACCAACGGAACTGTGATATATTGAATAACACTTGGCAGGGACCTGGCCATGGCAACGGCAATGGCAACGAAGGTGTGGTTGCCGAAGCTCTTCATTGGAAAGGGAGGAAAGAAAGAAAAGAAAGAGAATGTGGTTTGAGCTCTTCAAAAATGAAAAATATGGAGTGAAGCAGGAGCACGTCCAGCTCTTCAAAAAGGGAAAAGCGTCATTTGTTGATATCATCCTCTTATTTCATCTGAAGTACTTCACATGAAATCTATGATATGTAATGTCACTATCGTGACTGTACTTATAATCTTGAAAATGTAAAATCAAAGTTGAAGAAACATAATATGTTTTTCCTATCAGGAACAAAAAAGCAAACTCACCAATGCGCCGAAAAAACAAAAGAAGGACAGCTTTAATAAATAAAACTGCGGTTTCTAGATAAAAACTCAAATATGCATCGAGCTGGGGAGCCATATATTCACTTTATCAGACCCCATTAGAACACAACCTGCCTCCTCTGAATCAAAAGCAAAAATAATTAAAGACAATGGCATCTGCAAATATATGAGGGGCCCACGAAATTCTGCTCACTTGCAACTAAAGAATTGAGACTCATGAAGGAAGGAGAAAGAAGGAACAAGGACATCAATGGAGTCAGAGGAGTTTGGTGGAGTACATTCAATGCTGCACTGCCATGTCACCACCCACTCAAAATAGAGTGACGGACGTTTGGTTAGAGAAAACGGGGTGGATATTATTGCTCTTTTTTTTATGATAACGGCATATAGTTTGGTTCATCATCATCATCGTCATCATCATTATATATATGTATATAAATAAAAAAAAATTCATTCATGGAAGATGATTAGCATAAAAGAACATTTCTTTTTGAAAAAAAATTGATTCTTTTGCAATCTCCAAGGAGTCTATACTGTACTATGAAGCTAGAGGTAAGATGCTGTATTAAAATAAAACAATGCTCTGTTCAACTCTTGTTTTAGGACATAAATCAGAGGTAAATAAAAGTGGGTGTAATTGAAATATCTTAATTAAAAAACATGATTTTTTTTCTTTGAATGATGTAATTGTGGAGAAAATATGTTAGCTATTCCAATAATATTCACCCGTGCTTCCATGGCCAAAATGTGATTGTGGTTAAATGCTTCGCTTTGTGAGGGAAAAGCGAGCACAGCTCGCGCACGGCACAAGAGGCAAGGAACTTTCAACAGGCATGGACGGAAGTATACCCCTCCTTTTGAGGGAGATAACTGGTGGTTGAGCAGAAGACGCCGGAAACAACGATGGTGCAGAATTCTCCTTGAGAAATATTAATTGTAAGTGTAGAGAATTGGGTGGCATTGACGGTGGAGATAACCCAGGGCTGTACAGTGTACACCGATAAGGTACTTCATCGCTTTTAACGTTGTTACGACTGTCTATGCTTTTTTACGTGTCTGACCGACATAACTTCAAGGATCCAATAAAAAGGAAAACAACCTTAGGGATGAGATTAAAAACTAGATAAAACTATAAGTACTCTAAATTAAATTTTCCAAAACTTTATTATTAAAATTGCATTTGATTCAAATATAAAGGTAAATATTATTACCTCCAGTTTAAAATATAAAAGTCAAATAATCAAATTCTAATATACAAAGATAGTTAAAATTAATTAAAGATAATAAATATGCAAAAAGTATAACTTGTTTTCCGGAAAAAAAAAAATCCGTATTTATATAGAGAGAGTGCGTGGGAGAGGGTGAGTGGGAAAAGAGAAGAGAGAATGAGTGGGAAAAGAGGTGTGTTTGGGTTAGCAATAGTAGAAGTGATTTTTTTTTTTTTAATTTGACTTTTACAAACGTAAGATTGGGTAAAAGTTAGACTACGTAATGTAATTTATATTTGGATTAACTTTTAAAAAAGTCAGTTTGATAAACTTAAACTTGTTTGAATTATTAATGCAAAAGTAAGTTTAGATGTAAAATAATTTAAAAGTGCAGGAATTTAATAAAAATAAAAATAGTTAATGTGTTATTGAAAAAACCAATTTGAAAATACTAAATTACTTAAATTTTAGGAAGAATTGTAGAAAAGTATGTCTTTAAAAATTTAATTGATAATAATGACCTCGATCAGGGTACTGTCATTCTTTGTAGATATAAATTTATTAGGTTATTCACGCCAATTAAATTTCTAATGTAAGAGTTTTTCCTAATTTCTCTTAAATTTTACTATTTATTTTGTTCTTTTGATACTTTTATAAATAAAGATAAAATTGAAAAACAATCATTATTAACCTTTAAATGGAGTTATATTTAAGACCAAAATTTCCATCTAAAAGTAGACTTATGATAAGGATTAAAACTTTCATCGACAATCATTTCAAATTGAGCAACCCTATCTTTAGTAGAGCTGGGAAATCGGGCCGAGCCTGTTGGGCCGCCCCGTTTAAGCATGAGCCCTTCAAGGGCTAGGCTTATGATTTAGGGGCTAAAAAAGGAAGCGGTCCTAAAAAAGCCGGCCCTGTAGGGCCGCAGGCCCTGCCACCCTATAGGGCCGGCCCTTTTGGGCCCGTTTAATATTTTTTTAAAAAAAATAAATTAATAAATATAATATCATTATATCAAATTATCAATATGAGAGACACCTAAGTACCTAATAGAGTATTAATAATAGGCAAACACTTATTAATTTGTTTAATTTATTTTATTTTCTACAATGGTTTATTCATTTAAACTTTAAAAAAAAAAGGTTAATTTAGACATTAAATGATTATTTTAACTAAAAATTTATGATTTTTAAAAATAATATATCTCAATTTAAAGCAAAATAATAAATAAATTGTAAAACTTGAAAAACAATTTTTTTTGAATTAAAATGAGTTTAAGCTCGTTTAAATCCGAGCCTGTGAAGGGCCAGCCCTGTAGGACCGCGAGCTTCAAAAATATAGTACTTTTTAGGAAACGGGCCTAAACAGGCTAACCCGTTTAGCCCTGAGCCTGTGAAGGGCTGGCTCGTATTTCTGGCTCTAATCTGTAGTGGTTTATTTTACTTTTTTGGGAGGATGGAGAGTAATAGATAAACAGGAAGAAAAGATTTAAAGAGACAATGAAAAATCGCCCTAGCCTCAATCTGATGCAACCAATTCTTAAATGTAATTTTTAGACCTCCTTATCCACAAGTTCCATCAAACGCTTCACTTCCAAATGCTAGCTCCAAAAACAATTAGACAGAAATACCGCTATAAATACTTAGCACCACAGTCCGCGGTTCAAAGCCACTCTCCTCACTTTAGGTTCAACATGATGTTGATTTAGAACTTTCCTGTATTGCAGAACAGCTTGGCATATTTTTTTACGTGTAGAACATCCATCAACAACAGCGTCTAAAGCCTCTCGGCACTCAACCCCATTATCAAATAAAGTAGTTCTTGAGCAACATGGGCTTAGGCCCAAGTTAGGTGTATTGAGAAATATTAAGAATAATTGTTATTTTGTATTTGGATTTTGAATTTACTGTAATATAATCTTATCTTAGCATTGGTTAAAATTATGATAAGATACCAGGTTAGGGTTATTTATTCTAGCTCTATATGTAAACCCATGTTGTATACACTTCAATCAATGAAATAACAAAGCAATTGCATCTTGCTTCTAATTTTTGTGCTTAAGGTGAATTTTGTGCTTTTAATTTCATATGTTGCCTGGACAAAACCTCAGCAACAAGATGAGATTTCTGGAAGACGAATCAACAACGTAACCTTGACTCCATTGCAGCAGCTTAAGAAGCAAGTCCTCCTTCTCAGGTTGATCTATATACGTTGACACAGCCGTCCGAAATAAATCCTGACCTAAGGAGAAAACAAACAGGAAAAAAAAAAAAAAAAAAAAGCACCATATGACTAATTCTGGAGTACAAAACCAGAACTTGGATTCATAAAATTGACCATTAATTATTTTTCTTATATATATAGATATATATATATATATATATGGGATTTGGTTCAAAGGTTATATAGTATAGGCGTTGTCTAGGACATAAAATCATGAACCAACCATCATTTTCATTCCAATACATAAATATTTGAATATATGCATATTAAGAGCCGATTTACCTTATCAAACTTGTGACCACAACCATAGAGGGTCTTCAAGACATCATTTATCATGTTGATATTACCTACTTTCATGAAGGCGGCTGCAAATCTTTTTATAGCAGGCCGAGAGATGAACTTTGCATTATCCTGTACAGAAGATTCAACATAAAAGCAGATATTCCAAGAGAAAAACAGAGGAGATTCATCATAAAATCTTGGCATACCTTGACCACCACGTAAGCATCATTTAAAAGTCGTTCTGCTCGAAGAATGTGCAGAATCTTCTCTTGAATTGCCTTGCACATCGTTCTCTTGCCATATCTCAATATATTGCAAACTGAAAATGCCTCTTGGCAAGCTTTTAAGTTACCAAGATCAGACATTAAAGAAGAACAAAGTTCCAACAAAGAGACAAAGCCATTAGGAAATTTTGATTAGTAAACTGAAATGATAAAACGATGCAAACAAAAAAGCCTATATAATTTGATAGGATTTAAGAAAATAATGAATCAGTTATACAAAACGAAGCATTATCAGCTTATTCAAGTCAAATAATGGCAACAATACTTTGACACAATCTTGGTCAGGAGCCTAAAAAGGTAATAAAGTTTATTATGACCAATTTAGTACAACAAGAAGAAGCCTCATCCTATTAAGTGGAGTTGGCTACATGGATCGTTCGACGCCATTGTGTTAATCATTGTGCTCTATTAACAGGGAGGCATGAAAAAAGAGAATATTGGAAATCAAGATGAATAATAACATAAGAAAGCATTGAAAGTAGGGAAAGCATGTACTATGTTATTGGGTTGGCTGGAGCCAGGTTCAACTCTGCACTGGAGTCCTATAGGCCTAGTGCTTGGGCTTTGATTTAATTTCATTGGTCCAAAAGTGAGACAAATAGGGACCATTATGCCCAATGGCTGTCCTGACCCACAAATAGCTGTAATTACAAATAACGTAGGGCAGATCCACGCATTGCAAAGGATCAGAGATATGTACCACATAATTCACATTTTACAAATACTGTGAACTGCTAGAGTTTTTGTATGTTATATGGATAGGAATAAAGGACAGATTATATTCTGCTTAGGAAGACATGTTCAGTTGAACAAGGGAATCAATGTCAATACGAGCATCGGTAGATTCCATAACGTCATACCTCTGATGGTTGATATAACCTTTACTATGCATGTCCTTCATGGTTCGGTAAGCTAACAGATACAGCTTTTCCTTAGAGAAATATCTTATTAGGATATGGAAAGTATTGTAATCAGGACTGAATGCCAATCCATCCATATGTCTTAGTGATTGCATTACGCTTTCCATTTCACCTGCTCTACAGTAAGCGCACAACATATTATACATCATAACCAAGTCATATTTGTTGAAGGTTGCTTCAAAATCATTGACCAACAGTCTTGCCTCATCGAAAAGCTTGCTTCGGCAAAATGCTGATATCATGATACTGTGAGCATAACCATATGCATTTAGGAATTAAAACTACATGATATGAGAACATCAAAAAACAAAAGCATAATATTAGCACATATTTTAATCAAATATAAAGAAAATGGCACATGAAAGATTAAAATCCATCATTTACTTGACTTGCACAAATTACAAAACAATAGTACATGATGGTGAAGAAAAACAGAAAGGTCAGCTAACTCTGCAAGTTTGTATAATCAATTACAAGTGAAGACAGATCCAGCAAAGCTTCCAGTCATAGAAAATAGGATGACCAGACCATTGATTTCTATGCAGCAACTAAATGTCATTAACTATATTTGACCACAGAAGAAGATAAGGGGAAAAGGTAAAAAGAAAAAGGGAAGAAAAAAAAAGAAATGAGTTTTCACAATATGCCAATGCCATCAAGACAAATAACTAATTAACATGGATATTTCGCAAGTGAAAATAAAAAATATGAACACCGCAGTATGTGATATTAATTCTCAAAAATTCATAGGATCCCTTACTGCCTCCAGAACGATCAACTGAAAAAATTCATTATTCATTCAAGAAATTGCTTTGCCAAAGTTCAAACACCGAAAGAAAACTGACCAGATATGACATGCTTTTTCATCATTTGATCAAACAGTAGTTTAGCTTCTTGCAGTTGTCCAGCCTTAGCAAGTCCATCCATCAATAAACAGTAAGGCATCTGCATATATACTCACAGTTGTCAAATGAGAAAATATAGATAAAGAAAAAAGGTTCAAAGAAGGATATATTAATTGTTATGTAATAAATGAATTTCACAACATCAACTAAGTAATGGCAATGCTAAGATGTACAGACTATATAAAATAATTTGGTAAACTGTCAGATTCAAATACAGCAATCCACTCTCATATTTTTCAGAAGGTCTTATACCTCATCTTCAGCATAGCCCAAATATTCCAATTCTGTTAATAGCTCTCTGGACTTCTCAAATAGGCCTCCTCTGACATATACCTTCAGTAAGGTTGTCAAAATGACCTGCGATTACTTGTTCCAATATACATCAAATTCAGTGGAGGATTACTAAAACAAAAGCTAGAAAACAACCTGGCACCAATATAAAAGATTTTTCTTGAAACAGAACAGAGACAGAGAATGAGAATGTGAACAAGAGAATGAGTTGCAGCCAACGTTGACCTTCATGTGATGTATGCAATGACGTGAGGGGTTTGGTGAAGGTTGCCAGAATTGACCTTTCCATTATTTTAAGCATTTATGAGGTTTTGAGTTTGGTTATAAATAGGCTTCGTTTTTCATTGTAAAATCATTAGAGAATTGATTAAGAATTTGAGTTTTGGTTTCTATACCATTTGGTACCAGAGCTGAGTTCTAGAGAGCCAGAGAGCGAAAGAGTGAGGAGTGGGTGAGAAAAAAAAAAAAAAAAACGTGAGAAAAATGGGGTGTCGGATTTTCACTCTCGGAGCGTTTTTTGAAGAAACCAACCTCACCATCGTGTTCAGAAGGCCGAAAAACCTAGGAATAGCCTCGGTCACCGCCGAAAAACACCTCCACGCGCCTCCACGGATGTCGCCGGAAAGTCACCGGAAAATTCGCCGGAATTTCAGACGGTCGCCGGAGTCCAGAGGTTGAAGACGACCCAGTCAGCTGCCACGTCATCAAGGTTGACCAGTCAACGCCACGCTGTCCAATCAGATTGCGCCACGTGTCAATAGCGCCACGCCAGCAGCAACGTCAGCATTGCCACGTCACCCAGTCTAATCAGCAGCCACGTCATCAGTCAACGCAACGTGGACCAATCACTGACTGCCACGTGTCATAACTGCCACGTCATCAATCCCAGTCAGCCCAACTTTCAGAAATTGCAATTTGACCCCTAAATTTGGTAAAAATTACAATTTCCTTCCCCAAAATTTCTGAAATTACATTTTGGCCCCAAATATTCTGCCAAAATTACATTTCGGACCCCAAAATTTCTGAAATTAGATTTTGACCCCAAATTTCTGCCAAAATTACGTTTCGCACCCCAAAACTTTCTGAAATTACATTTTAACCCCAGATTTTTTTTCCAAAATTACATTTCCATCCCTGAAAGTTAAGAAATTACCTTTCTACCCCATTTGTCCATAAAATTTCCAGTTTTACCCCTTACTTGCCATAAAAAAAAAAAAACTGATCCTATCCTTGTACTTTTCCATCCTATATCTAACCTCACAAGAACAAATCCAAAATGCCTCCAAGACGCAGAAACACACGCGAGATTGAGATGGATGAGATGAGACGCCGGATACAGGAACTGAAAACCACTGTACAAACGCAGCAAGCCATGCTAGAATCTCGCAGTAAATATCCAGAGGATGATTCAGATAACAACAGTTCGTCGTCCACTGACTACCGCCATCGTCCTCAACAACAGTCATTCCGCCTTAATGACATTAAGGTAGATATACCTGAATTTGAGGGAAGACTTCAACCAGACGAATTCGTTGATTGGCTTCAAACCGTCGAACGAGTTTTTGAATATAAAGAGATTCCCGATGAGCAGAAAGTCAAAATTGTCGCCATCAAATTAAAGAAACATGCATCTATATGGTGGGAGAATCTTAAAAGAAGGCGTGAAAGAGAAGGAAAAAGCAAGATACGAATGTGGGACAAGATGCGACGCGAGCTCTCACGTAAGTTTCTTCCAGAAAATTATTATCAAGATAATTTCCTTCAGTTACATCATCTTCGCCAAAAGGCTATGTCTGTAGAGGAATATACGAGGGAATTTGATAAGCTCATGATGAAGTGTGATATCCAAGAAAGGGAGGAGCAAACAATAGCTCGTTATCTTGGAGGGTTGAATACTAACATTGCCCATCCAGTGCAGCTCCAACAATACTGGACTCTAGATGACATCATTCGTCTAGCCATACGTATTGAGAAACAGTTCCCCAAAAGGTTTCCGTTTCAACCGTCTTCCTCCACTGAAATTCCTTTTGATGAACATGAAGCACACATGCATCAACCTACACAAATGCATCAGCATAGCTCCTCAAGCAAGCCCACACAAGTATATCAACCTAGCTCTTCAAGTAAGCCTCCACTTAAGGTTGCCAAAGAATTTAGCTCTAAAGCACCTAAGTGTTTCAAATGCCAAGGGTTCGGTCATATCGCTTCAGAATGTCCTACCCGCAGAGTTGTTACTATTATTGAAGGGGAAACTTTTGCAATATTTGAAGAAGAAAAGGATTCTATGCCTGATAAAGAGCTGGTCCTTGATGAAGAGCCAATTTTTGATGAAGAAATCATTCCTCCTGATTATGGTGAAACACTTGTGATTAGACGAAGCTTGCACACAGCCATAGAGGAAGAAGAGCCTTGGCTACGTCACGACATTTTTCATACTCGCTGCACTACTCAAGGTAAAGTTTGTGACGTCATCATCGACAACGGAAGCTGTGAAAATGTAGTCTCTAACTACATGGTAGAAAAGCTGCAACTACCAACTCACAACCATCCGTACCCGTACAAACTCCAATGGTTTAACAAAGGAACCGCGGTAAAAGTGTCCAAACGATGCCTTGTTACTTTCTCTATCGGTAAAAGGTATCACGATGAAGTTTGGTGTGATGTTGTTCCGATGGATGCTTGTCATCTTCTTCTGGGAAGACCTTGGCAATATGATCGACACGCTCTATACGACGGGTTTGCAAACACATATTCCTTCCAGAAGGATGATGTGAAGATTCAGCTTGAACCTTTGCCACCAGATAAACACGTCAAAATCAAAAATAAGCCCAAGTCATTTTTACTGAAGCATAAAACTTCAGATCAATCTCCATTCATTGATGATGATGTTGTTTTTGACTCGAGGACGAGTCCTGTCCAACCCCGGGGGAATGAAACAGAACAGAGACAGAGAATGAGAATGTGAACAAGAGAATGAGTTGCAGCCAACGTTGACCTTCATGTGATGTATGCAATGACGTGAGGGGTTTGGTGAAGGTTGCCAGAATTGACCTTTCCATTATTTTAAGCATTTATGAGGTTTTGAGTTTGGTTATAAATAGGCTTCGTTTTTCATTGTAAAATCATTAGAGAATTGATTAAGAATTTGAGTTTTGGTTTCTATACCATTTCTTTTCGTTGAAAATATAAGGGAAGTCAATAGCTATTTGGAAAGATGTCTATTTATGTGGGAAATAGTCAAATATATGTTTATTAAAAGTATTTAAAATTTCGCACTCACCACAAGTTTTTTTTTTAGGAGTTCATTGTATTATCGAATCAAGTCCAAATTAAGGTTTAACTTTTAAGGTTTAGTAAGCTGCTATATATTTTAGTTCGTCTGCCCTTTGTTTATACTAAAAGAGTTATGAAAGCTTTTTTTTTTTTTTTTGGGACTAAAAACAAATTTTTATTTTGTTTTGAAGTAGGAGTTTATTGTGATTTTCCATGGTTTAATCAAAAATTAGGATTCAGGCTTTGTAAGTTGCAATATATTTTACTTCATCTATTGTATATGTCTTAGTATCTTGATACCTAGTAAAGGCTTGTATGTGTTTCGTATATTTACACTTTTTAAGTATCAACCAGCTTCTGCTTATATAGTGGCTGGTAGATTTTTACTGGAGAAGAAAAGAAGATAAATACAAAGACAAAGGATATGGCATACATTACTCTTCAGATAAATAAAAAAACAGGGGAAAACAGAGAAAGCACATCAATACAGCACAGCTCACTGATGCATCTGCTGAGTTTGGTAGAGAAACCCTTCTAAAAGACCATTTGCTTAAACACCCAAAAGGAACGGGGAACAAAAGCGTCAAACACTCGAGCTTCATAAAAATTCAACTGCAAATATCTTGGGCTTCTCACCAATAATGAGTGCCAAAATAACATCACAGATCAGCAGATCCTATTCAACTTATAGAACTATTATAATGTTTTAATTTTAAATTCTTGAATGGTCATTGCATATCTTTGTTTCTCTCAATTTTCAGCCATCAAACAGCAAGATGCACTGCCCCAAAAAAATTGTGAAAACTAAGGAACCCCAGGTATTATCTTAATAATGCACAGCAATAAATAGCTTAGAGTGGGAGCATACTACTTGTAAAATACCATCCCATAAAGATAAATAACGAGAAAAACAGACCATGTTAGGTACTAACCCTGCAGATTTCATATCCTGAACCAATTCATGAGCCTTTTTGTAGTCTCCACGTACTGAATAAGCATTAAGCAAAGAGCTATTGCTACGAGTATAGATGACCTATTAAAGAGTGTAACTGTATACTGTCAGTCTGTCATAATCAAGTAATACAAAAGTGAGTAGAGTATTATTCTCACGATGATTGATTACTAAGTACTAAAATGAGTAATATTAATTCTATTTAGTCAATCGATTAGTTGGTGATTAAGAAAACAAAATAAAATGATTAGATATGAGTGTAAATAACATAAAAGCAAATATGAAAAAAGCCCTAGGGGTCAGATTTCACTCAACAAATTTCGGATTGAATCACTTATCTATTCTAGCCTAATTTATTCCACATAATTGATAGTCAAGTTTCCCTTATTTAATTACTAGCATCTTCCCAGGTCAAGCAATTCTATAATTAATATCTAATCCAATATATTCCTATATGAATTTAAATAATTAATTATGCATTAAGATTTATGGAACCCAGTAAGACTACACAACTCATATGAATATATTCCTATTTCATATACAAGTCATGGTTTTAATTATAGGATCTACACACATGCATCTCTTTCTGATCTCAACATACAAATTTAAATCATTCAAAAAATTGCCAATCAATTGAAAGCATTAAGCACAATAACTAAAACTCAATCATGAAGGAAAAATTAAAACTAGATTTAATAAGTTAAGATTCAATCCGTTATTAGTAAGCTACGTCATCACCATAGGAAAAGAAAAATTTAGCTCATGATGAAATTAAAAGCGAAACCAAAATAAATTGAAAACTTCATAAATATTGCATAAAACTTGAATGAAAACCTCATAAATACTACATAAAACTTGAATATTAAATTCTAAAACATAAATACACAACCAAAAGATGTATGAAAAATGGAGAAATCTAACCTTCCTTATAGGAGGTAAAACCTTCCATGTAGGTGGCAACTTATACCATCCATAAAGGAGGACTACCTATACTGTCCATATAGGAGGTCTACCTAAGCCTTCCAAGATGGAGGCATACAAAAAGTAATACAATGAATGAAATTAAATCTAAGATATAATACAATATTTTTCTCAATAGAACATGCCACACACACACTCATAGAGAGAAATTCTTCATGTTCTCTGTCCATCTCCTCTTGTCATATTCATAGGTTGAATTTTTGCCATATATAACTGGATAAACAGTGGCCAACAATTTTTTTATTCGCTGCTACAATAACTTGTCCCCATGCTACAGTATATGGCGGCTCTATAGTGATTCTACCACTACAGTAAATTCCATCAACTCCTCTAAAATAGTAACCTCCATCCGCTACAGTAACCATTTGCTAAAGTGATTCCATCATGAATAGTACTGTCATGAATTGTGAGCCAGTGAATAGTAACCGATGCTACAGTATTTGTCCTTTTTGAATCTCATCGGTCCAATTTTTGGTCTCCTTTCTCCTCTTATTGTGTGGCTATCAAAAGAGAAAACAAGTAAATATTATAATAGTAATAAAAATATTTATGCCGAAATCACCCTATTTTTATCAATTACACCTAAATTTATTACATTAATCTCAAATATCGTCCACAAAATCATCATATAAGGAAAATATAAATATGCAAATATTTTACTTATCAAATCTCCCCACACTTAGCTCTTAGACGTCCTCAGATAAGGAGTGACTAATAAGTGCTTTTAACAAAATTAGAAGTGTCAAGTCATAAGCAAGAACACAATTGAAAAGTAAAGAGGTCATATTATTCATGAATCAATGAAAATATAAACCGGTGACTTTATTTGAAAATGAATAAACCGAGTTCGTAAGTGTAGCTCATTCTCTCAATTTCTCAAGTGATTAAGGGTAAGTATTTCACTCAAATTCAACTGAAAAAATTACACTGCCGTAGGCTTGCTAAAAATCTGAATCTCCACTACCTAGTTTACTGCATAATTCAAATCAAAAAGACTTATTAAGGGTTGTAATGGGGTTAAGGTAAAAGGAATATAGAACATGATATGAAGGGCTACTTTTAAGAAATAGAGTAATTGAAAAATGGGTCAACTTATAAATATATTTAGCTCATCACAACAACCCATAATTCGAATACTACTTTTTTTCTTCTTCTTTTTTTCTTCCTTTTTTTTTAATTTTTCCATAAAATTGCAACTCTAAAGTTGATGATATACACACCCCCACAATTGTCAAAAACCCATTTCACAAGAATTTCAAATGCTATGGTAATCTTCAAAATTAGGTAAAAACACTTGATATATCATTACAACACATGTTAATGGGTTGAGAACAAAGAAAAAATCAATTAAACTCAAAGGGATTTATCAACGACAATAGAATTGCAAGGTTGGCTATTTGGTTCTAGCTAAAGAAAATGAATGCCTTTATCATTTTTGAATGTACATGTGAGATGTAATTTCAACCAAATTTAAAGCAAGTTCTAGAGTGACAACTTAATAGGTGAATATCACACACAAGAGAAACAATCATTATATGCTCAAAAGCTTTTCAAACTCAGCTCATTCAATCTCAAAATTCATCACCAATTGCAAAAATCAGTTGTTCATTCATGCTATGAAATCTCTAAATTCAATTGATCCATCCTTAAAACTTATATACTTCTTAAAATAATTACAAAGCACTTGAATAGGATGATTTTTTTTTTCACTTTTTCTCTTTTTTTTTTTAGAAAAGAACAAAAACATATAACTAATAAAATGTGTCTCAAGAATTAAGAATAACTCCTTACTATGCCATTTTTTCACACCCCATGCATTTAATGGTTTTTACTAACTAACTATTTTTTTTTACAATTCCTTCCCCAACCTAAATCAAACATTGTCCTCAATATCTTTGAGAGCTTAGGGAAAGTTCTTTTTTTTTAAACGTAAATACATAATAAACCAAAATGCTAAAAGCAAAACCAAAAGATTAAGGAGAGTTACAACCGAAGAGTGGTACATGGATTCTACTTTTGACTGCTATCTGAAGATTGCCCACCTACTTGCTTGACTAATAGATCTTCTTTAGGTTCATAGATTTGTAGTTGATCGAGTAGCTGATCAGCAGTTGATGCAGAAATTATGGAATAATAAGTTACTTAGGGTATGAATCTTGTTTCCACAGCATGATTAAAAAAAGACAATAGATCATCAGAAAAACCATTAATATTTGACAATGTTAATGGCTTTTTGTGAAAGTTTAACTTAGCCCAGTATGCAACGCTAGAAATGCCATCCAATGTCTCCAAACCACCAGGTAAAGCAATGAAAACTTGAGCATGGTAGAACATTTGTCCCATTTGTTCAGGCAAGCTCAAAACCTGTAATTCTTGTCCTAAGAAAAATGTGTGATCTTCCAACTCCTTCACCCTTACACTCAAACCCTTGCTTCCATTCATGGATGCAGAAATGGCCACACTTCCCCTTTGGCCCTGGATGCCTCCCCTTTATATAAAGTTGATCTTTCTAGCAGCTAATGCAATTCCAAGTTTTTTTGCTGCAGTTACAAACTCTTCATTCTTGTACGAATCAGTTTCACCAAAAATGTAAATAGATGTAAATCTACATTTTTGTGTGATACCCTTTTTCTCTATTTTTTCTCTTGGACCATTTGTGTTCACAAGTAGAAGAATGCATATTTATAAGTGAAGAGTACATATTTATTAGTGGAAGAGTACATATATATAACACTAAAATAGCGACAACAAGATCATGCAAATCAGGCATTTTTCAAAGAAGTTTGAAAATTTTCTGACATGAATGACCGACATAATTTGTGTGAAGAAATTAAACAAAAAGAGGAAAGAAAGTTAAAAGTTACTGAAAAGATAAAACAAATTAGACAAAAGCTGCTAAAAAGATAAGAAAGATTAGACAAAAGCATGATTATGTACAGTTTTTGTCTCACATCTTCCTCTGGTTTTACATCCAGTAACGGCTTAAACGATTTCTATGAATCAAGGATTTGCTTCCCATCTAATTTTCTTATAAACTGGCAAACAAGGTCTTTTAACGTTAGATTCCCAAGATAATAGCGCTCTTTTTCTCTGTTGAATATGTCCACTAAATCAAGAAAAAATATAATGAACATTACCACTTGGATGTATCTCAAGAGTTTGAATAATATCATCCAATGACTCTTTACTTGGTCCATCCATTATAAATTTAGTTTTATCTTCTCGATTTATAAAAACCATACCTTTGCTCCTACAACGCTGATCACATGTCCACCTTGCACATTTATAGCAAACATTCGTTCTTTTAGCTCTTCTCTTTTTGGAGTAAGAACTTCTTCTCATTCCTGGCATAGGTTTAACAAATGATGTATGAATCTCACCTACTAAACATACCTTAGCTTCAATGATTCAGCGTACGTCCCTAGGAAGGCCCAAACGCTTGAATATCTTCATCCTTTCAAGTCGACTGTTATAGATCTTCCTAAGCACATCTTTGGGAAGAGTGTGGAACCTGTTCTTAAGCTTTACAAGAGATTCCTCCATGTTATCTTGAATAAAACTAATGAAAACTAAAATTCTCAATGTAGTGCAGTGTGTTTCGGTGAGTAGGAAAGAAAAATGATTGAGTAGAAAAGAAGTTTGGGTTGCCCCCCAAATAGTTGCCGATCTTTAACGTCTTTAGCTAGACAAAGACCAAATCAATTTTTTTTAATATTCTTTTAAAAAATTACCAGAAGGAGGACTTACCTATTGGTTCCTCAAACGTGATGACATTTTTCAAAGTGTTGAGTGCACCGTCATTATTGTAACACCTCAAAATTTGATTAAGGGCTAATGACAATTATTGTGAAATGATTTTGTAAATTAATATGGATTTGAGATCCGAATTATTATTGAAAATGCACAACACCTTGTATTTTAGCATAATTATGTGATGAAATAATTATTTGGGCTAAAATAGGGGTAAATGGTGCGTGAAAGAGGAAAAAGGATTAAATTATGAGCTATGTGGCAATTTAGTAAAAATTTTCATGATCAAGGGAAAATTTGAAAGAATAGAACTTATCGGTAAATTAGTTCGTGATTAATGGAGAAATTAATTGCTGACTAAGAGGAAAATGAGATATGTAATTAAATGGCTAATGAAGGAATTAGAGTAACTAATTTGGTTACTTACTTTATTGAGAGCCAATAGAATTCTAACATGTGTCAAGTTGATAAGAAAAGAGAGAGAGTAGAAAGTCAAATCTCAATAATATAATGAGTTTTCTCTCTCTTCCCTCTCATTTTTTCGGCTGACATAGGAGGTATGGGGAAGAGGAGTGATCATTCCATCTTCAACCTCCTTTCTCTCTCTTTTTCATCCACCATTGGAGCTGCTTGAGAGAGGAGGAGTTCTTGGTAAAAGGTAGGCTTTTGACCCTCTTAATGACCTCTAATGGAAAAACACCCTTCTATGAAGTTGTTCCTTGAGTTGAGAGTTTTAATTTCATGGTTTTAGATTAGTCATTTGGTGGTGTTTGAGCTCTCAAGGAAATTTGGAGTTTGAAGAATCAAGGAACTCCTTTGGAAAAGTTGTAGAGGTGAGTAAGACAAACCTTTTCATATAGGTTTTGTAGCCATTGGTTAAGTTTGGATTTTCTGAAAATTTTGCCTTGAATTTTGAAAATGAGGGTCATTGTGTTGTTGGCATGGAATTAGTGCATTATTTAGTGTTTTGAATGAATAGAATTGAATTGTAGCTTAAAGGTGAAGTTTGGCAACTTTGTGTTTGGTTTTGTGTATTGGTCAAAACAGGGCATGGTGATAGGTTGGGATTTTGGCTATTTTGAGGTTGCCATTGTGTTCCTTGTGAGAAATTTTATGGGAATAGGTTTAGTTATTGATTTTGGAGTCATTGGACACTTTGGTAGAAAATTGGAAATCTGTCAAGTGTGCACTCTGTTCTGGGCAATCAGTTTGCACGAAAGTTTTGAATGACCAAATGGTGTTGGAAAATTCTGAAACTTTCCAATCTTAAATTTCACATCCCAAGCTTCAATAAATCATGTCATTTCATTTTGTGAACTGAGAGTTATGCTTTGCCAAAGTTTGGGACTAAAACTGGGCTCTGTTTTGGAGCAGTGATTATTTTTGTGTAATTCTGGAATTGTGTGGTGATTTCTGGTAATATCCCATATTTTTTCTATGAAGAAAACTTAAATACCTTTCATTTGGCTTTGGAATCACCTCATTTCAATTTTTCTAGAATTAGTTATGATTTTTGGAAGTTCAGCCAAAAAACAGGATTTTTCTTAGCCGCGACCAGTGGATTTTGGACCGCAGCCCAAATGTTTTGGACCTATTTTTGGCCATGGCCAGTGGATTTTTAGGCCGTGCCCAACCCCCAAAAATCAGCATTTTGTACTTCTGAAAAGTGGTTTTCAACCCAATGTTTCCCAACCCTTTAGGGCTTTTGTTAGAGACATTTGTAGCCTCTTAAGGGTCATTTATGATAACCATATTTAAGCGTTTGAAATAAATTGAGCCTTGGAATAGAGAATAACTCTTTGTCCTTAATCATGATTCTAGGATTTGACATTTGCCCTATTCGGGAGAGACCGGTGCTTGAGCAAGTGTGGGAAAACCAAGGTAGTGACTCTTCTCTCATGTTGTGTATGATGTTTTGGTATGCATGACTAATCATGGATTGTTGTGAAACAGCTTTGTGAACTGTATGTTCCATGATCCATTACAACGTGAGCACTTCAGCGTGAGCTGTTTAGGGATTGACACTGGTCATCTCTAGCTTGGCCGTTGAACTACCGTTGCAATCGACATGGATCTTTGTGAATCTGACCCGTGAGGCAACGTGTTGTGAATCCAACCGTGGGCTGTGAGTTATATATCTTGCCTATATGACTTGCATATGAAATGCTTTATATGAATCCCAGTTGTGGTGAAATATATTGTGTGAACTGTTGTGGTGCACTTCATCGTAAGCAAACGTAAGGGTGACGCATGTCATACCTGCCCTTGTTGCTGTAACTGCCATTGTAGTTGCTAGAGAGACATGAAAAACAACTTTTGGAATGTCCACATTAATTTCAACATTAAAATGATAGGAATTAGGTTCTACAACAAAAAACTCTTCTATACTTCACCCTCTATTCTCTCCAAAAGTGATTTCATGTTCCTTATCACATTCCACTAGAGCTAAAGTTTCATTCAATTCTAGATCCTCAACTTCCTCAAAATAATCATCATGAACACAAGAAGTAGCCATCATACTTAAGGAATTATCTTGCCTCATAATCTCAAGTGATGCGACAATTTAACTAACATATATTCCAATATTTTGAACACTTGACTCAACTCTAATGACAATTTCCTTTTGCTCTCTACTAAATCTTTCTGACGAATCCACACATCCCTCACATAATCTTTCTAAATTAGATTTTTCCTTAGACTCAAGGGTGTGTTCTTCAATATGTGGATAAGAGTAGAAAGGAAGATTAGGACAATAATTATCATATGGATCCAAAGACTCTTGTAACTCTAAAATTCCACCAGTATAAAAGTAATGATCAAAACAAGTTTGGTGTATAGTGAAATCATCTCTCATCTAATGACTGGTAGTGCTATGTGGATAATGCTCATAAGAATGACACTCTCCACAAAAGCACCAGAAAAACAATTATAAGAAGAGTTTTCAATCCAACCGGCATGTATATTTTCTTCTCTCATTCCATCCACATGCATTCCTAAAAAAGAACCAAGATATGACAATTTATCACTGATTGAACCAAAAGAATGCTGTGAATAATCCTTTTTTTTTATTTTTTATTTTTTTTGAAAATTTTAACATGAATAATAAATTAGTATTAAAATTGCTTGGTATTGATATTAATAATAATAATCCATGGCAGCGGTGCCAAAAACTTGTTACAAGTGTAGATGATCTATTAAAGAGTGCAAGTGTACACTATTATAATCACGTAATATAGAAGTGAGTAGAGTATTGTTCCCATGAGAATTGATAACTAACTACCAAAATAGGTCATTTTAATTCTATTTAGTTGATCGATTAGTTGGTGATTGAGAAAACAAAATAAAATGATTAGATATGAGTGCAATAATATAAAAGCAAATATGAAAAAAGCCCTAGGGGTTAGATTTCACTCAACAAATTTCATATTGAATCACTTATCTATTCTAGCCCAATTTATTCCACATGATTGATAGGCAAATTTCCCTATTTGAATTACTAGCCTCTTCTAAGGTCAAGAAATTCTATAATTAATTGCTAATCCAATATATTCCTATATGAATTTAAGCAATTAATTATGCATTAAAATTTATGGAACCCAGTTAGATTACACAACCCATATGAATATATTTTTATTTCATATATAAGCCATGGTTTTAATTATAGGATCTATACACATGTATCTCCTTCCGATCTCAACATACATACTTAAATCATTCAAAAGATGGCCAATCAACTAAAAGCATTAATCACAATAATTAAAACTCAATCATGAAGGAAAAATTAAAACTAGATTTAATAAGTTAAGATTCAATCCATCATTAGTAAGCTACATCATCACCTTAGGAAAATAAAAATTTAGCTCATGATGATGAAATTAAAAACAAAACCAAAATAAATTGAAAACTTCATAAATATTTCATAAAACTTGATTGAAAACCTCATAAATACTACATAAAACTTGAATATTAAATTCTAAAACATAAATACACAATCAAAAGATGCATAAAAAATGGAGAAAGCTAGCCTTCATTGTAGGAGATAAAACCTTCCATGTAAGTAGCAACCTATACCATCCATAAAGGAGGACTACCTATATTGTCCATATAGGAGGTCTTCCTAAGCCTTCCAAGATAGAGGCATGCAAAAAATAATATAATATATGAAATTAAATCTAAGATGTGATACAATATTTTTCTCAGTAGAACATGCCACACACACACACACTCAGAGAGAAATTCTTCATCTTCTCCATCTGTCTCCTCCTGTCATATTTATAGGCTGAATTTTCACCATTTTTAATCGGATGAACAGTGGCCAGCAATTTTTTTATTCGCTGCTATATGGTAACTTGTCCCCGCTACAATATATGGCTACTCTACAGTGATTCCGTCGCTACAGTAACTTCCATCCACTACAGTGATTTTGTTGTGAATAGTACCATCATGAATAGTGACTTAGTGAATAGTACCGATGTTATAGTATTTGTCCTTTTTAAATCCCATCGGTTCAATTTTTGGTATTCTTTCTCCTCTTATTGTGTGGCTATCAAAAGAGAAAACAATCAAATATTATAATAGTAATAAAAATATTTATGTCAAAATCATCCTGTATTTATTAATTACACCTAAATTTATTACATTAATCTCAAATATCATCCACAAAATCATCATATAAGGAAAAATAAATATGTAAATATTTTACTTATCAGCTATAAAGTTAGTGACCCAATTTAGGATTTTAAAATATGAATAAAATGACTTTATTGCATTCTCCTCTCCTTTATCATCTTTTCTCCCTTAAAAAAAGTGTTGTTTTGTTCTATAAGACAGTAACTTAGTTTTTAAATAAGAAGGAAAAAAATTATTTTTCAAATAAATGCGTATATATATACATATATATTAACATTAATATATAATAAAATAAAATATGATTTGTCTAAATCAAAGGAATTTTTTGAAATAATTATCACAAATAATTCAAGCCAAAGAATAAAAAGAAAAACATCACCCCAATATCAATTAAATGATTTTTATTTAAATATTGTCAATAAAAATTTTATTTTTGGGAGAACTACACTTAAGGCCTTGTTTGGTTGGAGGGGAGGGGATGGGAGGGGATGAAAAATGACCCCCTCCCCTTGTTTGGTATAAAAAGTAGGAGGGAAGGGGCCCAAAAAAAAAGGTCTCAAATCCCTCTCACTCCTTCAAATTGGTTCCCTCCAAATTGGGGGGTTTTGGAGGGAGCCAAAAATTTGAGACCATTTTACCCCCATGACCTTTTCATAATTCCAATTATATCCTGAGTCCAATATATCACTTCGTTCTTTTCTAATTATTTACCTGAGCAATAATATCCATGATCTTTTGCTTGCTTGGAGTTCCGTTCCCCTGATCAAATATACACTCAAGAATTTGGAGTTGCACAGGCGTCGGAGCCCACCTCGGTCTGGAAGTTATTTTGTGTCCAGCAGACGTCATCAATGGGTCACAAACTCCTGATATAGAAAACCATAATATTATTATGTAGAGAAATAGAGAATGCCGGGTTTTAAGAATTGAGAATTGAGGTTTTATTGTGGACTAAGAATTGAGGTTTTATTCATCGTCAGGATTGCATTTGAGTAAAGAAAGTATGGATTTTCATTAAGGTGTTGAAGTAGAAATATCATTATATAAGCACCATTATCTAAGAACCATATTTGTCGAAATATTGCTTCTGAATGACAGTGCTGATGAAGTAGAGGGAAGCGTTGTAGATGAGATAGGAGGTGTGCTTTGTCAAGTTGAGTATCTGGAAATCAAGGTTTAAGCCAACCACACAGTGTTCCATGCGAAAAATGCTTTTGAATAACGATCAAGAGAAGAATTGAATCAAAGCTAAAAAAGTTTCTGAAAAAATGAGACACCTTTTCCTTATAATTTATATTGAGGTGTAAACTAATTTATATAAATTAGTGTAAATTAAATTATAAATTAAAGGTAAAAATTGAATCAAAGGTAAAAATATAAATTAAATTATATAATTTATATTGAGGTGTAAACTAATTTAAATCATTTATATAAGAAAAAATATTTAAACTAATGTTTAAGGGTAAAATGATAAATTAGATATTATCTTCCCTCCCCTCCCCTCTTAAACCAAACAAAGGATCATTAAAAATCATTTCCCTTCCTCCCCTTCCTACCAAACCAAACAAGGTGATCCTCCATCCCCTCCCATTCCATCCCCTCCTATCCATCCCATCCCCTCCCATTCCATCCCCTCCCTCTAAACCAAACAGGCCCTAAATCTGTTTTGTTAAAAAAAAAAAAACCAAACTTCTTTAATCATACAATTCTCGCGTGTCACATGTGTGATATTTAGTTTGGTTTTTTATGTTAATGAAACTTTTTTTTTTTAAAATTCCATTAATTAAAATATTTGATATATAATATCACACAAGTAAAAAAATTTTTATTAATTTAGTTTAATTTTCTTCTCATCTAAAAAACATCAAGTCAAAAATAAAATTTTCCATTCTCAATATTCAGCTAAAAATCATTTGATTGATTTTAAGTCATGCTTTCCTTTCTTTTGGCTTGAATTATTCTTAATGATATTTCCAAACTACAAAAAATTTTCTTTCATTTAAGCTAATCATATTTTGTTTTGTTATACATTAATGTTGTTATATATATAGACTTATTGAAAAAATAAGTTAGAAAGCACTAAATCCCTTTTAAGATGAGAGAGGAGACAAGGAAAGGGTAATGAAGTTATTTAACCCATATTTTAAAATCCTAATTTGAGTCTATAACTTAATTAGGGATTTATTGAATTTACCAACCCAACTTAGAATTTCTCTATTTCAAGCAGCTTTATATGGAATTTTCCCTAATAATAACGATTTGGAGAGAGGTCTTCATCCTTCATCTGATTGAAATAGAATTCTGCTTCTTCCCATTTACTATTATATTGGAAGCACACACTGCTAGAATTACCTCATAAATTACATCAGCCATTTGCAGCCTTTTGAGTTACAAGTCCTAAATTAGCTCCAGCGCTTTAGAATATCCATCTTGATCTTAATGAAACCTGGCAGCAGCTAAGGATAACAACCATTATAAGATAGCAACAAAAGTAAAAGAAATCATGTGTCACGGGTACAAGTCTACAAACATTAAACAATTAACTTCTCCATACAAACGTGTAAGCTAAAAAAAGAGAGATACATCCTTTACATGAAAAATAAATTGAGAAAAATAACAGCATTGGAAATATACTAGATGCATTCGTTGTAAAAAAAAAAAGGTACTACTTCTCCACTTTTCTACTGTCATATGAATGTCAGAAAGAATCAATGAAACAAAATTAATTTGTAAGACAAATACACAAGACTTCATATTTGTGCGTGTTTCAATAGACGGAGAAAGAGCATAAATAATACATTTGTGTCCTATGATACAGGTTCTATGGAAACAATTTATGTTGTACTCTCGAGTCTCCTCTAGTTGAGAGGATAGAAACTGTCATCTGTTCCATGTCTAGCAGATAATAAACTGATAAGGGAAAATGAACTTGAAACAGTAATTTATCAGAAATATGATGGTCGATGGTGGAGTATACAAATACGACTCCACACACATCACAAACAAATTCAATTTCACCAACACCATGATAATTTCTCAAGGTTTAGAATCTCATACGCTACTATATGTAACAACATCAGGTATTAGACCATCTTCTCTCATTTTCTCGAACAGTTTTATGCTGCCATCAAACTTTCCTTTCCGGATTAAAAAACTGAGAACAGAATTACATAGATAGGCATTGGTCTAGGCTGCTTCATCTTGAATGCTATTGTATATTTCTACAACCTCTGAAGCATCAAGATTATTCCCCATAAACCTTAGGAAACTGACGTAAGATGACGCATTCAGCTTCCTGTTTTCTTGCATCCATACAAAGAGCTGCAATTATTGGACAAGGTGTTACAATTACGAAAAATTACAGGAAGGGCAAATTACACTCTAGATGAAACTCTGTGCGTGTGATTGGTCAGTGCATGTGCATCACTTCCTTTTCTTTCTTGTTTCCATTTCTTGCTACTTCTTATACTCTTGGGTAAAATGTATCAAAGACAAACGATTATCTTCATTCCATAAGCCAATTTTAAGTCATTAGATCATTTAATGATGATTGATTTTCTTGAGTCGTTAAATATGATTTGTAAGTAAGAGTACCTAAGGAATGCCTTGTAATCTGTTAAGCTGCCCAAACTCACGTAAAATGGCATTTAGGTCTTGCACTTTCAGCAGTTCTCCTACTCTGAAACTAAGAAAACAATGAATTTAATGAAATGAGCATAAGCTTGACTCACATGAGAAAGTAGCCAAATATACCCACGTATATACGATGCCCCTGCATTTTGCCAGTATTATTTATACTCAACGCAATTAAAATGCTAATAGCCTATTTGGTATGCTGGAATTGACCCCATGGAAATGGAAATGGAGGCTAATTCCATGTCTTGAGGATGTTTGGTGTGATGGAATTTGATAAAACTCTATTTCCTTATGGAATCCAATTGAGACCAATTTCACCAAGATCAATTCCATAAAAAAAAGATCAGATTTGCAATTCTAGGTCCCATTTCCCACCTTACCTTCTTTGCTTTCTACCCACCATGCTGACCTCGCCTCACCCACCATCAGCGACTCACCAGCTTATGTCGCCTCATCCTACAACCGGCGACAACAAAGCCTCCACCAATCTAGGTGAATGACGGCGACTGTGCCCCCTACCCTGCTCGACCATCTGTGCCCTCCATTGTGCTTGACGGTGAGGATGATAAAGAAGGAGAGATCTGTGCTCGACGGTGAGAACGATTGTCAACACTCGTATACATTTCGATATTCGTAGAGTAATAAAGGTACAATTCCACAGGCATACAAAAATAGCACAAACATATAGATATTAAGTGCTAATTTACATACAGGAGTCTTTCCCGCAGGGTTTGATAATATGTACAAATTTTTGTCCAAAATATCCAACATATTAAAATTAAACTAATATAACTAAATAACTCTGATCTTGGGACCTTCACATCTCAATTTCCCATGTCTACCACTTTGCCTTTGGAGCCACTGGTTCCTGTTGGAACATTTATTATTTATGAAAAAGGGTGAGATTCCAAGAAATCTCAAAAGTAACACACAATCCATCATATAAAATGCGAAAATTAAATATGCAATGCACCATATAATATAAAAATGAAAATTCATACTATAACATGTGTGTACACAATACTCAGGGCCAAATGACTGTTTGGATCCCCTACATGTCCGTGTACCTCAGCTAAGTCCCATATCACAACTACGTAATATGCCATTAGCACGTGTTCATACCTCAAAATACAGCTACATAGAACATATCAACAATTACATAATATATGAGAGATAAAGTTACTACCTTATGTCCCTTTTTGCTACACAAGAATAGTTCCTCAAACTATGTGCCAATGGCTCAGGCAATTAATTCGGTCCTAAAATTTCCAATGTACAAGAATTAAGTTAAAACCCATTCATGTACCTCTTTAGAGACTTTCATAGTGTTTTTGGTGATTATATTAGTCTATATTGAAAAAATACCAAAATGCCCCTAGGACTCGGTCCCAGCCCCACCACACACAGTCCGACTATACTTTTTCAGACATTTTGACCCAAGCTATTCTAACATATTTTCGCCCAAGGAATCCATTTTTTATCTTAGTTTTTGCAAAATCACTGCCAAACAATAGTTTCACAATGTTCCAACAACTAACAGATTTTGAGTCAACTTTGAAAATTTATAACTAATTCTAAAAAATTCCAAATTGACTAATTCCAAAGCCTAAATGAAGCTCTTTAAATGTAATTTCATGAAAAATATTCAAATATAATTACTGATTATATATATTACCCAGAAATTCGGCCAACTACTACTCTTCCAAATTGCATTTCAGAAATAGAGCTCAAATTCCAAAAATCATATCTACAAAAATTGAAATGGAGTGTTCTAAAATTTTATAGAAATATAATTAAGTGTAGTTTCATGTAAAAATACCCAAAAACTACTAGATGTTATCTAATATTCCCAAAATTATTGAAAATCATAACTGCTAGACTTGAACGTCCAGAATGTTCTCTGTTACTAACTTAACTTTCAAAAATAATAACTCTGTCTACATATATCAAAATAATGTGTTCTTGGATCTTTGGAAAGCTATGAATGTCTACTATATTCCTGTACAATTTTCATAATTTTTCACTAAGGTTTGTCTGGTCAAAACGCAACATGAAACTGACTGACTCCCAAAAAAGTCAGTTTTGATAGTCTGACTTCAAAAGTTAAAATCTCATCCATTTTCACTCCAAATTATACTTTTCTTGATTCTATCATCAACTACACATCCTAAAATATCTATAAAAAAAAAAGACGCATTTGAAAATTCTATCTATAGTCTCTGTTTAAGATTTTACAAGTTTCAGGTATGTACTCTGTTTTTTCTGACAGCAAAACATAGTTGAAAAAACTAACATGTATACATGAATTTATACTCTAAACCTCACGAATTTAACTCTATACTCTCCTACACATATGTCCTAAGGTTAATGATCAAATTTCAGAACCAAAGAACCCCAAAATGGTCACACAATCACTGGTTTAACAACTTTTCTGTGACAGAATTTTCCTGCGAATTTTTTCAATTCCAGCAACTAAACAACCCAGAAAACAACCTCAAATCCAATGGAAAAATGAAGATAAATGTGTAGGAGACTCACCTATACAAGGATAAGTGGTTGCATGTAAGGTTTAGAGCTTCCTGCTTTCTCTACTTCAACATAACTTCCTCCGGTTCTCTCACATTTCTCCCTCTATTTTCTATTCTGTTTTCTCTCTTTCTTTCCCTGGCAGACTTGGTGAATGGAGAGGTGAGTGAATGTCTAAATAAATGGCTGAGTGGGTGCAGATGTGAATCATATGGCCGGATAAAAGTGTGGTGAGGTGTTGAGAGTGCTTGTACGTGAATGTGTGTGTGTGTGTGTTTGTGAATGGCCCATGCAATTTTAATGATGAGTGCAAGGTAGTGGCCAATGGTGTGCTCTTATAGAATGCCAAGTGTAGTGTGTGTGTGTGTGTGTTTTAATATACCCATGCAAAAGGGTGTGTGTGTTTTAATATATATATATAGGTATAATTTTATCCTATTAGATACACACACTATGCCCTAATTTTTTCCTTTGTCTAATTCAAGCTTCCTTAAATTTCGTAGGTTCCATAATTTGACTTATTATCAAATTCCCATTTAAATTTTCTAAGTTGGGATATTACAACGATGGCGACTGTGCCATCCACCGTGCTCCATGGTGAGAACTACAGTGATTGTGAGATGTATTTTCAGCAGTGGTGGCTTTTTGCCGGAATTTGAGTTCGGCGCCTCCTTCGATTTTGATTCCGACAACCTTTTTGGAACCAACCAATTACCAGATCTGTTTGAAGGGGAGGAAGAAGAGATGAGGATGATGGAGAAGGAGTGGATGCCGGACAAAGAGGTATGGTCGGAGTGGAAGAAGGAGAGGGAGGGGACGAGAGACAAGTTCAGTGTAATTTGAACAAGGAAATATGATTTTTTTTTAATTTTTTAATTATAAAGGCATTTTGGTCTTTTCACTTAAAACTTAGGACTCATTTCCATGACATACCAAACATATTTTTAAACCTTATTTCCATTTTTATTTCTATTTCCATATCCATATCTATCAAAATCAATTCCATTGTACCGGACCAAACAGTTGCCATGGTCACAGGAGGAGAGCAACGTGTAAATTTTTTTTTAAAAAAAAAGAACACAAATCAACGCTTAACTTTGAATGAAACAAAGAAAATTAAGAAATAGCCGTTGCTCAGATTTACATGATGGCCTTTTGGGGAAAAAAAGTTTTAAAAAACTACTTGACGTCTTTGAATTCTCGACAAAAAAAAAAAAAAAGTAAGAAATTCACTACAAAGATTAATTTAATACAACTCTACCAAGTAAAATTTTATCGTATAGCCGCGCGCACGGGCTATAAACTAATCAACTCAGTTGAATAAACCCTTCTACTTCAACTAATTTAGTTTACTCTTACAACTTCTTATGTAACACCTTACATTTCTACCTCTTTCAACTCATACATGTCAGAAGCATTACTATCCAATTCTTTAGGAGTTCATTTCTCATTTCCTGCTATTGAGTTGTTATTCATACCATGTTTATATATCGGAGGAGTCAGTACTATTTCTCTGCTCTTACTTTTAATTTTAGTGATCCCGATTACCATTCAATTCAAATTCTCGTATTCATACTAGTGCATATTCATACATATACGTCAAATGTAAATATTTTATATACAATAAACATAAATACACTTGGCCGTTCAATTCTTCATCTTCTTTCTTTCTGGTTCATCTTCAGCATTTTTTTCTTTTGTACTCTCGTGCCTATATGGTTCGTGGGGGAGGATGAGATTCAGGGAAATCTCAATAGCAAACATATAGACAATGCATGTAAGATGGATGCTAGTGCATGATATGTTTACCTTACATAGGCTCGTGTTCACATAATAATATTCTGCATGCTCAATGTTTCATACAATATACTTATGGCCACAGCAAAAATAAAAACAGAGCTTCATTCATTCATACATGCTTCACATAATCAAGTAAAGTGATATAGAAAATCAATACACAGCATAAACATCACATACATACAAGTAAGTTTACTACCATGTGTCTTGAGTCCTCCTCTTGTACCTTTTTCTCCAACCATTGAAAATGCTTCTTCTTTGACCCCTCATGGCCCTGAATATATAATCATATCATTAGAGTCATTATGGTCATTTTACCAAGCCAACCAATGAGTTAAAATAGTCAAATTATCCTAAGGGACTAATTTCTACCCTTAGAGTTCAAGGTAATTACATTGTGCCATTACCTTTTTCCATTTTCGCAAATATACCCAACTCTGCCAGAATTTGCAAGAATTTTCAGCAATCTTTGAAAATTCATAACTAATTGTACAAATGTTCAATTGTGATGATTCCAAAGACTATGTGACCCCTAATCAATCTAGTTTTAGGGAAAAATACTAACCACAGCCAATTATAGGGCTAAATTTCCCAAAATCATCGAAAAACACAATTGGCCCAGAAAATGTTCCAGATTCATTGGCTAAATTCAAAAATTCATATCTCACAATCTACAAACCAAATGATACATATTATATATCAAATTAAAGCTTATGATATCTACGTCAAATCTGGAAATTTTCATGTCCATTAGACAAGATTTGATTATTCAAAAATCATCACAAGTTGACTGCCTCCAGAATTCACCAGTTTTCCAGACCAAATTTTAAAAATTCATCATTAATTCTAAAAAAATCCAATGGCTTGGTTCCAGTGGCTAATTAAAGATCTTTAAGTCCTCTTTAAGGAAAAAAATGTCACAAAGCATAGATTAAAAATGTGTCAAACTCATATTGTCACATATTTCATTCTAAAATCATGGTCAAATTTTGAAAAATCATAACTTTCAATTAACTAGTCCAAATGGCTCAAGTTACCTATCAAAATAAAGCTCTGGATGTCTACTTTAATCTTATAAAATTTTATATCATTTGGACCAAGTTTGACTAATCAAAAACACATTGCAAGTTTACTACCTCCAAAAAAAGAATTCAGGCAGCTTTAAACATAAACTTCCAAAATCATCATAAATCATCATTTAACCATAAACACATGATTAAACCATGATTAATTCTTAAAAAAACCCTCTAGATGAAAATGAATAGTACCATAGCCCTCAAGAAAACTCATCCAAACAATAAACCAATCAGTTCAAAATGAAGCCTACGCTTACCTATACGCGTTTCCGCAACTGGTTCGGAAATCCGGCAGTACTCCGGCAAGTGAGATAGTACCAAACACCTCCAAATGAAAATCCAAAATTGTAGAAATGTTGTTCTCATTGAGACAAACAACCTTGCAGAAAACTCCGGGAGCTGAAAATGCCAAATTGGTGGTGAAATCGGCTCCGGAGCCCAAGAACGGTTACTATTCATCTACCTTCTCTTCCATTTTTCTCAACGTTCTTTGGCTATTTTTTTTCCTAAATTTTGGAGCTGTTTGGCTGCAAACATATGACCAAGAGGGAATCTTGAAAAGTTATGCTAAGTGTCAAGCTCTCATGGTGCCATTTGTCTGGCAATCCACTGGTTCGGTGACACGTGTCACTTGCTTTAATAAAGTGGGTCCCACCTACTTTCTTGAGTTCTATCCATCCTTTATTTTCAGGGGAAGGAGAGGCCTGACAATTTCCTCAAACTCTCGGGTTCAGTGTTCGAGAAGTCAAATACACAATCGGATCGGAGACCGGCGAATTCCCCAGATTCAGGCTCTAGGCGGCGCTCTCCGGAGATGCCAACACCAAAGGCATAAAGCACGTGTCATCATGAGGGACACGTGTCACCTTCCTATCAAGCCAACACAAGTGACATGGTACTTTGTCATGATGAGAGGACACTTGTCACTCTTTTATTCATCTAACACAAAAGTTGTGTCATCATTTGCTATAATGGCTTACTTTATTAAAGCTACTACAATAAAGTTACTTTATCAATGCCCACTTGGGACTCTAACCTGTTTTTGCTCAGGAATGCGACACGTATATCAATGCCCACTAAATGATACCAAGTAAGAGTGTGTGTGTGGGCCCCAATGACGCCACATACCGGTGTCTACTTCAAAAACGCAGGGTACACGTGTCTGCCCTAAAAATGCATATGCACACCTACACCGACCTATTTCTCTCGATTAATCCATCCTTTACCTCATGACATAGCTAGGTGGCATCTTCTACCATTCCAATGGCACCATATATTTGTCCTGTGCATATTTGCACCGACATTTTGATCTTATTACCTATGCATACTAGGCCCTCTGCCCGGTAGGGCTGGATCACATAGTCCCCTCTAGTCTTTCTTTCTCTCGACATTCTTGGAACTCTTTCCGAATTGGGATAAGTCGTCTACCTAATATAGACTTATCCTCAAAGCCTTAGGCTCAATATTCGGGATATTACATCTTGCCCGAATTCAATAAAATAAACAGCAATTCATTCGTTGAAAGCTCTTTGAATGATTATTAATGTACTCCACATGAAATTTTAAAATGCCATATCAAATTCAAACCCCATACCAAATCCCTCTATAGTTTACACCCAATTAGCAAACTCCAATAAAAACAAGGATACTCATTTGAAATAAATACAGTGACAAAGTAGCAAGACGATCTGCTACAGTTTTGCACAAGGTAAAATTCCTTCCACTATTGCAGCTTGTATTTCTGTGTTGGCACTACTACAAAAAATGCTTTTAACGTCCCTTTTTTAGGCCTTTTAACATTTGAAAACAGAGGGACGTCTATCTAAACTTCGTAGAAAAAACTGTCAATAACGTCCCTAAAATAGGGGATGTCTTTTGGTCAGACTTTAGACGTCCCCAGTCATTACTGGGGACGTCTAAAGTGGTTCAGAACCACTTTAGAAGTCCCTAATTTGCACTGGGGACATCTAAAGTTTTTTTATGGCTTTTTATATATACATCACTGTCCAATAAATTTAAACTGCAAAAATTGGATAGAAGAAATATTGCATAAACCAGAATGGAAACAACAGCAGTTCAGCACTATCTAATAAACATGTTATCCAACAATCTAATAGTATGTACAACAACACAACTCTAATTCGCACCTTGGAAATTCATCCCAAAGAACCATACACACATTTGAGGCAAAACTCTGACATATTTTTATAAATTAGTTGACTTTTGAATAATGTTAAACTAGACTGACCTAAGCCAAATCAAATTCATTTCTAAGTATCATTGTCATTTTTTTTAACTCATGTCTATATATATACATCACCGTGTTGAAGTCTGCTGAGGAAAAAAACAAGTATGCAATAATGACAGTCCATTTCCATATCAAGCAAATTAGAAGCAGATTAAAAGTATGCATATACAAGTTACTCTGTTTTTCCAGTTTCATAACCTGATTTAAATTAACAGTTACAAGCATTTGTTCAATCATTTGTATCCAAAGTTGTGGGAGTGAGAGACAAACCTGTGGACGACGGAAATGGAGATGACTCACGGTGCCACCAGCTAGGAAGACGATAGTTGTGAAAGGGAGACACAAATGATGGTGCTCTCATCAATTAAGAGAGAGGGAAAAATAGAAATATGATTATGAGAAAGAGGAAGGCAGATAGGGAAGGAAGCATGAGAAAGGGAGTTGCAGCAACGAACTGAGAAAGAGGAAGGAAGACGGGAAAGGAAGCAAGGGAAAAGGGAAAGAGGAAGACAGCTTGGAACGAAGCTCACGAGGGAAGACGGAATGAAGCTTAGGGAAGGAAAATAAAGCTGCTAGCCTGCTGCTGATGGGATGGGTGTCTGACAGGCTTTTTCGAGTCCCCAGTTAAAATGGGGACGTCTAAAGCTCACTTTAGATGTCCCCAGTTTGACTGAGGACTTCTAAAGTGAGCTTTAGACGTCCCCAGTTTGACTGGGGACGTCTAAAGTGGTTCAAATTTTTTTTAAAAAAAAAATTCAACCAACGCCAATATTTCCCGCTAAATATTGAACTTTGGGTGTCCCTAATTTAAAAAGGGACGTCCTTTAGGGTCGTTAAATGTCTAGTTTGTAGTAGTGTGGGCTTCATGAGCGCCTTTAATCTTTGATTGTGGTTCTACCACTGGCTAGTTCACCATTGTTGGTTCGATCTATTTTCCCAGTATGCGTCGTTGATGAGCTATACTGTAAACGAACTTTCTTGTGGCGAAAGGAGATGTAGAAGAGTTTGAAGAAGAAAATGTCGGATTTTGGAAGGCTATACCATGCTCCAAGCTAATTCCCAGTACTGATATTTCCATTTACACCTCTTCCATAGAAAGGGAGGGAATTGAAGCGAGTTCTCTTCACTCTAACTCAAGGCCTTGCTGAAAAAGATCAACAAGAAGGTTGGAGAAAAGAAGAAGCAAACAGAGAAAAGGTAGAGGAAACCTGAGACTGAGGACCATTTATTTTTTGAGACGACCAGAGGCGAGCCTTGATAGACTAGATTTGGAAGCATACGGTCATGGGAGGGAGAACTCAGTAAAGAAGAAAGAGGGCAGCACCTTTTATTTTCCCACATTTAAATAAAATAAATTAAAAGAAAAACTCAATTCAGATGGCTCATAGTACAACATATTTAATGTGATAATACCCACCATTAAATGCACTGATAAACTAGAGACTATTTTCTATTAGGAACGGGAGAAGGATGTCTGTATTGACCTCCCTCTCC
Organism: Inga laurina; assembly: GCA_963855925.1. Lineage (NCBI taxonomy): Eukaryota > Viridiplantae > Streptophyta > Magnoliopsida > Fabales > Fabaceae > Inga > Inga laurina. The sequence continues at coordinate 26,968,102 of OY979708.1, forward strand.
ATTTATTGTCCATTTAATGTCTTTTCTATTAGATCAACTTTTAATGGTTGAGATTCAATGATAGATATAAAAATATTACCATAATTTTAAATATAATAAAAATCTATCAATGAATCTCAACCATTAAAAGTTGATCTAATTGTAGAGACATTAAATGGAGAGTAAATGAAGAAGGAGGTCAATGGAGACACCTTTCTCCAATTAGGAGCCGCAAAAGACAAGTTGTAACCCCCCTCCGTAATTATATCTCAAATACGCGATTAAAATGAATTAGAGACCAACGATATTCAAAACTCATTTAAAATCCCACTTTCCCGATAGGATTTTCACAAACACCTTTCAAAATCCAATTCCCCGAGTCTCATATTCACACTTCGAATACAATTACTTCGCAGTTAAATCACATTCATTATATATCAGAGTGCACAACATAATTCCCGGCAAACCCCAAGTTCATACCTTTATTAAAAGCATATACAAAATCCGATTCAGGGGATTACACAATCTCATCTCGAATTCATAACCATATACTCAACCAAATCATATACAGTCATCCCAACTCATATTGATAACCAACTACCAACTCTCATCTCGAAAGAGTCCTAGCCGCTCCCTCCACAAGCCATTTGCCCTGTCTAAATTGTTGGTAGGGGAGAGTGAGATCCAATAGAATCTCAGTAGGAAACAGATACCAATATGCATGTAAGATATGTGTTTAATGCATGACATGCTTGCATTACATAACTCATGCTCACACAATGACATATCTGCAAACTTAATGCTTGAAACAATATACTTATGGTCATAGCATAATAGAAACAGAGCTTTAATAGTTCATGTATGTTTCACATAATCAAACAAAGCAATAACATGCATCAACACATCAAGACAAATATCAAATACATGCAGGAGAGGTAAGTTCCCTACTTTAATCCTTTTACGCCTTCAAACACGTACCTCGATCTACGTGCAAACAGCTCGGGGCTTTATATTCGATCCTACAGTGTCAAATGTACTATTTAGACACTACCATAGTGTTTCTTGGGGTTATATGAGGCTATATTGAAAATTTACTAAAATGCCCCGGGGACCCGGCCCGGCCCGGCCGTACCCGATCCGACTGTACTTTTCCCGAAATTTTGACATGGGCTAATCTAACATATTTCTGCCCAAGGAATCCATTTTCAAACTCGGAATTATCAAATTCAATTTCAATTACAAAATTACCCTTGGCAGCCCCACTTTAAGGGTTTTAGGGGCGTTTTCATAATTATGCTTTTTCGGCCTTTTCCGAAAAAGTGACCAACTGTAACCCCACCTAATTTTTGCTCTTGAACTCAATGGAATCATCAAATCATTTAAAATCCATCTCTAACCCCTCCAAACTATCCTTGGCCGAAATTCTCAATTCCCCATGAAAAATTGGGGTTTTTCGGTTTCGGCTCCGTAAACGCGTTCCTTTTCACTCCTAATCACTTTATTGACTACTCCATTAGGTTACAACTACAATTTAGTACCAATTTGATTAGCATAACAGCCCCACACACCCATTTTCCATTTTTGAAACCAATGACAATCCGGCGAAATTTCACCGATTAAATTATCCACAACAGCCAGAATAGTCAATACACAAGAGTTTGGAAGTTACCTCAAGCTCCAACTAGCTTTATCAAGAGTGGCTGAAACCCTAGCCCTACTTGGCCATGAAAATTGAGCTTCCAACACCTTAAAGAACACGAAAGAGAAGCTTAGGAGCAAGGTAGTACACGTTAGAAGCTAGATCGTCGGAGAAATCGGCTTACCTTGGGAAATTTCTCATCTTTCTCTCTCTAAGAGCTCTCAACACTCTCTTTCTCCTTGGCAGATGAAACTCACGACAGAAATGGGAGGAAGAAGAAGATGGGAAATATTTTAATTCCATGCTGATGTCATCTTTTATTTTGATGATGTCATAATTCCCATTTTCGGATTTTCTGGCAGATTTTCTGCCCAAACTTTGAAAAATCATAACTAATTCTATAAAAATAGAAATGAGGTGATCCCAAAGCCCATTGAAATCTATTTAAGTCCTATTTATAGTAAAAATATGGGACATTACCCAAAATCACCACAAAATTCCAGAATTACATAAAACTCATCATTGCCCCAAAACAGAGTTCAGTTTCCATCCCAAAATTGGGACAGTCATATCTCCTAGCTCACAAAACGAACTGACACAATCTATATGTCCATTTTGAAGCTTGGTATGTTAAATTTAATACTGGAAAGTTTCGTAATTTTATAACATCATTTGGCCATTCAAAATGCCAACACCAATAAACTGCCCAGAACAGAGTTTCAAAGGACAGCATTTCCAGTTTTACAACCAATGTGTCCAATCCAATTCAAACCAATTCCAATGATTAAATGCCACAACATGACACCATTTTCAACACAAAACACAACCCAATTCCACCAATTACATTCCACACGAAAATACCACAAAATCAGGGCAAAATTCACAAATCACAACACTTAACCAAAAGTCACAAAACTTAGATCAAAAGACATCAAATTCTCACCTCTTCCCCAAGCTAATTCTTTGATTCCTCCACTTTTCAAATTCTTCAAGATATCAAACACCTTCTTTCAAAAATCTAAAACCATAGAGATGAAGCTCTCATCACTATGAACAACTTTATAGAAGGGTATTTGAGCATTAGAGGACACTAAGCCAACCAAAAACTCACCCTTGCATTTCTCTTTCTTCCCTTGCCTTGGACGACCATGGGAGCTTAGGGGGGGGAGAAAGAGATCAGATTTTGAGCCAAAAATGGCCTCTTGGATGACCTAAAGAAGAGATGAGAGATGGAAGAGTGCTTTGACACTTTGACCAAATCAAGGGTTCACATTGTGCCAAGTGTCACAACTTTGTTCCATCTTCCATTGGCTCACATACACACCCATAAACTTGATTCCACCCTTTGATCTCTTGCACAAATCAATCTCAACCATTGATCTTGAAGTTACTCATGAGTTTCCTCTTCGATAACTGACCAATTGGTCGGTAACTTATCGTTTTGCCCCTGATTATGGCAATTCTTTCTGAATCACCACCAAACACATTTTCTCATTCATTTACACCATACATACGCCCTCTGGAGCTTACGTGGAAAGAATAAGTGTAGGGAACTTACCTCTCTTGCATGCCTTGATATTTGTGTTTGTGTATTGAACTATTGATACATGTATTGCTTTGCTGGATTATGTGAAACATGTATGAATGATTGTAGCTCTGTTTCTAGTTATGCTATGGCCATGAGTATGTTGTTGAAACATTGAGCACGCAGATATGTCATTGTGTGAACATGAGTTATGTATTGCTAGCATGTCATGCATTAAACACATATCATACATGCATATAGGTATCTGTTTCCTACTGAGATTCTCTCGAATCTCACCCTCCCCTACCAACATTTTAGACAGGGTAGGTGGATCGAGGATGGAGCAAGTAGTCAAGGGCGACGGGACTCGTTCGGGTTGTAATCTTTTGATAGTTGGTTATCATAATTGGGATGATTTGTATTCGTATTTGGATATGAGTTGTATATATTGTGGAATGTATATTTGGTTATATGTTGAATGAGAATATTTGATTATGTATTTGGAATGAGCATTTGGGTACTTGTATTTGTATTTGAGGAGAACTATGTAATCCCCATTCGAAGAACTGTAAAGGGTGGATGTGCCCTATGAATTCTATGTAAAGATATGAACTCGGGAGTTGCCGGGATGATATTGTTGTACACTCTGATATTTGTATAAATGTGATATTCCGCGTGATATGGTTATATTCGAAATTGAATATGAGACTAGGTTAATTAGATTTCGAAATGTATTTGTGAAAACTCCGTCTGGTAAATGGGTTTGTAAATGTTATTTAATTGTTATTGGTCTCTATTTCACTTTAATCACATATTTCGGATATAATTACGGAAGGGGGTTACAACCCGCTGAGACATTTTGTATAGAAAAATGGGTAAGATTTCAATGAATCCCAGCAGAAATATGCTATCGTTCATATAAAATATGAAAAGTGAATATGATATGCGCCAATTAATGAACAATATAACACATCATTGTAACACATCATCATAACATATCATCGTCATATCATTATCACATCATCGTCATATATACATGAGTAGGGCCCAGCCCCACTATTCGTACACTATTGGATTCTTACCCAACTCCCAGTGTAAGTGCGCCTCTAGCATTGACTGCCCTTTCTAGGCAAACCATGTTGATTAATATAGCACATTTACAAATAACAGCGACCACACAATCATATGAACTATGGCATGATGTATGAACGATAATATTCCTACCTCAAGTCTCTTTCACCCCCATATCATGTGCCTCATAAAACATGTCAGCTTTTGGCTCCCGCCTCAGTCCTAATATGTTAAATGTACAATAATTAGGTTGATACCCATTCATGTACTACTTTACACTCATAATATTTGCTCTATTTTGGGCTATTTAGATGGCCATTGGAGGTTCATACAAGTACCCATAGGATTGGAAAACTTAAACCAATTAAAAAGGGTGAAAATGTTGAAACAAGGGTATTGTCTCAGGCCAAAAAAAGGTCAGAAGGTTTTGGGCTGTGCCCAAAAAGTAGCTCAGAAGGTTTTTGGCTACGACCAGAATCTTCTGGCTGCAGCCAAGAAGCTGTCTTATTTCTTAGCTGAATTTCCAAAAATCATAACGAAATTTATAGACATAATTTCAGAGTGATTCTAAAGGCTATGGAACCCTTATTGAGTCTAGTTTCAAGGAAAAATGTCGACTTTATCTAGTTGGAAGTACATCAGTCCCAGATTTAATTTGTTTGGGCACTACTCCAAAACATGTCAGATTTTCTGGGCTAACTTCAAAAATTCATATCTTTTTGCATATATCTTCAAATGATTCATATGACCTATCAAATTGAAGTCTGGGATGTCTACTTTAATTTCGTAAAATTTCATAATTTTTTCTCATGATTTAATCTTCCAAAACCACATGACAAACTCACTACCTCGTAGGCGATTTCACTGAAAACACTATTCACTTTTCAATTTTCAATATTTAATTCCTTTGACATTAAATATTCACCATTTTATTGAATATATATAAAATAATTACAATATATTTTTAGTGAATAAAATTTGGGGTGTTATATCAAACTTGTAAATTGAATCTTCAAATCTGATATGGATCATCCAAATTTGATTTTTTTAAAGAAAAAAGTTTATATTTTTTAAAAATCTTATTTTAATTGATATGTAGTCTAAAATAATGATAATTTCTTAATAATTAGTTTTTTAAAAAATGATTTTTATTTAAAAATCACTCTTTTAAAAAGAACAAATTTGGATCTTCCAAATCAGATTTGGACAGTTCATATATACTTAGCTCTCCCTACTAACTAAGCAAAGTGCTTAGCAAAGAAACCGATCCAAGAATGTAGCTTTTGAAGCTTGCCCAATGTTTCTGGGATGCTACCAAATTCAAGCTCACCAAATTTACCAAAATTTCCAAATTCAGCCAGGATTTTCCCAATTTTATTATTACCATAAAGTTCCTTGGTGACATTGAAAAGAACAAAAATTCATATTTGAGCAAAAAGAAAAGTCCCAACAAATAGTTATGTGATAAAGAATTTGGCAAGGAACTGCTGAATCTAAGGGTTCATAAGGTGACAGCTGAGGCAAGAACACAAAAAAAAACATTGATGGGTTGTACATATGGTATATTTAAAAACTTAGCTTCAACAATTTATATAATCATCTCTAAAAGACAGTTGATGTCAAGAAAAAAATGGACAACACAAAACTACTTTACAAGATAGTTAAGTGACTTAGACAATTAGAGGAGACGCAGCAATTAAGATGCCTTAGAACATCAACATCATGAATTAGAAAGTTTGTGTAATTATAGTTCCAAACAATGATGGATCCCAAGATTTACTAATAACTAAGTAGATGAGTTTTTCAATTCTTGAGTTGCACAGGAGGAAAGGCTGATATAATCTACAGATGAGTTAAAGAAACAAAGGGAGCCCAACATATTATGCTTAGAGGCCTCACTTGAAGAGTCCATAGGAATGAGTCTAACTAATATATTTACATGGAAAGCTAATCCAAGGAACATCGTTAGATTTGGAGGCCCAATGCCAAAGGCTTTGTAGCCAAGTGGCATGAGAACTCTCCTCTAAGTGGGAGATCATAGGTTCGATCCCGCTAGTAACCTCAGGCCGTTAGTGGTTGCCCTCTTAATTTGTTTTTTAAAAAAAAAGATTTGGTGGCCCAGTCCATCTCCTTTATAATATCTAAACTTGGAGAGGAAGAAATCATAATAGGAAACTAGGAAATTACACACATTATAAGCCATCTACCTTCTCTCATCGTTCAGTCTTAGAACCTTTTTTCAACATGTATATGCTCCATTTGGTCCTAAATGTAAGAGGTATATAATTAATTTATAGAGACTAAATAAATTAGTTAAGTTGATTATTTGTAGTAAAAGTGTGTTGATTCTGTTAACATATTCTCTTTAATCATTTGTGCTAAAAGCCACCCTAATTGATGAAAACCCCCTTTAGTTTGTTCAATTAATAAGATTGTTTGGGTAAAGAATAATGAATTTAGTGTTAAAAAGTCGATTGAGATATTGCATTAAAGTAAACCCATCAACTAGCTCCTCCTATATGTGGGGCTCAACACACACACATACAACATTTTCATTGACCAAAAAGCAAGAAGTCACTAAATTTTTAAAGTGATGACAAAGCTTATATAAACAAACAAAAAGAAGTTGCAAAGCTATATGATTATTTTTAATCTCAGACTAAAAGAACCAACAGATAATTAAGTGCCCTATATCAATCAACCAAAATGATAAAGAAAAAGCCTAAAAGTGTTTTATGGCTGCTATTGGACAAACTCGTTCCACTTTATTCGCCAACACTGTTACATTTCACCGTTAGGGTTAACCACTGTTTTTTTTTTTTTTTTAAATTACAACTTATAAAATTATCTCAGCCATGAGATATTTTTCATAACAAGCCTGAGATTTTTCTTGGGAACAAACAAATGTTAAATTATTCATCAAACAAGAAAAGTTCTAATTTCCAAGAATACTAAGTTAAACTTTTTAATTTGAAATTTTAGATCAATCAAACAAAATAAATAACAAGCCGTGAGATTAGTAATTCCTCACTTCACGTCTTACGCAAACCATGCAAGCTAAAATATAATAATATGTCTTCAATGTTTGTACGCATTAATAACACGTTACCTTAATTATCTTTTAAAAAAGTTTCAAGATTAATCTTCAAATCAAATCAATCAAATGCAAAGATGATTTCCACTATCGATTAATTAAACCGTAAAATATTCCACTATATTGCAAGTGGAGCCTTATTTTCAGCCAACATCTTTCCTTTCCCAAAGAAATAGTTTAATTGAAGAAATTCTTTATATAAATTATTAAAAAGAAGTTGCAAAGTTATGATTTTTGCTACCAAATTAAAAGAACCAACGTACAAAGGCACCATATCATTTACCCACGCAATGATTATCACTATCTTTTTAAAGGGCACCACGAGACGCAGAATTGAAAGCAAGATCATGAAGACGTTAGGTTCGTTTCTTTATTTATCACCAAATTACTTTAAATCCTGTTCTATATTGATTGGACTAGATTTTTTATTTTTAAAATTTATACAACTTTTTCCAACAAAAAAAAAATTAAGGCCTTTTTTATTTCCTATTTGCAAAACAACTTTTTTATTCTTTAAAAAAATTTTTAAAAAAAACTTGTTTAGTAATTAGATTTTTATAGTGTTTTATAAAATACATAAATTTGTTCTGAAAAACCAGAAAAAGAATAGAACAACTTTTATATGTTTTCTTATTTTTTATATCGTAAAATTATTTTTGTTCTCTAAAATCAGGAATAAAATATAGAACAACCCTATATTCATTCAACCGCATGACCGCTTGAGCTCTCACCCTTTAACCTTGAACTCATCGGAGTTTCCTTTATAATCTCAGTCTTCTCAATTATGATTTTTCTTAAAACATTTTTCTAAACCGATTCTTTTTTTTTTTCCCTTTTCAAAACTATTCTAACAACATGAAAACTAAAAACATAATCAAACAAGCCCTAAATAACTTACAAGGATTCATCCCAACTGTCTGAATTCAAGATTTATCTTATATTTTTTAAAATCCATGAAAACTTCACTTGAAAGTAAAGAATAAACTATACAAATCTTCTTTAGATTCTGCTAAATTTTCATGTACTAATCCATTTTCTTTGTTTAAAAAAGTTTAGGTGAACCAATAGACATTATTAGTGAAAGGGCCAGGGTTACATATCACCGTTTAAGTACAAGGTTTCAAGTTCTAAAATTTCTGTGAAGGCAAAAAGTTGGCTTTGCTTACCATATGTTTGGCTGTTGTGAGACAAATTCATTCAACTTTCGTCAATTCGAATATCAATCCTATATATAAACTATTAAGACTCCGTGATTTTGTACTCATTTGATGACAAGGTATTGAAAAGTGAAAACGTCCTATATCAAAAATCAGAGTAGAAGTATACAAGAAAGTAGTAGTATGTCTTACGTTTGTAAAACACCAGTGATAGATAATATTTTCTACACATAAAGTGTTATCTACCTTAATTATAACTATAATCAACATAATAATCGTTAAGCAATACAAATGTTGTCTTAATTAACTTTTTAGGAGTTTCAAAAATCCAAGTTTTTTTATTCTTTCTTTAACTTTTTTAAAAGAAAAGGCACAAGTTAAAAAATTTCATAAGGGGGAACACAAGTGTTACCAGTTTAGATGACCTATTAAATAGTACAAGTGTACACTGTCGTAATCAAGTAATACCAAGGTATTAAAACCCGGACCGGGTATTGAACCGGTCGGGGTACTGGGTTAAGGGTCAGTGGGTCAGACCGGGACCAAACCGGAGCTAAACCGGGACCAAACCGGTGAGAAATTGAAAATTTTAGACTTATAGTATAAAATTCTAAAGGAAAAATCAAAAAAAAAAAATTTTAAATAAGCAACCCGGACCGGACCGGGAACCGGACCGGTTCGCCGGTTCCCGGGCTGGACCGGCCAGTCCGGTCCGGGTTAATGAACATGGAGTAATACAAATGTAAATAGAGTATCGTTCTCACGAGGATTGATCACTAAATACCAAAATAAGTAATTTTAATTCTATTTAGTCGATCGATTAGTTGGTGATTGATAAATCCCAAATTTTATATATTTTATCCCACTTTATTCATTTATTTTAGGGACTATTTTAGGCTAAATTGGATTTATTAGATAATATTTGGATTATTAGCCAATTCTAGGAAATAATATAAATTTGAATTGATTATGATATTATTGGGCTTAAATTGATAATATTCTTATTAGTATCTTATAATTGGATAATATTTTCAAATATATGATAAATCATGATTTTATTTAATTCTTACAGGACAAGGAAAAGCATATTAGAAGATCCTATGGTGCAGAAATTTTCTTGAAAACTAAAAAAGAATCTAATGGTGGAATTTTATTTGGACTTCTTAAATTTTAATGGGTCCAAGTCGTTACCCAAAAACTCTCCTCTCCTGTCTTAAAAATTAACCTAGCAGCTGCCACTAAAAGCTATACACTGACAGACGCGAAAGGGGGGGCTTCCTATTCGGCGCCATCTCATCGCATGATCTGACAATCCTCTCCCTCGCTTAACAGTCAATCACGCATATTGATTCATTGTTCACGGGACCCATTCTCGTCATTCAATTACTACGTCATTCAATTTCCACTCATCATTATTCATTAACCCATCTTCATTGGATCATGTACATGCTGAGTATGGATCGGGAGAAGGGTGTCTCCATTGATTTCTCTCTCCATTTACTCTTCATTGAGGTTATCTACCATAAGATCAACTTTTAATGGTTGAAATTTAATAGTATGTAAAGAATATCATTATAATAAAAATCTACCATGGTAAATCTCAATCATTAAAAGTTGATCTAATGGTATACACCCTCAATGGAGAGTAAATGGAGAAGAAAATCAATGGAGACATCCATCTCCCGTATGGATCGGCTTGGAGAGGAGAAATCGATGGCAGCTTAAGCTCTTTTGGGAGACAATTTGGGAGAAGTATGAAGGAAGCTAGAGCTTAGAAGCTTATATTTGAAGACCACAAGGGAGTATCTTTCCTTTTATCTTTTTGATTCCAGACTTGATATTGTTTAGTTTTAAATGATTTTGGGTTATATATACTGATTGAGAACAATCTAGTTTTAAATTGTAGACTTATTATTAATTTGGATTGAATTGATATTTTGGAATTGATTTGTTCTTAAGTGATTGTTGGGATTTTTGTTTGCAAACCATTTGATTGTCAATTAGATTATTAACTGAGTTTTCATTATTAATTTAATTGTCAAGTTGGGTTTAATCTCTTGATTATTTAATTAGGTTGATTAATTGTCGAATTGTTTAATTAGGCAATTGTAAACATAATTTTCAAAACTATCTTAAACTAATGTGATTGGTTTTTAATGAATTTAATTAGCCACCATTTATTTCATTATGAATTTTCTAGTGGAATAAATGTTTTTGAGCTTGAGGGTTTTCCATGTTTCAATTAAGTGATTGAGTTTATTAATTCCAATTTTTCTTCAACCTCCCTTTGGTCTAACAAATTGAATGGCTAAGAAAGCTAATTCCATATGAATCCTAAGTTGTCCCCTTCATCATCATAACTGAACTAAATCCTTGTTGTTGTCTTGCTTTTGATTATTCTCTTTGCTTAGGATTTTAATTCTCCTTTCAATAAAAAACCCCAAAAATTGCATTTATAGATTAGTTTCATTCTCATATAGGTTTTAGAATCAATTGCATTGGTACATTTAGTTAGTCTAATTGCATTTAAGTAGTAGTATCTTGCATTCTAGTTTAGGTCCATTCCATTGCATTTTTTGTCACTTGAAAATCAATCCTAAAGAAAAGCCATAGCTTGCTCCTTGGGAAAATGACATAGGTTGACCCTAAACTGTATAAAAATTTAGGATCTAGTTTAATTGATTGCTTTAGCGACAAAAGCACACATTAGTGATTGAAAGTACAAAATAGAAAATGATTAAATATAAGTGCAAATAATATGAAAACAACATGAGAAAAAGACCAAGGCGTCAGATTTCAATAACAAATTTTGGATTGAATCACTTATATATTCTAACCCAATTTATTCCATATAATTGATAGTCGAGTTTCCCTAATTTAATTACTAGCCTCTTCCAAGGTCAAGCAATTCTATAATTAATTGCTAATCCAATATATTCCTATGTGCATTAAAATTTATAGAGCTCGGTAAGACTACACAATTCATATGAATATATTCATATTTCATATGTAAATTATGGTTTTAATTATAGGACCTACGCACATGCATCACCTTCCGGTCTCAATATGCATATTGAAATCATTCAAAAGATGGCCAATTAATCAAAAACATTAAGAATAATAATTAAAACTCAATCATAAAGGAAAAAATTAAAACTAGATTTAATAAGTTAATATTCAATCCGTCATTAGTAAGCTACATCATCACCATAGGAAAATGGAAATTTAGCTCATAATGAAATTAAAAACAAAACCAAAATAAATTGAAAACTTCATAAACATTGCAATAAACATAATTATTAAATTCTAACACATAAAAATACAACCAAAAGATGCATGAAAAATGGAGAAATCTAGCTATCCATTTAAGAGGTAAACCCTTCCATGTAGATGGCAACCTATACTATCCATAAAGGAGGACTACCTAAGCCTTCCATGTAGGAAGTATGCAAAAAGTAATACAATCATAAGCCTTCCAATATTGAGGCATGCAAAAAGTAATACAATGCATGAAATTAAATATAGAAAATAACACAATTTATTCAGAACTGTCAAAGAAAAGATTTCTCCCTGTCGGAGAAGAACCTCTAATTGTCAGAGAAGGAAGCCTCTACATCTCTTCCTCTCTTCTTTTGATACTTGGCTAAGGATCTCTATTTATAGGCAAAAAGCATGTTTGCTATAGTGCCAAAAGCGCATTGCTACAGTGAAACCGCATTTACAACAGTGCTTCCATCCGCTACAGTAACTTCCATCTTGAATAGTGATTTCCATTGTGAATAGTGTCGCCATGAATAGTAACCCTAGTGAATAGTAACCAATGCTACAGTAATTGACCTTTTTCAATCCCATCGGTCCAATTTTTTGTCTCCTTTCTCCTCTTATTGTGTGGCTTCCAAAAGAGAAAACAAGTAAATATTATAATAGTAATAAAAATATTTATGCGAAAATCATCCTGTATTTATCAATTACACGTAAATTTATTACATTAATCTCAAATATCATCTACAAAATCATTATATGAGGAAAAATAAATATGCAAATAATTTACTTATCAAATTCCCCCACACTTAGCTCTTGGACGTCCTCGGACAAGGAATAACTAATAAGTGCTTCCAACAAAATCAGAAGTGTCACGTCATAAACAAGAACACAATTGAAAAATAAAGAGATCATAGTATTCATGAATCAATGAAAATATAAACTAGTAACTTTAATTGAAAATGAATAAACTGAGTTTGTAAGTGTAACTCATCCTCTCAATCTCTCAAGTGTTTAAGGGTAAGTGTTTCGCTCAAATTCAACCGAAAAAATTGCACTACCATAGACTTGCTAAGAATCTCAATCTCCACTACCTAATTCACATGCATAATTGATTTGACCGTATCTTTGCATCTTGGGGTCAAATACAAGATTTTTAATCCAAGAATTGTAGTATAATGCAATACTCGGGTCGTCTCTCTTTTCTCAAGGAGCCTTTAATTGAATCCTAGGTAATACTAAATGTCATGTAAAAACAAATTCAATAAAACAAGGGAAAATTGATTTTTGGGTTTTTATTGTTAAAAATTAAAAAAAAAAAAAGAAAAAAAAAGAAAATACAATTTAATTAAATATATAAATAAACACACCACTCAAATTAATTTAAATCATAGGCAAAGTATATATATAAATCCCACAACACAAATTAAATCACACATTGTTCCAACAATAATCAAACAAAATATTTGAATAAGAAAAATAAAAACACTCCCCTGATTCAGATTCCACATGCATGCTTGAAGTCAAAAGTTGCAATATGTATGATGATGTCAGCATATATGTATGATGATGTCATCATGCATTAATCCAATGAACGAACTGCTGCAACACGTATTTGACGAAGAAAACGCACTTCTCATTCGCAGATCCTCAAACTCGTGGCTCCAGGTGGTGTAACTCGAAATTTCAGCTTCCTCAGTTTCTGCAACTCGGACTGGTGGTTAATGATGAAGAGATCGCCGGAATTGAGGAAGAGAGTGATGGGAGGTCGCCAGAAATGGGGGCCGGAAAACTAGAATAGTTCACCAGAAAATGCAAAACTTTCTAAACTATCACAGAGAGGAGATGAGGGTGCTGCACTTGTAGTTTTCAATGGCTTTTAGTGGAGAAAACAGAAGGTGATGGTGGTGGGAATGAAGGTGCTGCTGGACTGGGAGCAAGATGATGGTGTGGTGATGAAAATGAAGAATGTGGTGGTAAGGAAGGTGCAGAGGCTGGTAAAGGTGAATGGTGGTGATGAAGGGAAGAGGTCGGTGGTATAAGTGGTGACCTCGTTCTTACTTCAACTCCCCGTTCTGTAGTACCTCGGCAAATGAAAGAAGAAAATTGAAGAAGGAAGAGTTGCAGTCAGTATCCTCTTGGTGGTGAAGATGGAGGTATATATAGTGAGATTGCCGCCGTCCATTTCCCTTCACCAACCATATTGTTACGTGCAGTCTGAAAGCAAGCTGCAACACAAATATTTCCGTGATATGCGCGGATGTGATTTCTTCATATTCCAGAAGCTCAATGAAAAACCCTCCAGATTTTGCTTTTCTGTCGGTTTGAATGTTGAATTTGTGGCTTGGGTATTGTTCTGTAATTTTCTCCAATAAATTTTCCTCATGAAAAAGCTGATGGGTACTTTTCTGTAATTTGCTCTGGCCCTTTTCTATAATTTTCCTTGTCTTCAAAATATTAATTCAGACTCCAAAAATCACCAATTGTGTCCCAAAGCATCTGCAATGCAAAATTAAGCATAAGGTAGTATTAAAAGTTCAAGAGATCATATCTATAAATATTTAATAATTATGGTCATTTTACCCTTTTATTACAATTAATTCAATTCAAATGCCTCTAATTAAAATGAGTGCTTAATCATGCGATAATGCCCTGGAAAATACATTAAGAGTCCTTATTTAATTAATTAAAAATATATAAAATTATGGTTAAATCAATTCCCCCACACTTAGACCTTTGTACTCCTGGACAAAGGAAATTGAGTACAAGACTTCAAATCCAAATTATTGACACATTAAAAGGTGAGCAATTTCATAATTAGAAAGCAATAGATCAATTAATCACATTCTTCAAGTCAACATTAGTTATTGTTAATTGATGCAAAGAAATTAGTCAACTACACAAAATATTAGATGAAGCACAAGAGACTCTCAGGGTATTATTGTTTCACTCATCTCACCTCATTGGGATAATTTCACTCTAGTTCACTCAATGAACAACTTACTATAGGCTTGTAACAACTCTAACATCTCCACTACTAATAGCAATTAATGTAATGAATCAAGAGGACTTCAAAGGGTTGTAATGATGGATGAAGGCTGAATGGAATGAAGAAAATAAATAGTTGATATGCAAGTCAAAATTATTGAACAAGTTCATAGTAACTAATTAACTTTAATAACTATTGCCAATTCTTTTCTTAATTCACGAACAAATGCCTTTTATTCACCTTCTTCTCTCTCTCTTTTTTTTTTACTACCTTTTTTTTTTTTTTTTGCATTTCAAATTGCTCAATTGTCTATTGGCAATTTACTTTGATTTCAGAATACCATGAACACTATGAATAAATGACTTGCATACAACATAGGAATGGCTCAAAATGGGTAACAAAAAGGTTATAAATAAGGGTTTGTGTTTTGGTGAATGGGTTTAAAATGAATGCCTCTTTCATTTTCATCACACTAATGCAAATGCCGTTTTGAAGAAGAGTTAAAACAAGTTCTAAAAGATGAAAAATAAGTGAACATGCACACATGGAAAGAATTTAAGGTCCAAATAATCTTCCAACAAGGTTTTTGTCTAATGCTTCTTCTAACATAATTAATTGCATAGGAAACTAACCATAAAACATCCGCTTAACTTCTAGTGCTAACCTTACAAACACAATTAATCAAAACATTGCAATCAATTATAATCATGCTCAAATATTAAACACACTAATGATAGAAAAACTTTTTTTTTTTTTAACTATAAAATTTTTTTTATTTTTATTTTTTTTTTTCAAAACAAGGAGTAAACAAGAATCCAATTGTGGGTTCGTTTCTTTTCCCATTCACTTGAAAACAAAATATGATTTTTAAAAAAAAAATTGTCAAAAACTAGATCTCATGGAAGCTCAAAAAAAATTCTTGCAAATTACATGTCCAAAATGGCAAATGCGACCCTTTACCATTTATGTCATGCTTCAAAGCAAGTCATTCTTGAAAAAGTCTTGAAAAATTTTCTAGTTTAAGGCATTTTCACATTTAAAATCAACCATTGGGATTCAAAATGTATTTCCCTCCCCCACACTTAATCAACACATTGTCCTCAATGTGTAAAGCAGGTTGAAATTCAAGGAACAATGGTAATGAAGTGCACACATAAAGGAAGAACAAAAGAAGAAACAGAAAGAAAGAAAAAAAAATACACACAAAAGTTTTTTTTTTTTAAACTACACTACTTCTACTGAAATGCCCTTCCCCCACACTTATCTCAAGCAATCAATAAAGCATACATAATAACTGATGAAAGATCATTGAAAGCAAAAGATAGTGAAAGGAGAAGAAGCAACCTGGCCTCAAGTTGGCTTTAATGGTGAATCACAGTAGAGCTTGAGCAGGTGTCCATTGACTTGGAACTCTTTTCCAGTAATCTCATCAAGTAGCTCTACCATGCCAAATGAATGCACTTTGGTGACGGTGAAAGGCCCATACCATTTATCTTTAAGCTTCCCACTTAACAACTTGAATTGGGCCTTGTACAACAGCACACGGTCACCTACTTTGAAATCCTTTCTCAAGATCTTCTTATCATGCAGCAACTTGGTCTTCTCTTTGTAAATGCGAGAGCTCTCATAAGCATCTAGTCGCATTTCTTCAAGTTCTTGTAGTTGCAATTTCCTTTCCCAGCCTGTCTCTTCTATATCCATGTTGCACATTTCCACAGCCCAATAGGTTTTGTGCTCCAATTCCACCGGAATATGACAAGCCTTTCCATGGATAAGTCGGTAAGGAGACATTCCTATTGGTGTCTTAAAAGCAGTTCTATAGGCCCATAGTGCTTCCTCCAACCTTAAGCTCCAATCCTTCCTTGAAGGCTTGACTATCTTTTCTAGAATCTGTTTGATCTCTCGATTGGATACTTCTGCTTGCCCATTTGTTTGTGGATGGTAAGGGGTAGAAGTTTTATGATTCACCCCAAGCTTAGCAAGTAAGTTATCAATAACCTTATTGCAAAAGTGGGTTCCTCTATCACTTACTATAGCCCGCGGTACTCCAAATCTGCAAAAGATATAAGACTTGAGAAACTTGGAAACCGTTTGGGCATCATCCTTCCTAGTAGGAATAGCTTCTACCCATCTAGAGAGGTAATCCACAGCTAACAAGATATAGCTATAGCCTGATGAGGGTGGAAAAGGGCCCATAAAGTCTATACCCCATACATCAAATATCTCACAAAAAAGCATAGGTTGTTGTGTCATCTCGTGCCGTTTTCCTAGCCCCCCAAATCTTTGGCATTTATCACATGCCTTACAATATGAGTATGAATCCTTGAAAAGGGTGGGCCAATAAAACCCAGCATCTAATACTTTCCTAGATGTCTTCTTGGCACTAAAGTGTCCACCATAAATCATAGAGTGGCAAGCGGACAGTATGTCCTTAGTTTCAGTCTGTTGAGCACATCTCCTAATAACTTGATCATTGCATAGTCTCCACAAATAGGGCTCATCCCAAATGTAGTGTTCAGATTCTCGTCTAAGTTTCTGAGCCTGAAAGGAAGACATATGCTCAGGGATGAGACCGGTCACAATATAGTTGACAAGACTAGCAAACCAAGGAACATAAACAGAGATAGACATTAGGGTCGCATCAGGAAAGTTATCACAAACAAGATCAGAGTCAAGTACTCCCCTTGTGCCATTAGGTAGTCTACTCAAGTGATCCGCTACAAGGTTTGCAGTTCCAGGCCTATCCTTAATGCTAATGTCGAACTCTTGTAGTAGTAACATCCATCTAATAAGCCTAGGCTTGGACTGAGGCTTGGTGAAGAGAAACTTCACAGCTGCATGATCTGTATACACAACCACTTTTGAATTGATTAAATATTGTCTGAACTTGTCTAATGCAAATATCACAGCAAACAGTTCTTTTTCAGTGGTAGTATAATTCCTTTGTGCACTATCCAGGGTTTTGGATGCGTAAGCAATCACATGGAACAACTTGTTATGCTTTTGCCCTAGCATGA
Source organism: Inga laurina (assembly GCA_963855925.1). Taxonomy (NCBI): domain Eukaryota; kingdom Viridiplantae; phylum Streptophyta; class Magnoliopsida; order Fabales; family Fabaceae; genus Inga; species Inga laurina. The sequence continues at coordinate 26,985,834 of OY979708.1, forward strand.
CCCCCACAGCAGAATTGGAGGCATCGCATGCTAGTTCAAAAGGTAAGGTCCAATCTGGTGCACTCAAAATAGGGGGCAAAATCAAGTGTGATTTTAATTCATCAAATGCTTGTTTACATAAATCATCAAAAATGAAATCAACATTCTTTTGCAATAATATGGATAATGGTAGAGCTATCTTGCTGAAATCTTTTATGAATCGTCGGTAAAAACCCACATGCCCTAAGAAAGAACGAAGCGTTTTAACATTAGTGGGGTAGGGCAAGGAGGAAATTACCTCAATTTTAGCTCTATCAACTTCAATGCCCTTGCTAGATATCAAGTGACCAAGTACTATTCCATGATCAACCATGAAATGGCACTTCTCATAATTCAAAATTAAATTTTTCTCAATGCATCTAGCAAGAACCTTGTCCAAACTATTTAAACAAGTATCAAATGAATTTCCATACACTGTAAAATCGTCCATACAATTTTCTAGGAAATCGTTGAACAGTGACATCATACAACATTGGAAAGTGCCAGGTGCATTGCACAATCCAAACGGCATTCTCCTATATGCATAGGTTCTAAATGGACAAGTAAAGGTGGTCTTTTCTTGATCTTCAGGAGCCACTGGGATCTGAAAATATTCTGAATAACCATCTAAAAAACAATAGTGACTCTTACCTGCCAACCTTTCAAGCATCTGATCAATGAAAGGCAAGGGAAAATGATCTTTCCTAGAGGCTTCATTCAATTTCCTGTAATCTATGCATACTCGCCAAGCATTTTGCACCCTGGTAGGTATCAATTCATTATTTTCATTTTTTATCACAGTGATCCCACTCTTCTTAGGTACAACCTGTACTGGACTAACCCATTCACTATCAGAAATTGGGTAGATGATACCCGCACTAAATAATTTTGTCACTTCTTTCTTGACCACATCTAGAATCAGGGGGTTGAGTCACCGTTGAGGCTGCCTAAGAGGTTTGGATTCCTCATGCAAGAGGATCCGATGGGTACAAATAGCAGGATTGATTCCAGGAATGTCAGCTAAAGTCCAACCTAGAGCTTTTCGATTTTTACTCAAAACATCAAGCAATCTCTCCTCCTCACTCACAGACAAAGAATTTGAAATAATCATAGGCAATTTCCCATTAGCAGCAAGGAAAGCATATTTCAAATTAGGGGGAGAGGTTTAAGCTCTAATTCAGGAGGTTGAACAATAGAGGGAATTAGTGTAGGAAGATTAAGGGTAGTGAAAATACTCCCTTTTTCAGACTTATGAGATGCATGACTTGTGCTAGGCTCCGTAGATTCTACCAATTGAGCATTGGTCTTCCCAAGTGTTGAACCAACATTCAGTTGGTCTACAGCAGCAACAGGCTTGGGGAAAGCAGCTTCCTTCACACCTACTTCACAAGAAGTGATTAGTTCATTCAAAAATCGTAGGGTATGAGGAGTAATCTTTGTTCGAGGCCTAGATGATGAGTTAAGAAGTGGCCCTTTAACCATATTGCGTTTAGCATCAAAATGAGTCACACAAGAGGAGGTCTTGATTGGCGTAAGGGCTATCTCATGCAAAGTGCCCATGTCTTGATTACCAACCTCACATTCAGACTCTTCAGCTGGTTTATGACCTAAAACATTGGCAAGAATACCTTCCTCACAAGCATCATCACTAAAGCATGAATTATCAAATGAGTTACGTTCCCATGAATCAAGAGAAGTAAGAGAAAAATCACTTAGGGAAGACAACCAACAATCAACCATTGATGAGTTAAGGTTGGAAATATCACTCCCCTGTGAATCAAAATTATCAACAGAAGAAGGAGGAGAGATTTTATCATCACATGAATCCAATACAATGCCACAATTAAGATCACAATTATCAGTGTGCAAGTTGAGCTCACATTCATTAACCATATCATCAAATGCTAAGTCAATCGAATTCACACCTAATAAAGAGCAATCTTCAAAAGGGTGTTTCATGGCTTCATACATATTGAAACTTAGCTTATGGTTACCCACTTCCATGGTAATTGAACCATGTTTCATGTCTATCAAGGTACTGGCTGTCATCATAAAGGGTATCCCTAAGATAAGGGTGGATTCACTAGGTTTTTGAGACATGTCTAACACATAGAAATCAGCCGGAAAAACTAAATCCTTGACTTTGACAAGTAAATCTTCAATGATACCTTGCGGTTGCCTAATGCTTTTATCAGCTAGTTGGAGAACCACAGTAGTTCTCTTAAGTTCCTTGAGTCCAAGAGACTTAAAAATGGAACTAGGCATGACATTAATGTCTGCACCTAAGTCTAACAAGGCTTGGGCCACATTTACATTACCTATGGTACAAGGTATAGTGAATGAGCCAGGATCCTTGCATTTATCAGGGATTTGAGGTTTGAATAGGGCAGACACATTAGAGCTAACTTGAACTCTCTCATTAGGCTTGAATTTCCTCTTATTTGTACAAAGGTCTTTAAGGAATTTGCAATAACTGGGCATAGACTTGACCAATTGGAAGAAAGGAACATTGATATGTAGTTTACTAAACAAGTCATACATTTCTTTCTCAGTTTGTTCATCATGCATTTTCTTGCCTTGAAAGTAAGCTTTAGGGAAAGGGAGTTGAGAAATTTTTACCTGTTTACCATTAGCGTTGGATAAGGTGCCATGCTCGCTTGTCTTACCTTCCTCAAAAGTGCTTCTTTCCTTAGAGCCAACCTCTCTCAGAAGTGGTTGTTGTTCCACTTGAGGCTGTTCAACTGTTTTGTCCTTCTTCCTTTCAAGAATAGCCTTCTCTTTGGAGCTTTCAGGATTTGGAAACTTCATTGGGTTCAAAGGTGGACTTTCAACTTCTATCTCCTCATCTACTTCTTCAGGAAAGTGTACCTTTTTACCACTTCTCAGTTCAATAGCATTTAGGGACTTAGGATTGATGACGGTGTTTGAAGGAATAGACCCACTAGTCTTCGCATGCACATCACTCAAGGAATTGGAGAATTGGGTTAAATGATATTGAACTGTGTTGTTTTTCAACTCTAACTCTTCAAACTTCTTGTACATATGAGCCATTTGAGTACTGTCACTTGCCCTGTCATTGTGTAGCTTTTGTAGAGATGCGTTGATAGAGGAGAATTGACCCTGATTCAAAGCTTTTTCTTCCATCATCCGGTTATCAATGCTAGCAATTCGAGCAGCCAAGTTCTTCAGTAATTGATTGGTTTCATCGCCTTTGGACTCTTGAATAGGCACCATTTGTCCATGATTTGACCCATATGGTTGGACTTGATAAGATGAACCTTCTTGATTCCTCCAACCAAAATTAGGATTAGGTCTTCTATTTTCATTGTAGGTGGTGGTGTTAGAGTCCCATCTTTTAGGGGTGAGCAAAACCGAACCGAAACCGAAGACCGAATCGAATCGAATTAATTTCGGTCTTTTCGGTTCGGTTTTTTCGGTTTTTGGTGCATGTTCGGTTTTTCGGTTCGGTTCGGTTTTTTTAAAAAAATTTCGGTTTAAACCGAAAAACCGAAATTATTAAAATAGTGTACCACAACTGAAAAACCGGATGCAAGACAAAGAATGATATATCATTGGATATTCATCTTTTTGAATTTTTGTTATGCTTTCTTTGGATTAAGTAATATAAATACAATTATTCTGCATCTCTCAAAAACCTTCCTATTTTTGGTTCCATTATTGGAATATTGGGTACTCCAAACTACATTGATCATATATATAATATGTTGTTTATACTTTGTTTTATATCATTTTTCTTTAGATCTTGATGAGGTTATTCAATTTTATAATTTGTATTAATTTTTGCTGGTTGAAAATTCAGATATTTGAAGTAAAAAATGAAGGCTAAAAAATTTCGGTTTTTTCTTACAAAACCGAAACCGAACCGAATAATTTCGGTTATTTCGGTTCGGTTATTTTGATTGTTCGGTTTCGGTTCGGTTTTGTAATTTTCTTTAGTTCGGTAGTTTGGTTTTTTCGGTTTTTACCGAAAACCAAACCGAAAAACCGATGCTCACCCCTACCATCTTTGTTGATTAGGCCTTCCTTGATACATAGCATTGAGTTCCTCATGAGGATTAGGGCATAGACTTGTAATGTGCATCACTGAACTACAATTATCGCAACTGGGTGCAACAAGAGCTTGTGAAGTAGGAAAATGAGTTGCTTGTTGGGTACTCAGATGTTGAAGTTCAGTGGTGACGAGAGAAAGCTGCGAAGTGAGTGTATCCATTTTAGACTCAAGTGCGATCATCCTTTGGTTAGATCCGATATCACGGACACTTCTGATCTCTCTTACATTGTATTGTTGAGTGTTTTGAGCTCTCATTTTAATTTGAGCCCATGCTTCCTCTGCAGTGCAATCTTCTAAGGAACCCCCAGCTGAAGCATCTAGAATACCCTTTTCATTAGGTAAAAGACCATCATGAAAGTATTGGATTAATTGCTCATTGCTGATTTGATGGTGTGGGCACTTTGCCAAAAGCTCCTGAAAGCGGCTCCAATACTCATAAAAAGACTCTGAGGAATCTTGTTTGATAGAGTAAATCTCCTTCTTGAGCTCAGCAATCCTTGCAGCGGGAAAGTACTTTTCCAAGAAGGCTTTTTTCAGATTTCCCCATGAATGAAGAGCGTCATTAACCTGCCTTGGTAGCATCATATACCACTCTTTCGCCTTCCCTTCCAAGGTGAAGTAAAACACCTTCAGTTGTACATCTTCTAGGCGAGCACCAACAGGCTTCATATTTGAACAAGCCACATGTAATGCATTGAGGTGGTTGTAAGGATTTTCCTTCTCAAGTCCATGAAAGCGAGGTAGTGAAGCAAGCAAAGGTCCCTTAAGCTTGAAATTGACGTTAAGGTTAGGGCATGCGGCACTAAAAGGATCAATAGTGACGTCTGATCTTGTCACATCCCTAATAGTTCTTCTCCTTGGTTGTCCTTCACCATTATTTGCCATAGTGGTACCTTGAGAAGCACAATCACTTAAGTCAATGAACAATTCAAGATTAGAAGAATGATCTAATGTCTTTTCAGATTGATCGGACATACAAAAAAAAATTAATGAAATACCAAAACTATTTTGCACACAAATTTTAAGGGGGAAAAAACTACAAAGAGAAAAAAAATGCAAGTTTATGTAAATATTTAAATGCAAAAGTCATATCACTAATGAACAAGAATTATAATAAAAGCAAGTTATTACAATGAAGCCACTAAAAGGGAATGGAAGTTTTTTTTTATTTTGTTGAATTAACTACTAATTAAATTCAAACCACTCAACATAGCTAAATGCAAGACACAGAATGAACTTAACGAAATAGAGTGAAAATGCAATGATGAGTATGCATGTAGTGATAAGGATGGTGCAGAGGCTGGTAAAGGTGAATGGTGGTGATGAAGGGAAGAGGTCGGTGGTGTAAGTGGTGACCTCGTTCTTACTTCAACTCCCCATTCTGTAGTACCTCGGCAAATGAAAGAAGAAAATTGAAGAAGGAAGAGTTGCAGTCGGTATCCTCCTGGTGGTGAAGATGGAGGTATATATAGTGAGATTGCCGCCGTCCATTTCCCTTCACCAACCATATTGTTACGTGCAGTCTGAAAGCAAGCTGCAACACAAATGTTTCCGTGATATGCGCAGATGTGATTTCTTCATATTCCAGAAGCTCAATGAAAAACCCCCCAGATTTTGCTTTTCTGTCGGTTTGAATGTTGAATTTGTGGCTTGGGTATTGTTCTGTAATTTTCTCCAATAAATTTTCCTCATGAAAAAGCTGATGGGTACTTTTCTGTAATTTGCTCTGGCCCTTTTCTGTAATTTTCCTTGTCTTCAAAATATTAATTCAGACTCCAAAAATCACCAATTGTGTCCTAAAGCATCTGCAATGCAAAATTAAGCATAAGGTAGTATTAAAAGTTCAAGAGATCATATGTATAAATATTTAATAATTATGGTCATTTTACCCTTTTATTACAATTAATTCAATACAAATGCCTCTAATTAAAATGAGTGCTTAATCATGTGATAATGCCCTGGAAAATACATTAAGAGTCCTTATTTAATTAATTAAAAATATATAAAATTATGGTTAAATCAATAATTCATATCAAAAGGACTTACTATGGGTTGTAATGGGGTTAAGGTAAAAGGAATGTAAAACATGGTATGAAAGGCTATATTAAAGAAATTTAATCGAGCAATTGAAAAATGGGCTACAACAACACAATTCAAATAGTTAATTTTCTTTTTCTTTTTCTTTTTTTTCATAATTCTGCTATTCTGAAGTTAATGATATATACACCCCACACTTGTCAAAAGCCAATTTCACAATAATTTCAAATGCTCTGCTAATCTTCAAAATTAGGTAAAAGCACTTGCTATATTATTACAACACATCTTAATAGGTTGAGAACAAAGAAAAATCAATTAGGCTCAAAGGGGCTTATCAACAATAATAGAATTGCAAGGTTGGCTATTTGGTTCTGGTTAAAGAAAATGAATGCCTTTATCATTTTTGAATGTGCATGTGAGATGTAACTTCAACCAGATTTAAAGCAAGTTCTAGAGTGACAACTTAATAGGTGAATATCACACAAAAGAGAAATAATCATTATAGGCATAAAAGCTCACAGTTAAGGCCTTTTAAACTCAGCTCATTCAACCTCAAAATTCATCACCAATTGCAACAACCAGTTGTTTATTCATACTATGAAATCTCTAAATTCAATTGATCCATCCTTAAAACTTATATACTTCTTAAAATCATTACAAAGCACCTAAACAAAATTCTTTTTTTTTACTCTCTTTTTTTTTTAGAAAAGAACAAAAACAAAACATGCAACTAATCAAATGCAATTAATGAAATGCGTCTCAAGAGTCAAGAATAACTCCTTACTCTGCTATTTTTTCGCACCCCATTCATCTAATGGTTTTTACTAACTAACTAATTTTTTTTACTTCTCCCCCAACCTAAATCAGACATTGTCCTTATTGTCTTCTAGAGCTTAGAGAAAGTTTTTTTAAAAAAAAACACAATAAAAATAAACACACAATAAACCAAGATACCAAGAGTAAAACAAAAAGATTAAGGAGAGTTACAACCGAAGAGTGGTATCTAGATTCTACTTCTGACTACTTTCTGAAGATTGCCCCCTATTTGCTTGACTGATATATCTGGGTGAGGTTTATAGGTTTGCAGTTGATCGAGCAGTTGATCAGCAGTTAGTGCAAAAATTATGGAGTGACGAGTCACTTGGGGTATGAATCCTGTTTCCACAACATGATCAAAAAAAGACAACAGATCATCGTAAAAACCATTAACATTTAACAATCCTAATGGCTTTTTGTGAAAGTTTAACTTAGCCTAATAGGCAATGCTAAAAATGCCATCCAACATCTCTAAAACATTGGGTAGAGCAATAAAAGCTTTAGCATGGTAAAACATTCATCCCAATGGTTCAAGCAAGCTCGAAACCTATAAATCTTGTCCTAAGGAAAAAGTGTGAGCTTCCAACTTCTTTACGCTTACGCTCAAACCCTTGCTTCCATTCATGGATGCAAAAATGGTCACACTTCCCCGTAGGCCTTGGATACCTCCTCTGTATATAAAGTTGATCCTTCTGGTAGCTAATGCAATTCCAAGTTCTTTTGCTACAGTGACAAACCCCCCATCCTTGCCCGAATCAGTTCCACCAAAAATACAGATAGATGTAAATCTATATTTTTGTGATACCCTTTTTCTCTTTCTTTCTCTCAAACCATTTGTGTTTACAAGTAGAAGAATGCATATTTGCAAGTGAAGAGTGTATATTTACAAGTGGAAGAGTACATATTTATATTACTAAAACAGCGACAACAAAATCATATAAATCACGCATTTTTTAAGGAAGTTTGAGAATTTTTCTGACACAGATGACCGGTGGGCCATTACGTGAAGAAATTAAATAAAAAGAGGAAAGAAAGTCAAAAGTTACTGAAAAGATAAAACTAATTAGACAAAAGCTGCTGAAAAGATGAGACAGACTAGACAAAAGCATGATTATGTACAGTAGTTGTGATTTTGGCTCACATCTTCCTCTGGTTTTACGTCTAGTAACGGCTTAAACACTTTCTATGAATCGAGGATTTGCTTCCCATCCAGTTTTCTTATAAACTGGCAAACAGGGTCTTTTAACATCAGATTCTCAAGATAGTAGCACCCTTTTTCTTTTTCGAATATATCCACTAAATCAAGAAGAATACGATGAACATCACCACTCGGATGCGTCTCAAGAGTTTGAATGATATCATCTAGTGACTCCTTACGCAGTCCATCCTTTATAAATTTAATTTTATCTTCTCAAATTATAGAAATCATATTCTATGGCATTGATCACATGTCCACCTTACACATTTATGGCAGACATTCATCCTTTTAGATCTTCTCTTTTTGGAGTAAGAACTTCTTCCCATTCCTGGCAAAGGTTTAACAAATGATTTATGAATCTCACCTGCTAAACGTACCTTAGCATCAATAATCCAACATACGTCCATAGGAAGGCCCAAATGCTTGAATATCTTCATCCTTTCAAGTCGACTGCTATAGATCTTCCTAAGCACATCTTTGGGAAGAGTTAGGAATATGTTCTTAAGCTTTACAAGAGATTCCTCCATGGTAACTTAAAATGAAACTGATGAAAACTAAAATTCTCAAAGCGGTGAAGTGTGTTTTGGTGAGTAGGAAAAGAAAAAATGAGAGTAGGAAAGAAAAATGAGTGAGTAGAAAAGAAAAATGAGAGAGTGGGAAAGAAGTTTTGGGTTTCCTCCTAAACAGCTGCCCTTCTTTAACGTCTTTAGCTAGACAAAAACCAAACCACTTAAACTTTTTTTATTTAATTTTTTTATATTTTAATATTTTATTTTGTTATATGTGTGTATATATATATATTTCATTTTTTTAATTGTAACTACCAAAGTGAAATAGATCATCAGGGGTTACCAGAAGTCCTACAAAATCAAAACAAAACATCAAACCAAACCTTGGGGTGCCTCCCAAGCAGCGCTTAATTTATAGTCTTCAACTAGACTTCCCAAAACAAACTCCTAATCAAAAGTATCAAACACCATGATTATATTATCTTCATTTCTTTTCAAACAATAGAGGTTCAGATATAGGAAATGATCATTCAAGGTAATTAATTGTACTACTTCAATCATAGACAATTTTAGAGTACAATTGTTTACTTAATTCAAATAAAGCACAACATGCATGTATTTGAAAACAGATTTAGGAGCTTTCAAAATTTTAAACCTACAAAATCCACTTGACTCTCATCAGTAAAAGTCAACACTTCAATAGGAAAGATATGAACAATAGCTTTTGGAACATCCACATTAGTTTTAACATCAAAATGACAGGAATTAGTTCCACAACCGGAACCTCTTCTAGACTACATTCAATTCCCCATCCTCAACTTCCTCACAATAATCATCATCAACACAAGAAGTGGTCATCATGCTTGAAGAATTATCTTGCCACATAGTTTTAAGCAATGAAATAATTTGACTCACATATATTTCAATATTTTGGACACTTGACTCAGCTCTAATGACAAGTTTCTTTTGCTCTCTAATAAATCTCTCTGATGATTTCGCAAACTCCTCACATAATCTTTCAAAATTAGACTTTTCCTTATGTTGAAGAGTGTGTTCTTCAATATGTGGATAAGAGTAGAAAGGAGGATTAGGACAATATCTGACATATAGATTCAAATACTCTTGTTGCTCCAAAATTCCACCAGGAAAAGGAGTGATCAAAACAAGTTTGGTTCATATTGAAATCATCTCTCACATAATGACTGGTATACTTATATAGACAATGCTCATAAGAATGACACTCTCCACAATAAGCACAAGAAAAACAATTATAAGGAGAAGAATTTTCAATCCAACCAACATCTATATTTTCTTGTCTCATTCCATCCACATGTATTCCAAAAAAAGAACCAAGATATGACAATTTATCACTGATTAAACTAAATGAACGCTATAAATAATCCATTTTTTTCAATTTTTTTTTGAAATGTTTACATGAAGACTAAATTAGTATTAAAATTACTTGGTATTGATATTAATGATAACAAACCCCGGCAACGGCACCAAAAACGTGTTATGAGTTTATATGACCTATTAAATAGTGCAAATGTACACTATCGTAATCAAGTAATACAGAAGTAGAGTATCATTCCTATAAGGATTGATTACTAGTACCAAAATGGGTAATTTTAATTCTATTTAGTCGATCGATTAGTTGGTGATTGAAAGTACAAAATAGAAAATGATTAAATATGAATGCAAATAATATGAAAACAACTATGAGAAAAAGACTTAGGGGTCATATTGCACTTAACAAATTTTAGATTGAATCACTTATATATTCTAGCCTAATTTATTCCACATAATTGATAGTCGAGTTTCCCAAATTTAATTACTAGCCTCTTCCAAGGTTAAGCAATTCTATAATTAATTGCTAATCCAATATATTCCTATATGAATTTAAGCAATTAATTATGCATTAAGATTTATGGAACTCGGTAAGACTACACAATTCATATGAAAATATTCCTATTTCATATGTAAATTATGGTTTTAATTATAGGATCTACACACATGCATCTCCTTCCAGTCTCAACATGCATATTGAAATCATTCAAAAAATGGTCAATCAATCAAAAGCATTAAGAATAATAATTAAAACTCAATCGTAAAGGAAAAGATTAAAGCTGGATTTAATAAGTTAATATTCTATCCATCATTGGTAAGCTACATCATCACCCAAGGAAAATGGAAATTTAACTCATAATAAAATTAAAAACAAAGCCAAAATAAATTGAAAACTTCATAAACATTGCAATAAACATAATTATTAAATTCTAACATATAAAAATACAACCAAAAGATACATGAAAAATGGAGAAATCTAACCATCTATTTAGGAGGTAAAACCTTCCATGTGAGTGGCAACCTATACCATCCATAAATGAGGACTACATAAGCCTTCCATGTAGGAGGCATGCAAAATGTAATACAATCCTAAGCCTTCTAAGATGGAGGCATGCAAAAAGTAATACAATCATAAACCTTCCAAAATGGAGGCATGCAAAAAGTAATACAATGCATGAAATTAAATCTAGAAAATAACACAATTTATTCAGAACTGTCAGAGAAAAGATTTCTCCCTGTCAGAGAAGGACCTCTAATTGTCAGAGAAAGACCTCTAATTGTCAGAGAAAGAAGCATCTACATCTCTTCCTCTCTTCTTTTGATGCTCGGTCAAGGATCTCTATTTATAGGCAAAAAACACTTTTGCTACAGTGCCAAAAGCGCGTTGCTATAGTGAAACTGCGTTTGCAACAATGCTTCCATCCACTACAGTAACTTCCATCTTGAATAGTGATTTCCATCGTGAATAGCGCCATCATGAATAGTGAACCTAGTGAATAGTAACCGATGCTACAATAATTGACCTTTTTTAATCCCATCGGTCCAATTGTTGGTCTCCTTTCTCCTCTTATTGTGTGGCCATCAAAAGAGAAAACAAGTAAATATTATAATAGTAATAAAAATATTTATACCAAAGTCATCCTGTATTTATCAATTACATCTAAATTTATTACATTAATCTCAAATATCATCCACAAAATCATCATATAAAGGAAAATAAATATACAAATATTTTACTTATCAACAAGCTTTTATAAACTTTAAAAAAAGAAGTAGCAAAGCTATAAGATACTACCTCTTGTTCTAAATGTAGCACATAATTTATAGTGCAACAGAAAGAATATTTAATATCAAAGAAAAAGAACCAAATGATGAGGGCCCTATCAATCAACCACAATGATAAGGAAAAACGCGTAAACACGTTTTTTTTTTTTTTTTTTTGGAGAATCAAAGTTGTTAAACTTTCGTCATGTGAATACCAATCCTATAAATAAAAACTCTGACTCTGCATTCATTTCATTAAACTTGCAAGAAGTAATTAAGTGAAGATGTCGTTCTCCAATATTCTGTCCATTTCACCAGCGATGGCTGCATTAGTGATATTACTATTATGCCCTGCCTTTGCTACTTTGTTCTTCAATGCTAATGCTATTGCCATGAGAGAAGATGAGAAGAAGGCTCTACTTCAGACCAAATGGTGGAATATTAGCAAAATTCCCTACAATTTCTCAGACCCTTGTGATTAGGAAGGCATTTATTGCAATGACTTTGGAAGCATTGTTAAGATAAATCAACCCATGATCACTTCACAACGCCCACGTCTAGCAGATCTCAACTTCACCGCATTTCTCAACCTAGCACATTTGACACTTCAAGGAAGGGGTTTGATAGGTATCATTCATAATGACATAGGAGTTTTTCGTAAACTCATTTATTTGGAATTGTCTTGTAATGATCTTACTGATGAGTTATGTATCTTCCACTCTTAATTACCTTGCAAATTTGAAATGTTGTATTTACCTTTACACAACCTAATACCTCTATTGACAGGCACAATTCCAGTCCAAATAGGAGCTCTTGAAAAACTCAAATATATTAATCTGTGTGAAAAGTATCTCACCGGTAAGTTATCATTTACTCTTACTGGTTCCAATCTTGATTTTGAATATTTGACACTCAAGGAAAGGGGCTTGATAGGTACCATTTCAAATCTGATAGGAGCTCTTCATAATCTCATGTATCTAGACTTGTCTTTTAACATTATCGCGGGTGAGTTAAGTACCTTCTTACCTTGCAAATTGAATTAATTTAGAGATGTTATCTATTTACCTCCACACAACCTAAAAATCTAATGATAGATACCATTCCTGTACAAATAGGGGCTCTTCAAAATCTCACTGATCTTTATTTGACTCAAAACAACCTTACTGGTAAATTACAATTTACTCTTACCAAACAATTAGTATGTACTCTTAATGGTACCAAACTTCATTTGGAATATATGATGCTCCAAAGAAGAGCTTTGAAAGGCATCATTCATAATTAGACAGGATTTCTTCATAATCTCATTTATCTGAAACTATTTTATAACAATCTTACTGATGAGTTCTATACCTTTCACACTCTTAACTTGAAAATTTTACTCAATTTAAAAATGTTATATTTACCTTCACACAACATAATACATAAATTGGCAAGTACAATTCCATTCCAAATAGGAGCTCTTCGAAATCTCATCTATCTTGATTTGTCTCAAAACATCCTTAGTGTTAAATTACCATTTACTCTTGCCAAACTCTGTCATTTAATCATAAGATACCATTTACTATTAATGGTACCAACTTTTTTTTCAAAATATTTGACACTCATAGGAAGGGGTTTGATAGGTACCATTCCAAATCAAACAGGAGCTCTTCACAATCTCATCTTTCTGGCCTTGTATGGTAACAATCTTACTGGTGAGTTATGTACCCTCCACTCTTATCTTGCAAATTTACTTAAAGTAGAAATGTAGTATTTACCCCCCGGAACCTACCACTTCTATTGACAGGTGTCATTCCAAGGCAAATAGGAGCTCTTCGAAGTCTCACTTTCCTTCATTTGTTTCAAAACAAGCTTACTGGTAAGTTATCATTTACTCTTACCAAACTCACTAATTTACTTGTAAGTTACCATTTTCTCTTAATGGCGCTCAATTTTTATTTGGCATATGTCCCACTCAAGGGAAAGGGTAGGGTTACACAAAAAAACCAGTCAGTCTAAATAACCCAGTCTATGTAAATTCAAAATGGCCCAAACAAGCAATCAGTCTGGTTGGTTTGGCGAGACGAAGCTAATGACTGTGTCAAGACCACCCCTTCTAATCTGGTCTGGCCCGAAGGTTTTTTTTTTTTCAAAAAAAATATTTTTTGTTCACCCTTGAGGATAGGTCACTGTCTTCTCTCCCTATGAGCTTGTTTGGTATGTAAAAATTTAGGGAGGAAAGATATTCCTTTTCCAAAACCCATTCGGTGCACCATTTTAGCCAAGAGAGCGATTTCCCGCCACGCTAGATTTTCCCTTATACATGGGAAGTGCGCTGCCCACCCTTTCTGTGGGGATTGATTTTCCGACGTAGTGGGAAAATCCCAAAGACAAGTTTGTCCCTGTCTTCTTCTATGTTGCGGCCACTCGTTCTTCTTCACTGTTGGAGTCTTGGGAGTGAAACTCCAATGCACCTTGAGTTGCGTGGGAGTTAACTCCCAAGAAAGCTTTTGTCTAGGGCTAAGAGTCACCTTCCACAAAACTCTTTCTTTTTATGTTTTTTAGTAATTTTATATTTATTCAACCTATATCAAACATAAATTTTCCCATCAAACCATTTTCCCTTCCAATGCATACCAAACATGTCAGTAGTAGGAAAATTTTCATTCCCTTCCTTTTCATCATGCACAATCAATTTTTTTTTTTTCTACCAAACATGCCGCTTCTGCCTTTTCTATTGTTTCGGTGAATTGATTCAAAGCTAGAGACTGGAAATCACTTGGAACCAAAACATAAAGGCCACACCCTCCCTCCCTCCTTTCTCGTGCATTACAAAATTGAATTAGTTTAGAAATAGATATGAGCTATTAATAATCTCATCTATTGTGAGTTGTGTACCTTCCACTCTTACCTTACAAATTGAATTAGTTTATAAATGTTATATTTACCTCCACGCAACCCAATACCTCTATTGACAGGTACCATCCCTGAACAAATAGGAGCTCTTAAGAATCTCACTTAACTTCATTTGTCTAAAAACAACCTTACTGGTAAGTTATCATTTACTCTTACCACTCACCCATTCAAAATTTATTTACCATTCACTCTAAGTGGTACCAATCTTGACTTAGAATATTTGACATTCAAATGAATGGTTTTATAGGTACAACTAGATATTCTCCCCATGCGATGCACGGGAAGGCATGTATTGTTCATATCATCTTCAAAATTTAAATTGTTAATTAGAGACAAATAAAATACTATTAATTCAAAGGCTTTGTTGAAATCATCCTTTACATTTGTTTATAGATACTATACTCATCTATTAAAGATATTAAAAATAAATAGTAAACATGATATATGACAGAGAAATTAAAAGTTCTTTCAAACGAAAAATAGCCAAATGTATAATACATTCACGAGAAGAATGAAAACAACAGTTATCAACATGCATAATATAAAAGTGATGAAATGCAAATATAAAATCCTTACATGCTCACTATTATAAAATCCAGATTTGGACTCCAGGGAGAAGACTAAGGACTGGTGAGTGCTTCATCCCTGAGAGGGCTGGCGCAAAAATAAATTTTTTAGCTAAAAATATTTCCACCCCATTTCTCCCATATTTTTCTTCCTCCTACATTTTCCCTCCCACCCAAGCTGGGGAAAATCTATTTCCCCTCCCATATTACTCCCTAGTTTTTCCCCTCACATTTTCCCTCAATTCAAGCAAGGGGTTAGAGTAAAATGAGCAGCAAAGATGACTGGTATGTGAACACAAACATAAATCACATTACTTATAAAGAAATTTTCCTATGACATATTAATTAAATTAATTATTAATGATTATCAAGTCATAATAATTTGTGAAGTTATCCAAATGTCAATATTTTTAGAGGCATATGTAAGGTGTAGGCCTATTGGGTTAATTGAGAATCATATTTACTATTTCATAATTAACTTTTAAGTGACTTTTTTCCTCTCAAATGACTTTTTATAAGGTTTTTGACGATTTTGTATAGTTTTTTGTTTGATCAATTTGAGCATCATATAGCATATATCTGTAATATAGGACATATTTGAAGAGTTAACTTTGGTCCTAAATATAAGACTTATTTACATATGTATGACCTATTTTTATATTTATACATATTCTGAGGGTATTTTAGAAACTACATGTCGTATTCTTACCACTCACTCATTTAGAATTAAGTTACCATTCACTCTTAATGGTACCAATCTTGATTTAGAATATTTTGACACTCAAATGAATGGTTTTATAGGTACAATTCCAATTCAGATAGGAGCTCTTCATAAACTTATTTATCTGGACTTGTCTTATAACATTATCAATGGTGAGCAATGTACCATCCAGTCTTACCTTGAAAATTGAATTAATTTATAAATGTTATATTTTCTCACCTAGTGAGATAAGGCTTTGTTGTTATTGCTATTGCTATTTGAAATGTTATATTTACCTCCAAAGACCCTAATACGTCAATTGACAGGTATAATTCTAATGCAAATAGGAGCTCTTCAAAATCTCACTCATCTTGATTTGTCTCGAAACAATCTTACGGGTAAGTTACCATTTATTATTACCAAACTCAACTCATCTACAGGTAAGCTATCGTTTACTCTTAATAGTACCAATCTTGATTTGGAATATTACACTCAAGGGAAGGTGTTTAATAGGTACCATTCCAAATCAAATTGGAGCTCTTCATAATCTCACCTACATGGACGTGTGTTGTAACAATTTTAATGGTGAGCGATGTACCTTCCACTCTTACATACCTTGCAAATTCACACAATTTAGAAATATTGTATTTACTTCCATGCAACCTAATACATGTATAACTTAATGGAGTGGGTTATATTCCCTCACATATTGAATCTCTTCAAAATCTTGAATATCTGGTCTTGTTTCAAAACAACCTTATTGATAAGTTTTTGTCCGCTCTTACTAAGTGAATTTTTATTTGATTGGAAATAACCAAGAACACATTTGTAACTCAAATGGTTGGCTTTAATAGGTACTATTCCAAATAAGAGCTCTTCAAAATCTCATTCATTTGAACTTGTCTTACAACAACCTTATAGGTTTGTTACCTTCCACCCTTGCCAATCCTACTGAAAGCTATTAGATTTGAGTAGAAACAATATAGTTGATGTCATTCCTTTAACTCTAGATTTTATGAAAATGTCATGAACTTATATTTGAACTCAAATTTATTCACTACAGGTGATGTCCCTTCTTCAATTTTCAATTTGACAAATTTAGAAGACTTTGATGTTTCTCAAAATCAATTAAGTGGTAGCATGCCAGAAGTGTTGGATATCTCTATTATCTTTCTACTCTAAATATCTCCCGAAATAATACAAGTGGCACCGTGCCCTACCTTTTGAACCATTTTGATTTTCATGGTAACTTTAGTCACAACAAATTTAATGGAATATTACCATTGAATATATGCACTGTTCCATCAAAGTGTAGCATTGATCTAAGCTATAATAATATCTCTGGAAGTATACCTAGAGAACTTGGTAGGCTGCACTACATCAACTTGTCATACAATCTTCTCAGTGGCTATGTTTCAATAGAAGTTTACAGCTCTTTTCCTCATGACATTTTAGATGGTAATAAAGAAGTACTTGGTTTAGAGAAGATAACCAATTCCTCTAAAGATCCAAAGTCTTTTTTGAAAATCATTATTCCTTTGACAATTTTTCTTGTCATCGTATTTGTTGTGGGTTTCATCTTTTTTCAGTCTTTTAAAAAGAACAAGAAACTCATAATTGAGACAAGAGAAACAAAAAATGAGGATTCATTTTCCATATGGAGTTTTGATGGAAAAATTGCATATGAAGATATCACTGAAGCAACTGAGGACTTTGACATCAAATATTGCAAACACCCTATTTTGTCCAGGCCCAACTCAAAAATAATAAAAAATGAAAAAAATGAAAAAATCTTTCTTAATCTTGACACATTTAAATTAATAAGCAAATGACATTGATGGTGATTGAATTGTTTGAAATTTGAAAAATGATCATCATTAATGGTGATTGTCTTGAACTTGGGGTTTTGTAGTAAATGGAAACAAATTTCAAAATACTTCATCTCATTGATGTTATTTAATATTCGGTTAGGAAATTTAGTGTGAAGTCATTGTGGAGGAAAAAATAGAAATTAAAATATGAAAAAATTATCTCTCATTCATAGATTTAAATTAGCAAAATTGCTCGTAGAAAAAATATAACAAAAAACAAATAAATAAATTTTAAAAAAATTAAAAAAAAATATCTCATTTATGTTGATAGGTTTAAATTAGGAAATTAATTGTGGGGAAAATAAAAAAAATTATTAAAAACGAAAATTTAAAAAAAAAAATCTCCATTGATGGTGATTAGGTCAAGCTAGGAGGTTTTATTAATAGAAAATACAAAAATAAAAATAAAAAAAAAATAAAAAAAATCTCCCTTAATGTTGATTGGGTCAAATTAGGTAGTTTTTAACATAAAATATAAAAAAAAATTCAAAAATGAAAATTCAAAAAAGGAAGGAGCATTTATGAAGAAAATCCTACCTTGAAATTATAAATATGAGTGCAAGGGTTGAAGCAAGACACACAAAAATTAGGAGAGCAAAGACACAAAAAAATAGAAAGAGAAAAGAGGCAAGGAATGGTTAGAAGTGTCTAAGAATGAATTATTGATTGTGTTAATATTTTTATCATCTTCTTTTTCATATCCAAGGAAAGCCTATGCTCTTATGGTTGTTGCCATATATGTGATGCTTCAACACCAATGGCTAGAGAGAGGAATCCAATATGATGAAGATTAATTCATTTTCTTATTATTTTTCATTTTCCTTCTCTCCTCTATTTTCCTTTTCTTAAAAACCCAAGGTAACCCTATACTCTTGTGATGATTATCACATATGCAAGCTTAAGCATCAATGGCTAGAGGGTGCAATCCAATATGATTTGGATCTTTTTGTCTTATTTTTCTTTTCCTTTCTTTTTCTCTTCATATCTTTCCTCTCTATTCTTTTTTCTCTTTTCATTATTTTTTTCTATTTAATCTTTTTAGTCTCGTGTGATTATACTACTCATCCCTCTCTTTTTTTTTATTTCTTTCACTCCACCACCCCAACAATATTTATACTGCTCTCTTCTTGTTGATATTGTGAGCAGGGTTATGTAACCCGGATTGGACCGGCCGGTCTGGCCCAGAAATCGGTGAACCGGCCAGTAAACCAGTCCGGTTCCCGATCCGGTCTGGGTTACTATTTTTTAAAAAAAATTAATTTTTCCTTTAGAATTTCATACTATAAGTTTAAAATTTTCAATTTTTCACCGGTTTGGCCCCGGTTTGACCCGCTAACCCTTAACACAGTACCCCGACCGGTTCAATACCCGGTCCGGGTTTTAATACCTTGATTGTGAGGATATGCCCAATGATATTTGTGTGTTACTTGGACCATGAAAAAGGTACGCATCCTCCATTGATTGACTTGATATGTGATGGTTTGCTTCCGCTACTTATTTTCATTGTTTAGATGTGTATTAGCTATTCGTTATCTTCATATCTCCCTCTAACATAAGTTTTCTTTATAAACAGGAAAAAGAAAAAATGTTTGTGATCCATTTTCATAAATGAAAATAATTATAAAAAAAAAATCTTCTCTTTTACAAAATAAATGAAATTGATTTTAAAAGGGATTTTTATCGTGTGAGGTTTTTAGAGCCTCCTCAGGTAAAAATCGATTATTCTTTCATATGAGATTATGGATATCTCCTCAGGAAGTTTAGTCCAAGAGCCTTCCAAAGACCTTTCTTTTATTCAATAAAAAAATAGAAAAGTTGTTTTCATAAAATAAAAAATACCAAACAAATAAAAAATCATTTTCTCAAATAAATTAAAGGAACTTGTTCCTTAAAAAATACAAACAAAGTGATACGCATTTCTGCCCCAAACTACATGGGTTTTGATCCCTCTAAAGAATAGGTAGGCCCTAAGTCCTCTTCCTAGGTCAAGTCCGATTTTGTAAATAAATATATTTTTTCTTTTTCTTTTTGTAAATAAATGTTCCTTTCTTCTTTAGTTTTCATTTTATTTGTTTTTGTAAACATTCTTTTTGATTTGGGTAATCATAATAAAATTAAAGGTCATATTTATTTTTAAATAATTAACTTAGGGTAACTATTCTTATAAATGGGTGTTGTAAGGTGCCTAACACCTTCCCCATACACAATCGACTCCCGAACCCTTTATGGTTCCATTTTCAAATAAAGGTTTTCAAAATTGTCCTTTTTCTAAATTTTGGTGGTCGCTCATATGTTTCAAATTACGAGCACTACAAATATTGTATTGGGGCTGATTCCTACAAAAACGTTTACAAGACACAACTTCCTAGTGATAAAATTGTAGTATTGAAAAAACTTCATAGAAAAGAATATGGAAACACATCTTTTGTAAAGAGCTTTCACAATGAAGTGAAGCTGTTAAGTGAAATTTGACACCGCAATATTATAAAGCTTCATGGTTTTTGTTTGCATAATCAATGCATGTTTCTCATCTATACATGGAAAGGTGAAGCCTTTTTTATGTCTTGAATAATGATGAAGCCAAAGAGTTGGATTGGAGTAAGAGAGTAACTGTCATCAAAGGAATAGCAATTGCTTTGTTCTACATGCATCATGATTGTACTCCTCCAATTATCCATCGAGACATAACAAGTAGTAATTTATTGATGAACTCAAAGCTAGAGGCATTTCTATCTGACTTTGGTATAGCTAGAATCATTGATCCAGATACATCCAATCAAACTGTTTTAGCTGGTACTTATGGTTATGTTGCTCCAGGTTAGCTTTTCTGATTCTCTGTTACTTCTCTCGTTGTGTTGTGTTTTATTTTTGCAATTACTTGCTTTGTGAGAAATGTGATTTCTTTAATTTTTGGTCCATTACAGAGCTTGTATACACCTTAGTTGTGACTGAAAAATGTGATGTTTATAGTTTTAAAATAGTGGCGTTAGAAACAATCACCGAAAGACATCCTAAAGATTTGATTTTGTCTTTGTCAAAGACTTGTACTGAAAGAATTTTGCTAAAAGATATCTTGGACCCACGTCTTCCAATGCCATCACGTAAAGATGCACAAGATGTGACTCTTGTAGTCACAATAGCATTAGCATGCTTGAATCCATCTCCCAAATCTCGACCATCAATGCACCACGTGTCTCAAAGGCTTTCATCCTCAAGCCTGCCATTTGTCATTCCTTTCAATAATATCTCAATCAAACATTTAGTGAATCAAGATATGCAAATAATCTAGTAAATTGCTAGGAGATTCGGCTCAATGTTTGCTTAGTGTCTTAGATGAAACCTTTAAGGACTTGCCAGCTAGGAGGATGTTTTGCAGTTGTTTAATTTCTTGTTGCTAATACTTTCCCATCAATAAACTCTTCACATGTCAAGTGTGGCATAACATTATTATGCTAAAATAATAAGGTATATTATTGGAATTATAAGGAATCTATACATAAAAGCAACTATCAAAATTTGAAGTGGCAAGTTATGGTATAAAAACAATAATAATTCAATAAACTTATACTTAGCTAATTGAGTTAATAAATGCCACACTCAAATGAGTGTGCAAGCACTAGTTTTTTGACCCATAGTTGATGTCTAATCCAGTCGACCCACCTGGTACATATGCATACTTTTTATTGGTAAATACCGATTGTTTTTGTAGTATTATTTTTCTCATTATTTTCTTATTTTTGAAACTCAGCCCAGCCACACCTCTAGATAGAAATTAAATCCTTAGTATTTGAGCTTTACCATTGTTGAAGCTAGAATCGCATTTTTTTTACTCTACTAAATTTCATAAACATTTCATTGATCCTTATGAGTTTATATGCTCTCCATTAAATTAATTCTTCCCCTTTTTTTTGCCAAAAAAAAAATTAATTCTTCCCTTCAAACACTAATCTTTCAACTGAATCCAAATTTTGTTTTAGTGACTACTTTGCTGTCCTTTTTTGGTGTGTTTAGTTAATTGCAATCCGTTTTCTCCTGTAATTGTCCACTGGAATTGCCACATTGCACACAAATTGAAAAACACATTTCATTGCATCCTGACAAAATGAAATTCAAGAGCATTGGCTTTTGAAATCCCAAAAATCTACATCTTTGTCTGTACCAGAATTTTGAAAGGGAAAACAGGCTTTCATTTATTTTATATATCTTAATTTTTCATACATACGATACAACACAAGTGATGGTCACTTGAGGACTGGAGTCCCAATTATACATCTCTTACAACAATCAACATGTGAACAGCATAATCCAAAAGGAAGAAAAACAAGCTACTGTGAAAATCATATGCACTAACATTATTGAGCCATCTTCTATAGTTATGTGAAGATTGTGTAGATGCTGGGTAGTATTAAGGTTGAAAAGATCATCTGGGTCCTGACAGTTCATCTGGGGGGATATGTGAAGCTGAATCCGCAATCGGCCAATTAGGATTAGGGAGAAGGGTTTGATTATCTCGCCGATGCATCTCATCTTTCTGCCATTGATCCCATTTTTCAGCCAAACCATCACCTTCAAGCATCCTTACCACCTCAGACATCTTTGGTCTTTCCATAGCAGAGCTTTGTGTGCAGAGCAAGGCCACTTGGATTAGTTGCTCTACCTCCTCTTCCTTATATTCACCCGCCAAATCAGCATCCACCAGAGTTTCCAATTTCTTGTCTTTCAAAAGCCCTTTCACCTGGATCCAAAGCAAATGATGTTTGATTACATAAAATTACCTCATATAAATGTTAATACTTAGTAACATGTTATGAGAAAATAGAAAATATACCCAATCAAGTAACATGACATCATCATCATTGGCAAGTCGTGCGAGATCGAAAGCCCTCTGTCCGGTTATTAGTTCAAGAAGCATCACGCCATAACCAAAAACATCAGTCTTCTCTGAAGACTTTCCAGTGGAGAGGTATTCTGGTGCAATGTGCCCAATTGTACCACGCACAGCTGTGGTAACATGAGTATCTTTGTAATCCATGAGTTTTGCCAAGCCAAAGTCCCCAACAACTGCTTCATATTCCTCATCCAATAATATATTGGCAGCTTTAACATCGCGGTGAATGATCTTCGGATCACAATGATCATGCAAATAAGCAAGCCCCCTTGCAGCTCCGAGCGCGATTCGCTTCCGTATAGGCCATTCAAGCGGGGCTTTTGACTCCGGGCGGTCTAAGACATTAGAAGACAATTGAGGGCATATCCAATATACATGCGCGCATCTAAATATGAAACTACAATTTATATATTTAACAAAGATTTCTTTTGGAGATATTTATATCTATATTGTGTTTGCATACTAGTGCCAAATAACTTATAAGAAATGTGTAATTCATATTTCATTAACAATAAATCAAGATAAACAACGAATGAGTTTGAAATTAAAGTTAAAATTAATGTTTCCTGACAAGGAAATACGATAATTCCTTTTATGCCAACCATATACAGTTTTCAATCATGAGTAGAAGCACTGCTAATTAAATTAATCTTCCTATAAAAAATTATTCAAACAGCCAAAGTAGAGAATAAGGATACCTCGTAAACATGATGCCACACTACCATTAGCCATGTAAGGATACACAAGCAACCGTTCAGTCGGTGTCATGCAAAAACCACGTAGCCGCAGCAAATTACGGTGGACAGCCAAGCTGATCATTTCTACTTCTGTTTGAAATTGCAGCTCCCCACCCTGAGTGCGTTCCTCTTTAAGTCTTTTCACTGCAACTAGAGACCCATCAGTTAACCGTCCTTTGTAAACCTTACCAAATCCACCTCTGCCCAGAATGTTTTTATTACTAAAGCTGTCCGTTGCAACTTGCAGCTCACGTAGGGGAAACTTTTTAAGCTGACCAAGGTGAACTTCAGGGTCCTCCTCAGCTGCCAGTAAAAGAGCAAAATGTTGATGAATCAATTATGGCTGTCATATAATTCATCAATCATTATGTATACCATATTTTCCATTATTCAACTTACCAGGAACATCAAAGAAATAATCTTCTGGTCTCCTCTTCCGGCAATACGCAAGTGCAATTGCAGGGGCTGCAAACATTAGAGCAGCAGCAGCAGCAACTCCTCCAGCAATAGCTCCAGTAGTACTACTGCCTAAAACAGTTTACACATTACAAGATGACCCGCAAGTCACCAATCTATTCAAAATACTTAATCATGATCTCTTCTTATCTTTGAATTGAATATTTGATAAAAACAATGAGCCACAGACTCACAAAGGCATCATCTTTGATTCAAGTTAAGAATTTAAAATAGCTATGAAGCATTTGAATTGGTAATTCTTTTCTTTCTCCTTCCCCACACTTCTATCCAGAAATGGTGAGCATGTTATTGCATTCTGCCCTGCCACAATTATCCCACCTTGCACACTTTTCTTCAGGGAAAGGAGCAAATAGTGGTGTGGTTTGTTTAACACTCACTCTTCTTTTGTTATTCGTGCAGTAATATAATATGAATATGAAAATACATCATTGGGTAACTGTAGAATCCCACAATCTAAGTCCAGCTAATCATTCTTGTAACATGATGTGTTTAGTTATAATTTAAGGTAGTTATAATGCAAACTTATACTGTCTACTTTTCAAGCTCAATAGGTTTGCACATGAGAGGGTCTGTTCTCTTAACTAGAGATTTAAGGTAGAGTAGTTCTTTCAACAATCTAAGTTATTATTGAAAAAGACGTCAACAAACCTGAACGAGATGGCGGCGGCGTTGGTGAAATTGGTCGAGGTGTAATGTTTAGTGGTATCAAATCATGATTATTGTTAAAACTGTTAAGTGGAACAGAGTGGTTAGAAAAACCTTGATATGTTCCTCCTCAATAATCACCAGAAATAAACAAAACCACTTGTGCCAACCTGAGTTGAGTAAACGATTGAAATGAACCATTGATTGGGATGTCTCCTCGTAGCTTGTTTGTTGAAAGATCACTAGATTTCATAACGACCATGAGCTTACACTTCATTATAGATATATAACTTAATATCAACATTTGCTTAACATCATTGAAACTTAGTAGAAACACTCACAGGACTTGCAGTGAATTGACAGTAGTCAAGGTCATGGGAATGGCTCCATTCAATAAGTTATTGTTGAGACGCCTATTTCAGATGGCAAGAAGGATTAGTTTTCAAATAATAGTAAGTTGAGGAATAGAGAAGTATGAAAATAATGGACAAACCATAGTGTTTTGATAAATAAATAGAATGTATCACTCCAATGCAAATAACACAACCTTGAACTTGGGAACGTAAATTTGTTGAAAATTGAACATGTCTAAAATAAATTTTTTCTTTGCCCTTTGATCTAATGATCATGGAATGGCACATAAGAACACACTATAGAGTATAGACCATCAATGATAAATGTAAATTACTTGCAATGAAGAATAATGGATTGCAGAGGGAAAAAGCCAAATGAATATCAATAAGCTAATCCTTGCTTATGGACACTGGTGTCAATAAAAATAATAAACTTACATTACTAAATAACTGTTTAGGAAAAAAAACTTTGTTTAACAATCCACTGTTGAATTTGAAGTTAGCATCATAAATATCTCACAAAATTTGACATTAATCCATAGTTATTTATGCCACATTCACTTGTCTTTTTTTTTGTTTATACACAAAAGCAACCCATAGAATTATGTAATGGAATGAAAGTAGATAGAAGACGGTTAATACATTCATCGGATGCTTCCACTTCATTCCCAGAGCCAAAAAAAACGAAGTTTTTCTTGGCATCACAATATCCACACAAGGTATCCAGAGCATTGTCTCCTTGTTTGCCATTGAGGATGGCAAATGATAGACCTTGGAATCCAAACGAAAATTTATCTTATAATTAATATACAGTATACATTTCAAATAAGACGTTATTAATCATTGGAGTGCAAGCTTTCTGTCATTCGGTTTTTCTGACAATACATTAGACAGCGAAACAACCCCCTACCCTTCCCATTTTAAAATGCACTTTGATATGATAAATTTGAATGGAAAAAGACCAGGAATACAACAGGTGCTTTATTCAACTGTAACATATCACACGCCCTCAACCGGGCATGCTTAAAAGCCTTAACTATTTGATTGATGACAGTCTGATGTTAAGAAAAACAAGCAAAATGCAGAGCAGTATGAGTGCCTAACAGACCAAGAAACTTTAATCAAGACAGAGAATAGAAAAAGATTTAAATATAAACTGCAGATCTAAGAAGAGCATGACATACAGGAAACGTAGTTTTTGAAGCTTGCCCAATGTTTCAGGTATGCTACCGGCTATTTTATTGGCGTACAGATCCAAGCTCACCAAATTTGTCAAATTTCCAAATTCATCTGGGATTTTTCCAGTTATATTATTGCTATAAAGCTCCCTGGCATAGAAAAGAACAAAAAGTCAGATTAAAGAAAGAAGAAGAAAAAAATCCCAACAAATGGCTAGATGATGACAGATATGAGCTCAATATTGGTATGGAGCAGTTGAAACCTTATGCTGATAAGGTGAAAACTGAAGCAAGAACACACCGGGAAAAAAAAACAAATCAATGATGGATATGACATACGATATGTAATTTTTGCTTCAGCAATTTATATAATCATCTTTAACGGCCAGTTGATGTCAACTGTCAAGCAAAAGCTTGGGAGACAGCAAAAGTTGTAAACACATGACTACTCCACAAATTCAGTCTCTCATACAACCAGAGGGGGGGCAAGATGCCTTAGAATATCAACATCATGAATTAGAAAGTTGTTCTAATTATAGTAACAACCAGCGATTGACCACAAGATTTAGGAATAATAGACAGCATAGTTCATGATAATAACTGAAGTAGATGAGATTTTGGCTTATAGCGTTGCATAGGAGGACTCAGGCTGAGATAATCTTAAATGATTCATGACCTTAAGGTTTGAAATCACTCCCATTTGTGTATCTATTTCATCTTCAGCCATGAGGTTTAAAACTGAACTTCAACAGTCATAAGGTAGGCTCTATGATCAATAATATTCAATTTAGATTTCATGTCTTTTCCCTCACGAATTGGGGTTTGGTATACTATACAATAATATGCACTAACTGTTAAGTCTCAAGTTTATATACATCATCATAACATTGAATAAGGACTTGTCTATTTGATTTTTCCTTCCATTCTTTCGTCATTTCTGGGTTAATTTGCCTATAGGAGAAATTTATAGATTTGACATTCTTTTATGTGGATAATCCTTAGTTGGACTCCATTTATTGATTTGTAGAAAAGTCAAAAAAGCAAAGAGAGCCCAAGTTCTGATGCTTGGAGGCCGCTTATGAAGAGTCTAAATGGATGAGTCTAACATCACTCAAAGCCAGAAGCCTAGAAAGTAGTAAAGATGGAACCCAACTAAGTTTGACCTTTCCCATATGTCTAGAAGTCCAATTACAAGGAGACACTAATCTAAGGAAGGTCTAGATACTGATATGCCAAATTGGAGGCTCAATCTATCTTGTGAGTGATATCTAAACCTGGAGAGGAAGAAACCAGAGCAGGACATTCATTGCAACAAGAGAAAGAAGCTTCCTAGAGCTGCAGGGATGGCAAAATAGGGAAGTCACTGCACATCAAAGAAAACTTCAGCTAGGAAACTCTTTGTTCTTCACTGATTATTATTTATTCATAAAGTCCCCATATCAAAGGCTTAAGTAAATAAGAAAGTTGCCTAGAACAAGGACGAAAAAGGAAATTTGGATACTGTTGCAATTTCTACTGCAGAAAACCAGAGGAGGAGAACAAGGAATAGAGAGCAAAACAAGTACCAATGAATAGTCAAAAGGAATGACAAGTTCCAACATGAAGCGTCTGTATAGCATGATATTCATGTACTAAATATCACAAGAATAAGGACTGCTTTTCCCCCAAAATAATATATCCTAGTAATAGATTGTTGACCAAATAGAATGAAAAAGGTAGACAGATAGATGGACAAGGTAAAGCAACTGAACTTTGCTAGATGGTAGCAGAGAGGGAAAATAGACAATACTTTGCCAATATGGACAATATTTAAGAAAAAATCTGAGGATTTAAGACTTTGAGCAATGAATTGCACTCAAGTTTGAAGCTCATAGGCGTCAAACTAAGAAACAAGTGAAATGAAAGGCTACTATATAAAGCCAGCCACTGCAATTATAAAAACCACTAAAGAACAGAAGAGGTGATGTCTCAAGAAATAATGTCAACTCACAATATTCCCATAAAAAGATGCAAATCTGCGCAACAAAATCATATATGATTCACAACTTACAAGTACTGCAAATTTGGGAGTAGACCAAGCTGTGCAACTAGTTGACCCGAAAGGTTGGCATTTCCAAGATCACTGACCAAAGATAAACAGAATTTTTAACATATGCAGAATGGTCACAAATCATAGGTAAAAATCCCAGAAATAACTTACACACGGGTCACGCTATTATCACTATTGCATGTAACATGAAACCATGTGCAAGGATTGACAAGGGTAGCATCCCAGCTTTGAAGAACATTGTTTGGATCAGCTACGCTGGTCTTTAATGCATTCAAGGCATCACCTGTCTTAGGAAAATGCAATTTTCAGATGCAGAAATGCTTTAAATTAAATCATATCTCCTGTTATCCAAGCACCATCTCAGCAGCTCACAATTATGAAAAGCCAATTATACTATAGTAATTAAAGATATTTAATCAAACAGGGTGTCAATGTTTATGCTGCACTGGGAGGTGGGAAATACAGAAAAAAAAGAAAGCACAAAGGGATACTTTCTTAGTTCATTCTTAGTCACAGTTCAAAAACATAGCCAAACAGTTTGGAGCCATGGGAACGCAGCAGTGGTAAAATACTTGGTGATAAAACTTTGCTGCCCTTGTGATCCTACCAGCTCAATCTGAATTAGTCTGGACCCCCAATAAATCCTCCAAGTTAAAAGGAGGTAGGTTCAGGATAACGAATGCTCCACGCATGGCAAAAAAAAAAGAAAAATATGATCTATTTCTAGATATCAAAAACATTTTGACGAGCCATTCGAAGATGGTCAGATCTTTCAAAACTCAGACCCAACAATTCTCAATGAAGTATAAGAACACAACAGTTTACTCTAAGCACATAATAAAATTTTGCCTTTATTTTGGACAGTCAACCCAAGCCAGGACCAACAAATATAGCAAAAGAACAAATTTTATGAAAACCCTTCAATCCTCTCTGTTCATGCTCAAACAAAAGAATTACAGACAGAGAAGCTTGAAGTTGGAATATTCAAATTGCTGCTTCATCAGGAAATCCTACTAACTTCTCTAGTTATGTATGACAATCAAGAAGTAATATAGCTAACAAAAGCAAGCAGAGCAGCCAAATAATGAATTTTCCCATCTCAATGCATTAAAAAGCCTCCATAATAACATTAAAGAAACCAAAGAACAGTGAAAAAAAAGTACCACCCACCTTCGGCGTTACCAGAAACATTCAGCACCAAATTAAACACTAAGATTGCGCAAAGAAGAAAAGCACCCATGAAAGACGAAATCACTCTGTCCATATGTCTCATCCTCTTCAACTAGAATCCCATGAACTTCATAGCAGAGCATAAACTCACAAGCACGTTGACCTCATTGACCAAACAGACTCTTGAGGATTTCCCACAATCACCTTCTGGGCAGCTTCCACCTTTCTCCTCCCTCAATTTTTACTCTGGAATCTGGAGCTGTAATCTCATATGGGTGTCGATGAATTAAGCTGAAAATGGTGGAAAACGGAGATGAGATAGGAGAGGAGCTTCAGAATTTGCAAGAATGGACTGTAGAAATGAGAGCATAGCCGAGTCAATGCATGCTACATCGTTCTGACTGAGAAATTTCTTCACTTCTTTTTCTCCCTTACTTTTTTTTCTTTTTTTTTTTTTTTTTGGTTCGTTTTCATTTGATTTGTCATTTATGAGTTTTGGGCTGTTGTTATGAGAAAATGAAATTCAGAGGGTCGGGATGTGGGGCTTGAGAAGAGCGAGAATGGTCAAAGACGCCCGCTTACCGGTCTGTGGATGACCCCACCGCCATGCGAATTGCGAAGAAGCTCCAATGGGCAATGGCATTATATTAAAAATTATAAATAAATAAATAATAAAGGAGTATATAATTTAAACGTTTGTCACACGTGAGGTTGATATAATTTCCCCTTTCTGCCCATGAAAATATTTTTGTAAACCTATAATTATATAATTAGAAAAGAACAAGAGATTATTGACCTCAAAGAGTACAATACTCTACTAAATATGGAGCAGAGCGTGGACTTCCTTTTTTTCAAACAAAAAACAATTGTGTTAAATTGCTATTGTGTCATCCAATTAGTCGCTGTGTTGGATAATCTATATAATAATGCATGTACTTTACTTATAGAGTTATTCTAACTCCAATTATTGAGTGTATTATCCAAATAAATGACTATATATGTTCATTATCACATGTGGTGAACCTATTGAACACTTCCACGTAGACAATGATCGTTTCGATGATTTATACTCAACCAAATTTATCAATATGATTTATAGTTCTAATTTACCTCAATCCTCAAATGTTGACTTTGAAGGTTGGTGCACACATCATATTAATTAAGCTGTAAATTTGTACGATGGAACTTGATTCTGTATCACTAAACTTCCAAAGAATGTCACTTTAATGGTTCTAAGCCAAACCAAAATATGCTTCTTCATAGAATGAATATAAAACTATCGGAGCTATATATGTGGGAACGTCACATGAAACAAAGGCGATTGCCAATTACTCTTTTATTTCCAATGAATGTCAACAAAAGTTTAAAATAATTATTTTATCGGGTTAGATAATATCTATTAAAGTACATATTTACACGTTGGCAATTCTACGTCACTCTACAATATAGAATGAATTATTTTGTTTAATAATAGCAACAAAAATCCTAAAAACTACTAACACAAATTAAATGTTGCTTATAGATAAATTTTTTGAAATATCTAATGGTTAATCCCATATAAAAGTATATGGCATGTTTAATAAACATTTGCATTATGGAATATGATTAACAATTCACAGCACTCCCTCTGATCCTCAACATAAAAGCTAATTTTGGGAAATTGATCTTAATCCTAAACGTAAGACTTATTTCCCATGCATATTTGTCAATATCTTTTGGTCCTTAATGTAGAAGTTAATTGGGGAATTGATCTTAATTTTAAATGTAAGATTTATTTCTCATATTTGTAAATATTTTTTTAATTTATCCTTATTGATACTCTCTTAACAATAATCAAACAAAAAAGAAATTGAGTAAATATTAAGAAAGATGATTAGGATGTTTTAGAAAAGCATGTCACATTCACTAACTTAACTAAGTTCCTTAATTTAATCAAATCAGGTAAATAAGTTTTACATTTTCATTGGAACTGTAGTATGCTATGATTCCACACTATGTGATGTTTGTTGTATAATTTAGGTTGTGAGACTTACTTTATACCATGTAGGTATGGAGTTGACAAAGTGTTTGATTAAAAAATAACTAAAATACTAATTAATGAGAGTTGGATTTAACGGAAGGAGTTAGTATCTCAAAATTTAACCCGCTGAAAAAGATGTCTATATTTAATGGCCACTACTCTGATTACTTTCAATAAAATAATATTGGGCCTATAAAAAATATTAAAGTATTAGATTTTCGTGGAACCAACAAAAGGAATATATGCTAGTTATAGTTTAATATAAACCTTTGAATAAGGTAAACATATATCTTTGGTCTTTGGCTGTGTGATAATGCGTAGCTTATTGGCTTATTGCTCACATATAATTTGTTGGAACGAATTTTTGGATATTTTCTCATTCTTAATTTTGATTTTATTATTTTTTTTGGGTAGTGATTGGTCTCAAATAAATTTTCTAATAGATTAATCTGAGTGTGTGTGGGGTCCAAACTCAGTAAGACAATCAAGCTAGGAATATTTTAATTATAGCGCAATTGTTAAATTTGCCTATCTAAAACTAATTAACTTCTTATCCTCAATATCAAACTTTCTTGCATACGAATGTTTAGCATATACTAATAATAGTTAATTTTCAATGTAAATGATATATCAAAGGGATATTTTAGGAAACCAACACATATTTCTTATATAAATAAGTAATTTAACCAACTTCCTTTAATTTCCACAAATTAATTATATAACTCCCATATTTTGGACTAGATGAGTATAATCTTTTTATTTTCTTTCTATATTTTTATCTCTCTCTTTTTTTTTTTTAATGAAATGGACCCAAAGGGACAGTGGAGGACACAAGTTTTGGAATGGGTCAATCCATTTTTGGTCAAAAAAAATGTATTGGTCTCTCTTTTTGTGGGGCTCTCTCTTTTTCTTCCGCGTTTGACCCCGCCAGCTATTTTAAAACTAATAATAATAATGACCATCTTTTTGTTTTTGTATTTCTATTTCTGTTTTCTTTTCAATTTCATTTTCCGACCAATGAAAGGCTTCTTTCGTGACCAAACGCGGCATGGATTTTTCCTTTTCTAAAACTACTTTTTTTAAAAAAAAAATTTTTACTACTGGTCTCCAAATTCAGATATTTTTATTGCATAATTAATTTGATTTTATGTAATAAACTAATACATGCATTCATGTTAAGAATGCGTATATTTTCTTAAATAACTATGATATCCAAATCAGAGAATGTGATATTTTTAAATTCATCTTAGTATTTTTCAAAACCGTTAATTAAAGCAAGTTGATTTTATGTTTTAATAAATCATTCAAAGTCGTTGAAGAGATGGCAAAACCGTTTATTGATAACCTATTTTCAATCTTTTTTTTTTTTTTTTTGAGTTGCAATCTAAGTTCCAATTGTCGTAACCACATTGATTGAACTTGTTTTATGCTTGGCCTTCTATGTTCTATCTTTTCCTTGGTGTTTTTTTTTTTTTTTTGCCATCCTTTTCCTTGGTGTTAAATAATAGTAATACTACTACGTTATAATAATAAGTCCAAAGTATACATAATTTCAATGGAGGCAAATAGATAATTTTACAATTTGAATCTATATCATTAAGGTCCATTGAGAGTTTTCATATATGAATCATACACTATAACTTTTTTTTATATATATTTTTTCTATTCCTTAGGACTATATTGTGATTTTCCCCTTTTTTTAATCTTATTAGAGAAGAGAGGTATTTTCCCTTCATAGTTAATATTAGTCATCTCATTAAATTTATTATATGAATCTAAAATTTTGCTCATAATTTATTGTTTTGAAAACTATTATTTTCTAGGACTTCTCATTAAAGTATAATTCTTAAATATTGGTAATGTTAGAAAGTTATTAAATTTTAAGACTGAGTGCATAAAATTTTAGGTTTTCCTTGATTTCAATGAAATTTGTTGAATGTTCTTTTATAAGACCAGGGCCAGAGGAGCACTTATTTGTGTATATAGCTTAAAGTTTATGGGGTTATCTGCAAATAACTCAAGGTTTATAGGAATAATGTGCTTTTAATAGTGAGAATTTCGTTGTTAAATTTTAAGTGTTAAAAATAATAATTGTGCATAGTTCGAAATTCACTATAGTCTTGTGTAATTTAGCATGAGGATGATGAAGACTTAAATCATAATTGTTCAAATGTTTAATGCTATGTTTTTTCCAACGTTTAATGGTATAAATAAATATACTCTTTTCTTATGAACCCAGTTTATCTCAAGTCACTTTAGATTTAGGTTTAATTTATGTCAGGCTGAAAGTGTTAAAATTAAAGCCCTCTCAATAAATATGTTTTTCAGAATTCAAATTTGTATAATTCTCTTTATAAGGTGGGGCAAATTACCATGGGTGTGTTTGTTTTGGCGATTGGATAAGTAACTTATTTTTACTTAAACTTATGTAATCTTAAGATTGGAAAAAAGTTAAATTGGGTAAAATGATGAGTGTTTGGATTAGCGATTGGATAAGTAACTTAAAGTAACTTATGTAAAAGTAAGTGATGTTTGGTTTAACTTTTGCATAAGTGACTTTTGTAATAATTAAGAGAAAAAAATTGAAAAAATTATGAAAAATGAAAAAATGAAGGACTAATTGTGGAAAAAGAATTCATTGGCAACTTAATTGTCAAATGGGACCTCAGAAGATATCTGCATTTGTTAAAGTAGCATTCTTGGTGATAAATTGATCCAAATCATCCAATGACGACAGTATTACCACAAGACACATACTTAAAATTTGGCAATAATACAATTTTAAATAAAATTATATCAAACTCTAATTTAAATTGGTACACTCCAAAAGTCTTTTCTATTGTGCACCTCAAGCTTAAATTTTATAAATTATATCAAACTCTAATTTAAATATTAAATCCTAACTCATATTTTCACATAACTCAAAATCTAACAAAATAAACCGATTAAAACCGCAATAATACCTCCAATAATCCAAATAAATTATTTAAACTAAATTTAATGTGTAAAAACACTACATAGAAATTAATTTATGACATGTTTATAAAAAAATTGATTATAAAATCTTAAAACAACTAAATAATAAATCTAAACTAATTAAAATTAATTATTAATTATTCTCTACATTTCTACAGTCATATATTAACAAAACTCAAAACGTGTCTAAACTCTTATTCCAAAGTATTCTCTAATTAACAGAAGATTACTATCTAAAGAAAGAGAAAATTATTTAGAACATTTTTCATAAAAGAAGTTTGTTAATTACAGTTTGAAAAAGTCCCTCATTAACATTTTCCCATGTATATATATGCACATCGGAAGCATAGTTTTAAAATATATAAAAAAAATGTCACTTTTGAAAGCTAGCCGACTTTGACTCCACTTTCATTAGTTTTTTCGAAGATCGATCAGCTCATTAGAAGAATTTGAGTTTGATCCATTGAAATGGAGATTATAATGAGGGATTGAAATCCTAGTGATTCAAAATCTAATCTAATTGAAATGGAGAATCAGATGTAGTGGGGAAGAGGAGAAATGTGATTGTTGAGAGAAAAAGGCATGGAGGAGCTGCGCCGATCTGGAGAAAAACGAAGGGAAGAGCTGCGTGGTTTGTGGAGAAAAGAGGGAATAAAGACACAATTATTGCGAGAGGGAGAGAGATTGTGGCAGTGGGTTTGTGAGTTTTTAAAAAACCATAAATTACACACAAACGGTCAACAGCTTCATAAGTCACAAAAAGCTTTATCAGGGTAACTTATGGCTTTTTCCACCTTTTGATCGCATTGGGCTTTTTCCAACTTATATTAGAACGCTCAACCAAACAAGCAAAAAATTTAAATCACTGTTCAAGCCCGATTTATACACTATTTAAGTCTGATTTCTGGCCCAAAAGTTCAAACAAACACACACCATATCAATCAACGGTTTATTGGTATCAATATACATTTTATTCAAAGTCAAAAAACCAATAGACACTTTATAAGTTACAAAAGGATGGGCTGGTGGGAAAAAAGTTTGGGCCCAAAGAGTATTTGGGCCAGGCCTAGTTGGACGGATTATATGGATATACCTGCCATCTTTTCTTTTGTTTGGGCTTGCTTACATCATTTTCTCTTATACGTTTATGTTGTCAGCTTCTCTTTCAAATACTCATGCATATACCTACGAGACCAATTTTTAAGGCTGTTTCCCAAAAAAAAAAAAAATTAAAGCTTAATTAATCATGTATATAATCAAGGTGGCAAAAAAAAAATATCAGTATCAAATATTAAATATATAAAGAACTCCATGATTCATAAATAAGAAATAATATTTGGCAAATAAATAAGAAATAATATAACTCACTTCAAAGTTCGCAAAATATATGGAAAACTGTGTCTGGTTTAAAATTTAAATGTAAATGAATCATAAATCTTAAAAGTATGATATCAAATTCAAAACTAAAAAAAGAAAAAATGTCAGCAAAAAAATGACAAATACTGTGATATATGTTAACATAACGGAAAATCTTGGACCACACTACATACGAACTTGTCAATATAGTATGTGTTTTGATTTTTATATTAAAATGGTTTTAAAATAAAAGAAAATTTTTCTTAAGAGTCTTAAATTATAATGTCTTTGAATATAAAAAGGGTTAATATGTAAATTTGTCTCCAAAGTTTTCGCTAAAGAATAATATTTTCTTTAAAGGTGTTAAATTGTCCCTTATCATTAAAAAAGTTAATTGTTAGTGTCAATTGTTTAACAACCAACTTTAGTTTTCTAACCTGGAAAAAAAAAAAAAAAACTTTAGTTTTCTAACAGTATAAAGTGATATTGATATGTTTTAAAACTTTCAAAACAACATTAAACTTGAAAAAACTTAGGGGACAATACTATTTCTTAGTAAAAATTTTTGGGATAAAATTATAGTTCTATATAAAAAAAAAATTTAAAATTGTTAACTATTTTTTCTCATCTTTATATCCACAAAGACACTATGAAGATGTGATTGTGACACGTGATCCGACAACTACTTAAAAAGCACCCTAGTGATGCAATGATATTTTTGAGAATTGGATAAGAAAGCTATTGAGTAAAAGGAAAGCAATCCATATATATATATATATATATATGCATTTTCAGTTTGCACATGGAATAGCTACCCAAAAGCTCCATTAATTGATCATATAATGTAAGTCTGTTTGTAGATATGCATCCTCCTTTTGTCAACTTCAAGGTTTTCAAAAAAAAATTTAAAATGAAGTCTTTTGCATTTATGTAATCATGAATTTAAAAACAGAACGATGTACTATAAGGGAATGGTATCGTCTGGTGGGCTTTCAAAGCTAAATAAGAGGCAAAAAGTAATAGGAGAATTGGGACATTTGAATCACTAAAGACTTTGTTTTATGTTTTGGACAAAAAAACTTCTTTTTCCGAAAACTCATTCACAAAACATAAAAGTCATGAAAAATTCGGTTTAGAAAATATAATTTACGGTTTTAAAATTTAGTTTGGCAAATGTTCTTTTGACAAACTATAAAACTAAACACAAACATCGTGAAATGCTGAAAGGCCTCGCTTCATATTTATATAGTCATGTACTTATATAAAAGAATGATTTAAATTAATGACATTATGTATAAATCATTTCAGTGGTTTGATTTCATACACAAAGAAATTATGTTAGACAATTTTATGCATAATGAAATGGTTAATTTAATGCTTTGACATCAACAACGGTAAAATGATATATTGACTCAAGGCAAAAAAAAAAAAAACTGATATATTGACTCCATTTGAAAATAAAAAAGATTTTTACCTTTGCTCATACATACTTAACCCATGCTTTCAATTTATAAAAAATCCCATACATTTAAAAGATCATAAAATTTTTTACATTATGTCCCATTCTCCAATAAACATTTAATAAGATCATGCCATGTATACAAGGTATTAAAACCCGGACCGGGTATTGAACCGGTCGGGGTACTGGGTTAAGGGTCAGTGGGTCAAACCGGGATCAAACCGGAGCTAAACCGGGACCAAACCGGTGAGAAATTGAAAAATTTAGACTTATAGTATAAAATTCTAAAGGAAAAATCAAAAATTTTTTTTTTTTTTTTAAATTAGCAACCCGAACCGGACCGGTTTACCGGCCGGTTCCCGGGCTGGACCGGCCGGTCCGGTCCGGGTTAATGAACATGGCATGTATATAAATTTTAGGGAGATTTACACTTAGGTCCCATGCAAGGGAAAAAAATGAAAAAATGGTCCCTATAGATTGCAAAATGAAAAAATGGTCCCATGGAGTTGTCAATACAGGCTCCTGGAGTTGTTAATGACAATGCCAGGAGCCTGTATTGACAACTCCATGGGACCATTTTTTCATTTTGCAATCTATAGGGACCATTTCTTCATTTCTCCTCTTCCGTGGGATTTTACTGTCATTCTCCCTAAATTTTAATGTGAAATGACTTTTCTCTCGTTAATTAAACCTTGTCTGGTTGTCTCTCATTTTCAACGCAGTGGTTCAACCGGAACAAATAGCTCATTTGTTGAAAATGAAATCTCGTCTAGACCTTTTTGGGAATAATAAATTATATTATTCATAATTATATTTATAAATAATAAAATTTTTATAGGCTTAATTATATATATTTCTTTTGTTGAAAATAAAATCAATCTCATGAAGTCTTGTAGCAGAATAATTAAATATGTTTAAAGCATCACAACCACTGCAAACGTTAACTAGCCTCCCTGATCCCTACCGATTACTCTCATTCCTCCTTGCCGTCTTGGTTAAATTTGATAGAATCAACAATAAAATAATATAAATGAGAATGTAAATGTTGATAGGAATATAAACGTACTCATTACTTATAATCTTATTAAATATATGTTTTAAACGGGATTATTTATGCATTATATTATGTCCCGTAGGATGGAAATATAATGTGAAGGGAAAGATAAAGTATCAATGGTCTAAATTATCTTTATTCGAAAATTTTTTATAGGTATATATAAGAGGAAAATCCGAATTTTAATATTGTATTCCTTTTATGCACCGCCACTTATTCTTAATATATAACCTAATTAACTAATTTAAAAAATTAATGAAGATAAATAAATCATTTTAAATTATTTATATTTATCATTTTTTTTCTAAATTAATTTACTCAAATTACAAACCGATATAAAATTTAATGATGCACATAATTATTTTAGAAAGATTATATATGTTTGTAATTTCTTTTGTTCATCATATATACTTTCTTTAGTCCTTAATAAAAATAACTTATAATGAATTTGTCAAACCCCGCAATATTTTAATATACGTAGAGTATTAAGTGCACAGTTTCGTAAGGCATATAGAAATAGAAGAAACATACTAGCATTAGGTACTTGTTTACAATACAAGAGAATCCTTGCAGGGTTTGAAAAATATACACAAAAGTATAGAGCGTTCAAAAGAAAATTAAAGTACAAATATAGGTAACCAGACGCTGCTCCAGAATGCATCAGGACTCTATTCACCGGTGGCCACAGCCTTGTTTTTCAAGCTACTAGCCTCAGCTGTAATATTTTATAGTTTGAAAAAGGATGAGATTCAAGCGAATCTCAGTAGTAACATGCTTTTCCGACATATAAAATGAAAAAAAAATGCAATACATCATGTCATGTAAGATGATAGATTGCTGCGTGACAAAATGTTGTGTGCATACTGTCTAAGGCCAAACGACATGTTTGCACCTTAGCTTAACTCCGCACCTCTACGACTTAACTCTGCGCCCCTAACCACAACTAGTCTAAAATACGTGTCCAAGACACTATGCTCATGTTACAGAGTATCAACACCAATTTCCATTTTGATATGTGCAGGGCAATAATGAACAAGTTTCACAGGCAAACAGAAAAGTAGAGTTATACTAATAATAAGAATTTTTTTACAGACAAACATTAATAGAGCAAAATTCACTAATAATTACAAATATGTACAGAATATCCCTAAAATAATCCAAGTACAAGCTAAATATAACCACCGGATGTATCTCAAGAAACGTGCCTGTCAGTTTTCAGTAACTGTGTCCTTGCCTTTTGAACCGCTGGCATCCGCTGAGATATTTTGATTTAGAAAAAAGTGTGAGATTCCGAGAAATCTCAGTAGAAACATATTATCATTCATATAACATGCAATAAGTAAATATGATATGCACCATGAATGCACCCATTAATAAATAATATAACACATCGTCATGTATACATGAGTAGGGTTCCAGCCCGGAGCCCTACTCCTCGTACACCAATTGGATTCTCATCCAATCCCTCAGGTGTAAGTGCACTTCCGGTACTAACTGCCCTCTCTAGGCATACCATGTTAATTAATAAAAGTATAAACTATGGCAACCACACATTCATCTAGACTAAGGCATGAAGTATAAAGGATAATGTCTCTACCTCAAGTCACTTTTACCCTGTTTAGTGTGCCTTAAAAAGCATGCCAACTTCAAGGTTCTAACTCGATCCTAAAACATAAGATGTACAGGAATTAGGTTATAATCTCTTCATGTATCATTTTAGACTCTTCCATAGTGCTTATTGTGGTTATATTAGCCTATGGTAAAAATTTATCTCAGGACCCCGGCCCAACCCCCACCGTACCTGATCCGGCTGTAATTTTTCTCAAAATTTTGACATGGGCTATTCTGATATATTTTCACCTAAGGAATCCATTTCTAGACTCGGAATTACCAAATTCATTATCAAATTATGAAAATACCCTTAACAACCCCTATTTTAAGGTTTTAGGGGCGTTTTTGTAAGTATGCTTTTTCGGCCTTTTCTGAAAAAGTGCCCAATTGTAACCCCACCTAATTTTCCCTTCTAAACCCAATGGAATCATCAAATCATTGAAAATCCAAATCCTACCCCTAGATCTAGCCCTAACCGAAATTATGGGATCCTTCAGCAAAAATCAGGGTTTTGCGATTTCAGCTCCGTAAACGCATTCTTTTCTACTCCTAATCACTTTATTAACCATCTAATTGAGTTATAACAACCATTTGAACTAAAATTGGGCAGCATAACCCTTAGGCACACATATTTCCAAAATTTAAAATCAATGGCAATCCGGCGAAATTTCACCAATTAAATTGCTCATAGCAGCCAGAATAGTTAATATACGAAGGTTTGGAAGTTACCTCAAGCTCTCACTA
Organism: Inga laurina; assembly: GCA_963855925.1. Classification (NCBI taxonomy): domain Eukaryota; kingdom Viridiplantae; phylum Streptophyta; class Magnoliopsida; order Fabales; family Fabaceae; genus Inga; species Inga laurina. Next base: position 27,026,345 of record OY979708.1, read on the forward strand.
GCTTTTTCTCAATATGGCTAAGACCCTAGCTGCCCTAACACCAAATTTTGAGCTTCACAACCTTAAAGAACAAAGAGGAGTAGCTTAGAGTCAGAGTTATATGCGTTAGGAGCTAAATCGTCGAAGGAATCGGTTTACCTTGCAAGATTTCTTCTCCTTTCTCTCTGTAGGGTTTTCACACGTTCTCTCTCTATTCATATCTGTTATGTGCGTGAAATTCTGAAGGAGGAAGTTGACGATGATATATTCTAATATCATATATTATTTTAATGATTTATGGAATTTTCCAAAAATTCCAAAACTAACTTTTATTACATAACTTCCTACATTCATGTAACCATGCCATCATGTTCAATCAATATTTCCTTATTTATGCCACATGTAGGAGACACCTAGAGGTCCCTCTCTATGGTCTCAATTGGCTTCACAACTTGTCCAAATTACGTATACACGTAAAATCCCAATTTTGGTCAAAATTGCACCTTTTGTTCAAATTTTTCATAAATTCATATTAAATTGACCAAAATATTCTAAATATATTTTTTCCTTTTATTTTCCTTAATTAATTGAAATTAAGTTCAATTAATCAGAAAATAATTAATTTTGTGATAATTTGGCAAAATTATGATTTTGCCATTACCTTTTTAATCAAATTTCTTTTCTTATTTTTCTTTAGCCAATTTCCATCTATTTTTGGACCAAATATTTCCTCTAATATTTCTTCATTTTTGGACCTTAATATTAGGCTTTTAAAATCACTCAAATTAATTCTATATTTATTTTTGCCCAATTTCTCATGAAATTGAACATTTATAAAATTCATAAATTCCAAATTCATGAATATTCACCATTTTATTGAATTTTTCAAATAATTACAATATATTTGGCGAATATAAAATTTGGGATGTTACACAGAAAATGACATACTTAAATATATCATAATAATATAGTATATGCAAAAAAAAAGTTACTACTTGACTTCTTTTTCAATTCCCTAGTCGGCCCTAACTTTGATTTCGGCTCAAAAAATTTCCAATTCCTATCAAGATTAAAGTTAACAAGTAACTATTTATTATTTGAACTATTACTGCTTTTAAATCAAATTCTGCTGGTTATCTAATGCAATTATCACAGTTTTGCATAGTGCAATTCTACACAAATGCAATTTCATTGTTTCCATAAAACTGGTAGATTTTTAGTCAAATTTGAAAATTAATAATTAATTTTAGAAAAATCTAATTTGACTAATTCCAAAACCTAAATGAAGCTCTTTAAATGTAATATCATGGAAAAATACCCAAAGATAATCACTGATTACATATTTTGCCCAGAAATTCGCCCAATCACTGCTGTTCCAGATTGCATTCTAGAAATAAAGCACAACTTTGAAAAATCATAATTAAATCTAAAAAAATCGAATTGCAATGATTCAAAGTTCTATATGACTCTCATTAAGTCTACTTTAAGGAAAAAATATTAGTCACTTCCAATTACAGGGATAAATTTCCCAGAATCATTGAACAACATAATTGGTTCAGAAAACGTTTCAGATTCAATGCCTAACTTTAAAAACTCATATCTCACAATCTACAAACCCAAATGACACCTATTATTTATCAAATCAAATCATATCATGTATACTTTTGTTCTGGAAAGTTTCATGGCCATTGAATAAGATTACATTAATAAAAAACATCACATAACCAAACTATCAGAACCTGAACGTCCAGAATTTTTCCTATTTCTGACTTAAATTTCAAAAATCATAACTCTCTCTATATAGATATTCAAATTATTCATTCTTGGACTCATTTTAAATCTATGAATATCTACTATATTCCTGTAAAATTTCATAAATATTGAATAAGATTTGTTTTGTCAAAACTCAACATGAATCTGACTATCTTCCAAAAACATCAATTTTGACAGTGTGATTTCAAAAATCAAGAACTCAATCATTTTCGCTCCAAATTGTACTCTTCTTGATTCTATCATCAATTACACATTCTAAACTATCTATACAAAAAGACCCAGCCAAAAACTCCATCTATAGCTTCTGTTTAAGCTTATGTAACTTTCAGGTAGGTATTCTATTTTTCAACCAACAAAATAGGGTGAAGAAAACTAACATGTAACCATAAATTTATACTCTAAACCTCACAAATTTTGAGGTTAATGATCAAATTTCAGAACCAAAGAACCCCAAAATTCTCCCCAAAATCGTCACATAATCACCAGTTTAAAACTTTTTAGTTGATAGAATTTTTCCAGCCGGCACCTTTTCTCTTAACTAAACCACCATAGAAAACCACTCAAATCCAATATAAAAATAAAAATAAATGCGTATGAGACTCAACTATACACATTATGGTATTGCATGTGAAGTTTGGAGCTTCCTTCTTCCTTTGGTTTCACTCTCTCTCTCTCTCTCTCTCTCTCATCTATCTTTCATCCTCTCTTTCTCAATCCTGTTTCTCTTGTTTTCTTTTCTTTGGCCAACTTGGTGAAATGAGAGAGTGAAGAAGGGTGCTGTATTTATTAACACATTGGGTGATAAATGTGTATGTGCTGTCCATATTTGGGCGGGGTGTGTGTACGTTGAAGAAGCCCCCATGTGTCCAAGTGTGTGTGTTTGTCCAAAAGAATGCCACATATTTTTGTGTGGGTCTTGTGTCGGTAGCTTTCAATATATATATATATATATAAGTATATTTTTATTCTATTAATTACATACACTAGGTCCTAATTTTTTTCCTTTATCTTATTTAAGATTCTTTAAATTTTATAAGTTTCATAATTTGAATTATTATCTAATTATTGTTTCTCAAATTTTTTTTTAAGGAAAATAATCCTTTTACTAAATTTGGTATATGACAGAACTCAATGTAATCAAGAAAAGTTGATTAAATTATTGAAGTTATTTAAAAATTGCTTTGATATCCATCTTTAGCCCTAATGAATACCATAAATTTAAAAAATATATGCTTTCTATTCTTTCTTTAAAAATCGAGCAAAAAAGGCATATTTAGAATTAAACACTTAATGCTACACAAAACTCTTACAAAATACTAACTCATTAGAGTTAGGGCATACCTCATCCTCAAAAAAATGTTTACTGATGTACTTACTCTATATCATTCACTAGTCACCAATAAGAAATCTTAACATCAAAATCAGAATTACATTGAACCTCCATCCTACGATCTTGTTAATTAGGTCAAATTTTTTGTAGTCTAGATCAACTTTTTTTTTTTAAAACTCAAATTCCATTTTAAATCAGAAACAATGCAACCATTTAAAATTCTACACATATGCATGAGATCCAATTAGTTTTTTAATAAATTAATAAAATTTACATTAATGAGTAGTGATGGAATTTTCTTTGATCTTTTGATGGTATACAAATAATAAATATTTTTTTGGTAGGAAATAAATATTTTTTATTACTTTTGCAAAAAAAATTATTTTTTTTGGTACTTAAAGAATCTTAGTCAGATTTTCATTCAGTTTTATAAATTACACTGTAAAGCACGCTATTCATAACTCTTGAACCGCAGCTAATATGAGGAAAAGCAATTCTATTTTGGGAAAAAAATAGTAAGAGAAAAGGGGGGAAGGGAAAAAAAAACCATAATCATCATATTCATACTTGACTATATATCGTTAAAGTGTTGCTATCATGAGGCCTCATGAAGAAAATGGCATAATCAGTCCAAACTTGAACAGATGAGACAAGCTAGCTAACAAAATAGAATGATATATGCATGTGTTCGTTCTGCCTACCAATAATTAATTTCCCCATAATCAGTTTTTTACTACGTTAATTAATAAGTATTTAATATATTATGGAGTATGTTGGAATCTGTACCTAACTTAATTGACATATCGTGTTGGTTAAGCTGTAATAATCTATGAATAATATATAATGCACATGCAATCTATCTATCACTCTGAGGAGTGTGTTTGGTTTGAGGGGAGGGGAGGGAAGGGAGGGGTGACAAATTACAATTTAAAAAAAAATATAAAATTAATCCTCTCATTCTTTTAAATTTTGAATTCCCTCAAAAAATTTATCATCTCATTCCTTTTAAATTTTGAATTCCCGCCCAAAATTTAAATACCTTTAATCCAAAAAAATAATTTAACCCCCTTACCTCCCCTCTCTCCCCTCCCCCTCCCATCAAACCAAACACACCCTGAAGGACTAGAATTAACAATATTAAAATTTAGAAAACGACAAGGAAAAACTTTGGTCTTTTACTGTTCAAAAATTATTCAATGAAGGAATAAAATGCTCTCGAGTCTTGACTGAAAGTGAGTTTTGGGATAATTAATACTCCTTTTATTAATCATATTTGCAACTAATTAATCATGTAAAATTTATGATTTAATTTTACATTATATATAATTTTTTTGGAATAACTTACCACTCACCTTCTATCATATATAATTCAATTGCAGGTTCACTACTTACAATTAATTTTATGAAGATTGCTTTGGAAATATTTTATAAAAATTATCTCTAATAATTTACAATTTTTGTTTCCCTTGATCTCATAATTTACAATTGAATGAATCAATATTTGCAGCTAATAATGTGAATGTCATTACAACTCTATTTTCGAAAATTACTAGAACTTTTTAAATTTATCCTAATTAAATTTTAAAAGCATGTTAATTATATCTTACTTAATCCCTCTCTCCAATTAATTACAAAATTTCTTAATGATGTTTATTAAATTTTATAAAATAACATATCTTAAATACTCAAATTTTTAAAATGTGCCTAAGTAGTTAAAAATAAATATGTAATATAATATTTTATAAAATAGCAGGGTCAAATCTGTAAGAGCATGTGAGCCTATTTGCGAGTTGAACTTTCAATTAATCACAATAATAATAATAGTGGTTAGGTTAAAGCGTTGAACTGTAGCTTAGAAGTTGATGAAGTTTAGGTCTGTGTAGATTTTAGGTGGGATAGGCTTAAGAAACACTCTAGCATTAGTAATATGTCAACTTAGTTTGACAAACCAAAAAAAAAAAAAAAAAAAAACCCACATCCCTGCTTTAGTCCTTTTTTATAAACTGCCTTCTGAGAATACTTCGTTTAATGTTCAATCTTAAGCTAAGAACTGATTGAAGAATTTGTTTTGGTATTAAATGTAAAATATTAAATTTTTATCTCTAATATTTATTATTTTTCTAAATCATACTTATGTGCGATGAATGGAGGTAATTTTGGAAAAAAAAAATATATCTTTTGCAAAAGGGTAAAGTATGTTTTTAGTCATTTAAATTTTATATGAAGCATACTTATGGTCCCTTCACTTTATAAATAATACTTTTTGTCCTATATTTCTAATACCGTCAATATTACTAACAGAAAATGTTGACTTAGCAAACTCAAGTTATAATTGTGTAGCTGGAAAAACATATTTAAATTTTAATTTTTAATATAATATATTTAGATTATTAAACTAAAATAAACAGACAAATCACTACAAATGAAATTGAGGTTTTGATATTTAGATTATTAAACTAAGATTTTTTTAATACAATCAAGGTTTTGATATTAGCTGCTTCATTAGGTTTTTGGATGCTTTTCAATTTACACTTATTCTAAATTTAAGATTAATAATATTTAATTACACAATCATCACTAACACTTATACAGTCATTACTTGAGCTTGATACGTCTTTTCTTGTTAGCAACATTATCGATGTTGGAATTATAGTATCAAAAGTATACTTTATAAAATTAAGGAATAAAAAATATCTTAAGTAAACTTAAAAGACTAAAATTATACTTTAACTTTCACAAAATGCTTGTCGAGATTTGACATTGACTTTTGAGCATTGCATGTGCAAATGTCCTAGCTCTCCACACTGGCAATCGAATCAACCCACATGTTTCAAACTACCCTCTCGAGTGTGTCGTATTGACGTTTTATTCAATACTCCAAGGGGTATAGAAGCTTGAATCATCAACTCTTCTCCATGTTTCATTGAGGTGTGTCTACTTGTTCTTTAGAACTTTTGGCATAGTGTTGACTGAACAATTTTCTGTTATTGACTTAGTAAAAGAATGACCACAAGTGCAAGCCATATGTCTGATATTTATAAACAATAGACAATGCTAATACTAGACTGGGCCTAGGCCCACATATATAAATAAAAAATCCTAACTCTATTTGCTACACCCCCTTCAAGTTGGGGGCTAAACAAGTCTATAGCTCCTAACTTGCTAAGTATCCGATCTAATATCTCTTGACCCACGACCTTAGTCAATATGTCCGCTTCTTGACTATGGGAACAAACATGTTACAAGGCAATGACTTTCTCTAAAACCTTATCCCTAACAAAATGAAGATCTATCTCAATTGTTTGGTTTTCTCATAGAAAATCGGATTAGCGGCAATATGCAAAGCTGTCTTGCTATCACAGAATACATTAATCGAAGTCAAATGCTCATAGCCAACTTCCTTGAGTAGGCCAACTACCCATACAACTTCTGATACGGTAGAACCAAGTGCACGATATTTTGTTTCAACGGACAACTTCAAAACGGTAAGTTGCTTCTTAGTCTCTATACTACAAGTAAACCACCAAGCTCCAAGAGATATCCTGTAACTAATCTTCTTGTTGTCTCACAAGCTCCCCAATCAGCATCACAAAAATAGTCAATAGTAGCAATGTTTTCTCTACTGATAAGCACTCCTATTCTAGGGCTCTTCTTCAAGTAGCACAACACGTTCAAAGCTGTCATCATATGACACTTCATGGGTTGATGCATAAACTGACTTTAAGACCTGTATAGAAAAACAGATATTAGGCCTGGTGGTAGTCAAATAGATCAATTTACCTACTAATTTTTGGTATCTTTCTGGATCTCCAAAATGATCCTCTCTCTTATGTTTCCCTTCTTCATAAGCTACTAACTTCAAGTTAGTGGCCATTGATATGGTGAGTGGCTCACACCCACTCATTCCTGCTTCCGCAAGTAAATCTAAAACATACTTTCTTTGTGAAAGCACTATACCCTTTGTTGACCTAGCAACCTCAATACAAAGGAAATACTTCATCATTGCTAAATCCTTGATCTTGAAGTTGCTATGCAACAAATCCTTCACTTCTTGAACCTTTAACTCAGAGTTGCTTGTAATAATTATATCATCGAGATAGATAAAAACTAACACAATATCATCACCGTTTTTCTTAAAGAATAAAGAGTAATCATGCTTATTACGTTTAAATCCACCACATATTAGTGCAGCACACAATTTATCATTCCATTACATAGAGCTTGTTTAAGACCATAAAGTGATTTTCTAAGTTTACACACCATCCCCCCTTGGCCTCCAAAGCCTTAGGGAATAGTCATATACACTTCCTCATTGAGATCTCTCTGCAGAAACGCATTATCAACATCCATTTGATATAGACTCCAACCATTCATAACAGCCAGTTTAAGAACAACTCTAATTATAACCAACTTAACCATAGGCGAGAAAATCTCATGATAATCAATTCCTTCTCTCTGTGTATAACCTTTAGTAACTAAACAAGCTTTATATTTATCTATTGTTCTATCAGACTTATGCTTAACCTTATATACCCATTTACAACCAATAGGCCTTTTATCTTACGGCAATAGGATAATCTCCCATATACTATTGCACTCTAACGTTACTATCTCCAAATTCATTGCTTGGATCTATTTATCATCTTTAATAGCTTCATAATAAGAGGTAGGCTCAACAATTGAATCTATACTATATAAAAAACATAGATGTGAGTCAAAAATATGTTTGTAAGACAAATATTTATCAATGGGATACAAACATCTATTCTCCTTTTTATATATGCCTGTTTCCAAGGCAACAAGTCCACAAACGTAGTCTGTGGCCTATATAAGAGGCCTACGTACCCTTGTTTCCCTTGCTACCCTATTATTATTACTAGGTAAGGGCTGTGAACTAGATGGGATAACAGTTTGATTGGATTCAGGAGGACAATCATCATGTTTAGAATTATATCTAGCTAATTTAGACACTACTGGCTGCATATGACTTTTATCCAAAGGCAAATCATTATCAAATAAAAACATTTGTCGAAGTTCTATATTTTCACTTTCCTGTCCAGCAGATATTCTATCATGAAAGGGAAAAACAGGCTTAATAAACACAACATATCTACTAACTATAATAGCTTGAGTGCGCAGGTTAAGAATAACATAGCCCTTTTGATGACTTGGGTAACCTATAAAGATGCAAGGAATACCTCTAGCTTGAAATTTATCAAAGTTAGTCAAATCAGTAGCATATGCCAAACAACCAAAAGTTTTCAAGCAATTATAATCAGCATGTTTCTTATACACTCTTTCATGATGGGTTTCAGAATTTGGAAGCCTAGAAGGTACACGATTAATGAGATATGCTGCCATCTTCGCACATTCCCCCCATAATCGAATAGGTATGTTGGATAGGAGCATAAGACTCCTAGAAACTTGCATAAGTGTCCTATGCTTTCTTTCCACAATCCCACTTTGCTCCGGGGTATATGGGTAAGATGTTTCATGTATAATATCCTTTTCAAAGAAATATGTTTGCAAACCATTGTTAACAAATTCAGTGCCATTGTCACTACGTACACATTTAACATGGAAAGCAAATTGATTAAGAACATATGCGACAAAGTTCTTTATGTATGCAGCAGTTTCTGATTTATGTCTCATTAAAAACACCCAAGTTGGTCTTGAGTGGTTGCCAACAATTGTAAGGAAAAACTGATGAACTTGATGTGTAGATTTCTTATATGGATCCCATACATCCATATGAAGTAACTTAAAGCAACAAAGCGTTTTAATGCAACTAGAGGGAAAAGGAAGTTTGGTTTGATTAGATTGAATGCAAATTTCATAACTTTTATTCATGTCAAAACCTTTGTCTCTTACAAAATTCAGGTGTCTCAAAACTAAAAGAAAGGTCATGACCCAATCTATTTTGTAAAGTTGAAATATCTATAGAGTCATTATGAACATTATTCCCTTTATCAATCATGTTCACAATGTTTACATCACTATGGGACTCATTCCGTAGAATATAAAGGCCCTCAATCAATCTACCAATCGCCTTCATTTTCCCAGCTTGAAGGCCCTGCAAGATACACTAGTTAGGAAGGAAAGTAACCATGCAATGTACGTCAATTATGATTTTTGAAATAGAAATCAAATTGAATTGTAACTTTGGTGCATACAGAACATCTTTTAACTCTAGATTATTAGAGAGTTTGACATGTCCTATGTAAGTAATTGGCATCCTATCACCACTAGGAATTTTAATTGTCCTAATGGGCCTTACATATTTATCATATGAATTTAGTAAAGATAAGTCTCCAACCAAATAAGTTGTCGCACCAGAATTTATTACCCAATTAGCATGTCAAAAATGATGAAAGGAGGAATTTATCAAACCTGTACCAGTCAATGGGTGTATATTTGAGGTTGGCTCTATATCCTTCTTGAGGAATTCCATTAGTTTATCATATTGCTCTTGAGTGAATGTTGGTGCTATTATGTCATCACTTTGGGCAGATTCTTCTTTGTCCAATTGACTCAAATTTACTTTCTAAATCATTCATGGCTTGGTTCCTTTGAAGTCAGTAGGAAATCCAATTAAGTGCCAGCAATTTTCCTTAATATGTCCTTTCTTGTTGCAGTGAGAACACTCTAGCAAGGAATTGTTTATGCCTCTTCCCCTACCAATCATTGTTACTCCCTCACGTGGATGTGATTTTACAGTGTTGTTAAGATTACGTTGAGCTTCATCTTCTATGATCATATTAAATGCTTGATTCATCGTAGGTAAGGGGCTCATTAATAGAATTTGGCTCGTCGTAGTGTTGTAAGAGTCATTGAGTCCCAATAGGAACTGCAACAACTTTTGTTGTTGTATATGCTAAGAGTAGATTTGAGAAGTAGCACACTTACAGGAAGGAATTAGTAGTAAAATAGATTCTTCTTGTAACGTCCTAACCTTATTTTCACAATTTCAGAGTGCTTATGGGTAGTTCGATGAGCAACACAGGAATAGCGTAAATATACTGATATATTGATACAAGGTGTTTGATTACATCACAGGTTTTCCTCTCAGGGTTTGATAAGATATACACAATTTTGTCCAAAAATATCAAATTAAACTAATAATGACCAACAACTCTATTTTCTTGACCTAAACACCATAGTTGTCATTAACTACAACCATGCCTTCAAAGCCGTTTTCTGCTGCTGCAAACTTTACACATTTATGGGAAGAGTGAGATTTAAGAGAATCTCAGTAGTAACAAGTTGTAAATAATATAAAATGCAAAAATTAAATATGTAATGCTCCATGTTATGTAACAAATTAATAACAATACCATGGCATGTATACATGAGTTAAGGGCTAAATCCCCCACTATTCGTAAAACCTCGGTTGCGTTCTTACTCAATAACCAGGTACACTTCGGTTGGGTTCTTGCTCAACAGCCATGTAATAGTGCCTCCTCACACTAATTGCCCTCCTCGGTAAAATTATATTTATTAATTAAATCACAGAAGATGGCATACTGTTCGCTACCGCAAGTGCACGGATCGCGTCAAGTAATAAAGTGATAAGTAAGATCGTTCCCTCGAGGATTTGAGTAACAAATTAGTCAAGCAATGGGCTTAATGCGTTTGATTAAGTTGAATCAAACCAAATTGTTGAGTGTGGAAAAAGGAATTTCAAAAGATATTTTAATAAAAACTAAAAAATTACCGAACAAAACTATGATTCTTGTGGATTCAATCAATTATAATAAGCCTAGGATTGTTCGTTACCTTTGTATTTCCTAAACTTAATTTCCTTCCTTCTATAAAGATACTTTTATGGGATATATATATGTCAGTCTAAGGTTCACTAACAATTGATTAAGCTCTCTCAAGTCATAACCAAATTTATATCATCTATTAACATACACAATCTCTTGCTATAGTTAAGGGAAAATAATCTTTAAATAACCACCTTAATTTTGACAATGCTAGGTTAATAACTATATCTCTATGTTATTAACTAACCATTCATTTAATTCTTAAACTTCAAGTCTAGCATAACTCTCCCCAAGTTCTACAATTAAACTAACTCTCTCGAGCTTAATCTAATTGAACAAATGATCCATTGTGCTGGCCAGTCACGGATATCAGCAAAGACAGAGGAGAATTAACATATATATACTATTGGGTACCAAAAGAAAGAAGGAATTAAGTTCAATCCATACAAAGGTTTAGAACAATCCTAGAATGAAAAACCTAGCCACTCATGTTCAAAAACGAATCACAGATATTAACATTCGGTCCAGCCATATCAGAATTAAAATGGAGAAAGGGAATGAGTACAGAAAAATCAAGAGAAATGGAGTTGGAATCTCTTTCAATCTTCAATCCCACTTGATTTCCTTGAGAAAGCCCCTCTCCTTTGCTTGGGAATGCTCCTAGCCGTCTCCACAAACTTCTGAATGTCGAACTCCCTTTGCCCTCAGCTTTTTGCCTTTTTAAATGACCTAGAAACAAAACGCACAGCTGCTGTTTTCGTGTTTTGGCTGCAGCCAGAAATTATTGGCTGCAGCCAGAAAACGCATTCTTGTCTCTGTCTGTCGTCTGGCTGCAGCCAGAAAACGCATTCTTGTCTCTGTCTGTCGTCTGGCTGCAGCCAGAAACTTTCTGGAGGTCTTCTGGCTGCAGCCAGCCAATTTCTTGGCTGCAGCCAAGCATCTGTTTTCAACTTTTTCAGCTTTTTCCCAATGACACACTCATTGCAATGGTGTTTTGCTTTCTTCCCAACTTCTTGATCAATGATTTGTGCTTCCATTGGCTCTTTGAGTGTCTCAAGTGTGACCCTATAAACACAATGAAGTCTATACAAAACAAAGGGTGATGTATGATAGCAAAATACTCACATTTAATCAAAGAATTATTCTCCTTTTAACCAAACACTCATTGGGCACATTTTCTTCACACTTCAATCCTCATAAACCCATTAATAAATCAGAAAGTGTGATAAATTGAGTGTAAATGTGCCATTTTGATATGCATTTCACCAGGCTAACACACCCCCAAACTTGAACTTTTACTCGTCCTCGAGTAAAACAAGCTGAACAGTGAAAGAGCTAGATTAAATAACCATTAACTCAGTGCAAGGCATGATGATTTCCTCATTGGTTGTTCAAGAAGTTATATTCAATAGGAACACAATGAAATACAGAAGAATGCAAGGTTTACAACTTAAAGCATCTTTCCTAACAATGTTCAAAATGTGAGTGAGGAGAATTAAAGAACAAGTTTTCCTGCTAGTGTCAAGATCAAATGTAGCAATTAAGCATGTATAAATCAACCTCAGTCTCAGGTCTTCATATACCTACATTCTCTTCTCTTTCCACTAATAAACAATTCCACACTATTTCAAAATCAATGGGACTTTATAAGCTTGTGATTTGGCCACTGTTTAGGTTCATTGAAAGAATGGGAAAACAAAGAAGATTCAAATCTCTAGAGAATGATGACCATACACACTTCCTCTCCTTGTTTTACACATAATTCTCTCTCAAGAAACAAAGCACTTATCCACACTTTTCCTCATCATCTGCTCAAAGAATTATATAAAACAAGAAACTCAGAAAATATGCAAAGATAAACACCTTATAGATTTAAAATATGTTTTTCAAGAATTTCTAAGTGTGAGTGTGTGTATGGAGTCAACATGTATTCCTTTTGCACTTGCCAAAGTTATAAGCCACACATCAAGTCATATACCCATATTCAAACGATCAATTACATCATTATCTAATTTCTTCCCCTCTTCTTCTAATTTACTCCAATTGACTTAAAAATCAAAAGGACTTTTCGGCTTGTAACGGGGCCAGGGGTTAAGGTATTTAAAAGAAAAGGCAAAGGATATTCAACAAATACCTCAAGATAGATGATAATCACTCAAGGGGTTTCTTCCTTTTCTCATTAAACATACTCCCCCAAACTTGAACCAAATTGATCTTTTCCCATTTCAAGCCTTATTGTATATAAAATTTTTTTCTTTTTCTTTTTTTTTTCTTTTTTTTTTTCATATTTTTGGCTTGATGTCTATACAATGTGAACCCTTTTTTCCTTCTACACTCCTTTTTCCAATCATATAACACTTTACACCTCACCACATTCCACACCCTAATCCTTATCATCTATCTCAAAGCAAGAGAATCATGGTTTTTCACATTGGCTAAGGTATGTAGATGTTGGGTTTTCAAAAAGAATTTTCTAATTGGCTCTTTTTTTTTTTTTTAGTCAGGCTCAAAATAAGGGTTCAAAAGAGGAATCAAATCAATTAGGTAAGCTTGAAAGGCTCAATTGCATTTTATGAAGTGCCCTAATCATTTCTTCAAATCATATGAAACAAATAAGAAGTTTTGAAGAAGTCAAAAGATTATTTTGCAATCAACCACTTGAAACAAAGTATATAACCTAATTTGTCACAAATCCCTTCAACAAGAACTTCCGAAACACAGCCAACTCCAATAGTGCTTTCTTAGCTTAAAAATTTCTGAATAACATGCTTTAACTCTACAATGCATCCATCAATGCACATTAAACAGACTTTCTTATTGAATATAAAAGATTGAGCAGAAATTTATAAGAGATAATCGACATGGTTTTTCTGTATATGGCTAGAATGGGGTGCCAATTTGTCGATTGTCATTGGTAGGCTTGAAAGGCACAAACGCAATTAAAAGAATGCCCAAATCATTTTTCAAAAAAAAAAATGTGACTTCATTTACTCATTTCAAGAGATTCCAATGTAGGTTCTAAAGTCCTTTAATTGAGAAAGAATATACACACAAAATTGCTACCAAAGTTTCTTATCAAAACAATTAATTCATTCCCAAATCTAGTGCAAAATGTTCATTCTAAAAATTGTCAGGAAATATTGCTTTAAGATATAAATCAAGCATTCAAGCATATTAAGCATCATGCCTCATAAAACATACATTCCAAGCATCCATTCTATCATTGGAACATGCACTTACTATCACAGATAATTAATCAATCCAACTCAGCTTTCAAACCAAAGGACGAGAAATAGTCAAAATTGACACACTTGAAATCCTTGTCAGAGAAGCACACAAATCATCAAAAATTACCCCCAAACTTAAGATGGACAGTGTCCTCACTGTCACAAGGGAGAACTGAGGGCCTGTTAGAATATATATGTACAGAAGGCGAGAAATAGAGAAACAACCCACCACAACCAGAAAGCAATTATTCACATGGAAAAGCAAGCATGCAACCCCAATAAGGAAGCTAGAAACAAAATCCTAAGAAAAGAAAGTCCTAAACTAAGGCAAGAGACTCCCCCAAACTTGACATCTATGTAATACCACACTGCCATCAGAATTCCATCCTAAGCCTATCCTCAATACCATTAAAATTCATTTAATTGCCTAACATGAAAACTTGAAGATCTCAAAGCCCGATGGTCAATCTATTTCATTGTGGGAAACCAAAGAAAACCATTTTAGTGCAAGAGTAGATTAACTCAAAAGCTTGTCGCATAGCAAAATCAAATGTTCCAAAAACCAAAACATAAGTCCACAGGGTAATGTTAATGAGCGACTCAGTGAACAGTACTATGGGTTTCCACCATGAAAAGATTTAAACACACTCATTAACTAAGCTCAAGTTGACATACTGCAAAATGGAGACCTTACAAGATAAATTTTGCAGATTTAGCAAGCAATTTTCAGTAATTGTTGACTACTACTCCTCAAATCACCATTCACATTCAAGCTTAATTCTGATAGTCCTAAGAATCTTGTGGAGCAAAATTTCCAAAGTCACAAAGGATATGCAGGAAATCAAGAGAACACTCCTTATTTGAAAAATGGTCATTGTCCTTATTGAAACTTGTATGGTTAAATTCAATTCTGAAACTTGCACTAAAGAAGCAAAATGGGTGTTTTGGGACTGCATTTGAAAATTTAAAACCACAGTTATGGTCAATTTATAAAGTGAAATCTGCAGTGAGCCCATAAGATTTACAAAATTCAGAATTCAACTGTAATGTGCAGTTCTCAAGATAACCATGCATATACCGATGCAGTCAGGAAAATTTTGGGCACTCACACCTACCATATCAGAGACTTACCCAAGCAATCAATGCAAGACATAACAAATCTCTTATCACAAACCAACAATTCAAGCCTAATTTCCCTACCAGAACTTCACTTATCGTAAAACATATCCCAACAGAATAAGTGAAAAGCCACTTGCTGGGTTACCTAAGGGATGAAGGGCCAAAACAGCTAGAGAAAGACGAAGAGCTAAACTCACGCAATCCAGGGTACACCACGCACCAAAGAGTAAGGAGTGTCAAATTTGTACTGACCCAAGACAGGGAAGACTGGAATTCCATAACAAGGTCCTCATGAGCTGAAACTTGGACTGAATATGAATGGAGAAGCCACAGCGACAAGAAGAAATTTGGTACAGGGGAGGAACGACAGAGGATAAGAGGTGGAGATAGGGTGTTCAATAGAAGGAAAGCAGCGGTAGTGAATGTGGGTTGCGGTATTTTTGAGTGAAAGAACAATACAGAAGACGAAAAACAGAAATGGAGAGGTAGAGACGAAGACGGTGATTTGGAGATTGGGTCAAGATCAAAAAATGAAACTGTGTGAGAAGGGACGACAGTGGAGACGATCAATGTCGGCTGTGAGAGAATGCGAAGGAGACGAGAGGCCTTGCTGGGTGTGTTTAGGGTTCATGAGTGAGGGAAGTAGCGGCAGATCTGGGAAAGAAAAAGAGAAGGAGCTGAGACGAGAGAGGAAGAGAGAGGAACAGAGGAAAAGAATGACGCAAGGCACAAATTTTTTTTTTTTTTTAATAATCGGGTTTGGGCTGCAGCCAAGAAAAACTTGGCTGCAGCCCAAATCTCTCGGCCTTGACGTGGGCTGCAGCCAAAAATGGCTTGGCTGTAGCCCAGAATGCAATTTTTTTTTAGAGCAGGCCACGGGTTCTGGCTGCAGCCAAAAATTTATTGGCTGCAGCCCAAAACTCTCGGCCCTCTCTTTGGCTGCAGCCAGGAATGATTTTGGCTGCAGCACCTAACTTTCTGTGCTCTCCTTGGCTGCAGCCCAAAATTCCTGGCTGCAGCACAGATCTTTCGAGCTCTCTTTGGCTGCAGCCCAAAATTCCTAGCTGTAGCACAGATCTTTCTGAGCTCTCTTTGGCTGCAGCCCAAAATTCCTGACTGCAGCACATATCTTTCTGTGCTCTCTTTGGCTGCAGCCCAGATATGTGTTGGCTGCGGCCAAAATTTTTCCCCCAACTGCACACAGAAATTTTTTTTTTCAACCTGTGATCATAGACACTAACACCACCCCTCAATCACTTGCATCAACAATTTCTCTTGAGGTACATACAATCATACACATCAATGACTTACACAATTGAAAACACCCTTTCATAAGCTTGAAGTGCACCCAACAATTTATGAACTCACTTTACATCTAGAATGGATAGGATTAGACCAATCTAATGCACAAATCAGAAGATAATTCATTCCACAAATAGGAATACACCAAATCAGAAGTGAAAATGCATTGGTAACAATAGTTATCAAATCAAGTTATGCTCATCAAATATTAGGCTCAAGAAAATCATGAGAATGAAGAAACTTCCCTGCAAAATGTCTATCTAAACCAAATACCACCCCTTGCCTTGCAATCCTCTTGATCTCTTCTTCTCTTTATTTGGGGTTCCTCTCCTACCTGCGAAAGCAAAAGACCAAACATAAATCTACAAAAAAAAAATACTAAAATCAAAGAAACTAAAGAGATTAAGTTAAGAACTTGGGTTGCCTCCCAAGAAGCGCTTAGTTTATAGTCTTTAGCCCGACTCTTCATCTCCTCAAGTCACATCATCTATAGGTAAGGTGAAAACTTGATGGTTCACCTCTCCATCGCAATTGTGCTTTAATCTATGGCCACTAGCTTGAAATCCCTTACCAACTTCATTGCTCAACCATGCTTGTATCTTTACAACCTCATTAGCCCATTCAGTAGCTCTTTTACATGCTTGTAGAATTTCCAAAAGATGTTCTTCTTGTTGAATGGCTAATGGTGAAGCTATACCCAATGGTAGATTTTTGGTTCTCAAATAGTCATGTTGAAAGTTAGAGGGTAACTTCTTCAAATCAGTAGACCATGCCTCTTTAATAGATGACTTTAAAGATGATGATTCCAATAGTACCCGACTCCCAATATTAATCGGTGTTGCTTTCAAGACACTTATGCCATCTTCCACTGCTTGACCTTCTATTTGACTTTGTATTGACAAAGCATCAACAAGCCCATTATGAATTGGCTTCTTGAATTCCTCTTGCTCAACTTTATCAACTAAGAAGCATTGTTTAGCCTCATTGGGAGACTTCATTAGCTTGTTCATCTTAAAAGTAACATGCTCATCTTCAACTCGCATAGTAATCTCACCCTTTTCAACATCAATTAGGGTTCTAGCAGTTGCTAAAAATGGACGCCCAAAGATTAAAGGAATGTTCCAATCAACTTCACAATCTATGACAATGAAATCTACCGGAAAGATGAATTTATCCACTTTGACTAAAACATCTTCAATAATCCCTCTAGGTTGAGAAGTACTCCTATCCGCAAAGAGAAGTGTAACAGTAGTGGGTTTTGGCTCTCCCAACCCTAATTTGTTGAAAACAGCAAGGGGCATTAAATTCACACTTGCACCTAAGTCACAAAGAGCTTTACCACTAAAATTAGTCCCAATATTACAAGGGATGTAGAAACTCCCTGGATCCTTGAGCTTAGGAGGCAATTTTCTTTGGATAACCGCACTACATTCTTCAGTCAAAGCTACAGTCTCATACTCACTAAATCTTCTCTTCTTAGATAAAACATCTTTGAGGAACTTAGCATATTTGGGCATGCTCTCCAATGCTTCGGCAAAAGGAATGTTAATATGAAGTTGCTTGAACATATCCACAAACTTCTTGAACTGAGTATCCTCTTCCTTCTTCTTGAATCTCAGAGGGAATGGAAGTGGAGGTATAACAACATTAGAGGTGGGCATCTTCCTCTTCTTCTCATCCATACTTTCAAGTGCAATTGGCTTGCTTTTCACCACATTATCAAGATTCTCCTTGACTTGTTGCCTCTTTTTACTTTCTTCGTCTTTCACATTTTCTTCCCCGATCTCCTTATCATCAATGTCAACAACCACGTGATCTTTCTTCTTGGGGCTTGAGTTAAGCACATCTGGTAGCACCTTGCCACTTCTCAAATAAATGGCATGGCATTCCTCTTTTCCACCTCGCTTTGGATTAGGAATGGTGTCACTAGGAAGACTATTTCGTGCCATAGCATTTACTTGTGTTGCTAATTGTCCCACTTGTACTTCAAGGTTCTTAATTGCAGTTTCATGAAGAGAGAAGGTAGCCTTATTCTCAACCCTTGAAGATTCTACCTCTGACAAGATCCGAGCTAGCATCTTGTCCATCTTAGATTCCTCTTCTTTTACAGGAACTTGCCTTGATGGCATTTGAAAACCTGGTGGAGGAACAAGCTTAGTACCAGAAGTAGACTCATGTGGTGGATTCAAGGTGTTACCTTGACTCCAAGAGAAGTTCGGATGAGCTCTCCAAGCACGGTTGTAAGTTTGTGAGTATGGATTACCTTGAGGCGGTTGAAATTTGCCCATATAGTTGACAGATTCAGTACCCATGTAGAGAGGGCAATTGTCGGGCATGTGAACATCATTGCATTGCTCACATACAATCGGAGTAGCATGAACAGAATGCACACCATGAGAAGTGCCCTTTTGCATCTGAGACTCTAGTACATCGAAACGCTTGTTCAAAGCGGATAAGATCGTGGCAATTTGTGATGAAGAATCTTCTTTTGTATTAGGCAGGGTTGGGGTAATCCTTCTATCATTGCCTTGTGTGTTGTTTGCAGATAATTGATCCAAAAGTCTGAACACTTCATTGACAGGCACATTCCGGTAACCTCCATTAGTCATAGAGTCTACCATCGCCTTGGATTGAGGATTCAAGCGTGTACAGAAAATTTGGATCACTACCCACTTGTCCACCCCATGATTGGGGCATTGTTTCATTAGCATCTTGTACCTTTCCCATGCGGCATACAAATGCTCATCCGGTTGTTGTCTAAAACTTAGAAACTCGTCCCTTGCTTCCACTGATTTATCATCGGAGAAAAACCGAGCTCTAAATTTAGCTTCAAGATCAGCCCAAGAAGTTATGGATCCCTCCGGGAGATTGTTGAACCAATCTCTTGCCTTCCCTTGCAGAGAGAGAGGGAATAGACGCAACCGCAGTACATCTTGAGGAACACCATTCTGCTTGAAGGAATCACACACCTCCAAGAAATACATCAAATGCTTGTTGGCGTCTTCATTATAAAGGCCATGGTACAACCCATGCATTTGCAACATCGTTATCATCACCGGTTTGATCTCAAAAGTGTGTGCTTGCATCTCCGGCATTCGAATGCAAGATTGAGTTCCTCTCATATTCCGGGTGGCGAAGTCATTGACAGTGGCTCTATCATATTCATCTGCCATTGTTTCAGCTTCAGTTTCAGGTTCAGACTCAAGTTCAGATTCTGTTTCAGTTTCAAACTCTGATTCTGCTGCTGATTCAGGTTCTTCTTCAATGCGCGGTACTCCGTCAAGTACCACTATCAATTCGTTCCCTTGCAGATGTTGCATGAACCGATCTGGTACCTACAAAAAGGCACAAACCAGCAAGTATCAAGCTAAAACAAGTGAAATTTAATGCAGAAAACAATGAAAAAAAAATTATAAATCTAACTAAAGACCCAAGCGAAATCTACTAGCACAAGCCTAAGGTCAACTAAAAGATTTGTTAAACCAATCCCCGGCAACGGCGCCAAAAACTTGTTCGCTACCGCAAGTACACGGATCGCGTCAAGTAATAAAGTGATAAGTAAGATCGTTCCCTCGAGGATTTGAGTAACAAATTAGTCAAGCAATGGGCTTAATGCGTTTGATTAAGTTGAATCAAACCAAATTGTTGAGTGTGGAAAAAGGAATTTCAAAAGATATTTTAATAAAAACTAAAAAATTACCGAACAAAACTATGATTCTTGTGGATTCAATCAATTATAATAAGCCTAGGATTGTTCGTTACCTTTGTATTTCCTAAACTTAATTTCCTTCCTTCTATAAAGATACTTTTATGGGATATATATATGTCAGTCTAAGGTTCACTAACAATTGATTAAGCTCTCTCAAGTCATAACCAAATTTATATCATCTATTAACATACACAATCTCTTGCTATAGTTAAGGGAAAATAATCTTTAAATAACCACCTTAATTTTGACAATGCTAGGTTAATAACTATATCTCTATGTTATTAACTAACCATTCATTTAATTCTTAAACTTCAAGTCTAGCATAACTCTCCCCAAGTTCTACAATTAAACTAACTCTCTCGAGCTTAATCTAATTGAACAAATGATCCATTGTGCTGGCCAGTCACGGATATCAGCAAAGACAGAGGAGAATTAACATATATATACTATTGGGTACCAAAAGAAAGAAGGAATTAAGTTCAATCCATACAAAGGTTTAGAACAATCCTAGAATGAAAAACCTAGCCACTCATGTTCAAAAACGAATCACAGATATTAACATTCGGTCCAGCCATATCAGAATTAAAATGGAGAAAGGGAATGAGTACAGAAAAATCAAGAGAAATGGAGTTGGAATCTCTTTCAATCTTCAATCCCACTTGATTTCCTTGAGAAAGCCCCTCTCCTTTGCTTGGGAATGCTCCTAGCCGTCTCCACAAACTTCTGAATGTCGAACTCCCTTTGCCCTCAGCTTTTTGCCTTTTTAAATGACCTAGAAACAAAACGCACAGCTGCTATTTTCGCGTTTTGGCTGCAGCCAGAAATTATTGGCTGCAGCCAGAAAACGCATTCTTGTCTCTGTCTGTCGTCTGGCTGCAGCCAGAAACTTTCTGGAGGTCTTCTGGCTGCAGCCAGCCAATTTCTTGGCTGCAGCCAAGCATCTGTTTTCAACTTTTTCAGCTTTTTCCCAATGACACACTCATTGCAATGGTGTTTTGCTTTCTTCCCAACTTCTTGATCAATGATTTGTGCTTCCATTGGCTCTTTGAGTGTCTCAAGTGTGACCCTATAAACACAATGAAGTCTATACAAAACAAAGGGTGATGTATGATAGCAAAATACTCACATTTAATCAAAGAATTATTCTCCTTTTAACCAAACACTCATTGGGCACATTTTCTTCACACTTCAATCCTCATAAACCCATTAATAAATCAGAAAGTGTGATAAATTGAGTGTAAATGTGCCATTTTGATATGCATTTCACCAGGCTAACACATACATAAATATATAAAATATTGACATAGTGTATGAAAGATAGAGTCACTACTTTAAACCCCTTTTCGTTTGTAAACCGTTCATTGAGTTTTATTCTGATGGCTTGGCTATCAATCCGATCCTAAAATTCCAAATATACAAGAGTTAAGTTAATACCCATTCATGTAGCACTCTAGACTCTTCCAAATTACTTTTGTTAGGTATATTTATCAAAATGCTACTAGGGACCCGGTCTAAGTCCCTTTTTACCCCGTCCAACTTTACTTTTTTAGATATTTTGACCTGGGCTATTCTTACACAGTTTTACATGTAGAATCTATTTTTTACCTCAATTTTTGCAAAGTCATTGCTAAATGTCAGTTTTGCCCTTGACAGCCTCTATTAGGGCTTTAGGGGTATTTACGTAATTTCACTTTCTAGGCCCAAAGTGATCAACATCAACCCTACACAATTTTCCCTCTTGAACACTATGGAACTATCAGATTAATGAAATTTCAGCACTAACCCCCATTTCTAGAGCTGGCAAAAACTTGTGCTTAAAAGAAAAAAATGTGATTTTTAAGATTCAACACCTAAAGCTTGCTCCTTTTTACTCATAACCCCTTGTTAAACCATTTAAACACTTACTATACATGATTTAAGTAAATTTGGGTAGCATAACCCCTTAGGTTTCAACATCCCAACTTACAAAATAAACAATCCAAACCACAAATCATGACAAGAACCACAACAACAACACTATACTAAAGGAATTGAAGTTCTTGAAGTTACCTCTTGATCCTCAAACTTTCTCTCTCTTCCCTTGAAGTCTTGCTTGCTACACATGATTTTCATGAAAAACAAGAGGTTAGAGAAGCTACTACACAAGTTAGAAGACCTAACACTTGAAATCACAATGCTTTACCTTAGGATTTACCTCCTTGTATGCTCCTCCTTCTCTCTAGTTCTCTAAGCTTCTCTCTCTTTCTCTCTCTTGTTGGTGGCGTGAAATGAAGAGGAAAAAGATGAAGGCAAATATTTAATAATATCTTCATCTCTCCTTTTAATAAATATTAGTTTAATCAATTATGGCATGTGTTTGTGTGCTAAGCCTTATCTCTTGCCAATTTGGTGTCATAATCCTCCATTACAATTGAACCAATTTCCTTCCCTTTCCTTGGCCCATAAAAGACATCCCAAGCCCCTTCATAAACCCAATTTGGGCTTCGATTCCATTAGTCTGACCACATGTACACATATTATATTTTATTCTTAATTAAACATGTGCTCGATCCATAATCAATTCATATTTAATCCCTTGGCTTGGATGATGACACATGGCATATTTATTGTCCAAGTAATTATTTTTCCTTCTCCTTTAATATTTTGGCAGTAAATATCCACCAATAAAGGGAAAATATGGGCTTTTACTTTGTTCCACAATTTACACGATTGTCATTACATTTGTTTTTCCCAAATTTGCAATAGTTGGTCATTCTGGCAAATTTGCTGACCAAACTTTGAAAAATCATAACTTTATTTGTAGAAATTCAATTGGAGTGATTCCAAAGGATATGAAACCCTTATGGAGTCTAGTTTTAAGGAAAAATATAGTCTTTAGCCAATTGAAAGCTTACAATTCCCAGAAATTCGTTAAACCTTACCTATTCCAGATTTGGTTCCATAAACATGGTCTAAATTTGAAAAATCATATCTCTTTGAATATGAGTCCAAAAATCACATATTACCTATCAAATTAAATTTTAGAATGTTTACTTTTATCCTGTAAAATTTCACAATTTTTGGACATTATTTGCCTATTTAAAAATACACTACAAGAAAACTACCACGCTAGAAAAATACATTGGTAGCAAATCCTCATTTATGGAACTCTTGCTAAACTGGGGTTTAGCAGTCCACTTGATTTAGGCTTATTCTCAAGCCTCTAATCCCAAAATTCGGGATATTACACTTCTTCCCAAAATTCTTTCATCCTGGAATAATATTGTGAAACTGTAAGACTCCTTTGGCGCATAGAATTAAGTTCCCGATGGAGTGTGAAAATTCATGAACCAGTTACCTTATCAAATATCTCTTGCAGATCAACCCAAACAAGGTGAACATCCTAATGGAAAATCATGCTATTGGCTAGCTCTTTAGAAATTGAATGCAGTAATCAAGTGAGGACAACTACGTTGCACCTCTCCCATTGATCATGGAGTCTACTATCCTGATTTTCTTTGGTGTATGTTCCATCAATAAAACCTAATTTTTGCTTGCCCTTAAGGGCAATGCGCATAGAGCGGCTCCATACAGTATAGTTATCATAGCCAGTAAGCACTTGCAGGATAAGAGAGGCCGCTTGAGTGTCAGAAAGATGAAGATAAAGCAGATGAGTGAATGGGATGGGATCCCCAATGAGTTCATCTTTCTTTTCAACCATGACAGATTAAAGAGATGAAGGTATGGAAAATAAGCAGGATTATACAGACAAGGATATGCTAATAATTGAAAAACACGATCTGGATGCTTCCTTCGGAAATTCACCTTGGCATCAATTTTGTTTTGCACCGTTCTTGCCAATTTTAATTTGCACCAAGTGAGAGTGAGAGAATATTATAGAAGAATGTATGAAATCAAAGGACTCACGGCATACGGAAGTCTGTGATCGGCACCAAGATTTCACAGCTCAGCGGAGGAATGAATCAACTCGTCAAAGCGAAGTTTCAAGACCGTATGTCGAACGACGATTGTAAAGATTTCGACGCCGATCAAGACAAATCTGGAGGAAGGATCAAGTGACTGTGAGCTATCAATTGCTGACCATTCAAAATCGTATGTCAAATGACGATCCTAAAGATTCCGACGCCAATCTGGACAAATCCAGAGAAAGGATCAAGTGACTGTGAGCTATCGATTACTGACCATCATGACTAACTTTGGGAATGGAGGATTCGGATGAGATCTCTGGAGAGGATTTTGGAGCTTTCAATCTTTCTTTGTTTTCGAAATAGATCTTCTTTGATTGAGTATGGAGGATTTGAACCCTGCAACCCATTTGGTGAGGTTCAGTTATCTTTCTTGGATCAGTGATGAAGACCGGCCCAAGTTTCTTGATGATTCGTGCTTCTGCTTCGGATCTTGAAGAAAAATACTAGGTTTCTTTATTTTTGGGCCTTTGAGTCTTGGTATATTTACTTTCTTCTTGGGTTGCTTCTTTACTTCGTGCCTCTAAAGTCAGTGCTTGAAGCTGGTAACCTGAGGCTCTGATACCATGTTGACTGAATAATTTTCTATTATTGATTTAGTAAAAGAACAACCATAAGTACAAGCCATCTATTTGATATTTATAGACAATAGACAATGCTAATACCAGACTAGGCCAGATTAGGCCTAGGACTACATATACAAACACAAAATCCTAACTCTATTTTCTACACATAGATGTGTCACGGTTTTGGGCATTTCTTTTCTAGTTTTTTGTTCTATTCTTCTAGGAATAATCCGTATTTTTACTTGTTGTACTATGTTACTTTGATGTGAAACTCCCTTTTTGTTGGGGGGGATTAATCGATGTAGTTTTAAAATGTAAATTATTAGAAAAAATGGTATTTAACCAAAAAAAAAAAAAACTAACTCACGTTCTTCTACAATTAAAAAATGTAACTGATTTTATTAATCTATGTGAAGTAGTCTTTGACTCTCTATATTTAGAATGGAAGAGAGTATTTTATCATCCCAAATATAAGTTCATTTAATTTATAAGTGTTTTTGTAGCGCTCTCCTCGATTCTATGAGAGGATAAAAAATGTGTTCTTTTAAATTTGTGATAACTGAAAGTAAAGATGACAACCCAAAAAAATTTTTGAACAAATTTTAGCATATTTCCTTTTGGTCATTGATATAGGATCTATTTTTGGAGTTGATTATAATAATAAATATAATACATATTTATCATATTTATTGATCTTTTTTTTATTTATCTTTATTGATACCCCATTAGTAATAATCAAGGAAGACATAAAAGGATGGAATTATGAAACATGACTAAGATGTTTTAGAAAATATATGTTATATTGATTAACTTTCTTAATCTAATTATATTAGTTAAATATATCTTATATTAAGGATCAGAGGGGTACTATACAATGAATACCCAAAAAAGTTGCATTTATGACTTAATATATAATTCAAAATCCAAAATCTGCCCTAAAGACGATAGTAGTATGAAAATAAATTATTACAGTTCTTTCACATAATGAATCGAAAAGTGAATTAATAACATAGTATTTGAGTTAGGGTCATCATCGGTCTAATGAATCAATGAATATCATAATGGCTCCATGCCATAAAACATTGATAATGGCCAATCATCTTCTAGGAAACCCTATTTTGAAGCGATGTTTTTGAGCACCTTTCCAAACTTTCCAAAAGCTGAGATTGCTTCTTTTTACGATGACTTTGACTTTAAGGGAATTTTATGACCCGCTTAATCAAACAGGACATACTTAATGTTCATCTAGGATAATTTGTATGTGTTTGATATCACTTATTTTTGAATAATAAATCTTTATTATGTAAGTCGAGATAAAATTACTCTCACATACTTATCTCGTATACTGTGAATTACAATTTATAAACATTTATTGTCCAAAAATAAGATATTCCAAACGAGTTATTTTTAACTTATAAGTGCTTATAAATCATGATTTACGATATACGAGGTAAGTGTGTGAGAAAAGTTTTATCTCGATTTATATAATAAACACTTATATAAAAAAAACTACTCCAAAGAGAAGTCATTTGTAAAAAATTTAATTATCAATAAGTCTTATCTTTATCAAAATGTTAGTGACATGAAAATATCGTTGACACATAAAGGGCACCTATTAATTAAAAAAAAATTGCCTGAAACTTCTCTTTGATTTTTCCTTATATTTTAAGAATGAGTTATTATTAAACAAAGAAGCAATGAATGAAAACCGGACCGGACCGGCCGGTCCGACCGGAAAACCGGTGAACCGGTCCTCAGTCCGGTCCGGTTTGCTGTTTTAGAGAGGGGGGAGTTCAAACCGGTGGGAACCGGTTGAACCGGTCCAAAACCGGTGGGTCACTAGTTCAACTGGTTTGCTGCTTTTTTTTTTTTTTTGAAAAATGAGATATCCGGTTCAAAAAAACAAAGAAAAAGAAAGAAAACCATATATTTAGACCGATATGCATACAATCTATAATATTTTACTAAATTATAAGAACAAATTTTAATTTTAAGGCTACAAAATTAAAAAATAAAAAGAATAAAAGAAAAAATATTATATATTATATACATATAATATATAATATTTTAGTCAATTAATTTTATATGATTCAAGTAATCAAATCTAATATAATCAATTGATTTTATCTATAGAAGTTTAAGAATATATTAATATATATATATTGTTACTAATAATCGGTAATATTTTAATATGACCGGTTCGACTACCGGTTTGATCACTGGTTCGACTCCGGTGGAACCATTAACCCTTGAACCTGTTCCGTGACCGGTTCATTGACCAGTCCGGTTTTTTGTTCCTTGCAAAGAAGTAAATGTGTATGAGAGAGAGAGAGAGAGAGAGAGAGAGAGAGAGAAGGCAGATTAGGCCACGTGCTTGTCTCATTTGATTTCATTGATGAATGGGGGTAAAGTTGGGACATGAACATGATGAAAATAAAATTTGAAAATCAATATGAAGTATAAAAAATATTAATTATGAATAATATAATTTTTACCTGATATTATGAACCATATAATTGACATAATAAGAATCAAATTTTAATTAAATCAAAACTATAAAAACTAAATTACACTAGGTCAAAATTAAAGGGTTCAATTACAACTCAGTAAAATTAAGGGATTAAAGATTCATTTTCCAAGTTACATGTACAAAATACTTTGTAGTTGAACTGGTTTATTAAATTGTGTCTTATTTTTTGTTCAGCAAATTGAGTCTTATATTAAAGATAAAAAAAAAAAATATTAATGATTTTGGCGTAGGTGTTTCACGTGAGGAGAATGCTTTCTGTTACTATTCAATAACGGCTGGACCTCACTGTACGTTGCTGTACTCTACATTTTACGAAGAGCTCGGCTGTTTTCAATTTTTTTTACCTGAACTGTTTTAATTTAAATTAAATGTGGAACATTAAACTATTTTTAAAATGATATAATATATAATAAAAATATAAAAATTTTGACATGAAAAAACCGTTAACTTTTAATGGTAATCTATCATAGCAGAGTTAATAGTTAATACATGAAATATTAAAGTTTCAAGAATTATAAATAAATTGAAATTACAGACATTTCAATACACGTCTATAATTTAATATATTGTTCAGGTAAAAAGAAATACTGTTATATTTGATTTGAGTTTTTCTTGTATAGTTTATTCTTTCAAAAACAATACTCCCTTCGTTACTTAATATAAAATATATTTAGAGAGTTGATCTTGATCTTAAATATAAAATTTATTTTTTATATTTATCAATTTTTCATAATTTATCTTTATTAATGCTCCCTCAATAATAATCAAAGAGTAAAGAAAAAGAGAGAATTAAGAAAGATGATTAGAGTATTTTAAAAAATACATATTATATTAATTATTTTTTTAACTATAATTAAATTAAATAAATATATTTTATATTAACCACTGAACACAATAATTTCTAAGATTCATTTAAAACCATGAGAAGGTCTTCGTCAACGTTCATTCTACCCTTTCATAGCCAACCACACAAAAGTTGGTTTTTTCTATTTATTAAATGGCAAAGTCACACATATGTGCATGTCTATAGATTACTTTATTGTGTGTTGGTCTACCCCAAAATCATGATTTTAAAAGTATTTTTTTATAAATCGAGATAAAATTCCTCTCACATACTCATTTCATAAATTGTAAAAACTATTCTCTAAAAATTAATCCGAAGATGTATTTTTAGAACTGTCTAGTATGAAAGTCTCATACAAAAAGTGTCAAGTAAAATTGGTTTATAGGCGGTACATCTGAGGTGAAATATGGGTAATTGAATTCTCTTAATAATGAGTAAACAAATGGGTAGCATATTATTGGTTCCTTCAATATTTTTTTTAAAAAATAATTTGATTAAAAATATTGCAATAAATAATAATGTCAGACTTGTTTTCATTTGGCACACAAATAATTATAATTTCACCATGATCATAGTGCAAGTAGCTGTGTGAAAGAAATTGACAACCCCACTTCATTTATTTTGGAACAGTGTGATGAAAATTAAAGGCTCATATATAGTTATTGATAGGAGCAAGTTGGGATTTGAGAGATGTATATATCTTCACACAGCTAAGCTTCACAAGATTCATTTCCATTCTTCACAGTTAGTTAGCTCACATTTGGAATCCTTTCTCATGTAGTAAGTGTGGCCATTTATAAATCACTACTTCCACTTTCTTCCTCTTAAATCATCCACCCCCTTCACTCTTCTATATATATATATATATGTAAGACCTCAAATAGTTAGGAGATTTTTTTTTTTAATCTATCTTAAATATAACATCTCAATCCATTTTTTTCTTCTAAATTTATACTTTTTTTTTAAATTATCTATATTGATTACACATATTTAAGAGGTTAAATTCCAGTGCAATTGACTAAATATGGTATTTTAGAAAAATTAACACATTTTTTTTACAAATATTTAATTGTATTAGAAAAATTAGGTCATATTTAATACCTTTCTCATTCTTTTGGCTAAGACCAAGTGTAGAAAAATTAGGTTGGATATAAGAGTTGTTATTGTAAGTAAGGATAATTCTCCTACATATTCATAATACTAACATCGGCATTTAATATAAGATTTTGTTCATAGTGTAATTTATATTATAAATAAGATCTTATATTAAGGATTGGAAGTGATATTAAAAACTAAATTAGATATTTCAATTTAGATTGTTTTTAGTATTTAGAAGGTAAATGATGACTTTATTTTTTATCAAGTGATTTTGGATGAATTAAGCTATGTTTGGAATCACTTATTTTTGGGAAATAAGTATTTATGTAAGTCGAGATAAAACTTCTCTCATATATTTATATCGTATATAGTAAATCACAAATTATAAACACTTATAAATAAAAAATAAACTATCCCAAATGAACACATAAAGAGAGGGACAAACATGAAATGATATATTTCATTTTTGTTACGAGGTCCCACAAAATGGCGTATGCGTTTTTGAACTTTTTTTTTTTTTGAACTTTATCTTTCTCACTTCACCTAAAATATTCTAGCGGATTTAAATTTATGTGTAATATTCCAAAAACACAAAAACAGAATAGTCTAATCATGTCTAGCGTGTACGTGTCTGCCATTCATACTCACATTTTATTTTTTTTGGATAATTATATTCAAGTTTAAAAAAAAAAGGAAGAAAAAGAAATAATTCCTAAAATTATAAAATTATTAATGAAAAATTGAAGGACGTTTATTAATAATTTTAAAGATATTTTTTTTTTATTTTTTCTCTTAGGTGAGATTTGAATATAATTATCCCTTTTTCTTTTTCAAACTTTACTTTAGTTTTTACAAATATCAAAAAGTATTCATACCTTATCCCAATAATAAAACGATACATTTTCTAGTACTAAAAGTTGGAGAGAAAATATTTTAGAATAAAGGTTTTAGAGATGAAAACTTAAAATAATATATATATATATATCCATTTTCTTCTAAATTTATATTATTCAATCTTATTGATTATAGAGGATTTAAATTGTAATTAGCAATGTTTTATTTGCAACTTATAAGAATTCAAAATGACGTCAAACTTGGACACAACTCAGAAAAGAAGAAAAAGAAATAATTTTTATATTATACATAAATTTTCTAATATTAAATAATTTTTTATGTATTATATTTATTATACCGACCATATTCAGCACTATTCACTTCAATTATTTTTTATCCTTTTTTCCCCAAATGCATTACATGCCGTCCAGTGGAGCCCATCCGTACTAATTCAAATCCTAAGCTACTTTGCATAAAAACATGAGAACTTGTTGATAAGGTTGCAACTTACAAGAAAGATGGATACTTGCTTTTGTTGGCTTAATACATTATTAAATTAAATTTAAAAAAAATAACATCTTTGTGTTTAATCCACGATTTCAATTCAATATTCATAAACCCTTTTTGTCTCCGAGTGACTATCAATACTTCTTTCCGGTTTTTTTTACAATAAAATTTCAAAGTTTGAGATGAAATCTTGATTCACATCCTCACGTCATTTACCCCGTTCAAGAAACTCTGACCAATTTTTCAAATCACGATACGAAAAAGAATTGTTATTTATTATTATCTATTTTTGTTTTACACTCCACGCACTGCGTAATATAAATTACAAACCAAAACTTCCGAAATCCGAACCACCAAACAAACCCTTTCCCTTGAGGAAACCAGAGAAAATTTCTCTCAGAAAAACCTGAGAGAAAAACTCTGTACAGATTCTTCTTCTTCTTCTTCTTCCCTCTCTCTCTTACATTGAATTTCCGTAATATAAACCATACCCATTTCAGATTTTCTCATAAAAACCAAACCCATTTCATTTTTTATTAACCCCATTTATTTTTTCAAGCCACAATGGCCATTACCAGAAAACTAAGAAACCGAGCACCGAAGGTCTCTGTTTCACACTCTGTTTTCCTCTGTTTTCAATTCTCCTTCTCCTTCTTCTTCCTCTCTGTTCTACTAAGTTCTGTTCGAGTTTCAGGCCAAACATCACCAGTTTTTGCCTGTGATGTGGCCAAGAATCCGGAACTAGCCGGGTTCGGATTCTGCAACAAGTCATTGCCGATGGAAACAAGGGTGGGGGATTTGGTGAAGAGACTGACTCTGCAAGAGAAGATAGGGAATTTGGTGAATTCTGCAGCGAATGTGAGCAGACTTGGGATTCCAAAGTATGAATGGTGGTCTGAGGCACTTCATGGAGTATCAAATGTGGGCCCAGGCACTAGGTTTTCAAGTTTGGTTCCTGGGGCTACCAGTTTCCCAATGCCGATTCTTACTGCTGCTTCTTTCAATTCCTCTCTGTTTGAGGCCATTGGAAAGGTCAGATTTTTTCTCTTATCTCTGCTTTTTTTCTCTGTTTAGTAGGAGAAGCAATGTGTGTGAGTCTGTGATATGTGTTGTGAACTTGTGATTCTTTCTAGCAATCATGATTTTGCCTTTTTGGGAAGACGAGCGAGCAGACGTGAGGGCTCCAGATTTTGTGTATCTTTTTTTTTTAACTTTTCTTTAGTTGCATTGACGAAACCTATAAAAATAATGATAATAATTGAAGAGTTGAAGGACATCGAGGGAAAGTGCATCACAAATTTTGAATTTCCTTTTACTAACACCAAATAAAAAACTACACACTTGATATGATAATTAAGTAGGGTAATATAATATTATATATCTTCATATCCTAAATATAATATTCACTTTGTATTTTATTTTAATTTTTTAATTAAAGTGGATCTTATACTTAGTACAGGAAGCAGCTATTTATTTATGTTTATAGTTTATACCCACACTTCTCATAACCTCACTTTTGAAGAAGGTGGTCATCTCATCTTTACAACTTGACCTAACTATAAGTGGCTAATACCATTTGATTCCAAATAAATAAAAAAAAATTTACTACACATTGGCACACTTGGTAAAATTGAATATGAGACATGAGGTCATATTTGATTGCAAATTGAATATGTGTGTGTCTCATGGGATAGTTTATGGGTGCGTGTAACATGAGGTCATATACTTATTCATATATAAATATATCAATTAGCAGATAGCAACAACTTTATACGATAATTTAAAAAAATTTTTCAAATAATACTTCATACATATATGTACAATTATTTTTTCTGTGTATTTAATTTGTAAAAGACATGGAATCGAATTAAGAGAATTTTTTTTTTTGTTGGGGGGGGGGGGTTGAGAAAGAATGATCTTGATTTTTTGTGGTCTTATTCTTGGGCTTTTCAAAGTTGAAAAAAGTTCATTTTGGCATTAAATCTAATTATAGTCGAATCACTCTTACTATTATAATATTATGATAAAATATTTATACGTAGGAAAAAGAAAAGAACGATTTTATCACAAAATGTTGTTTTTTAATTAAATTATTAATAATTATTTAATAAAGTATGATATTTGGGGTGTTTTTAAATGTATTACAATACTATAGTTTAACTTTGTTGGTCCAACAAACCGCGTAGTTGGTCTGCTTTGGATTTTATAATGAAGCTTCATTCACTGGAATTGATTGCTGTCTCTGAACATGTTCTTAATATCGTATCCACATCAAGGTGAGTTTTGAATAAGAAATATTATGAATTTATGATCTGGAACGTTTGATTCTCTAAACTTAAATGTAATTTGGGAAATTCTTTGGATTGCATTTATAATGCAATTTAATATAATTTTTTTTTATCAAATATGCTTTCAGATATATTCATTATAATATGAAAAATACTACTAAAAGATCAAACTGTAGTTGAATAAAAAAAATTAAATATTACAAATAAATTAGTTTATAATTGGAAGAGTTATTTCCTTTATTAATCTGCCAATACTCAGTATAAATTAGTTTATGGTACCAAATAATTGGATAAAAATTTTTGCTTTTAAAAATTATCTAGGCAGAATATATACTTCCATGAATTTATTGGCAAAAAAAATATACTTCCATGAATTTTCCAACTTTTCAGTTCATTAATGCTTGAGAGAAGTAGATGGAGGGTAGTTAAAGGGGTTGATTTTTGCTCTGCCCCTGTTGATTTTTGACCTAAAAGTTTAAATCTTTTAGGTATAAATGTATGATTGAAGTAACTATACATTATCAAATATAATAAATGACCCAAAAAAAATATTAAAGAAAAGGAAATGTCGGTTGAAGTCCTAGTGGGATCCTGCAGATTTGGAGTATGATTAATACTTCAAAGGATCCAGCTTGCATGTTGAACTTTACGCCTAAGGGTGTGAAAATGATACGAGTGATGCTGATGGATTTTTGACATAATTGGAATAATTAATTAATCAATCACTCACATTCACAAATTCTTAATTTCTCATTGTACATTAAATTTAATTAATTGGTTGAACAATTTCCACATTCTGTAGCTTTAACCAAAAGTTGAGGTCAAGTCAATAATTACTTTACTGGGCCTATATTTTGCCACAAAGCATTCAATCTGTGACCAACTTTCAGTTATTAAATGGCAATTCATTATTTTTGTTACTTTTCAGTATTGTCAAATTTAATCAACATAAATTTGTTATTCATAAAGTTCAAATATTTTAACTTTATTTAATGGTAATCGGGTTTCTTCCACTTGATCTAATTGCCAATGATAATAGCAATTCATTATTTACTATTAGTTTATGAATAAAATTATGTTGTGTAGTATGTATTTAAAAACATAGCGAAATGAATTGACTGACAAAATTTGGGTACCATCACAACCACCTTTTTTTTTTTTTTCTTTTGATAAACGACAATCACTTCCATCTGATTGTAGTGTAAATTATAAGTAAGGGTTTTTTTTTTTTTTTTTGTGTGGAAGTTTTGGATAATTTTGTAAAGAGTGGACCCATAGGAATTTAGTACATAGGCCCAAGAGTAGGCCCATATTGTTATTGCTATGTTTATGGCTAATAATAGTCTCACCTGGTCCTTTGCAGAGATGTTAAAGCTATGTTTTTTTTTTTAAAGCATGGATCAAAATTGAAGGGTGAAAAAACCAGTAAAAACCATTACTAAATGATTATTCTTTTTCTATAATATACTGACAAAATTGTGGTCATTACAGGTGGTCTCAACAGAAGCAAGAGCAATGTACAATGTGGGATTAGCTGGTCTAACATTTTGGTCACCAAACATTAACATATTTAGAGATCCAAGATGGGGGAGAGGGCAAGAGACTCCTGGAGAAGATCCTTTGCTCTCTAGTAAATACGCGACTGGGTATGTTAAGGGCTTACAGCAAACTGACGATGGTGATTCGAACAAGCTCAAAGTTGCTGCTTGTTGTAAGCACTACACAGCTTATGATTTGGATAATTGGAAAGGTGTTGATCGCTACCACTTCAATGCTGTGGTAATCATGTAGTTTAAAATCAATGTGTTTTTATTTAATGCTCTTTTAAAGGCAGAAAAAAAAAATCATACTTTTCCTCTGTTTTTGTTAGGTGACACAACAAGATTTGGATGACACTTTCCAACCACCATTCAAGAGCTGTGTGCTTGATGGGAATGTTGCAAGTGTCATGTGTTCCTATAATCAGGTTAATGGAAAGCCAACCTGTGCAGATCCTGACCTTCTTAAAGGAATTATTAGAGGCCAATGGAAATTAAATGGGTAAAACTCTTATACTAACTCAAAATATTCTGATTTGAAAGATTTTTCCAAGTGTTAAGTCATGTTTAATACTAATATTATTGTTTTGATGTGTGTATATTGGAATGTAGATATATTGTTTCTGATTGTGATTCAGTTGAAGTGCTTTTTGATGACCAACACTATACAAAGACTCCTGAAGAAGCAGTAGCCAAATCAATTCTTGCAGGTAAACTAACTACAGTATTAAAAGAATTACAAGATTCCTTCAATCCTAAACACTAATTGGCTATGGAGGTTATGATATGTCTATGAACTTACTTTTTTATCTGTAAAAATGTGAATGGATGGACAGGATTGGACTTGAATTGTGGGAATTTCTTAGGGAAATATACTGAAAATGCTGTGAAACAAGGGCTTGTGGATGAAGCATCCATAGACAAAGCAGTGTCCAACAACTTTGGCACTTTGATGAGGCTTGGTTTCTTTGATGGTGACCCAAGCAAGCAGGCTTATGGGAACCTTGGTCCGAAGGATGTGTGCACACAAGCGAACCAAGAACTCGCTCGTGAATCTGCACGACAAGGGATTGTTCTGCTCAAAAACAGTCCAGGATCTCTACCTTTTGATGCCAAGACCATCAAATCTCTGGCAGTTATTGGACCAAATGCTAATGCCACTAGGACCATGATTGGAAACTATCAAGGTACACAAATTCTCCAAATCTTGAAACTAGTCATGATTTACTCATCAAGTTTTAAGAAATTAAAAATGAACTAAAACTTGACTTAACCTGCAAAATCCACAAAATTTGTGTTTTTTTTATAGGCATACCTTGTAGCTACACTTCACCATTGCAAGGGCTAACAGCATTGGTTCCTACAAGCTTTGCTGCTGGGTGCACTGATGTGCAATGCGCGAGCGCAGAGCTAGATGATGCGAAGAAGATTGCAGCCTCTGCAGATGCAACTGTGCTTGTTGTGGGAGCAAGTTTGGCCATAGAGGCAGAGAGCCTTGACAGGGTCAACATTCTTCTTCCAGGGCAGCAGCAACTTTTGGTCAGTGAGGTTGCTAATGTGTCTAGGGGACCTGTGGTTCTTGTCATCATGTCTGGTGGAGGCATGGATGTGTCCTTTGCTAAAAAAGATGATAAGATCACAAGCATTTTGTGGGTTGGCTATCCCGGTGAAGCCAGTGGCGCTGCCATAGCTGATGTCATTTTTGGATTGCACAATCCAAGTAAGTCTCTCATACTCTCTTCAACAAAACACCTTCAAGTGCACACAATAGTCAAATATGTGTTGTATAAAAGATGTGATTATGTTTAAGTAGCTAATTTAAACTCTAAATTTGATCCTTTAGGTGCACATATATTCATATAATCCAAAAGGTTAATAGACAAATGTGAAACTTTTTAACACAAAAGAATGAAATTTTTTAATGCAGGTGGGAGACTACCTATGACATGGTACCCACAATCCTATTTAGATAATTTACCAATGACTACTATGAACATGAGGCCTAATTCAGCCAATGGGTATCCTGGGAGAACATATAGATTCTATAAAGGAGAAACTGTATTTTCCTTTGGAGATGGAATAAGCTACTCCAAGTTTGAACATACACTAGTTAAAGCACCTCAATTGGTCTCTGTTTCCTTAGCTGATGATCATCACTGCAAAACTAGTTCCTTGGGGTGCAAGTCACTTGATGTTGTTGATGAAGAGCACTATTGCTCAAACTTGACTTTTGAAGTTCATCTAATAGTGAAGAACAAGGGCAAAATGAGTAGTGGACACACAGTGTTCTTGTTCTCTAGCCCTCCTGCAGTGCACAATGCTCCTCAGAAACACTTGTTGGGATTCGAGAAAATGCATTTGGCGGGAAAATCAGAAGGATTAGTTAGGTTTAAGGTTGATGTTTGTAAGGATTTAAGTGTGGTTGATGAAATTGGGAAGAGGAAAGTTGTCTTGGGACAACATTTGCTTCATGTGGGAGACTTGAATCATCTCTTGAGTGTGAGGGTTTGATACAAGTTTTTAAATCCTCATTATTGACCTTTTTCTCCATTTGTTTTTTTTTTCTCAATATACTCTCATTACTTAGAAGGGTTTACATTGATAGTTGGAATAAATTGGAGATAATTGTATCAAATTCATTTGATTTTTTTCCAATTATTCATATTAAAAAAATGTAAAATTCAAGTGAATTTGTTTCCTTATATGTTGTTTCTGATATGATGGAAAAAGGAGAAAGACATCTTTAAGTTCCTGTTTAATAGAAATTTTTTTTTTGGGTATTTGAAAATGGTTAAATTATATCATATAATTAATTTTCATACCTAAATGAGATATTACCTTCGGTGTCAAAGATCAACTATGAATCCAATAAGTTCTAACAAAGTAAAGACAACGCTATCTTTAGAACTCAAACATGCATCCAAAATTAAAATAATAGATTCCTTCTTTAAAATTTCAAAATACTCAAGATTTGTTGACTCACTTACAAATAGGGTACAAATATAGGCTCGATTAAACTCATTCATAACTTAGTAACGCTTATTTGAATTAGATGTGGAGAATTAATTTTACACTAGATAAAATAAACATGTAAAAAGAATTTTGTGTCGCGAAATATGATAGTGTTTCTTAAGCTAAACTAAACACCTCATTAGACAAACTCAGTTAACTCGACCATCTCAAGTGAGTTTGAGCAAGTAGGGTGATTCTTTACAGAACTTAGTGAAAGAAACTCTTTAATATGCAAACTGATCTGGTAAAATTAAAAATCAAAGAATATAAATATTATTGATTTTGCCCTTGAAGAATACTTCATATATGTCATCTTCTCCCCTCTTCTTGTTTTTTTCCTTCTCTCCTCTCCTTTTTTCTTGTAAAAGTAAAATCTCTAATGATCGGCATGTTTTTCTGGACCAAAAAAAAAAAAAAAAAGGGAACCCTAATGGAAAGTTGTACAAAGTGAGCAAACTATTTATGACTTTGTAAAAATTCAATTAAGTAAGCATATCAACATGGGCCATATAATATAAGCATGCAAAACAACAGAAATTTTACAAAAGACAATAATGTAATTTTTTCAGCTAGTTACAAACATATGCTTTTTTACCTGTTTATCTTTTTATTGAAACAATGTTTTCATATGCATAAGTGTGCCTAGAACCACCTCCTAGCTTGTGTATCTTTCTAAGTACATTCTTTAACAATTTCACGCATAAGAGACGGTCTAGAACCTATGCTTTAGTTGAAACTCTTTAGTAGTGTGCTTGCTTCGATGAGCTTACTTTTTACTTATTTTTTAGTGCTTTCCCATAGTACAAGATAAATATATGAGTGGAGTTTTATTTCAATAGCGTAAATAAATGCTTTTAGGGTGTCCAATCATGATTCCAAATAAGCAGTTGTCACCATTATTGCCAATGCTTTCCCTCTCTTATTTCTCCAATTTGGTAGAAATCCTGCTGTGCTAGCATGTTAGTTTGGCCTAGTAGAATAAAATAGGTCATGGGAGTAGTGTTAAATTTTAACCAAAGCAAAACTTTCTATATTCTTTATGCTAAAAAGAACTTTCTATATTCATTTTTACTCAATTTTTTCCCTCTATATGTAGTGATGTTACCTATAATTAAACTACAACATTCAATAGCATGATCCATTACCCTAAAACTGTAGGGATCGCTCTATTATATGAATTCGTTAAATATAATTCATCTAAAGATTGTAATGATAAGCATATTCTTGGGCGAACAAAAACAAGGAAACCCATTTTGAGTTTTTAGGAAAGAATAAAGATCATGCTACCTTGGGCTCTTAATTGCATCATAAAGTAGATCTTATATTAAAGTCGGAGAACCTAATAGCAAAATGATTGTACCCACCTCTTTTTGTTAAATCAGACACATGTTTTGTTACGCTGAAAGCTTATATATGACTTCAAGGATTACTTTGGCTCAAGCTGTTTAGGCTCCATCTCAAGGCGAGGAGACAAGGAACAAAGGCAGCAATAGACAGATCGCCATGAATTCTCAAATTCAACGGACAGCAGCAACAAGAAAGAAATTGAAACAATCGTGAGAGTAGTTTGATACAAGTTTATATAAATCAACAACGACGACAATAGCAACAGCAGCAGCAGCAACAGTAACAACAACTTCATAAACAGTAAGTAGAACAACCTAAGTGGGGAAAGGGCTTTCGAATTCGAAAATTTGGAAAAAAAAAATCACCAATAGTTTATGTCAAATCTGGAAAAAAGACAAGAACAGTGTCTGAGATAGTGAGATTCATGAGCTAGGGTGAGCGAGACAAACAGAGCTGCAAATGAGAAAGAAAATACTTAGTTTTTAATACAAGAGCTATATAATTCATTTATGGATATTAAAAAAATTTGATAAGTTAATTATTTATAACAAATGTATATTAATTTTTCCAAAATACCATTTTTAAATGTGTGTTTAGACTACCCTTAATAAAAATTCCCTTAATATCTGCAATATCAATCATGAGCAAAGCCGTACAAACATGTAAATTGGAGGAGGAAAACACAAAAGAGGAAAGAACTTAAAAGCAGCGTTGAACACCTTGCGCCCAGAGTAATCACCTTTATTAAAAAGAATTTCATTATTACTAATTACTTATTTTATTTAAATTAATTAGTAACTTTAACATCAGTATAGGTAAATTAGATTACATGAAAGTTTGTACTAAATGTATTAAGAACGGAGATGTTATCTCGGAAGGCATTTGTCAAAATATGGCAAATTATTTCATTTTATGGCTGCATCTCAAAAATGCGCACCAACATGTAGTCACTGGAAAATACGGCACATTATTCATTTTATCCATTAAAATTAATAGTAGCCCGATAGAACAGCCATAAGACAACAATTTTCACTTTTCTCTTCATGAGATAATGAATTAAAGCATTAGGCATACTTATATTTTTCCGGTACTAAATGCCGGTGTGCATCACAACATACACAATCTTAACTTTCACAAATATTACCATTAATTAATAACTCTTTCAAATGAAATAGATAATTATAAGTGACCAAATTGTTTCAAATAAACATGATTAAAAAGAAATCTTGAATGAAAATCCTAATTATATTCTCAAACTGTAAGAACCGTTTAATGATAATTATATAATGTTCATGTTAATGATAATATTGGAGGAAAAGTCGGGCGTACTTGTGTAGTTGTGTTGAGGTCCAAAATCCAAATCTGCTGTAATATTAATATCTAAATCGAGTGAATGATTTACATAATTCAAATTCAAATTCCATATGTGAAAAAAAATAAATATATATACAACAATATTTAATAATTAGTACAAATAGACGCATCTAATTTTTCCTTCAAGATATTAAATTATTTTAATGCATATATAGTATTATTAAAAAACATGTGTAAGATTCAAAAAAAAGTCAGACAACTTAAGAATATACTGTACCAATTAGATAGATAAGCAAAAAGAAGCCATTACAAGTGAGTTTTATTGACGTGATAATCAAAACCATTAGATTAAAAATACGGGGAAAAAAGATAAGTTAATGTTAAAAGCAAAACTTAAGTAATACTCTAGATCAGTGCTTTGGGTATAGCTGTTTTTTAGGCTCCATCCTAAGACGAAGAGAAAACAAAGCCAGTAATAGATTATTCCAGATAAAAAAAAAACATATTCAAGCTCGAAATAAACAAAGATTCTATAATGACAACAGAAAATAAATTTAAATTCAAAAAGAAATCACAGTATTAATTAACAAATAGTACATAGGCTTATATATAAATCCAAGACAAAAATTAACTTTTACCCAGGAAAAGCATGATCACATGAACACTAAAAAGTTACTTGAAATTGAAGGCATATGAGCAGCAATAGCATAGCAAGTGCAGCAGCTATTTATGGCCATTTAAAGAACTTTTAAAGATCAAATCAAAGTATTCACATAGCAAGTCAACAAAACATCAAACTTTTCTCAGTATTTAATAAATAAATAAAAAAAACTCACCCTCATTGGGGGCTGAAAATAAATCCAAGACAAAAACTAACTTTTACCCAGAAAAATGCATGCTCAAACCCAAGATGTGGCCAAGGAAGTTTTAAAGACACTTAAAAATGATCAATACCCATAATAGATCAAGAGAAAGGAAAGCAAGGATATTGAAATTGCAGGTAGAGGGAACCAAGAAAGGCAAACAGATTAGATGCTACTCTCTTTTTCAATACACACCTGCTTTCCTTCGTTATTAGAGAGAGATGAGAGAGACGTGATCTGAATTAAAAGGCCAAAGGGAAAACCAAAAGTTAAGAATACAGATTTAGTACTGAAACAAATATATATATATATATCTACATAAAGTCTGATCTAAAAATACTAATAACTTGTCCTCATAGAAAAAACATACATACTAAAATATGGAGCTTTTAAATACATGAATGAAAACAAATTAATGTTCCCTCCCATACTCGAGGTACATCACATGGGGACCCTGCAGGCACTCTCAGGGCCATTAATCGATAGGAGACAAATCAATTCCGTTTCTAGACAATGTTCAGAGGGCAGATCAATGGGGCATCACATGTTAACATGAAAGAGGATGGATATAATTTACTTTGGCAAATACACACACACACACATATTATCACCATATATATACACAGCAATAAGGAATTGTCCTTTTCGATTGCATTATGATAGAGAGAGGGAAATCGTTTTAAAAGGATATGGGTCAAAGATTTATATTATTTCATGTAAAACAAAAAAGGTGATGTGGTGGGCATTTATTGTTAAAACAAAAAATCCTTGAAACTATAGGTTAATAAAGTGGAGTAGGGGTGAGCATGGTGCCCAGTAGCCCGGTGCGCTCACCCTGACCCTGTAAAAAATTGCCCAGCCCAGCCCTAAGAAAATGGCCCGAAAAAATTTTGGGCAGCTTTGGGCGGGCTAATAACCGAGCAGGGCCGGGCATTGGGTAAGGGGTGCTGCACTGCCTATTTGGCCCTGCCCTGAAAATTATTTTCATTTATCTAAAATATAAAATTTCATATCAATTAAATATTATTTCATATATATATTTTTATTTAAAATATATATTGTCTATTGTATAATACTCTTCTTTTTTTTTTGGTTACAAAGGCAAGCAAAGCTTGAAAGTGTCAGGAACTATGGCCTAGTTCCTACAGAGTGGTCATGTGATAACAAACCACAATCTAAAGCAAAAAGATGAATACATTCAAAAGGTGGAAGCCCTAATTCCTCGTAATCCTGTGGAATCCTATGCGCCGTTCGTGCCAGATAGTCTACACAACGAATACTTTCCCTATGGGTATGGGAAATTTCCACCTCCCAGTCGCTATAAACAAGAGATATGGTATCCAAAATAACATCAAACAAAGGATGATCAGAGTCACAGCAAGTGGACAGAAGGTGGACTGCCTGAAGTGAGTCCGAGAATAACTTGATTTTCCTAAGGCCTATCTGCTTACATAATAGGAGGCCTCGACGGATTGCATGGATTTCAGCAGCAGTTGGGAAAGAATGTCCTAACTTCTGTTGAAATCCACGTATCCAGTTGCCCTGATGATCCCGGATGACACCTCCACAAGCAGCCTGGCCTTCTCTGACTATCGAACTGTCAACATCTAGACGATAGAATCCCGGATCTGGAGGTAGCCAGTGGAGTAGACCTCGTTCTGGAACTTGGAATATCTGATGCCGAAACCTGCCGTTCTCCACACCTTCGGAGAGGTGGTATATACATTTGTGAACTATCTCCTT
Organism: Inga laurina; assembly: GCA_963855925.1. Classification (NCBI taxonomy): domain Eukaryota; kingdom Viridiplantae; phylum Streptophyta; class Magnoliopsida; order Fabales; family Fabaceae; genus Inga; species Inga laurina. Next base: position 27,068,999 of record OY979708.1, read on the forward strand.
TGGGCTGTCCGATGATCCTTCAAAGGCTTGACTGCACCGGTTCTTCCATAGTAGCCAACATGTTGAACTGAAGACATTTTGCCATGACCATCTCGCCATCTTGTTGTTTCCTGGTGAGTGGTGAGTATTCCAGTGTAGCCAATCCTGCAAATTACCAGAAAAAAACATACTATAATATAGGGGGTTAGTTAAAGCTGACCACACTCTCTGCGCATGCTCACAATCTCTCAGAATATGAAGAATACTCTCCACACTATCACACTGAAAAGGACAAGTGTTTAGGACGCTCGGATTGTGTCTCGCTCTTAACTCATTAGTGGGAAGCTTCTCATGGAAAACTTGCCATAGAAAGTATTTGACTCTTTTAGGAATTCCCCGGTGCCAAAGAGACTGCCAGCGAGGTTGGCGCCTGGAACTTTGCTGATGATAGATAGCGTCATAAGCTGACTTTACACTGAAGTTCCCATCAGGAGCATTCCTCCAGCAAACCACATCATCATCGTTGCCCGAAGGAAGGGGCAACAACATTATTTTATCGACCACCCAATTAGGAAGGTAGGATTCCCATTTTGCTCTATCCCAATGACCAGATTGTGTTACAAAAGAGCGCACCGTGGCATTCATATCCGCTAAGTGCATGTTATTTTCAATGTGGAGATCCAGCGGATTGTCCACAGGAGACTAGCACTCCTTCCAGGCTAACGTATTCTTGCCGCTTCTCAGACATTTTCCAAGGCCTCTTTTAAAATCATCCCAGACAGCCACAATACTACTCCATACAGCCGATTGATTCCGTCTCCTCAGGACAAGGGGATCGGTGATCGAACCACATGAGTATTTTGCACGTAGACATTTCACCCAAAAGGCATCCGGTTTTTTGATAAGACACCAGCACAACTTGATGAGAAAAGCTTTATTTTGACAGTGTAAGTCTTTTATCCCCAAACCGCCTTCACACTTTCTCCGTTTCAGAACGTCCCAAGAAAGTAAATGCAATTTTTTGGAATCCTTATGGTGGCTCCAAAAGAAGTCTCGACTGAGCTTTTCAATAGTTGAAAGCACCCCTTTCGGAACAAGAGTTGATTGTATCTGATATTGAGGAATTACCGATAGGACTGACTTAATGAGAGTCGACCGGCCCGCCATACTCAGGAATTTACCTTTCCAATTTGCCAATTTCAATTTCACCTTCTGGAGAAGCGGTGCAAAAGTTCTCTTAACCATCCGTTTGTGCAGTAAAGGAACACCCAAGTATTTACCAAGGTCTGCAGTCAAGCCAATTCCTACAATCTGGCTCATCTCATAGGCCCTGTTAAAATGAACATTTCTAGAAACGAACATCTTAGACTTATTCAGATTTATCTTGTGACCCGAGACCTGGCAAAAAAGAGCCATGACATTACGTATCTCCACCATCTGTCAGTTGAAGCCTCACCGAAGAGAACAAGATCATCGGCGAAGAAAAGATGGGAAATATTAGGACCAGAGGAGCTCATCTTCAGGGGGTGCCAGTTCCCCAATTCCACTTCATGGTGAATTAATTGGCCGAGCAGTTCCATACAAAGGACGAACAGATAGGGGCTCAGGGGATCACCCTGTCTCACCCCCTAGAGGGATGAAAGCAGCCAGAAGCCATGCCATTCCAAATAATGCTCATAGAAGTGGATGAAACACAGGACATAATCAGCTTAACAAAGCTAGCACCTAAACCCAAGCTGTGGAGAGTGAATTCAAGAAAGCGCCAGTCAAGTCAGTCAAAAGCCTTTTCCATATCTACTTTCACCGCAATGTAACCCTTGTTACCTCTCCTGTTTCTCATAGTGTGAATAGCTTCCTGGGCAATAATGATATTATCCACCCCCTGCTGACCTACGATAAAGCTACATTGGTTTTCTACAATCAGGTGATTCATGACACTTTTGAAGCGATTGGCAATAACTTTGCTGACAATTTTGTAGCTCACATTACATAACGAGATAGGCCTGAAGTCCTTTAAAGATAAGGGATGATCAATCTTGGGGATAAGAGTAATGTTCGTATGATTAATGTTCTGAATGACCTCCGGATTGTCAAAGATCTTGATCACCAGATCACAAATCTTCTGCCCAATAAGATTCCACTGGGTATGGAAGAAGTGGGGGTTCAAACCATCCGGACCAGGAGCTTTAAACGCTCCCATCTCAAAGATAGCATTCTTAATCTCAGTAGGGGACACAAGACCTTGCAGAAGATCCAATTGAAGCTCATTAAGAGGTGGGAATCTTGCCGGCCAAGGAGAGAAAGGGGAAGAGGTCTCGGCCGAAAAGAGATTCCGAAAATAGTCGAGAGCCATGCCTCTTAACAGAGACTCATCAGACACCCAGCACCTATTATCATCTTGCAGAGCATCTATTCTACTTCTTTTCCTCTTAGCAGACACACTTGCATGGAAGAATTTCGTGTTTCTGTCCCCACCACTAATCCACTTACACCTTGACTTCTGGAACCAAATCAATTCCTCTTGCAAAGCAATTTTTTGATACCTGTCCCAGAGCTGCTTTTCAATCTTGAAGAGACCACTAGGCCCACCCCTATTACTCCTGGCACGATCAATCCCTTCTAGTCTTCGGATGATTTCTCTCTTCTTCTTGGCCACATTGCCCACTACACTAGAGTTCCACTTCGAGGCTTCTTTTGTAAATTGCTCCTGACCCTGGATCCAGTCTTTTCCCTGCCACGTTTCGCTGACCACATCGCTAAAACCATCTTCAATACACCACGCTGCTTGATACATGAACTTACCACCTCTTTTGCAGCCAGCCGTATTATTACTATTTGCGACAACAATCACCCGATGGTCAGATTTAAACCTGAGGCTGTGGACAGCCTTGACGTTAGGATTAAGGAAATCCCAGTCAAAATTGCAAAACACCCAGTCCAGCCTTTCCTTTACCCCAGTCTTCTCTGAGGTAAACTTGTCCCCAACAATGGGAACCTCAATAAGATTACAATCATCAATACAATTTTGAAAGTCCTTCATAGAACTAAGAGCAGGAACCCCCCCGCCATATTTATAACTAGGATTAAGGAAGGTATTGAAATCCCCAAGAACAAGCCAAGAAGAGTTAACCGTTTGCTTGATATCATGCAATGACTCCCACAGATCCCTCCTCTTCGAGATACTAGTATCACCATATACAAACGTCACTAACGAAGGGTTGAGATTGTTCAAAGGAGAAATCTTGCAGTGAAGGAGTTGGGTGTTTGATGAAATATAATCAATACTGAACTCCCAGTGGTTCCATAAAACCCAGATGCCCCCAGCGTAACCAGTGGCTTCGACTCTCAACCAATTATTGAAACCCAATTTTCTAACAACTTTATCTGCTCTGCTACCACTAATCCTGGGTTCTACTAAACACACCACTAATCCTGTATAATACTCTTGTGATCCTCTCTTTTTTGCCCTAACCACCAAACACTACTTACAAGTAGATTTCTTCCTTTATTCTTTACTTTGTGATGTATTAAATTATAGTTGCTTTTTATTTTCTTTCCAGATGCTTCATCATTTGATCAACTTTTGGGACATTGAATTGATACAAACTACTTTGACTTCACGGCTTTAATTACAATCATATTTTTTTTCTTATTTATAATGGATTATGGATGTTGTTTAATTTTTAAAGTATGGATATTTGTTAAGACATATGGTACTTTTTAAATTTCAAGACTCAAATTGTAGACTTATTTTGAAATATCCCAAGGTGTGAAATCATCGAATGCATTTGAAGTTTATATTACTTAGAGCGAAGTTAAGACATATGGTATTAGTAACTACAGAAATGTTTATGAAATTCACAATGAATTATTTTTTTTCATATACGGACATGATAAGGCGTTATCACTTGGGCAGGGAAACCCACCCCATCCTTGCCCAGCCCAAAATAGTTAGGGCTTTTAGTGGGCAGGGCCGGGCATCGGGCTGCAAAATGCAGCCCGTTCATCTTTCGTGCAGGGCATCGGGCAAGGGTCTCATCTTGCCCAACCCTACCCATGCCCACCCCTAAAGTGGAGGTTGATGAATGATACACCAATATAAAATGATTTTGCTATTAGTAATCGATGAATAGTCAAAACGTTTCAGTCCCTATGAAAGATCAACTTAGAATCATCAATGACATCCTTCAATGTACGCCAATCACCACATCCTCTAGTGAGCAAGTTAATAGCCTTCATTGAATCTGCGTAGAGGGCTATATTCCCGCGTTCCCTGGTCTGCCATACATTTATAGTCCATTAATGATTCCTATTAGTTCTGCAATAATTGTGAAAGGGACAGTAGTGAGTCTACAACTGAAGCCACACAGATCCCACTGTCATCATGATTCTTGAGACTCCACTCCGACGGCTGCCATTTAGAAGGAGAGAATATTTTCCCTTAGTTTTGGTTAGCTGCAAATGATTTATCACAATAATACCCTTAAAAAAATTAAGAATAACTTCAAGTTTCAACATGATCTTTTTTTCTAGATCTTATTATAAGCTATCCAAGCAACCAACTATTTTTTTTTTTTTCATAACCTTTTAGGCCACCCGTTGTCCAGTGCTTCTTCTAGATCCTATTATCAGGAATTTAAGCAACTGACTATTTATTTATTTATTTATTTTTTTGAGCCTTTTTGGTATAAGTGAGATATAGGGGATGAGGAATTTTTATAAATATATACGTGGACTTTTGTTGCTTTTGGAAGGCAAAATGGTCAAAGGAAAGCAAGGTAGAGAAGAGAGAAATACTACTACTTATGGCATGTGAATAAAGATGCAAGAATCATAAAAGCAAAGTCTCAGAGACTCACCAAACCTCAGAATCTCATCCTTCCTATTTTCGCTCGGCTTTTCCAAGGAGTTGCTTTTGGTTATATGCTATTCGCTAAAAAGAAAACAAATTGTAGGGGAAAAAAAAAAGGAAATCTCTACTCCTTGCAGAGCCATTTCTTCTTCCAGCTCTCCAAAATCAAAAGCAGATCCTTGATGATTTCCTCATCTTTATGTATGATAAGATGAAGAAGAATTTGTATGACTTTTATATGGGTTCGCTGATACAAAGTGATTAGAAGGAGATAGTCAGTCACCAACCTCATTGGCAGAATCTATGGAGCTGGGAGATTCCAGAAAGAGTGAAGCTCTTTTTGTGGCAAGTGTTTCATGAGAGGCTCCCTACTGATGAAATGAGAGTGAGGCATAATTTGAGTGTCTTAAATATTTCTCCGTTTGAGTGTGAGTGTGAGGAGAGTATTATACACACATTGAGGGCTTGTGAGCAGGCTAAGAGAGTGTGGCTTTCTCTAACCAACCATATATACTATACTATGTTTTTTTCTGGCAATTTACAGGAATGGCTTACATGGAACTTACACTTCAGCCTAGGAAATAGGAGGGTGAACAGATGGCCATGGCAAAGAGTGTTCAGTACAGTGTGTTGGCTCATATGGAAAAACAGATGCAATCAAGCATTTGAAGGAAGAACAGAGAATGCAAAAGGGATAATCCACAAATGCTTGTATCATCTATCGGAAGGTGTGGTGAATGGCATACTTCGGCATCAAATATTCCAAGTTCCAGAATGGTGGACGAGTCACTGGCAACCCCCAGACCTAGGTTTTGTACGTGTAGATGTAGATGGATTTAGAGTTAGTGGTGGACATGTAGCTTGTGGAGGGATAATCAGAGACCACCAGGGTAATTGGATACGTGGATTTCAATAGAAGTTAGGATACATCTTCCCAACTGCTGTGAAAATCCATGCAATTCACGGTGGACTTAAACTATGCAAACAGATGGGGATTAACAAGATCAAGCTCTTCACAGATTCTTTACAGGCTATTCATCTTCTATCGACAGAATGTCGAGACGAGCACCCATTGTATGATATCATTTTGGATACTAGGACCTTAATTTATGGAGACTGGGACCTACAAATATCCCATACCTATAGGGAAAATATCAGATGTGCTGATTATTTAGCAGAGAGGGCTCACAGGAACAATTAGGAATACATGGAACTAGGGCAATCGCCTATGGAGTGCCCAACCTTTTCATTTTGGAGTGTGGTGAGACATCACAGGATCAGCAAGTGTTACCTAGTCATAGGTTTTTGTAATACACAAGCATTACTTGCCTTTGAAATTCAAAAAAAAAAAAAAAAAAGGAGGAGGAGATAGTCAATGGCTTTGTAATTAAAGCTGATTGGTAGTAGTAGTTGCTTCATAAAGTGGTTAGAGGAGTTGTTAGTAAAAATGGAATTTTTGATCACCTGCATTCAGAAAAGATACTAGAGTATGAGTAAATATCAAATGGATAAAACTGGTAGTCCAATGAACTGGGTCCTACTTCAAGGACGTATGAAGCAGGAGAACAGAAACATGAAGGTGATTCATTTGTATTGCTGCATCTCGATGCATGGGCTACCAAAAAGGGTGGTTGAGAGGGAAAATAGAACCATTACCAATTGTTCATCTTAATTTGCTAATGATAAGCTGAGAATTTTCCCATATACCTTTCCAAATCCTTGATACATTGCAAGGTTTAACCAAGGGTTGTTGATGATCATTAATATATTTGACATTGAAGGTTGTTGCCAGTGGAATATGACTCGCCATAATTACTTGGTGTAACATCTGTCATTTCAACACCTTTAGTACGTCTTTGGAAGCGCTCTGGCGAATCAATAATTAAAACCCATAAACCAAAACTTGCATATTTATATTTGGAACACTATTTATTTGGTCCTTTAAGTTTAGTGGTCCAACTTTAAAAATTCATAATTAAATCTAGAAAATTCATATGAGTATGTTCTAAAATTCTATTAAAAGCTCTAAATTTCTTTTACATGATCAAAATATGATTTAGGCCTTAAACCCTTCCAGTAAGTACAGTTTATTCCTTCTATAAGCATGTTCTGTTTTTTGAACAGAGACTGTACTTCAACTTCAAATATTTATAACTCTCGCTTCTTACATTCAATTGTTCCAATTTAAGACTTTTTGGAAAGCTTAGGATGTCTAGTTCATCTATAAAAATTATCATGGCCATTGGACATCATTTACTATGCGTTATTTAACCAAACATTGACCATGATCAGAAAACAGCTTATTCTGGCCAGCTGTGATTATGCATCTTAAAATCATATTTTCAAAGCCATACTAAGCACTACATATCTATCTCTGAAAATTTTATCCAATACATTTCTTTTCCCGATCCGAGCAATATACAGCCAACAAAAATGCAATCTATATATGATTACAAAATGATTTACCGATAAAGCCCATAATGATCGAAGCAAATGAGATCCAAATCAAAACAACATATTCAAAACTCTCGTATCTTTGATTTCTCCCACTAGGATTGAGTTAGTTATTAGGCGTGCATGTAATACAACGAAATGAAGCTTGCGAAGAGAGGAATAAGAACTCCTAAACTCATTTCTAGGAAAAAATCATAAAAAATTTCCGCTTAGTACAATAAGCTCAAATAAAAATTGCTTTAATAACCTGGGAGCAAGCTTTGATTCATGGAAGCTCAGACAGAATGGAGATTATGGAGAGAGCATAAGAAAACCCACTTGGAGCAGAACTTAGCTCGATGAAATCAAAGCATGTACAGCTAAATAAAGTAACGAGCTGGGAAAGTGAAAAATAAGGGAATATATATATATATATATATATCTATATATATCCGAGACTAAAAATAATAGTGAGTGTTGGAGAGTATTGGTTGGTCACTTTAGCTTGAGGCAGTGTCCATACTCCATAGAGCAATGAGATGTCAATTTCATTTCTTCAATGCTAATTAAGGTGTACCGTGAAAATTTATGACTCTGGCTCATTTCGATCGCCATACACACCAAAAATACTAATAACAAGATTGAAATTTAACTTGGTCCTCTTCTCCTCGCTGGTAGTATACTGTGAGCCTTATATATATATATATATATATCAAGTCTGATCTAAAAATCCATTATCTAACTTCTAACATGATTCCTTTCCTAGATTTCAAGTTTAATTAACTTGGAGCTTGTTCCTACACCATTCTTCCTTCTAAACTTATTAAAGCACTTATATTTATAAAAATTCAATCCCATTGCTCCTAACACACTATATACATACAAGAGCTTCCAACATTAATTATGGGTGTATTTCATTTGGAAATATTTACATCTTCATTAACTTATAAGCACCCAATCACCCATATAATTTTCGGACAGCTTCTTCCTCTATTAATCTTAAAATTCTTCCAACTTCAAATCATCATTCTAACCAACATTTTTGAGTTCATATACATGCATTTAACAATTGAAACATTGATTTAATGTTTGGAGGCATTAACAGAAAGTTATACCAAATTTTTTCCAGCTTCCAAACAAAAACCACATGTACAACAGACGTATCATTCACTTGGAGAACATTTGCAAATTCAAACAATATCCTTCATCAACATTACAAACCTGAGTATCAACCCAAAACTGCAGATCACATGGCTTTCCATAATGAACAGGCATACACACTCCTTTTTGCACTTTTAATCTTTTGATTAAAACATAATGACTCCCGTGAGTATTTTTGCTCTTATACCAGCTATTACACCATCATTTAGGAGTCTTTAGACACAACTTATACATCATTAGTGACAGGTTGGTACCTAAGAACATGAATCAGCAAGACTCGGGTTTCATTAAAAAATTTCATCTCCCCTAAACTGATTCACAATAACATCAATACACTACATGTAAACACTTAGTCTCTAAAGGTCTCAACTTACATTCAAATCCAAGGTATCATACAGCCTGATTTACGCTTCAGAATATAAATTCAAACCTCCCCTCATCTTTTCTCACAGGTCCATAATTTTCTAACTTAAAGTAAACACCCATAATAAACACGCACAAGTGTGTGTGTGTGTAAATATATATCATAGCATAAATCAGTAGTGCTCACATTAATTTAAAACTCATGGTTTCAACTACTCAGAAAACTTCAAGAATATAGACTTGGGAATCTGCAAACATATTGTGATCATATAAGATCCTCATTTACCATCAGACAACACAGCCCTACATAATAGACGATTACACAATTATGAAAATCCCGGATTTGAAAACAGAAGATAGAAAATTTACTTACAATTAATTTATCAATATGTAATATAAAATATATAATATGACGCGTTATTCACAATCATTGATATTCCCAATCTTCTCCCTCTTTTCCATGTTCTCCTTCTCCAATTCTCTTGGAGGGAGGTCCCACTTGGTGGGCTTCCACGGAGGCCTCTTAAACACACCAGGAGGATTACGTCCAACTGCAAATATTTTTAAAACGATGCCACACAAAATTATTATCAATTTTAACCAAACTAAAATTGTCAGAATGAAACTCACCATCATACAACACACCACAACGCCAAATTCTAGTTGCATCCTTGTAACAACATTCTCCAATAGTCCGTAATGTATCTATCCCATACACAACCTTTCCAAAGACCACATGGTGGCTGCAACAAATTCCAAATAACATGATTAGTATATTATGAATTTCGACAAAGGTACTGTTTGCACACCAAACGGTTATATTCACACCCCAAGCGATCATGAGAAGGGGAAAAACAAGAGTTAACCATTTAAATGAACCTGTCAAGGCTTTGATCAGCTTTCAATGTGATCAAAAAACCAGAACGAGAAGCTTTCTGATCTCTTATGGACATCGACAATAGCCCTTCTCTGTCATGCTTCAAGACTTTTGGATCAACTAAAATAAATCACAACAGCGTAAAAACTCTGTTCATCAAATTAAATAGACATAAAACTTTTTGAGAACTTTAAAAAAATATGAGGCCAGGATCTAGCATTCTCACCTGGGAAATGTGGACCATATATGCTTTCTCCAGATTTTCCTGCAAAAAGATTAAAAATGAGACGCAGAAGTGTGTAAGAGTAGACATTACATCTAGGAAGGAGAAGAAATTATTTGAAAAATTATAGTAGACTAGGCATCAGACTAGATGAAACTTGGGATTGCAATTATAAAGAACCTCACAGTACTCAACCAATATGATACAGTGTCTCTTGAGAGGATCATTCAATGAAAATTTATACAAAAGTAAAACAGTACTCTATGTAAATTGAAGATTTACATCTACACTGTGGGGACTGGTTAAATTCAGGATTTCCAAACAGATACACTATTTGACCATTCATTTTAGAAATACATCTTAGGTGGCAACATTTTTCATTGGGGAAAAATCATCCAGTTAAAATCCTCAATTGCTAGTCTTAATTCAATCCTACTGTTTAACAACACAAATGATTTGAAAACAGAAGGTAGAAAATTTACTTAAAATCAATTTATCAATATGTAATATATAATACATAACATGACGCATTATTCACAATCAATGAACAACACAACCGATTCATCAAATACCAGCTATGCACCCAAAAAAAAGAAAGGGAAAGAATCTGCTTTCATTCAATTAGTAATTAGTAGTAATTGCTAATTAGAAAAGTTAAAAAATTGCATTGATGGAAATTGACTAAAGGTATAGTATAAAATTACAAGCTTTAGAAAGTAGTCAAAGGTGCCATCCTAAGCTCAATGCATCAATAGAAAGCATACCAGTTTCTAAGCACAAGGCACCTCCCTGCAAAAGGAAAGGTAGCTATCAGTACATAGTCTTGATGGCACTTGGCAAAGAAAACCGTTTTGGAAATTAAAAGGCCTATTTAGTATTATACGATGGACAGCTTATAGTCTAAGCTTAAACTATACTTGTACATACCTTCACATAGGATCTACCTTCATTAACCCCATGAAAGAAACTATTCGCGTAGCACATAGGCTTTTTAGTTCTGGGACTGATTCCCCTTTTTCCTGAACAAAGAGAAGATTAAATGAGAAATGAGGAAGTCATATCATAAATCATAAAATAAAAAAAAAAAAACACATCCAAGGGCTTGCTCAATTAGTCAGACTGTAATTGCAGTATAGGGGGTTCTACTAGAAGGATATTAACGAAATCGGATTATTACCTTTACACAGAGCATAAAAATTTTCTGCAGTGAAGGGCGCAATGTCATAAAATAGCTGGGAGGGCAAAAGAATTCATTAGGTTCCATTTCTACTCTAATAGTATAAGTTGCGAAATTCACAAAATAAAAACTTCATCTTGCATGATCATTGTAATTCAAAAGCACTAAATTGAAAAGGGTACCTCAAAAACAATCCTTTCATAGGAGTACATTCCTAGCTTGACATCCATAAAAACAGGGAATTTCCGAAACTCTTCCAGTGTCATTCTTTTACCAACCATAACTCAAGCCAACAAAACCACTGAAGTCACCAAAGTCAGTCAAGAGAGACCCATTAATTATTAGGTTCTTCGCTTGACCCTCTAATAAGAACAATAATATTGATATAATCAATCGACATAACACAGATCATATACGGGGACTAGGGGAGATCATTTTTCCTTATGACTATGAGAGTATACAAAGTCTTTTCTTATTCAGCTATTTCTTTATTGACTATGATGATGAAGCTCAACTTGCTGTCATACTAAGCAAAAGCATGAAAATTGACTTTTCCTGCCTTGCTTAATAACCACATGGTTGTCCAGTCAATATTCTAGACGTGACGGGAAAGAAAGAGCATAGGAGTGGCGCAGCTTATGAAAGTCACTATGACAAGGTAAATTATTACTACCTCCGGTTTTTGCACTACAAATTATGTCCTATATTTAGGACCGGAGGTAGTACAATTTACCTCCCCATGATTTGGCCCAAAATCAAATGCCTCTTGTTGTTTGAAGTGTCCCATTCAACTCTTCCTCATTACCACTTCAATAATGAGAAGTCAAAATGGTACACAATTTCAAAGTCAAAATTATGTATCATTTTTACCATAAAAAATTCAATCGTTTGTGAGGGGGCTAGGGTTTAGCCAGAGTGAATGTAGTAAAGTGCTGAATTGTGAGAGATAGAAATAATAAGATTCAAAAGCAAAAAACCTCAAAACGACTAGGATTTTACAAAATACAATAAAATGATTCGAAGTTTATAAAACAGAAAAAAGATACATGCTGTTAATTGAGAGTGAGAGATTGAGAGTTGAGAACTTAAAAAGATACCTGCGTTGGCCGCTGAGTGAGAGTCTGAGAGACCGGAGGCGGAGGCGAGGGAGAGGCCGGCCGGAAAGAAGTAGAGCGGAGACGAGGGCAACCCAGGGAGAGAGAAACGGCACCGATTGTGAAAGCCGAAAGGGACGGGATCAAAGATCAAAGCAAAGGAGGTAATTGCGTAGGGCTTGTAATTTTAAAACAAACTATACATATTTTTGGGGTCACTTTTTGCACATTAAAATATTTATTTACATAAATTAAGATAAATATTTTTTTATATATTTATCTAATATACTATAAAGCTGTTTTTTGAAGGTTTCAATTCAATTCCAAATAAACAACATAATAAATATTTATTATTTAATAAAAATTTTTTCTGTTTATTTATAAATTATGTTTTGTTTTCTAATTTATATAGATATTAGTTGAGGTTTATATGCGCACATAAGATCATGTTACTGTTAGTTTAACAAATATAGGAAAAATGATAAGAAAAAAACTTTAAAATTTAAGAATTTAAAATCAGGTTTGTTATTCAAAATTGATAAAGTAATGAAGAGACTTGATAAGCAATTCATAACTTATTTTATAAGAAATATATTCCTGATTTGGGATTTTGCAATTTTAAAGTTTTTTTCCTATCATTTTTCCTTTAATATATCTATTATTATTATTATTATTTTTTTTACCATAATATCTAATATGTTAATGACTAATATCTTTTTAAAATAGATATTAGTTAAATAAAAATATATTATGTTCAAGTTATTTCCATTTATGATTATGGCTCATACCAAGTTTGTTTGTTTATTTATAATCATAGCTCTGTGATTAAACCATATTTTTCTATGATTTTTAGTAATTAAATTGGGATTTTTGATGGATTTTAGGGGACATAATTGCATGATTAAGCACTATTTTTAATTAGAAACATTTGTATTGAATTAATTGTAAATAGGGGCAAAATGATCATAAATTTGTTAATTATTCGTACAAATGTTTTCTTGGACTTTTAATATTATTTTGTACTTAATTTTTAGTGCTTAAGAAGGAAATTTGAGATTTTGGAGGTTCCAATTATTGGGCCAAGTGAAAAAAAAGGGCAAAAAGCGGATTTGGGCCGCTGGAAGAAGAAAAAAAAAACCAAGAAAAGGCCCAAGGGGCTTAAAGAGAATCGCAAGCCCAATATAAAAAAAAAAGAAAGAAACAGAACGGAAATTGGAGAGGGAGTGTGGGCTGAAGGAGCAGCTGAGAATAGAGACACGCAGCCTAGGCCCAATTGAAGATCCGATACGCACTGGACCCGATGGATATGCAAAGTGGACATGGCAAAGACCCGATTGGCGCGCAGAAATCATCATCTCATCATCTGCATAACCTTTAACCTCATCGGCGACCTTCACCCCCTTTCCTTCATTCTTTCCTTCGCCGGTGAGGTTCGGATTCAGAGAACGAGAAACAGAGAGAAGAGACGCGAGCTAAGGGAAAAGAAACGGAGGTGAGCGCCGCGGAGAGAGAGCTGGGACAGAGTGAAACCAAACCATCACCACCGTCGTCACCATCTCCGGCTTATCTCAGACCACCACCGTAGCTTCACACACCACCAACACCTTCGGACTTCTTCCTCTTAGTTCACCATCCCTTTTTCTTTGTTTCTTGATAGTTTCATATCTGAAAACTAAAACAGAGGGTGATGCGCCGTGAACATAGATTGAGTTCATTTTGCTTCCTTCTTCCTGTACTTCACCACTTAACACCACCGTCCTCCACTACCAAAAACCATCACCACCGTCATCATCATCACAACACTTCCTTCATTTCCATCACAGTCCACCTCCCTTGCACTATACCACCATCATCTTCACAGAATCATCATCATCGTCCTTATCATCTTCAACTCTTTTACCATGATCGAACTGTATAAGCTCGTTGGAGCTGGAGTTGAAGCAATGAGTGACTGATTTTATTGATTCTTGGTGATGAAGATTTGTACTTGAGCTTAATGGACTACAAAGGGGAGTTTTGTTATCATTTCATTAGTCTAGAATTATATATTTGGATTGCCTAGTTTTAGGAATTTTTATATATGTGATTTTGGAACTGAGATTGATGTTAATTGTCTCTGTTTGTTTGATATTTGTTGTTGAGATTGGATTTTGAAATGTGAAGTTTATGTGTGTTTTGAATTTCGTTGTGGTTGCAATGAGATTATGTTAATTAGCGTGTTATTGTCTAGTTAATGTGATTGATTTGTATCCTTGAGGGACTGTTTAGCACTCAAATTCAAGAAGACTCATGTTGCATTATTCCAATTCCAATTACACATTAAGTGGTTTTAAACAATATCTCAAGAAGTAGTAGTTAGCTATGTTTGTAGGAGCTATTATTAATTGGGAATATTGGACTCAAGTGTTATCTTGAAGTTTTTTTTAAGACTTAATGGGTTTTAACTCCCATAATCTTTTTGAGCAAGGATTGTCACTTCTTCATTACCAAGAGCATTCTTTATTCATATTTTCCACTTCATACCACTCCATTCACTCATTCTCCATTTTTATAAGAAAAATACCAAAAATAGTAACTTAACATTTGATTAAATTGCATCTTTCTTTTAGTCATTAATTTGAAAAATCCAAAACAAAATTTCCCCTTGTTTTTATTGCATTGCATGATAATTAGATTACTTAGGTAGTTCAATAAAGGCTCCTCAAGAGAACGATTAGAGTGTTGCATTGTATTGCAATTCTTGGATTAAAAATATTTTGCATTTGACCCCAAGGCGTAAAGACAAGGTCAAATCACTCTGATTATGTTTAAGTTTTAATTATTTCTTATACCAAAGTCAGTCAAGAGGGAGACCCATTAATTATACTCCCTCCATTTTTATTTTGAAGAGCTCAATAACTGAATTATGCGATTTAAGAAAGGAGTTAAAATTAGTAAAAAAAAAAAAGTTTGTTTGAAATAAACTTTTTTTTCCAAGTATGCCTTTATTTATGAGCAGCTAGTAAGAGAAAGAAATAAAGTAAGTATAAGTATCACCAACTTTTTAATTAATGCAAAACATATAATTAATGAGAGTTAAAAATGGGAAAAAATTCATTAAATATTTAGACAAATCTTATCGGGTTATTATAAAAAGGACTAAGGTAATTCAAATTTTAGTCTCTTATTAAAGAACAAAGCTGTTGAAATAGATTGTTATTTTGTAAAATAACAAGTCTAGTCAAGGGAGATAGAACCAACAAAGATTATAAAGGAGTAACCCGCAAATGTCTTCACCAAGGCATTAGGGAAAGCTCAATTTGAGTACTTCAGAATTAAGTTGGGCATTGTCAATCTATATGTGCCAACTTGAGGGGGGGGGTAGTGAAGAATATCATCATCATCATCTACTGTTAGTATCTTTAAGTAGTTAGGATTAAAATTCCAAATCTAATAGATCATTGTAGATTCAGGATATTCTCAGTTAGAGATTTGATGGATCTCGTCATCTACATACATGCCTATATATTCATATGTACTGTTCGTCATTATTCAATACATGATATTTGATAGTTTCCATCAGATTTATCACATATTCTTGAGGGAAACAAAAACAAGGAAACTCCTTGAGTTTTTAGGAAAGAATAAAGGTCATACTACTCAGACCCTTAATTGCATTATAAAGTAGATGTTATATTAAGAATTGGAGGTAATACCTTGTAGCAAAATGATTATACACAGCTCTTTTTGTTAAATCAAACACAGATGTGTGTGTGTGTCTGTGTGTTACTTTTTAGTGGTTGGTCACTTTAGCTTGAGGCAGTGTCCATAGAGTAATGAGATGTCGTTTTCGTTTCTTCAGTGCCAATCAAGGGGTACCATGAAAATATATGACTCTGACTCATTTGAATCGCCACACCTTTTCCTCTTTTCATTTTTTTATAATCCAAAGTAAAATAAAGGGTGAATGTGCATAAATACTCATGATCTTTTTCTAAAAGAGCATATGGCACAATAAATAATATTTGGGATAAAAAATATCTATAAACTTTTTCAAATGGAGAAAAAATGCCATCTCCCTTAAATATTCTAAACACCGTTACTTTTCTTTTTGTGGGTCCCAACTATAGTATCCATACATACACTATATACCAACTCACTTCACCGTTGATCAATTGAAAAACAACACATACTTTAACTTTTTATCATAGCTGTCATCCATTACTTTTCTTCTTCTTTAATTCAGTGAATAGTTTAATCTAGAAAAGTATGTGTTGTCTTCCCATTGGTCAGGGATGAAGTGAGTTGGCGTATAATGGAAGCCTGACACTACTGCAGAAGGGATTTTTAACGACTGTTTTTATGCCCTTTTAACGACCATTTTCAGGGGAACGTATATGTTAGTGTCGTGAAAAATTTCAAAATACATGACAGTTTGAAAATAGTCGTAGTAAGAGACTTACAATGACTGTTTTCACAAAAACAATTGTTGTATGTCCAATATACAATGAAAAATAGTCATTGTAACTCCTATTTTTTAAAAACATTTTTTGCTTTTCTACCCCTCAGCATTGAAAAATTTTGCAGACATTTATATTTTTTTGAATTTGGAAAACCTCAAATGCCATGTCCCTTACAAAACAACATCATTGTGATTCAACAACAGTACTATCATGAGGGTTTTATAACAAATAGGGCATCCTTTGAATCAAATTGACTTTAGTAGCAGTGTAAAACATGTAAAAGATTAAAAGCTCAACATGGTCAATAAGAAGTTTGTAAAGTAGCCTTTCATTTCGCTCCTGAAACAAATATAAAAGCTCAAGCTTAGACTACAATTCCATTACAAATCTAACTATGCAGACACTTTCCTCAGGATATGCAAAGATTCATTTCAAACATGTAAATCAAATCCAATAGGAAAAAAACAATGGCAGTTACAATCCTTGCAGACAAAAGCTATTTAAAATTGAAGTGCTAGATTTTAGGAGTTATCATCCAAATCTAAAGTTACATTTTTTTTCCTGTCAAATTATTGTTGTTCACAGGTAAATTTAAATCCTTTTGGTGATAAAAGGGAAAAAAATTCAAGCAAAGAAGCAGACAAAAATATCACTTCATTAAAATTCTTTTACAAATGCACTTGAAGATTCATCATTGCCATGTACTTTTGCAATGGGACCTGATATTGGCGTACATGTCAGATCATTTTCTTCACCTGAACAACAACATGACAGTCACTTTGAACTGATGTCATAAAGAACACATAAACAGAAATTATTCAGAATATTCCCTTGTCTTGATCACCTGAATATCTTGAGAAATAGTTGTTGGGGGAAGTAGACTGCGCAAGTAGTGGGCATCCCTCTCTTTCTCGGTGAACGCAAGCCCTTTGTTGTGGTGTGGATCTCACAACAAAGTATATCCACTGCACCAAAAAAAAAAAAAAACTATTAATAGGCATCATATCTAAATATTCACCATAAGGTACTTCTTCTTGTTCAACCAACACAATAACAGGAAACAGCCCCAATAGAAAGAAACCAATCCAAACAATCACAAACAGACAAGGAGGGGCCAAGAGAAAGAAAAAAACTACTTGACATAAAGTCGTAGATTAGAGATGCATGTCTGTCCAATGAACTCAAATAAAAACAATGAAACCTATCAATCAAAGAATATGAAGCAGAACACCATGATGTAAATAAGAATATACAAAAGAAAAACGATAATATACGAATCATAGTGTTCGACGAAAAATTAAAATAATTAAGTAGCTAGGAAATTATAACAAAATCAAAAAGAAAAACGAAAAGAAAAAAAAATTCGCTTTTGCCCCTTTTCATCATATCAAGACCTTTCAATCAAATACCCATTACCCGAATCTAGAAGCTACCACGCACTTGTCTAGATTATATCTAAATTCATATAAAATGAGTCATATAATAGGAATTTATCAAAATGGATCAATATGAGACCTAGCAATAGAGACACTCCATGGCATAACAAAGTAGTCCTCTGTAGCTCTATCTTCGCCATATGAGTCCTGAACGCCATCGCCTACTGTGGGTTTGCCATTGATGTCGACCACCACAGAGTCGTTGTTGATTTTATGATGCAACGTGTGAGAAAGAGGTAGAGGGGAAGTCTAGGTCTGGCAGGTCGGGAGGTGCGGCACAATGTGAACTCTTCACAGGCATGGTGCTACACAGTGTGAGCTTTACAAAGACGGGAATGGTCTAATTTGGGGATTTTATGGCAAAGTTTTAATGGCTGTTTCGTAAGAAACAGTCGCTTTAAGAAATAGTCATTGAAATATTAAACATGACTAGTTTTCAAAACAAGTGGTTGAATCTTTAAGATTCAACAACTGGTTTTCAAAACCAGTCATTGAATCCTACTTCCATATTTACAGTCATGTCACTGTGTTGTTTTCTACTACTGTTTTTTCAAAACGGTCGTTAATTGGTGTCGTTAAATCATCTTTTTGCAGTAGTGTGGACATTATAGGTGAGACCCACAAAAAGAAAAGTAATAGCATTTAGGATATTTAACGGAGATGGCATTTTTGTTTCGTTTGAAAAATTCAAAGGTATTTTTTAACCCACAAATTATTTATGGTGTCAGATGCTCTTTTAAAAATATAACATGGACTTTTTTGCACCTTTGCCCTAAAATAAATAACAAAACATGCACACTAATATATTCAAGATGATTGACATTTAACTTGGTCCTCTGCTCTTCGCAGGTAGTATATTGTGAGCCTACAAATATATACATATATATTATCAAGTCTGATCTAAAAATATTAACAATTTGTCCTCATAGGAAAAACATACATACTAAGGAAAAAGCAATATCTATATAATATGGAGTTTTTAAATAAATGAATCTAAAATATTAATGTTCCTCCCCATACCCGAAGTACATCACATGGAGGCTCTGCATGCTGCAAGCATTCTCAGTGCCAATAATCGATAGGAGACAAATGAATTCCATTTTCTAGACAATGTTCAGAGGGCAGACCAATGGGGCATCAGATGTAGATGTTAACATGAAAGAGGATGAATTTACTTTGGCAAATATATATATATATATCTCACCATGTACACAGAAACAAGGAATTGTCTTTCAGTTGCATTATATTTATAATAGAGAGAGGGAAATCGTTTTTCAAGTGAAGTCATCAAAGATGAGATGGATAGGGGTCAAAGATTTATTTCATGTAAAACAAAAAAGGTGGTGTAGTGGGCGTTTATATATTGTTAAACTTTTTTCATAAAAATAGAAAGTTTTGGTCACAGTGATCACTGCAAAAAATGGGTGTGACTGACAAGGATTACGTGATTAGTTAATATATAGAGTGGCACGGAAGTTTTTACCAAGAGTCAATTTTATCCTGAAAGTTTTTCAGGGGGTAATTTTGCCATGTAAGTATAAAAAAGAGAGCAATTTTGCCCAGCCGTTATTTCAGTTAATTTTGACTATTAGTTGACCGAATATGTTGAGTTGACGGTTCACATGCCATCCACGTCACTTTTGTTAAGGTGTAAATTTACCCCAAAAATTTTAAATTTAACTTTGAAACAAGGCGAAGTAGATGGCATATGAATTTTTTGTGCAAATTTACACCTTAACAAAAATAACGTGAATGATATGTGGATTGCTAGCTTAGTATATCTGGTTAAATAACGGTCAAGATTAACTAAGATAATGGTTAGGGCAAGATTACTCCATTTTTTGACACTTCCAGGGCAAAATTGCCCATCGGTGAAACCTTCCGGCCAAAATTACCCCTTAGCCCATATATAGAGTTAATATGACACAAAAGTGCCCCTTAGCTATATGTAGAGTTAACATCATTGTTGGTATTTACAGTTTCATCAAATTTAGATTTTGGTGAATGTAGTTTCAAGCAATTGGTTTTGATCCTAATGAATTTATAAAAAAGACTTGGTCTAAGTTTGATATAGGGACCACAACTAAAATTATTATTAAAAATAAAGGGCTTAATTGTTAAACTCAGACAAAAAACTTATGAAACAATAGGGATCAAAACCAATGATTTAAAACTATAGGGATTGAAATCAAAATTCGATCAAACTATAAATACTAAGAACTTTGACCTTAGAAGTAGGAACATTTTAACGTGTTCCCCCCCATCAATTCAGAAGCAGTTTTTGTTTTTTACTTTGTAGCTTAAGTTTATTACAAGTAGAACTCTTAGGCACTGTTTGATTGGGTTGTAACTGCTTATTTTCCTTGGAAATGGAAATTACAATTCCCATATTTTTTTTAATAAATACTGCAACTAATGGTAATCAAAATGTACAAACTCTTAGTTTCCTTCATCCACCTCCCTCTCGTGTTGATAAGGTGGAGGTTGATCAAGCATACACCAATAACTATATAGAGAATGAGATGATTTGGTTAAGTAATCAACAAGAAAAATGTTTTCCCTAGGAGTAGGAATAATCAAAACGTTTTAGTCCCTATGAAATACTCCCACCGGTCCTAAATATAGGACATAGTTTGTAGTGCAAATTGCACTACAAATTATGTCCTATATTTAGAACCGAAGGTAGTATCATCTTAGCATCATCAATGACATCCTTGAATCGATGAGAATCAACACATCCTCTAGTGAGCAAGTTAATAGCCTCCAGCGAATCTGTAGAGGGCTATATTCTTGTGTTCCCTAGTCCAGCATACATTTAGTTTATTAATATTTTTTTGTCCTAACATTTAGTCCATTAATGATTCCAATTAGTTCCGCAATTGTGAAAGGGACAATAGTGAGTCTACAATTGAAGCCACAAATCTAGTTGTCATCGCAATCCTAAGCACTCCTCCACTGCCACAACTGCCATTTGGAAGAACAAAATATTTTCCCATAGTTTTGGGGATGAAAAATTTTAATGAGTTCAATTTAAAAGAAATGAGTAAGTGAGATTATAAACTTTAATAAAGAGAATATGTAAGATAAAATAATAAGAAAATTTAATTAAAAGCTTTTAACATCACTCCTCCATTTCTTTCTAAATCAAACTCATTAAAATTTTCCCTCCTCTCCCTTTTCCTGCAATATTTGCCTCATACCAAATAGACCAGCGAGCGGCGGCCAATTTTTTTTAGTTATTTAACATTAAGAAATATTTTATTCTTTCACCTGGCAAAGCGCTATTCGTACATGTAAGAGGTTCTTTCATGGGAAAATATATTAATATAACAATAAGAAAAATATACATAAAAAGGTCTGTATAAATCTGTATTTTATGTGATTAATGGAAGGCTATACACGAAAATAATTGTAAATAAAATAAAATAAAAAAAGTGAATATATGTCCTATATTAACTTGCATGCTAAAACAGCTAGTGGTATATTAAGAGCAAAGGAATCTCCCGTTGAACAGTTCTCGTTGACTTCAAGTTAAGCATTAAGTTAAAATGCTCTTTCATTTCGTATCGTCCCAAACCCTAGATCTCTGATGAATCTCAATACACACACACACACACGCATTTTATATGCTATTTTGGGGGTAATTAACTAGTATTCAAGCCATAAGTGCATTGAATTGTAGTTATTTTGGATTAAGTGTGCGTGCATGAAATTAGTGTTATAAAAAGCCAATATTGTCATAATTGGTGATTGATTGATTTCTTGGACCTATGATACTTCTTTACATGGATTTCTATTGTAGGTCATTAGAAGAAATGAAGAGCAAAGGTTTGAACAAGGAGCAAAGAAACAAGAAAATCAAGTGCTGCCACTATGCAACTTGCCTCAGCAAGTACATAATTTCTCAAGGCAAGTCAGCCAAATTTTGAATCTGTTTTCTCTGTGTCACTCATCTTGGTGAGTAACACACTTGCCGAGGCCAGTTGTCGAATTCTACACTTCATAAAACGTCCGTTTTGGCCCCCCAATCTGAACTATAACCCATTTTTTTCACTTGACCCGACTTCTTGAGATAAATATCAGCCAGAACCCTTATTTAGGTCATCTTCCTTCACTCCGTTTCATTTTTAGCCTCTCAAACTTCATCCACTTCACTCTCAACCTCCATCTCCTCCATTTCTTCCATTCCACCTCCATTTCCCTTTATTTCCTTCCAACTCTAGCAAGTATGGCCAAGGAATTTGTCCGCTTTGGTGTTGTTTCTCAAGCTATGAGTGGCTAGGAGTTCCAACTCCTGTAGATGGTGAAGATGGCATGAGTTCCAAGTGCTACAAAGGGGAGTTCTAGTTTATTAGCTTGACTATGTATTTATGATTTCCTTAGTTTAGGAGTTGTAATTTGTAGTTAAGACTAAGATTTTTTGTTTAATCTTTGATTGGATTAATTTGCGATTTGGGTTAGTTGATGTTGAACATTGCACTCATCAATATATGTGGTTACGTATATGTTTCATTGTAATTCTCTTGATTCTCTATTATTTTGCATTGTTTAGATATTGAGTTGATTTTAGATTGCTTTGGAACCAACTGCATCAATATAATTAATTCGCAGTCACACACTAAGAGGCTTTAATAGTATCTCAAGAGTAGGGATTCCTCTCTTTTGATGTTAGACTCATCAGTTGATGGAGTTTGGTATTTTAGAGAGCTTAGTGATTTTATAATTGCATACAAAGAAGTCTTTAATAGTGTATTAAGAAATGATTATTTTCTAGGTCTAGGAATAATCATAGATTAATGCACTAGACTCAACGGTGTTTGAGGTTTGGTATTTTGAGGGACTTTATTTGCAATTTGCTAGTGTTTTGTGTTGAGTTTTGGTTAGAGGGGTTAAACCTTATCCGATGTGGAAGTTTTTAATCAACCTAACTCAAGTTCGGCTTTTTTGACTAAATTAGCAATTTAAACTCCCTTTATCATTTGAAGAACCATGATTGCCGTTGTAAACCATTTTCAAGAGATTTACTTCATCTACTTCCATTCATCTAACCACTTTATATCCAAAAAAACCAAAAATATTATAGTTTAGGACATTTATCTTCATTACATCATAGTTGTAGTTGAAAAGAAAACCAATAACTTTTTCCTTGTTTAAATTGCATTTCATGGCATTTAGGTTGCTTAGGTTCCAATAAAAAACTCCTTGACAAGAAAGAATGACCCGAGTGTTGCACCTTATTGTCCAATCCTTGATTTATTTTGCATTTAACCCCAAGGCAATCAAAACGACTGTTAAATCAATCTCTTCCCTCACTTGATTAATCTCCTTTCTGTCTTTCTTCTGCAGAAAAAACAAAGGAGAAGAAATACAAGGAGAGAAAAGAAGAACACCAACATATATAAACACATGCATGCGTACATGCATGTGTAAGGCAAGCGAGATGGATAGATATATATGCACATATATAATCACATAAAATATTCAT
The DNA here is from genome assembly GCA_963855925.1 of Inga laurina. Lineage (NCBI taxonomy): Eukaryota > Viridiplantae > Streptophyta > Magnoliopsida > Fabales > Fabaceae > Inga > Inga laurina. Next base: position 27,092,521 of record OY979708.1, read on the forward strand.
GCTCATTGGCATAAAAAAAAAATCATGCTCGCTTATATGAAAACTTCCGGTGAGCAAGAAATAATTATATCTGATAGGCTCAAGCTGTACCAAACAAATGGTTTGATGCCAATAATCTACCACTCACGAAGTACAACTCTATGCAACAAATAAATAAACATTCATAATAGATAAGTGTCGTTACAGCAACTGACCTTGAACCCATGTCATGTATTAATTTTTTTTTTGATACAAAGGCAAGCAAAGCTTGTAGATGACAAAATCTATAGGCTAGGTCCTACAGATTGTTCTTGTGATAACAAACCACGATCCAAAGCAAAAAGATGAATACATTCAATTGGGGAAATCCCAAGTTCCTCGTAATCCTGTGGAATCATGTGTGCCTTCCTGAAAGATAATCCACACAACGAATACTTTCCCTATGAGTGTGGGAAATTTCTACCTCCCATTCGCTGAAAACAAGAGATCTGGTTTCCAAGATAACGTCATACAAAGGATGATCAGAATCACTATGAGTGGATAATAGATGGACTGCCTGTAGTGAGTCGGTAAACAACTTGATTTTCTTTAGCCCCATCTGTTTACATAGTAGAAGGCCACGTCGGATTGCATGGATTTCAGCAGCAGTTGGGAAAGTATGTCCTAACTTCTGTTGAAATCCACGTATCCAGTTACCCTGGTGATCACGGATAACACCTCCACAAGCAGCCTGACCTTCTCTAACAACTGAACCATCAACATTTAGATGATGAAAGCCCGGATCAGGAGGTTGCAAGTGAAGAACTCCTCGTTCTGGGACTTGGAATATCTGATTTTGAAACCTGCCGTTCTCCACACCTTCTGAGAGGTGATATATACATATGTGAACTATCTCTTTTAGACTGTCTGATGACCCTTCAAAAGCTTGGCTGCAGCGGTTCTTCCATAGGAGCCAACATGCGGTACGGAAGACATTTTGCCATGGCCATCTAGCCATCTTGTTGTTTCCTGGTGAGTGATGTAAGTTCCAATTGAGCCAATCCTGCAGATTACCAGAGAAAAACATACTATAATATAGAGGGTTAGTTAAAGCTGACCACACTCTCTGGGCTTGCTCACAATCTCTCAATATATGAAGGATGCTCTCCTTACTCTCACACTGGAAAGGACAAGTGTTTGGAACACTCGGGTTGTGTCTCGCTCTTATTTTATTAGTAGGTAACCCCTCATGGAATACTTGCCACATAAAGAGTTTAACTCTTTCAGGGATTGCCCAGTGCCAAAGATTCTGCTAGTGAGATTGGTGACTATGGCTCTGCTGATGATAGATTCCTTCATAAGTTGATTTCACACTAAAGATTCCATCAGGGGCATTCCGCCAACACACAACATCCTCCTCATTGCTCGATGGAGGGGCCATTCTCATTATTCTGTCTACCACCCAATTAGGAAGAAAAGTTTCCCATTTAGCTCTGTCCCAATGACCCGTCTGAGATCTAAAGGAGCATACATGAGCCTCCATATCAACTAGGTGCGTATTCCTTACAATGAAATGTTTAAGTGGCTTGTCCATCGGGGCCCAACATTCTTGCCATGCTTGCGTGTTCCTTCCACTTCTTAATTTCTTTCCTAGGCCCTTTTTTAAGTCCTCCCAGACGGCCACTATTCCATTCCACACAGCCAATTGGTTACGCCACCTCCGCACTTGAGGGACCGAATCAATCCCACATGAGTATTTTGCACGTAAGCATTTCACCCATAAGGCTTCTGGATTTTTGATTAGATTCCAACATAGCTTCATGAGAAACGCTTTGTTTTGGCAATGCAGGTCTTTTATTTCTAAGCCTCCTTCACACTTCCTTCATTTAAGAACATCCCAAGCTATCAGATGCAATTTCTTGGATTCATTGTGTTGGTTCCAAAAGAAGTCTCTACTTAATTTTTCAATTGTTGCTAAAACCCCTTTTGGAAAAAGAGTTGATTGCATTTGATATTGAGGTATGGCTGAAAGAACAGACTTGATAAGGACTGTTCATCCCACCATACTCAGGTATTTACCTTTCCAGCTAGTCAATTTCGATTTCACCTTATGGAGAAGCGGGGCAAAAGTCATCTTGACCATACGTTTGTGTAAGAGAGGGACTCCCAAATATTTCCCAAGGTTTGCCGTAAGACCAATCCCCACAACCTGGCTCATCTCGTACGCTCTATTGAAATGGACATTTCTGGACACACACATCTTAGATTTATTCAAATTGATCTTGTGTCCAGAAACCTGGCAAAACAGTTCCATAACATTCTGCATCTCCACCATTTGTTTGTTTGAGGCTTCACCAAAAAGCACGAGATCATCTGCGAAGAATAGATGGGAAATACTTGGACCAGAAGTGCTCAGCCGTAATGGATGCCAATTCCCGAGTTCAACTTCCTGGTGGATTAGCTGGCCAAGAAGCTCCATACATAGGACAAACAGATACGGGCTCAGACGATCTCCTTGTCGCACCCCTCTTGAAGGATTGAATCTTTCTGTGGCTATTCCATTCCAGATAATGCTCATGGAAGGGGATGTAACACAACTCATGATCAACTTGACAAGACCAGCTCCCAACCCTAAACTGTGAAGAGTGAATTCCAGAAACCGCCAGTCAAGCCTACCAAATGCCTTTTCCATATCAACCTTCACTGCAATGTAGCCCTTCTTACCTCTTTTGTTTCTCATGGTATGAATTGCCTCCTAAGCAATGATGATATTGTCCATGCCCTGTCTGCCTGCAATAAAGCTACACTGGTTTTTTGCAACAAGACTACTCATGACACCTTTGAAGCGATTAGCAATTACCTTGCTGACAATTTTGTAGCTTACATTGCACAAAGAAATAGGCCTAAAGTCCTTCAAAGAAGAAGGCTGGTCAACCTTGGGAATTAGGATGATGTTAGTTTGATTAATTTCCTGAATAACCTCTGGATTGTCAAAAATCATGATCACCAAGTCGCATATCTTCTGCCTAACCAAGTTCCACTGAGTTTGAAAAAGATGTGGTAGCAAGCCGTCTGGCCCCGGAGCTTTGAAGGCTCCCATCTCAAAAGCTTCATTTTTTATCTCGATAGGAGATACATGCCTCTGCAGGAGCTCTAATTGATGAGCTTCTAAGGTTGGAAATCTTGCCATCCAAGGGGAAAAGGGGGATGATAGATTCTCAGCGGAATAGAGCTTCTGAAAATACTCAAGGGCCATACCTCTCAACAACTTCTTATATGAAATCCAGTTACCGATATCGTCTTGTAAAGCCTCAATTCTACCTCTTTTCCTCTTCTCTATTATGTTAGCATGAAAGAATTTAGTATTTCTATCACCGCCACTTATCCACTTGCATCTAGATTTTTGGAACCAGATCAGCTCTTCTTGTAAAGCAATTTTTTGATACATGTCCCAAAGCTGTTTTTCAATCTTGAAGAGACCATTTTGGCCATCCTCTCTACTCTTGACTCGGTCTATTCCTTCCAATCTATAGATGATTTCTCTCTTCTTTTTTGCAATGTTCCCAACCACTCTATCATTCCACTCTACTGCCTTTTTAGAAAACTGCTTTTGACCTTGGCACCAATTCTTCCCTTGCCATGCTTCCTTGACTACATCACTGAAACCCTCCTCAACACACCACGCTACTTGATAAATGAAATTACTTCCCCTCTTACTGCATGCATTGATGTCCTGGTCCGCAATTACAGTTACCCGATGATCAGACTTGAACCTGAGATTGTGATAGGCTTTGGCTTGAGGATTAACAATATCCCAATCAAAATTACAAAAAACCCAGTGCAGCCTTTCTTTAACCCCAGTTTTTTCCCAAGTAAATCTGTCACCCACAATTGGCACTTCAATAAGATTACAAAGATCAATACAATTACGAAAATCAATCATAGAGCTGTGAATGGGGACCCCTCCACCCTCTTTATCTGCATAGTTAAGGATGGCATTAAAATCCCCTAAAACCAGCCAGGGGATGGACACCATTTGCTTAATGGCATACAAAGATGACCACAGATCCCTCCTCTTCAAAACACTAGTATCCCCATTGATAAAAGTCACAAACATAGGATCCAGCTTATTCTTAGTAGAAATCTTATAGTGCAGTAATTGAGTGTTAGAAGTAATATATTCAAGATGAAACTCCCAATGATTCCATAACACCCAAATACCCCCTGCATACCCCGTGGCTTCTATTCTAAGCCAGTCATTAAAACCCAGCTTTCTCACAACCTTCTTGGCCCTGCTTCCACTGATCCTAGGTTCGACTAAGCACATTACGTTAATTCCATATTGTTTAACCACATCCTCCAGCACCTGAGGGAAAGCACTCCCACCCGCCCCACGACAATTTCAAGAAGAGATAATCATAAAAGGAATAACAAACAGGCCAGAAGGGGGATCACAAGACTTACTTGTCTGGCCGTTTATCTTCCATCAATACAACGACCTCCAGTTGAGAAACTGAACGCATCTCTGAGCCTGGCTTACCGTTAACATCTTGATTAATGGTGGCATATTGGTCAATAATGGCGTCATTCTGAGGGCCAAGCGACATACTCTTCGATTTTGAAATGAGGATAGATCCTTGCTTCTTGCCTTCCCTTTCTGAATTCAACGTGTTGTGGGCCCTCTCTTTACCTCGTAGATGATCCTTTGGGATAGAAGTCGGAGCTTTGTTTTTTGTTAGAAGCTCACCATGTGATTCGTTTGCTTGTTGGAGCCCACCTGATTGCATGCTCCCTTTAACAAGATTATGAGCCCTTGGTGTTGGTCTTTTTTTGGGCTTCGACATCCCATTGCAGTCCAAACTAGATGTGGCCTTTAAGCCCATGGCCAAAACGTTGGCATCATCCTTTTCGTCATTTTTAGTGGGCTTGGTTGGTTCTTTTTGTTTCCTAACTTCGGCCCATTTTTTCAGCCCCACATGGAAGCCCTTCTTCAAGCTACTTTGACCATTTTTCACATCCTGCAGCAATTGTCTTCTAGGTCTTACTTCTTCCAACCCCGACCTCACAATGCCATCCAAATCAGTCTTTCTATTACCTTGCTCTGAATTCAAATTAAGCTCAGGATTTTCACCTTCGGCTAGCTCCGTACCTGCTAGGATGACGAATCTGGACTTGGATGCACAGCCTTCGGTCAGAATACCCCATGTTCCATTGCTATTCTACAATAAGGAATGTTTGTGGCAATTAGGTGATAGATTGGAAAAACTCTTAAGGTGGATATGAATTCTATTGAGAATATAGAGGATGAGGAAGCTAAAATTAGCAGGGGAAACTATGCCAGAATCTGCGTGGAATTGGACTTATAGAAGAAATTAATTCCTAGGATTATCTCTGCTTCAGCTCTTTTTAATATCGAATATGAAGGGCTAGGTCTTATATGCTTTACCTGCGGCAAGTATGGCCACAAAAAGGAATAGGGCTCTTCGATGGTGGCTTCTGTTGGAGATCCAAAGATAGGAAGCTCAAGTCAGGGTCCACCGTCGGCACCAGCGGCGTCATCGCAAAATCCATTCCTAGCCAAAGTGCACTAGTTTGGTCCGTGGATGCTCGTACGCGAGCCTGCTAGAGCGCGAGTTCCAAGAAGAAACGAGGGTGTATTAATTTTACACTGGCACGGTACACCACCAAGTAAGACTGATGCCTCCTTTATATTTGGGGTTACAATATAAATGCAAATATGCAATAACAACAAGCACAATAAGTGTCCAATAAATTTAATTATTTTTTATTATCAATTTTATACTGAATTATCAATTTAATTCTTTTTAACATTTTACATTTAAAATTAAAATAAAAAAAAATCAAAATCGATTACGAACTTATGTAATGAAAAATAGCTAATGAAATCAAATTAATTTACTTATAATAATTTAATTCTGCTGTCATGCTAAAATAATAAATAAAAATAATATATTATTTATTTTTCATAAATCCCATATTTTTTAAGGGAAAATCCTAATTAAATCCAATCTAAATACCAAAATCCAAATTTAGGCCTACACTTTTAACAAATTCTTAATAAGGCCAAGTGGCCTCATTAGGGATTTACGTATATTGTTAAAAGACTATAATGGCCATCTATAGTTAAAAAGAAAAATTAAAGATACTTTTGACAAAAATTTAAATTCAGATATATACTTTTAAAAATTTCTTAATCATTTTATATATTTAAACCATATTTTCAATGTTTGGTTTCATTTTGTTTATTTAAACAACATTTTAATATACTTCTTGTTCCCAATATGTTAAATTTCACAAGTTGCATAAGCGGTTAAAAAATCTTAATTTACATTTTACTAAATGTCATTGTTTTCTCAGAAAAATTGTTTTCTCAGCGGTGCTGCTACATTAATTCGAATGAAATGAATTACTAATAATGGGCACTTCTTGGACGGAGAAAAACAATTTATTTTTGAAAACAAACAAAATAAAAAGATTAAATTTTCATTTAAATGAATAAAAGGAATGAATTGTTTGAATACATAAAATGATTAGGACATTGTTAGGAGCATATGCCAGGGTTAAAATTTCGGTTAAAGATACCTTTAATTTTTCTTTTTAACTATAGTTGGGCATTCCAGTCTTTCAACAACATTCATAAATCTCTGATAAGGCCTATTGGCCTTATTAGAAATTTGTTCAAAGTGTAGGCATGAATTAGGATTTTGGCATTTCGGTTGGATTTAATCAGAATTCGCCCTTTTTTTAATTGAAAAAATTATGATATAAAGTCAAATTATTAATTTTGTCCCTTAAAATTTTGAGTTTATTAAAAAAAAAAAACGTCAATAGACAAGATTCACCCTCCAGACACAGATGTGGGATAAAATGATGGGAAAATTCTAAAAAAATACCTTCCTAATTTGAAGATCCTAAATTAGTGATTTCTTATTTAATTGAGTAGTCAATTGCTAATAAAAGTGTAATCAATACCTAGACTATTATAGGAAACAAAACTGATTTGAGATTCTGGTATTTCAATGTTATTTTTCTGGACAAAACCCTAACTCCATATCTACAAACATCGGAGGGAACTTGAGTGGTGGGTTTGCGGCCAACGACGGAAGGCAGGAGCACCGGATTTGCCAGTGCCTGACGAGGTGAGTTTAGCTTCTGTGTACAAGCACTCGATTTACCAACTTGAATTTGATATGCCATTCTCCCTTTGCGTTGTTGAACTTTTTTTTTTTCGCCGCGTGGTGTCGCTGTACTCTACACGCGCCATATTCGCTCAATACTTCTGAAGATGGCTTTGAGTTTTAATATTAACCACTAACCACTGAAGAAGTTCGCTGTACTCTATAATTGTTCTGATGAAAAATATCATTTTTATTAAGTATTATGTTTGTTATTAACGGTAAGATGTTTAGAAGCTCTATGTCCTATATGTTCACTACTTGGTAAATGCCGCTGACAACTCACCTTAACCATTTTGTTAATGAATTCAACTTCTGATGTTGAATCTAAATTTTTATTATTACTAGCTAATAACTAATTTCAGATATGGAGCTGAACCATTTACAGAATAATTGTTGTGAGCTTTTAAGCAAGCCGTATAAAGCTTTCTTTAGGAGAGAAAGCTTTATACGGCTAAGAGAAAGCTTAGAAGATACTATTCACCATCTAGAATAATTGGTGAATAGTATCTTCTAAGCTAATATCCTTATATTTGGCCCTGGAACAGTTTTGTGCCATTTTATACAGTCATTAAACAGATCTTAAATCTATCAATTCTCCCTTACCCATGGCTAATACTGATCTATATGCCCGTCCATTTAAGAGCTCTTTTTTTTTAACACAATCATGTGTTATGTATATGCATATAAATCGCTCTCAGACTGTAGTTAACATGTTAGAATCTGGAAAAATATGAATAGAAATAGGAGAGAAGGGAAGAAAGAGAAGAGAAAGAGTAAAGAAGAAGAACTCTAGAACCAGAATATGTAATTCTAGATGAATAGGGAGTTAGAAGAGAATAGAGGAGAAGGGAGAATAGGAGGGAAGAGAGAACAAGGGAGAGACAAGAACCAGATTCAAAGTTCTAGGGAAAGAGAAGAAATAATTATCTCACTAAAAATTTCATTCATCCATGATTTTGGTAATATATACATGTGATATTTATGGGCTGACACATAAATTGAAACACATAAACTGAAAATAACCAACTCTAGACACTTGTAACATTTACTACCAGCAATGAGTGGCTTTACAAGTATTATATATATGTAAGTCAGCAGAGTAGTCACAAACTTGTCGCGTGCCTGGTGTTCTGGAAATGTATGGCTGGGGTTAAATGCTCGCATCTTTTTCTTGATGAATTTATGTTTCGCATGGTTAACATTTGTAGAACGTGCTTTCCTTCTCGATTGGTTCGGTTTGATGTGTAATATGTGATTCACCTGTGTTTTCTTTTGTTCCCTTTTTCTGTGAATGGCATGATTTTTTAAACCATCAGAGTTTTTAGTGAACTTTAGTGCTGTGTTTTCAGAAAAGAAAGACAATGGCCAAGAAGAAGAATCCCGTGGTTTTTATGGATGTCTCTATTTGTAAGGTGCCTGTTGGAAGGATGGTTTTTGAGGTACCCTTTTACTTTTCAATACTTTGAATTTGCAACTTTGAATTTGAGGAGAGTTGAAGTGTAACTTAATGAATTCTTTCATCCTTCCAGCTCTTTAGAGACGACGCACCTGCAACGGTAGAAAATTTCCGTGCACTATGTACGGGTAATAATTTAATGGTTTTTGACCCTTAGTAGAGCTCTATTGCGCTACAATTACTATCTGCCTAATTGAACATGCTTTTGGACATGCTAATGTATTTACATTTTATGGCTGAAGATGTAGGTTCCCCATTTCTCATTTAGTTTCTCTCTTTATTAAGGTGAAAAGGGAATTGGGAAGATAACAAAGTCCCCCCTACACTACAAGGGTTCTTATTTCTATGACATTTGGAAAAAGTACACTTGGGTCAAGGTATATATGTTATTTATCCATCACGTTGTTGAAGATGAACACGAGCCAGTAGTGGTCCCTTCTTTAGTTAATTATACTTGTTCATGTTGTAGGATAAAGGGTTGATGGTCATGAGTGCTTTTCTTGTGATGTATCTTATAATGCTAATAAGTTTCATAATGTTCAAAGCTGTTTTGTCTGCATTGTGGTATTTTAACTATATACTGATAGTTAGTTTTAATTTTGCAGGGTGGCGCTTTTGGCAGTCCAGTGGGTATGTTTTCTTTACTGTTGTTGCATTGAAATTATGACGACCACCTTATCTAACTTTTCATGATTGAAATTTGATAGAATACATTTGGTCACTTTCACGTTTTTGAAATTGACCATCTGATGTTTGTGCTCATATCATCTTGTGTAGCAATCAGTATTCATAATTACTAATTAAATAACAGATTCATTTTTATTATCATGCATTGCAGGAGTTACAATGCGTGTCAGTGTTATGAAAGTTTTCAACTGACATAGAATATCATTTTGCTTAATAAATCTTTCTTGTATTCATTTTGTCGTTCTCTTGTTTTCTTTCCTTTTCATATAGTCCAATATTCAGTTTTTAATAAATTCCATTTTGTTTCTCCCTTGATGTAATGTCTATTCTTACACCTCATGCGTCTCATTTTTTTTTAAGAACTATTTTTGCAGGTTGTTGGGGAGAAAGCATTTATGGGAAATATTTCCCGGGTGAGAATGCCAGTCATACTCAAAGTTAATGTCCATTTGTTTTGATAAACAGGCTATTGATATTGTTCTTGTGAATTTTTCAGATGAGTGGCCTGAACGTAAATGTGATGAAAGAGGACTTCTTTGCATGTATATTGGTGATCGATATTCGCTAGGGTCGCATTTTGTGATCACTCTGGAGCCTGATCAGAGTCTAGATAGGTTTGTTTATATGCTTAACACCCCTTTTTCTCCCTTCTAACGAGTGGGCTACGGTGTGAATACAAATTGCCTGAACTATATAATTTACCAATAATATTACTTTGAATATTTGTATAGGTGTCATATCGTTTTTGGAAAACTGGTAAGAGGATTTGAAACATTGGATCGGATTTCAAATGTGGTTGTGGGGCAACAAGCTCAAGTTTCAAATTGTGGAGAATTTAATCTCCATGAGAGTAGAGAAGGTATGTAGGTAGTAAGGGCAGATGTTATATTTAAATATGTGTAGATTTTGAGTATATTATATTATATTAAATATATAATCTGTAAATATGTTATTATCTATTTAATTTATTTTATTATTTTTCTCCTGAAATTTAATTTTTAGGATAAAAAGCGATTCTATAAAATCTACCCATTCTCTTTTATTTTTCAGGAAGAAAAAGAGAAAAAAGAGAACGAGGAGAAGAGAGAATCAGAGGAAGAAGAAAAAGAGAATGAGGAGATGAGAGAATCAGAGAAGAAGAGACAATCAGAGGAGGAAGAAAAAGAGAACGGGGAGATGAGAGGACCAGAGGAGGAAGAAAAAGAGAACGGGGAGATGAAAGGACCAGAGGAAGAAGAAAAAGAGAACCAGGAGATGAGAGGACCAGAGAAGAGAGAACAAGAGGAGGAAGAATAAGAGAACGAGGAGAAGAGAGGACCAAAGAAGAAAAGAGAAGAAGAGGAGGAAGAAAAAGAGAACGAGGAGATGAGACGACCAGAGAAGAGAGAAGCAAAAGAGGAAGAAGAAGAGAACAAGGAGAAGAGAGGACCGGAGAAGAAGAGAGAAGTAGATTAGGAAGATAAAGAGAACGAGGAGAAGAGAAAATCAGAGGAGAAAGAAAGAGAGAAAAAAGAGAAAAGAGAATCAGAGGAGAAAGAAAAAGAGAAAAAAGAGAATGAGGAGAAAAAAAGATTAAGCAAAGTGAAAAAGGGAGAAATAAATGTAAAACTTTTTGCATATTCTATGTCAAATATTGCAGCTCTTGCTTCACGGTGGACATGTATAGTTATTACTGTGATAAACTTGGCATGGCCGGTGAACTACATTTCTATTTCTTTTTGTATTACAAAGGCAAGCAAAGCTTGAAGAGTGTTAAGGCCTATAAAGAAGGCCGTACAGATTGGTCTTGTGGTGACTCACCACAGTCAAGAGCAAAAAGATGGATACATTCGGTAGGGGAGATCCCTAATTCAACGTAGTCCTGGCTATTCATATGAGCCTATCCTGCCAGATAGTCAGCACAACGAATACTATCCCTGTAGGTGTGTGAGATCTCCAAATCCCAGTCCATATAGATAAGAGATCTGGTTTCGAGAATGACATCATATAATGGATGAGTAGTACTACAGTTAGTCAATAATAGATGAATGGCTTGGAGGGAATCTGTGAACAACCTGATTTTGGTTAGACCCATCTGTTTAGATGGAGCCCTCTGTAGATTGCATGGATTTCTGCAGCAGTCAGAAAAGTGTGTCCTAACTTCTGTTGGAATCCACGTATCCATGTACCATGCTGATCACGAATAACACCTCCGTGGCCTATTCTCCATTAAGTCTGGATCCATTGACATCTATGCGAATAAAGCATAGATCTGGTGGCTTCCAGTGGAATATCCCTCGTTCTGGAACTTGGAATATCAGGTGATGAAATCGTCCGCTCTCCTCTCCTTCCGAGAGGTGATACCGGCATCTATGAACTATCGCTTGTGGCTTCTCCGCTTCCCTTTCGAATACTTGACTGCACCGGTTCTTCCATATGAGCCAACACGTTATGCTGAAAACTCTTTGCCATGGTCATCTAGGAGTTCCCCTATTGCCTGGTGAATACTGCTGGTTCCATTGTAGCCATTCCTGCAAACAACCAGAAAAAAAACATAGGGTTAGTTAGAGAGGACCACACTCTCTGAGCTTGCTCACAATCTCTTAGCACATGAAGGATGCTCTCCTCACTCTCACATTGAAAATGACAAGTGTTTAGGACATTTGGGTTGTGTCTCGCTCTTGTATCATTTGTTGGGAGCCTCTCATGGAATACTTGCCACATAAAGAGCTTGACTCTTTCAGGAATTCCCCAGTGCCATAAATTCCGCCAACAGGGTTGAAAACTGTGGTTGTGCTGATGATAGATCCTCTCATAAGCTGACTTCACACTAAAGTTACCGTCAGGAGCATTCCTCCAATAGATAACATCATCACCGGCGGTGGTTGGCGGTGTCACCTTCATTATCTTATCTACCACCCAAGTGGGGAGAAATAAATCCTAATGGCCCGTATGTGTTGTAAAGGAATGAACCGGAGCGTTGATATCAATAAGGTGCATGTTCCTTTCAATGAAGTATTTTAGTGGCATGTCGACCGGGGCCCAGCATTCTTGCCAAGCAAGAGTATTTCTTCCACTCCTAATCTTTTTGCCTAGACCCCTCTTGAAATCCTGCCAGACTGCAACTATGCCACTCCACATAGCCGACTGATTACGCCATCTTTGAACTTGTGGGATCAAATACGTTCCACAAGAGTATTTCGCACGTAGGCATTTCACCCATAAGGCTCCAGGTTTAGTGATTAGACCCCAACATAGTTTAATGAGAAAAGCTTTGTTTTGGCAATGTAGATCTTTTATGCCCAGGCCTCATTCACACTTCCTTTTCTTTAGAACATCCCATGAACTACATTTCTTTAATCATTTTATTTGTGATGATTGTTAGAAAAAAACTATGTATTGCAAAAGTAGCAAACGACCATTAGAGAATTTAAGTTGTCTTGTCTGATGAGGTTATCCTTTAAAAAAAAAAAGAAAGAAAGAAAGTGAAAGATATGGTGCTGTATTGTGAAAATAAGCATATATGCATGTTAATTTTATTGAAAACTTGGGTGCAGATGTGAGTCCTATAAAGAAAGGTTGTTTGGTTATTGTGGTGTTTACCATATCTCTTAATTTTTCAAATTAATTTAAAAATACCAGAAAGCATAGTATAGCATTGCATCAAGACAACTCATTTAATTCCAGGGACTTCTTTTTGTTTCAGCCTTTTTCCTTTTGGATTAGAACTCTTAAAATGGTAAAACCCATTGCAAAAGGACAACAAAAAAAGCAATTAATGGGGATGAGTGAGGGGAATTAAAGTAATCAAAGGCGACTGATTCTTAATAATTAATGGGAACTATGAATTTTATTTCTTAATGAAAACTGGAAAGAGATTAAGTTGGTGAATGAAAAGTAGGCATGACCTTACTACCAATTCTCAATCCTAGAAAGCCTTTTCCATTGTCTGCTTTATTTTGCCATGATAACACAAAGAAGCAAATCAGGACTCAGTCCTATAAATTTCCATCAGCGATGACTAGTGGACATAAACAACCTCAAAGGCCAAAAGATTCAATGTCATATAGTATTATAACAATAAAATTACAGATGCACCAATTAACCTCAAGGCCTAATTTGGTAGTGATCAGCAATGCCAAAGCTGCTAGAGAAGCTACGATGACCCTGCAATCAGGATTGCTTTGTCTTTATTATGATAAGATGAAAATGGATTTGCATGACATTTTTATGGCTTCCATAATACAGCGAGGATCAAAGTAATTGGAAGGAGATAGTCAATGGCTTTGTAATTAAAGCTAACATGGGTCAAATTAAACAACTATGTGCATCAAATAAATATCATTATATGGATCAAACTAAAGAAATACATAAGTTAAAAAAATATGTACATGAGGAAGATTTGTCAAATATGGCTATCACAACCGAATGATAAATTTGTCAGTCAACCAAAAAGATTACAGAAAACTTCTTTATATATATACGACATTTGAAGTTTTGTTAGTGGGGATGTCATGCTCATCAAGGATCAATATTTTTAGTCCCTCCCTTCGCCGGACTCTTGAGAGTGCAACATATAGCTGACCATGTGTAAATACAGGGCGAGGAAGAAATAATCCAACACTTAGTAGACTTTGACCCTGACTTTTGTTAATTGTCATTGCAAAAGAGAGCACTACTGGATATTGCCTTCTACACAAAGTGAATGGCAAAGATGCTTCAGATGGTGTGATTGTCAGGCATGGAATTAAAACATGCATACCAATGTTACTTCCTGTTATAATCTCTACTCCAATGACATGCTTATGTAACCTTGTGACAATTAACCTGGTGCCATTGCATAGTCCAATTGATTTATCAATATTCCGCATTAGCATTATTGGCGCACCTACTTTTAGTGTAAGCTTGTGATTAGGCAATCCAGACATTGTAATCCCATTCAAGAACTCGACCGAATGAATTTCCCCAATAGAAATGGTAACACCATCTTGTTTGGAAACACTATCTGCACTAAGGTAAATCACCTCTTCGCCTAGAAGCTGTGCAAGCATATAATTATTCACTTCATCAACAACAGATAATGTAGTTGTCAGTATTGCACGATCCCTAAAATAAGACTTATCACCTAAATGGTCAACAAAATCTAGATAAGTACTCTTGACAAAATGGATCCGTTCAAGGAAATAATAACAAATCTCTAGGGATGGCAATGACATCTTCTATGTTGTCTTGTATGTCAACATTACTGCCCCCAACAGAAATGATCCAATTTGCAAATTCTGTTATTGCTTCAATATTACATGAGGAAGTACCCATGGATAATCTCATGTTTTTGGTGAGTATGAAGAGTTTGCATTGTTTCCATAAATATGATGCATTAATAGTAGCAAACACAATATCTTCACGAGTACTCCTTGGTATGATAGGCAGGATTTGTCTGAAGTCTCCTCCCAACACAACCGTCTTCCCACCAAATGCTTTACTCGCAGCATCAGGCTCATTTCGTTGCAGGATATCACATAATGTTCTATCTAATGCTTCGAAACAATATTTATTAGCCATTGGTGCTTCATCCCAAATTACCAATGATGTTTGAACCAAAAGCTGTGCTAATGGTATTCCTTGCTTAATATTACAAACTGAGTCTTCAGTAATGGCAAGAGGAATTACAAATTGCGAGTGTGCTGTTTTTCCATTGGGCAAAAGAAGTGATGCAATGCCACTAGATGCAACACTAAGCACTATTTTGCCTTCAAACCTCAATGATGCACATAATGTTTGACACATATATGTTTTCCCAGTCCCACCATATCCATACACAAAGAACAGCCCTCCACACATTTGTTGAACAACCCCAATGATGGTATTGTATATTGACCATTGTTCTTTTAAATTATCAAGGAATACTTGTAATTGGTCTGTGAGTACTTTCCGGTCAAAGTTTAACTCGGCCTGGACAAATTTATTTAATGTTGATCCATGGAAGGAAATATTTGGAGAAGGCATAGTTGGATAATCATAAAGGCTCCTACCATTAACTTGTAATTGATCTTCAAATTTAAGTAAAACATGATTTTGCAACTCAGCATCACTAAGAGTAAGTCTTGTAGAAGTATAGTGCAATATTTTAGTTGCAAAGTTGGTAATATAGGAACTAATTAACATTTGTACATATAAAGTAAAAGGACAGAAAATGTAAAGATAAAATAAGAGTGTATTTATGGGAAGATTCATACTAGAGTGACTTGTTAGTTGTTGTTGCATATGGAGTATATCCTCTACCATTAATCTCCATGATTGTTGTCACACAATTTCAGGGCATGACATACAATTGCATAATAGCAATATGCAAAATAGACGATGAAGGTAGTTTGGAGTAGCCCATTGATTTGCCTCTTGAATAGCATCAATATATTCTCTGTCATCTTCTAACAACCCCAGCGCATAGCAAGCATCCCTAAACGTGGGATAGACTACATCATCAACAGTTCTCAAATCTTCATATGATGTAGGTCCTCTAACTATTGCTAACAACAAACGCAAATAAAAGACTTTTCCACTTCCTGGAGGAACATAATATAACCTTTTGATGGAGAATTCAGATTTTCTTACATCCCAATACTGACCATCTTTTTTGTGCACAAATTTTGTTGGGAATTCAGAGTATGTTAATGCCCGTGCTTCTGGATAGTCTTCATTTGCCTTCATCCATGCTTCAAACATAATTACTTTTCCTTCATTATGATTAACTACATCATCCAAGTTGGAATCATTTTCATAAATAATTTTTTGGTGATCTGGTAGATGAAAGGAAAGCCTTTGCACCAATGGAAATATGTAGTTTATGTCAAACCCATAAATTCTCCAAACAGTTTCACATGGAGACAAATATCGAACATCATAGTACATTTTTATTTCATCATGAATAACTTCATTTTCACCAAAGGAAGATTGAGCATAAAAGGTTACGGTGGCTCGATCATGACCCTTACTCGCCTACTTGAATAAATACTTAATTGATTCCCCCTTTTTACACCTTTCAACATTAATATGAGCTTGATATTTTAGTAGTAAGGTGGGGTTGTAGGGAATCACACTTCTATTATCCAAAGGCACCCCATTTTTAATGATTTCTCGGCCATTATCCATTCTTTGATAACGTGGGTAGCCATCTTCATGATTAATAGTGCTTGAGTTGAATGGTTTTAGATAATATTTTGCACACTTTCCATTTACCATACATGGAGACTTAGGGTTAGCTGTGCCACATGGTCTATGCATCATATAGTTACTAACAGCTTCATACAATTCAGGTTCCTCTTTTTTGTCAGGTATCTCAGCACTAATGACTTGATCAATATCATGTGGCATCTCGAGCTTAGCTTCATTTGCTAAAAATAGAATGATATGAGCATGTAGGAGACCTCGCTTTTGAAATTCAATTGCATACAATACTATACAAATAAGCAAGCATCAGTATTATATATAACTTGTCAATGATCAGTGTAATATAAGGATTTGTGCAATTGAACAGTAGAAAAAAATTACTGAATACAATTAGGATAAATTTTTCCATACACTAACCTGCTTTAATAGGACAAAAAATATCACCCTTTTTCAAATCATGCACTAAATGCTCTAGTTTCATCTCAAAAATCCGGGTTACTTTTTCAGGGCGATCCTCTGGCTTTAAATCTTCTTCTTCTAAACATCTAGTTACTTCAGGCCATTTTGGATTGCATGTAAATGTGATAAAAGTTGAAGATATCCAGCCCAATTACAAATTGCCAATGCATCCTGATAATTTTTTGCTATATAACGTGGTCCTCCTGTGAATGATAAAGGAAGGACGATTCTTTTTCCTCATGCAGCTGCATCTATTTCTCCTAATAATAGGGCATTTGTCAATCCCTTGGACATTTCTGCGCGCAATTATTTTTGATTATTCCGTAGAAAACTTAGCCTGCATGCTTCTATCATTGTACATGCATCAACAACAAACTGTTGGAATAGCTTGCCTCCATGCAATATAACTGAAAATTCATTATTCCTATCTTGTATGATATAAGCAAAATATTCGTGCATTGTAACATAGGAAATCTTGTTTCGTTGTACTGCTCTTGATAACACACTAGGTATTTTGTCATTATAGCCTCCTTTACCATAGGAAAAAAGCAATGGATATTGTAGAGGCAGAAAATGTGGGTGATTTTCAGATATTCTCTGTAGAGCTCCTGTCTTGTATTGAATTATTAAATCTCGCCCATATTCTGTGGATCCAATATCTCCTACAATTAAAGCAGCTATCTCATTTCCAGAGGTTGGCAAGTCATACTGGCGTGTGTTTCTCCCACATTTATGTACAAGTTTAATCTTATATGTTGTCCCTCATGAGCATTGATAAAATCACGTGCCTGCCGGAAGATTTTAACTAAATCATTATGCTCATCTAGCATATTTTGCAGCATTTGGATGATAGAGTTGTTCACTAAAGATGAAGTGTCAGTTTCTCCACTACAAAAAATAATAGAAATTGTTACTTAAAACATATAACAATCATGCAATTTATATAAATTTAGAAAAAGATACATACATTGATTAGCTAAATTGTGTAAAGCACAATATGTTTACTTGATGGCGGATACCCTATTACTAATTTCATTTGATGTGTCATATATGTATAATTGGGCAAATTTGGGAGTAGCACCATGTATTGGTAGTATACTTCCGATCAAATGTATGTTTTGACCACTCATCCTATACACATAAGGTCCTCGGCCATAATTGATATTTCTATCTATTCTTCCACCCATAGAAGTAAAAGCGAACATCATATTATACATCCTAATATGCATTCGAAAATGTTTACTCTGAGGGTGATGACCAGACAGTAAGTTAAGCAATTCAACTGGTGGATCTTGCAAGTTGGGAAGTTGTACTTTTCCCTGAAGGCAGCACATGCCAAATCTAGGAGGATTTTCACTCCTATCCTTCCTAAGTCGTTCATCATACCGCATTTTTGCACCACAATATGGACAAATGAAACTTTGGTCGCCAAAGTCTTTGTAAACGGATAGCTCTGTAGAGCGAAGGAAATGATTTCATATTAGAAATAATGTTAGTCTATGTAAATAAATTAATGGATAAGTGCTTTTCACTATTGATATATTTAATGCACGCAAAGTATATAGAATAATTGGTGCAATGATTAAATTACCGTTACTGTCTACTCCTCTATTTAGGTGCAGATTGCTAGACGTGTTCTCTTCAGACGATTGGGGTATGTGGCAGGTTTTCCTTTGGCGTATATTAACATGGTCAGCTATGGGAAAAGGCCCAGTGGTGTTTTCTGATGACAAAACTACACAATTAAAATAAAATAGTTAATAGATTAGACATTGACGTCATAGTAATGTAAATGAATATTAAAATAAATTATTTTGCTACAGCTTATTTAAACTTCATTTCTTATAACTTTAAATGAGGCTGCAATTATTAAATTGCTTATTTCTCTAGTAGACAATTCTATTAGTTGTTAGAATGTATTAAATATGTATAAAGAACAATAGAGATTTAAGGTAGAAGGACAAACAATTTGTTATTGTTTCTAATGCTGGTCGAGTTGGTTGCCTTTTGCGTAGCTGTCGGCACATTGTCTCCATGCACACCAATGAATTTTTTGCGAAAACAACATAGTTATATAAATAATAAGCCCAAATTATAATTTGTACTTGGCCCAATAGATACAATAAATAAATTCGATAAAGGTATGGTGGGTCATTCCATAGACTTATATATGTATTATTTATATTTAGATAGCTATATATGAAACACATACTATGATATATATTGTTAATACGTATCTATATGAAGTTGATATCTCTTATTCTATGTTTAGTTTAGGACCTAACCCTATAGTAAACTAAAAAGAAGACCCCAATGCAAGTAGTTGAGACGCACTTAGGTTCAGGCTATATATGTGACAAGGTGTTCACAAGAGATATGGTAAATTTTAGGCTCCTGAAAATGTTGTAGGGTTATTTTTCTGAAAATAATAGTACACTATAAAAAATTAATGTATGATCTATTTAGAAATATATACTATTGGTTATTGTTGCAAATGCTGCTGGCAGGAATGCTTTGTGGAGTTTTATGACTTGTGTCTCCATGGAGATGTTTGCATTTTCTGTTGATGCGTTGTATTTTAATATATAAGAAAAAAGGGTTCATAGTGCATATAATTTAAATTTACCTACTTCAAAATGGTTGGTGCTGTCAATATGTTCAGAATTTCTGCTTCTTTTTCCTCCAAGTATTTGAAGTCGCTGAGCCCGTGCTAGACGTTCTATAAATAAATATAGTTATACATGATTAGATGCTCACTATGTTAGCCTAATTATACTGAGAGATGGAATTATTTGTGGAAGCTAAGTACCTGGATTTACAGTTATTTCAGGGCAAGTACCATGATGAATTCTTTTGCCTTCTTTCGAACTTAGGCAGTTGGTATTTGGATTCCTTTCATTTGTCTCATGTTGATGCATATTGTTCCCTCGCCAATTCGTGTTGCTGGCTTGCTACTTCTCTGAGACTGAGAACGTGGAAGAACAACCCCACTACAGAAGACGAAAGAGAAGAAACTGTTACGAGCACAATAAGCTATAATCACAAACCCACGAACAACAATAAGTCTGTGATAAATACGGGCTATGGGGCTTGTGGGAAGGTGCTGCGATTTTTTTTTATACAAGTATTATCCCTGTACGTTAAACTACCGAAAGCAAGGAGGAACGTGGTTCACAGTCGTGGGTTCTGCAATAGACAGACTGAGAACGTGGAAGAACAGCCCCACTACGGAAGATGAAAGAGAAAAACTGTTACGAGCACGATAAGCTATGATCACAAATCCACGAACAGCAATAAGTCTGCGATAAATACGGGGTATGGGGCTTGTGGGAAGGTGCTGCGATTTTTTCTATACAAGTATTATCCCTGTATGATAAAGTACCAAAAGCAAGGAGGAACGTTGTTCACAGTCGCGGGTTCTGGTTCTGGGATTTATATATCAACGGTGACTACCAATGTAGCAGGCATGTAGACATAGTGGGATATATTATAAGAACATATAGCTTTATATATATTGCATTCCACGCATAGTCTTTATTAGGATATATTAAATTTTCAAATAGAAAAGTCTTCGCGTTTTGAGAAAATATGTTTTATAGTTTACTCCTCTGAAGTTTTTTAAGTTATGTTTTTCAAATGAATTATGATGGAATTATTTTAAAATATTAAAAAATTTCATCTATATTTTTTAAACAATATTAAGAAATAGCCCTTATAAAAAAAGTAACTTAAAAGTAATTTAAATTTTATGAGGTTCAAAATGTAAACCGACAAAATCTCATTCAATATACTTTTTAGGCTATTACTATTTAATTAGTAATTAGTAACTCAATGTAAAAATAATAAGACCTAGGGAAGTGATTGAATCATATTTTTATATGATATATAATTAAATTGGGATTTTTAATACATTTTTTGAGACATTATTGTATGATTAAGTATTAATTTAAGCTGAAGAAATTTCTTTTGAATTAATTGCAAAAATGATGATAAAATGGTTATAAATTATTAAATATTTATGCAAATGATTTCTTATACTTTTGATGCTATATTGTGTCTAATTTTGCATTGCAGGTGTTTTGGGATTAAATTGGCAATTTTGGAGAGTCCGAATTAATATTTTGAGATTTGGAAAAATTACAGAAAGTGTCCCTGGAAGGGAAGAAAAGGAACCGGGGAAAATCACAGAAAAGGACCCCATGTGTTTTCCATGCAAACACGTATCAGACCTGCATCACGTGAAGTAGGGAAACTGAGATTTAAAGCACAAATCATCATCACCTTCACTTCCTTACCTACAGACACAGTCCCGACAAAAGTTTGTGCAGAGAGCTGTGGAGTTTGAGAGGTAGCCGAGCATCATCATCATCTCACCATGCTCTTCTTCCGATCATCAACTTCTCCGGCCCCAACTCCGGCGACCTCCCTCTCCGTCCTTCCTCACAACCACCACCGACATCATCGGAAGAAGCTACCAACACCGGTGTCTTTTCTATCCACCGTGGGTATTCCTCACAACCACCACCGACATCATTGGAAGAGAATATAGCCACCGACCATCAACTTCTCCGACCCCAACTCCGGCGACCTCCATCTCCGTCGTTCCTCTGTTTTGAATAACCACCGTCAACACCAACTCTTCTTTTCTCTTCCAGAAGCTTCTCTACCATTGGAAATTATCATTACAGCACCTTCCTCCTTTCTTTAGGATAGCCCGGCATTTCTCTGCAAATTCCGGCTACATTTCCAGTTTCCGGCCCCCATTACCGGCGACCTTCACCATCGGTCTTTGTTCCTCTACCTTTGCACCACCTCTGTGTTCCATCATTCACCACCACTACCTCTCTCTTTGATCTTGCCAAAGCTTATCATCACTTTCCGGTGAGTTCATGAAATTTTCCGGCCCGCATTTCTGGCGACCTTCATCATCGGTCTTTGTTCCTCTACCTTTGCACCACCTCTGTGACCTCTGTGTTCCATCATTCACCACCACCACCTCTCTCTTTGATCTTGCCAAAGCTTATCATCACTTTCCGGTGAGTTCATGAAATTTTCCGGCCCCCATTTCCGGCGAGCTCTTGCATTTTCCGGCCAAGACTTTCCAAATTCCGGTAACAATCCCAGATTCCAATTCTTGAATATCTGCACTGCTATAGGGGAGTTTTTTTTTTTTTTTTTTTTAAATTTTTGTTTACATATATTTTTTTGTTTGAAGCTTAATTCATATTTGTATGATATGTAGATTAAATTTGTGTGATTGTATTGAATTTTTGTTGCTTGTTGTATAGTATATATTTGTCTTACGATTTCGATAAATTTGAGTGGTGTGTGTGATTATGTATTTGAGGAAATAATTACATTAATTTTATAAAAAAACCAAGAATAATAATTATGCATCTAATTAAATTGTATTTTCTTTTAGTTATTAATTTAAAAAAATCAAAAATCCATTTTCCCTTGTTTTATTATATTTACATAACATTTAGATTATTTAGACTTCAATAAAAGGTTCCTCGAGTTAATATGAATATAGAATATGTAGAATAAAATATTTAATAAAAGCATGATCTACATTATTTAGCATGCCTGTTTGAGTCTCTAAAACAATATCAGTATGCATTTCTTAAACATTACTTAATCAAACATTACTTATCAGGTCAGTTTTATTTTCCAACTTTCACTCCAAATTTTTAAATAAATTAAATTGAAATAATCAAACAACTTTGGCAGCCACAAATATATAGAAAATAGCATGGATAAACGAATAAGTGGAACACAAAATAGGAATACTAAATATTAAGTGATAGACATGGTCCACTACAACAAATATAAATAAACATGAAATTCATAATGTGCAACACCTAAAATAATAAACTAAACAAAGAAGGTCTCAATCCTAATTCTCGCTCATACATTTCTGCTTCTTGCGTGAATAAGACACAGTGCCCCCACTCTTCCCAGTGCCAACATCCTCCACCTTGCTCACCATAGCAGTACTATTGTCACTTTCTTTAAATACTGAAGAACTCGCCCCTTCAGAGCACATGAGCATCGGACCAATATCCTAACAACTAAATTCATGTGCACAAAGTCAGATAAGCAAAATACACACCACTACAAGGACAAGAACCCAAAAGATTGAAATAAATGGCAAATATCAAATACAACTTGTTCAATAGGGAGGTCAGGAGAATTGTCATCATCTGAGTCCAAATTGTCATGCAGACCAGCTATGTAGGCCTTAATGATGTCATCATCATCTGTCATTCGGATCACTATGCAAGCACTAGATCGGCCACTCAAATAATCAGCTGGCAAGCGAACCTTAAACAGATATTTATGCACTATTAGT
This sequence comes from Inga laurina, assembly GCA_963855925.1. Lineage (NCBI taxonomy): Eukaryota > Viridiplantae > Streptophyta > Magnoliopsida > Fabales > Fabaceae > Inga > Inga laurina. The sequence goes on from OY979708.1 coordinate 27,115,778, forward strand.
TTTGCTGATATCTCTTCAGGGATATGCTCATCAGGTTCTTCCTACAAAAACTCAAATAAAAAAAATTTTGAATCTATGTGAGCCTACTCTCAATGACATAATCACAAAACAAAAAATACTTAACATATGCATACCCCAACCATTGTAGGATCACGCATGATACGTTCTTTCAAACCTATAGCTGAATCTCCAATCAGTTTCGAGAATTCCAGATAAAAAATAACAAACATACATGACCCAGAGTCATCTTTGACTTGACATTGGACCATGAACCTATAGTCAAGTGTATAGCCAAGAACTTGTTATTCCTTCTTGCAATTATCATATCCATCAAACAATATTTATTAAACTAATGTCACTAACTTGGGTATCACAGACTTAATGACTTCATTGCACTTTTCACAAAAAAAGCCATCCCCATCAGGGAAAACTTTTTTCCCACATCGTTTGCAAGAAGTATAATACCAAGGTTGGTCACTTCGAATATGCGTAATCTCTGCTAGGACAGCTGCATCCTCACTCTATATTTAAATGTGAACCAAAGTTGAGAAACTAACAGACCAAAATAAGGAAAGTATGCTTATAAAAAGAAGGAAAAGTATGTGATCATAGATGAATAAGGTGACCCATTTCGTAACTCAGACAGTTTTTTGCGATTTCCTATACTTAGGATATCATCTACGCATAATATGTAATACCCCGAATTTTGAGACTCGAGGCTAGAGAATAAGCCTGAGATTAGTGGATTGCAAAGCCCCGGTTTAGCAAGATCCCAAATTGTGATTAAGGGTTAATGACTCCAAAAGTGGATGTGGTTAGTGATAAATAACCCTTTTGGAGAATATGATGTGATTTGGCACTCGAATATGATTCGTGTGTGTTGTGAGCAGCGTCGAAACCCTGTATTTGAGTTCAATTGTGGATTAACATCCAAATTGACTTAGAATAGAGGGAATAATTGAATGGGGTATAGTGTTGGAAATGGTATCATAGTGTGTTTTGATGTCATTGAAATTGGTTTGGAACTTTGGAATGGAAATGTTGCAATGTTAGGTTTTGAAATGTGAATTGTGTTGACATGTTGAGATCGTTGTGAAAACATGTCAATGAGATGAGAATTTGATTGATTTGGTGTTTCCAATGGATTCCTTGTAAAAATTTATGTGAGAATGATGTTTGGTATGAAAATGAAACCATTTGAAGCAAAGATGCAAAATCTGAAATTCTGTCTCATGAAACTCTATTCTGGGCAGTCTTCTCGTGTGGATGTTTTGACTAGGAAAATGATGTCAGAAAATTATGAAACTTTCCAGTATTAAATTTCACATCCCAAGCTTCAAAATGGACATATAATGTGTGCCATTTCTTTTTGGGAACTTGGAGATACGACTGTCCAAAGTTTGAAGTCGAAAATGGACTCTGTTTTGGGGCAGTGATGAAATTTGTGTAATTCTGGAATTTTGTGGTGATTTCTGGTAATGGCTCATATTTTTTTCAATGAATAGGACTTAAATACCTTTCATTTGGCTCTAGAATCACCTCATTTTGATTTTTCTAGAATTAGTTATGATTTTTCAAAGTTTGGGCAGAAAATCTGACAGAAAATCCGAAAATGGGAATTATGACATCATCTCAATAAAAGATGACATCAGCATGGAATTAAATATTTTGTCATCTTCAGCTCTCATTTTCTGTCGTGCTGAACCATCTGAAACTAGTGAGAGAAATTTGAGAGCTCTTAGAGAGAGAAAGAGGAGAAATCTCGCAAGGTAAGCCGATTTCTCCGATGATCTAGCTCCTAATGCGTATAACCTTGCTTCTAAACTTCTCTTTCATGTTCTTTAAGGTGTTGGAAGTTCAATTTTCATGGTTTAAAAGGGGCTAGGGTTCAGCCATATTGAGTAAAAGCCAGAGGGAGCTTGAGGTAACTTCCGAAACTTCAATCTTTGATTGTTCTGGCTGCTGTGGTTGATTTAATCGGTGAAATTTCACCGAATTGTCTTTGTTTGTAAATTTGGAAAATGGGTTGGCCTAGGTGTTATGCTGCCCAAATTGATACTAAATGGTAGTTATAACCCAATGTAATGGTCAATAAAGTGGTTAGGAGTAGAAAGGAACACGTTTACGGAGCCGAAACCGAAAAACCCCAATTTTTCCTGGGGAATTGAGAATTTCTGCCAAGCTTAGTTTGGAGGGGTTAGAGATGGATTTTCAATGATTTGATGATTCCATTGAGTTCAGGAGTGAAAATTAGGTGGGGTTACAGTTGGTCGCTTTTTCGGAAAAGGCCGAAAAAGCATAATTATGAAAACGCCCCTGAAACCCTTAAAGTGGCTGCCAAGGGTAAATTTGTAAATTGACATTGAATTTGATAATTCTGAGTCGGGAAATGGATTCCTTGGGCGAAAATATGTAAGAATAGCCCATGTCAAAGTTTCAAGAAAAGTATAGCCGGACCGGGTACGGCGGGGCCAGGACGGGCCCCCGGGGGTATTTTAGTAAATTTTCAATATAGCCTCATATAACCCCAGAAACACTATGGAAGTGTCTAAATAGTACATTTGACATTGTAGGATCGAATGTGAAGCCCCGAGTTGCTGGCACGCAAATCGAGGAGAAAAGATTGGAGGTAGGGGACTTACCTTACTTGCATGTATTTGATATCTTTGCTTGTGTAGTGATGTATGTGATTGCTTTACTTGATTGTGTAGAGCATATTTGAATAAATGAAGCTCTGTTTCTGTTTTGCTGTGGCCATAGTTTTTTTACATGAAACATTGAGCATGCAAAAATGTCATTATGGGGCATGCATCTAGATAAAGCTAACATGTCATACACATAGCATCTATCATGCATGTATTATGGTATCTGTTTCCTACTGAGATTCTCTCGAATCTCACCTTCCCTTACCAACAATTTAGACAGGGCAAGTGGCTCGTGGAGGGAGCGGCTAGGACTCCTTCAAGATGAGAATTGGTAGTTGGTTACCAATGAGTTGTGAAGACTGTATATGATTCGGTTTTATATATGGTTATGAATTTGAGATGAGATTGTGTAATCCCCATTTGAAGAATTGTAATGGGCAATTGTGCCCTGTGTATCTTTAGCAAAGGTTTGTACCCAGGATTGCTGGAATGATTATGTTGTGCACTCTGATATCTATATGAATGTGATTTATCTTCGCGTAGTAATTGTATTCGAAATGTGAATATGAGACCAAGTTAATTAGATTTTAAAAGATATTTTTGAAAACCCTATCTCAAGGATGGGATTTTAAATGAGTTTTGATTATTGTTGATCTCTATTTCATTTTAATCGTATATTTTGGATATAATTACGGGGGGTTACATAATACGTGTTGGCCTCTGCTCCATATCTATGCCCACAGCCTTCATCCTATAGAATGCCAAGTATATATTATATATCATACAGTTTGACGTGTATAAATAAGTAGGTAAAAGAGGTTATGAAATAGGATATCACACTTGTTTAGGAATTCATCGACCTCTGGAATTGAAAGATGAACCAAAAGTTGTGATGAATACATTGAATTAGAAATTTTTTTCTTTCCTGCAAAAGAATATTCAATTGGAATTGATTACTCTACACAATAAATAGTAAATACATGTTGTTGGTATAATGAGATAATTGAGGAAACAATATTATACATCGATAGAATCTTACCTTTAAACTCCCGCACTTTGCATAACTGAATGATGACTATGATTGGTCCAGTGTGGGATCGTGACATGAATTGAAGTATTTCATCAGCAAAATCTTCCCATAATGTGCAGTCCAATCGCTCCATCCTATCAAACATAAAAAATAATGATATCATGACTCTGAACATTATCAGTTTAAGTAAATGCCTTGTTATTGAACTATGCTATAAAGAATTCAATAATATATACTCCTCATCCATGAGTTCAACGTCCACTCGATGTTGGTCTTGACCATTCACAGTGCAATTGTCACGTTCCCCAACTGCCGTAAGTTTTCCAATTACATATGCCATTTAACAAAGACATTTGATCACTAAAAAGCATGAATTCCCAGAGATAAAGTTAGAATATAAAAGGATAGCATAACACACCAACTAAATATCGATCATCAAATTGAGGAGACATGATTTGTGTGAAGGAACAAAATCCAAATCCAAAATTGTGAATGCGGCCGTCATTCACACAAGAGCGAACCAGTGTTGAAAATTGAAAGTTTATGCGGAAAAGGTGCTCGCTGGGTCTGTATGATCCGGTGTTTGGAACAATAACAAAGCGAGATATGACAAACGTCTTCCCTTCATGGAGGCTGCTGCGATGTCGTTTCACAAAACCACTACGTACAGAAGCATGGATGCGGTTACCCTGAAAACACAAAAAACATATCACAATATAAGTAGAGTTGAATCCTGTGCGATTGAAGTAGCAACAACAAATATGATTGAATGCAAGAATAAAATATAAGAGATGGAGGATAGGCCAACTTCTTCATCCTGAACAATCATCTCAATGGAGGAAAATTCTTCACTAGAATAACGGGGAGGCATGGTCCATAAACAAACAATCCAAACTTTAATCCGCCAGTTTTGTCGACAGGGATTGATAGCCTTAACAACATCAAACAAGTTAGCCATGATATTGCTGGGTGTGTGATATGTCTGATGAGAAGCCTGGGACAATGCTTAAAGAGGATGTGAAGGCAGATATTTATACTCACACATACTAATAACTGTCAGTAGCACGAAAACACACATGAAACCGCTACAAGAGGGAGACTGAGAACGTGGAGGAAGAGCAACGAACGAACAGCAATCAATCTGTGATAAATATGGGGTATGGGGCTTGTGGGAAGGCGCTGAGTATTTTTTTTAGCATGTTAACACCCATGAAACCGCTGCAAGAGGGAGACTGAGAACGTGGAGGAAGAGCAACGAACGAACAGCAATCAGTTTGTGATAAATATGGCGTATGGGGCTTGTGGGAAGGCGCTGAGTTTTTTTTAGCATGTTAACACCCATGAAACTGCTGCTAGAGGGAGACTGAGAACGTGGAGGAAGAGCAACGAACGAACAGTAATCAGTCTACGATAAATATGGGGTATGGGGCTTGTGGGTAGGCGCTGACATTTGTTTTTTTAGCATATTAACACCCATGAAACCGCTGCAAGAGGGAGACTGAGAACGTGGAGGAAGAGCAACGAACGAACAGCAATCAGTCTGCGATAAATATGGGGTATATATGGGGCTTGTGGGAAGGCGCTGAGATTTTTCTTTTTAGCACGTTAACACCCATGAAACCGCTGCAAGAGGGAGACTGAGAACATGGAGGCTTTTTTTAAGCATGTTAACTCCCATGAAACTGCTGCAAGAGGGAGACTAAGAACGTGGAGGAAGAGTAACCAACGAACACAATCAGTCTGCGATAAAGTGCTGAGATTTTTTTATATATATAAATATTGTTACGATAAAGAGCCGAAAGCAAGAAGGAATGTGGTACACAGTCGCGATTTATATATCAGTGCTGCAAACCAACGTACTAGGCATAGAGACATTGTGGGATTTTATTATAAGAACATATAGTTATCTCAATGTCATTCTTTAACGGGATATATTAATTTCCAAATACAATTTTTTTTATTATGAGAAAATTTGTTTTATAGTTTAGTCTTCAGAATTTTTTTTAAGATTAATCCATCAAATGTATTATGATGGAATTATTACAAATATTAAAAAATTTGTTCTATATTTTTTAAAAAATATTAAAAAAACAACCCTTATAAAACAAATTTGGATAAGGCGTCTCATTCAATATTTTTTCCAAGGTTATAAATTAAAAATTCAATCTAAAAATAATAAGATTTAACACAGCCGTGAGAAGAGACTGGGGAAAAAGTTTGTTATTGTAAGTATGGACAGGAGATTATAAAAAAGAAAAATATTATATATATGGAATAAAATATATAGAAATAACATAATGTAGATTATTGAGATTATTTTAAAAGGTCTTTAAATATCTAATCATCCACAAGCACAAAATTTCAAAATATCAATTTGAAAATAATAGATTCTTATTGTTCAAACCTCCTTTAGTTCCTCCCTCAATCTCTCCCATATCCTACTTTTACTATTTTAAAAGTAAATTAAATTTAGATTTTATGAAATACAAAAATGTAAACTGACAAAATATCATTCAATGTACTTTTTAGACTATTATTATTTACTCAGTCATTATTACTTAGTAACTCAATGTAAAAATAATAAGATCTAGGGAGGGCCTGAGAAAAAAGTTTATTTTGGTAAATATGGAGCGGATATGTAAATGGATTTTCTTAAAAATAATTATTGTAGATGATAGGAATTTTGTCAAAAATTCTAGATGATTAATCCAGTTTATTTAATGAATAATTTAACAAAATAATAGCCAACAAAAGTGTAGGACAAAAAAGGACAACAACAGTTACCTACAATTCAAAATTATTTTATTTCAAACTGCATATTATCCAACCACAAACTGCAACACTGATGGTTACCTAAAATTCAAAATTCAGAATTAAACTTTTTTTATTTATATTTAAACAGACAGAATAAACAAAAATGAATAAAAATATGAAAAATGACTTATTTATCTGACATATAGTGCTACCACTTGGCGGACTCTAGAAGGAACTGCTTTCGGCCCTGCTTTTATATATCAATAGATAGATAGGCAGTAGTTTTACTATTTGGTTGGAAAGGTGGCTAGGGGAGTTGACACATTAGGTAGTAGTATTATTTTTTTTTTGGAATACAAAGGCAAGCAATGCTTGAAAGTTTACAAATCAACGGGGTAAGTCCCACCGATTGTTCATGTGGCAGTCACCACACTCCAAAGCAAAAAGATGGATACATTCCATAGGGGATGTCCCCAATTCAACAGAAGCCTGGGTATTCATATGAGCCCTTCGTGCAAGATGATCAGCACAGCGAATATTCTCCCTATGTGTATGGGAAATCTGCAAATCCCAGTCTGCATAAATAAGGGACTTGGTCTCGAAGATAAGATCATAAAAAGGATGGTCAATTCCACTTTGTGTCGATAATAAATGAATGGCCTGGAGAGAGTCAGTAAACAGTCTGACTTTTTTGAAGCCCAACTGCATACATAACTGGAGTCCTCTTTGGATTGCATGGATTTCCGCAGCAGTTGGGAAAGAGTGACCTAACTTCTGTTGAAATCCGTGAATCCAGTTGCCTTGATGATCTCGGATGACCCCTCCACAGGCTGATTCACCATCACAAGCAGTCAAACCGTCAACGTCAATACGGAGAAAGCCCTCCTCTGGTGGTTGCCAATGTAGTAGCCCTCGCTCAGGGACTTGAAATATCTGATGAAGGAAGTGCCTGCTCTCTACACTCTCCGATAAATGATAGATGCATCTGTGAACTAACTCTTCTGGTTTGATAGCTCTACCTTCAAAAACCTGGCAACACCGGTTCTTCCAAAGTAGCCAACAAGTGGTACTAAAAACTCTCTGCCACGACCATCTAGCCATCTTCTTGTTTCCTGGAGAGTGCTGTGAATTCCATTTAAGCCAATCCTGCAAACTACCAGAAGAAAACATAGTATAGTATAGATGGTTAGTTAAAGAAGCCCACACTCTCTGAGCCTGCTCACAATCTCTCAAAACATGAAGGACACTCTCTTCAATCTCACACTGAAAAGGGCAAGTGTTTAGGGTAGATGGGTTATGTCTCGCTCTAATCTCATTTGTTGGGAGCTTCTCGTGGAAAACTTGCCACATAAAGTGTTTGACTCTTTCAGAAACTCCCCAGTGCCATAAATGACGCCAGTGGGATTGATTACTTAGGTTCTGCTGGTGGAAGATACCTTCATAAGCAGATTTCACGCTGAAGATACCATCAGGAGCGTTTCGCCAACAAATAACATCATCCTCAATGCCTAATGGAGGGGAGAGCGTCATGATTTTTTCAACCACCCAATTAGGCAGAAAGGTCTCCCATTTGACCCTGTCCCAATGACCAGATTGGGTGATAAATGAACGTACAGGAGCATCCAAATCAACAAGGTGCATGTTCCTCTCAATGAAGAATTTTAGAGGCTTATCAACGGGGGCCCAGCAAGCTTGCCAAGCCTGCGTGGTCCTACCACTTCTGAGCTTCATTCCAAGCCCCCCTTGGAATTCGTCCCAAACTGCTACAATTCCACTCCACACAGCGGATTGATTACGCCACCTTTGCACATGAGGAACCAGAGATAGACCACAAGAGTATTTTGCCCGTAAACATTTCACCCACATAGCTTCCAGTTTTGTGATAAGATTCCAACACAATTTCATGAGCAAAGCCTTGTTTTGGCAGCAAAGGTCTTTTATTCCCAGACCTCCTTCATGCTTCCTCCTTTTGAGAACATCCCATGCAATCAGGTGCATTTTTTTTTTATTTTCATCATACTGATTCCAAAAGAAATCTCTGCTTAACTTTTCAATTGAAGAAAGGACACCTTTCGGAACCAAAGTCGATTGCATCTGATATTGAGGAATGGCAGACAAAACAGACTTTATGAGTACCGACCGGCCTGCCATGCTCAGATATTTACCCTTCCAGTTTGACAACTTCAATATGATCTTTTGAAGAAGCGGGGCAAAAGTCATCTTGACCATACGTTTGTGAAGAAGTGGAACACCCAAATATTTTCCAAGATCAGCCGTCAGCCCAATCCCTACCATCTGGCTCAACTCATAAGCTCTGTTAAAATGGACATTCTTGGACACAAACATTTTTGATTTACTAAGATTAATCTTATGACCAGAAACCTGACAGAACAGTTCCATAACGTTTCTCATTTCTTCCATTTGCTCCGAAGAAGCTTCACCAAAGAGGAGGAGATCATCGGCGAAGAAGAGATGGGAGAAACGGGGACCCGAAGGGCACAATTGGAGGGGACGCCAGTTCCCTAATTCTACCTCCTGATGAATTAGTTGCCCGAGTAATTCCATGCAGAGGACAAACAGATATGGACTCAGAGGGTCACCCTGTCTAACTCCTCTTGAAGGAAGGAAAGAATCAGAAGACATACCATTCCAGATAATGCTCATGGAAGGGGATGAGACACAACACATGATCAACTTGACAAAATCCGCACCTAATCCTAAGCTATTAAGGGTGAATTCCAGGAAACGCCAATCAAGCCTGTCAAAAGCCTTCTCCATGTCTACTTTCACAGCAATAAACGCCAATCCTAAGCTATTAGGTAGTAGTATTATTGTAGCGGTAAATCACACATTTTTAGCAGTTATATTAAAAACAGCTACCCAAGCATAGCAGGACGGATTTTGTATCACCAATTATGTAGGTTAAGCAAAAAAAAAAAAAAAAAAAAAGTGGTAAAGGATGGCGACATGTGGCACGAAATTTAGTAGTGGGTATATATATTGTAATGATTTTGAGTTAAAAAACCGCTATAAAAAACCGCTACAAAAAATAATATTTAATTTTTATAGAGGTTTTCAAACAAAAACACTATAAAAAGCTTTTTAAAAAATTAGTACTAAAAATGGAGGAAAAACCGCACCGTAGCGGTTTGTGTCAAAACTGCTACCCTGCCCCTTATAAGGGCACTCTTCAGCGCCCCATTTTGTCAGTTTTGGCAATTTTGTGGCAGCCACTCCCCCTCCTTTTGTGTTGTTCGCATTTCAGGTAAGTAGTAATTTTTAATTAATATTCTTTATTAATTTATTCATTCATTTATTTTAAAGTCGCATTTGATTATTATTTTAATTAAATAGCAATTGCACGTAGTTGTAGTAACTCGTTTAAGTTCATTTGTTTGTTATTCACTTATTTGAGCAGGAATTTAAAAGATTAAAAAATGAATTTATTTATTTGTTTTGTTATTAATTTTAGTGTTTAATTAAATAGTGATTGATCGGAATTTATAGTACTTTATTTAAGTAGAATTGTTAATCATTTCATTTGAGTAGGGATATAAATGACAAAATAAATGAATTTTCTTATTAATTAAAGTAGCTTATATAATTGGGAAAATTGCAACTCAGTCACAATTAACAGACTCATGAATTTCTGCTGTGGAGATTGTGCTATGCTCTTTTGTGTTTAGACAAGGGTAAATGGAAAGGATGGAGTTTGATATGTTTATAACCCTTATTATGTAATTTCAAAATATGTCGTTAATATACTGCTCAAAAGTTGTTAATATTGTTCATGTTATTGTTAATAACAACTTTGTTTTTAGTGTGACAGAAAAGATGGCAACTACGTCTAAAAAGCATATATTATGTTTCTTACATATAGGGCGACAATTTTTAAATGGAGCAGAAGATAATTTTCAATATGTGGGGGTAGCATTAGAACAAAAATCATAAAGTTGAGAATAATTGTAGCATCAATTGTTAGAAAAGAAATTAGTAGAATTTACATGAAATTCACATTGACCTTTGATGCAACAACTTTTATAGACCTTGTAGATAATAAAGGAGTAGAACATTTTACTAAATTTAATGGAGAAAGTAGTCATGTGTATGTAGGAGATAATGTAGATAACAGTACATAATTAATAAAGGTTAATGTAAGAAACGAACAAAACATGTGTAAGTTGTATTTGTTTGTTGAACTAATATTTTCTACAGTCACTTGTTGACAGTGAATTGTCATTGGATCTCTAAACTTGTCATTACTAACAAAGGGGCAAAATTATACTTTTATATTTGGAATTAATAGCACCTAGATCCCTCGAGACTTCATTGCAAATTGTATCTTTTATGCTTTAGCATTTCCTTCAATGCACTCTTATTAAATGCCTATGACTAATGGTTGGTGTTGATACAACGAGATGATTCTTTTATTCATTCAATGGAATGGATTAGTGCACACATTTTAGCCAAACATATTGCACATATATCAAACATTGGATTACTTTAATGCGATTGTCCATTTAGTTACGTCTACTTGCATTCACTCCACACGTGCATCGCACGGGTTTAGGCCTTGTTAATTTCCAAAAATTATGTAGTCTGCTGAGAGTCCCGAGAGAGAGAGAGAGAGAGAGAGAGAGAGAGAGAGAGAGAGAGAGAGAGAGAGAGAGAGAGAGAGAGAGAGAGAAGTATGCAACTATGTACGTGAACAGGGGCCACCATCAGTTCTCCAAATCTTTCCTCTTTTTATTCTTTTCTTCTGGAGGAGGCCTCATAATAACACCACGGAATATCTCCAACTGCAAATATTTTTAAAACGATGTCGGACAAAATTATTATTATCAATTTTAACAGAACTAAAATTTTCAGACTGAAACTCACCATTATACAACACACCACAAGACATAACTTAAGTTGCATCCTGGGAATAATATTCTCCAATATCCCGAAATGTATCTATCCCGTGCACAAGCTTCCCGAAGACCACATGACACCTGCAACAGATTTAAAAAAAAAAACATATTTGGGGGTTGATCTTTTTTTTTTTTTGGTTACAAAGGCAAGCAAAGCTTGAAAGGGATAAGTCTATAGGCTAGTTCCTACAGAGTGATCATGAGGTATCAACCCACGATCCAAAGCAAAAAGCGGAATACATTCAGTAGGGGAAGTCCCTAATTCCTCGTATTCATGCGGAATCCTATGTGCTTCTCCTGCCAGAAAATCTGCGCATCTAATACTTTCCCTATGAGTGTGGGAAATTTCTACCTCCCAGTCGCTATATATGAGTGATGTGGTATCTAAAATAATATCATACAACGGATGATCAGCATCACAACGATTGGATAGAAGATGAATTGCCTGGAGTGAGTCCGTGAACAACTTGATTTTCTTGAGCCCCAACTGCTTACATAGTAGTAGACCCCGACGGATTGCATGGATTTCTGCAGCAGCTGGGAAAGTATATCCTAGCTTATGTTGAAATCCACGTATCCAGACACCTTGATGATCTCGAATAACACCTCCACATGCAGCTTGGCCTTCTCTCCTTACTGATCCATCTACATCTAGATGGTGGATTCCCGGATCTGGGGGGTACCAGTGAAGTACTCCTCGTTCTGGAACCTGGAATATCTGATGCCGCAACCTGCCGTTCTCCACACCTTCCAAGAGATGGTACATGCATCTGTGGGCTATCTGTTTAGGGCTGTCAGATGTCCCTTCAAAGGCTTGACGGCACCGGTTCTTCCATAGTAGCCAGCATGTTGAACTGAATACTTTTTGTCAAGACCATCTCGCCATCCTATTGTTTCCAGGTGAGTGTTGTGCATTCCAACTGAGCCAGTCCTGCAAGTTACCAGAGAAAAACATACTATAATATAGGGGGTTAGTTAAAACTGACCACACTCTCTGAGCTTGCTCACAATCTCTCAAAATATGAAGTATACTCTCCACACTATCACACTGAAAAGGGCAGGTGTTTAGGACGCTCGGATTGTGTCTCACTCTTAACTCATTAGTAGGAAGCCTTTCATGGTAAACCTGCCACAGAAAGATTTTGACACACTCAGGAATTCCCTGATGCCATAAAGCCTGCCAGTGAGATTGGCTTCTGGAACCATGCTGATGATATATAGCGTCATAGGCCGATTTAACGCTAAAGGTCCCATCTGGAGCATTCCTCCAACAAACCACATCCTCTTCAGTGCCCGAAGGTGGGGGCATCATCATTATTTTATCAACCACCCATGTAGGAAGGTAAGATTCCCATTTAGCTCTGTCCTAGTGACCCGATTGAGTAACGAAAGATCGCACGGTGGCATTTACATCAACCAAGTGAACGTTATGATCAATATGAAGTTCCAGAGGATTGTCCACCAGAGACCAGCGCTCCTTCCAGGCTAGCGTACTATGACCACTTCTCAAGCATTTGCCAAGGCCTCTTTTAAAGTCGTCCCAGACAGTCACAATGCCACTCCAAACAGTCGATTGATTTCGCCTCTTCCGGACAAGAGGGTCAGTGAGCACACCACATGCGTATTTAGCACGTAAACATTTCACCCAGTAAGCATCCGGTTTCTTAATAAGACCCCAGCATAACTTCATGAGGAAGGCTTTATTTTGACAGTGTAAGTCTTTAAACCCCAAGCCGGCTTCACACTTTCTTTGTTTTAGCACATCCCAGGAGAGTAGATGTAATTTTTTGGAGTCTTCATGATGATTCCAGAAGAAATCACGACTTAGCTTTTCAATGGTTAGGAGGACACCTTTCGGGACAAGAGTAGATTGCATCTGGTACTGGGGGTTGATCTTTGTCTTAAATATTATACTACATATTTTTTATATTTGTCAATATTTTCCTAATTTATCCTTATTAATAGTCCCTCAACAATAATCAAGGAGAATAAAGAAGGAGGGAATTAAGGAAAATGATTAGGGTATTTTAGAAAATAAATAGGGGTATGAATTTCGACAAAGGTAATGTTTGCAAACCAGACGGTTATATTCACACCCCAACTGGTCATGACATGGGGAAAAAAAAAACGAGTTAACCGTATAAATGAACCTGGCTTTGATCAGCTTTCATTGTGAAACCATTTCATAGAAATTCATTGATATTCTCTATTTCTAAAGCAAATCGACTTATGTGATCAAAAATTTAGAACGAGAAGCTTCCTGATCTCTTCTGGACATCGACAATAGCCCTTCTTTGTCATGCTTCAAGTCATTTGGCTCAAGTAAAATACATCACAACAACGTTTAACAATAATCCTCAATCGCTAGCCTTAATTCAATCGTACTGTTTAACAACCCAAATGATTTGAAAACAGAAGATAGAAAATTTACTTAAAATCAATTGATCAATATGTAAAAAATTACAATCTTTAGAAAGTAGTGATTGAACCATATTTTTCTATGATTTTTAGTAATTAAATTGGGATTTTTAATGGATTTTAGGGGATATAATTGCATGATTAAGGACTATTTTTAATTAGGGGCTTTTGTATTGAATTAATTATAAATAGGGGTAAAATAGTCATAAATTGTTTAATTATTCATACAAATGATCCTTTAAACTTTTGATGCTACATTATCTTTATTATTGCATTACAGGGGTTTTGGAAGAATTTGGTGATTTTGGGGGGTTAGAATCAATATTTGGAGGATTGGAGAAAATTACATAAAGGGCCCAAAAATTTCTGAGAATAACAAATTTGTGAAGAAAGAGAGTCAGTGAAAATCACAGAAATGACCCACATGTTCAGGAAATTACAGTGGAGCTCTAAAACATTTCAAACAATTTCACATCATTCCCTCCAGAGAAGTTTGTGCTCTTTTCACTAAAGTCCCTGGTCAAAACTTGCGTTTTGACCAAGGACTTGGGCTACTCTGATTGGGCTTCTGTAGGTGGTGGACCCAACTGGAGACAAATCCGAGAAGAGAGACCAGAGACGAGCTGAGGATAGAAAACGAAGAGAGGCGCCGCACAGGGATCATCGGATCATCATCGCACATCTTCTTCTTCTGCCTTCCTCTTCCTAGTGTCGCCAGCGGCACTACTACATCTCCACCATCGCCGCCGGTGACCCCATTCACCCTCACCGTGGAGTGAGCTCCGTTGAAAGCTGAAAAGCAGAACACAGAGGCACCGTGAGCTGAGATCCGAAAGCTTGAGAGGTGAAGGGAAGAAGACGGAGAACCACCACCGTCGACGACGTCTCATCACCCATTATTTGTGACATTTCAGCGTCATCTCTAGTTTCTGGTGTGAGTTTGCAGATTCCGGCTAAGCTCTGCAGTTTCCGGCGAGTGTTCATAATTTTCCAGTGCCTCTTCTTTTTCACAGTGCCAGCTACCCTCTTCTTCTTCTCCAACCATTTCGTCACCATTGAACACCACCACCACCATCTACTGTCCCATTTTCTGACCGAACCATATCCTTTAACCATTAATTTGGTTATTCACTCATATTTGCATGGAACTTTGGCATTTTGAGGAAGTTGTGGCTACTGTTAAATTCAACTTATGAGTGACTAATTCATTGATTCTTGGTGATGAAGAGTTGCTTGAGTTTATTGGACTACAAAGGGGAGTTTTGCTATCATTCCATTAGTCTATAATTATAGATATTTAGATTGCCTAGTTTTAGGAATTTTCATATATATGATTCTGGAATTGGGATTAATGTTAATTGTCTCTTTTGGTTTGATAATTGTAGTTGAGATTGAATTTTGCAGTGTGAAGATTATATATGTTTGAATTTCTTTGTGGTTGTAATGAGATTATGTTAATTAGAGTGTTATTGTCTAGTTAATTTGGTTGATTTGTATCATTGAAGGGTTGTTTAGCACTCAAATTCAAGAAGACTCATGTTGCATTATTCCAATTTTAATTGCACATTAAGTGGTTTTTAACAATATTTCAAGAGGTAGTAGTTAGTTATGTTTGTAGGAGCTACTATTAATTGGGATTATTGGACTCAAGTGTTATTTTGAGGCTGCTCTTAAGACTTAATGAATTCTTAACTCTTATAATCTCTTTGAGCAAGGATATGCATTTTCTTCATTACCAAGAGCATTCTTTATTGATATTTTCCACTCCATACCATTCCATTCACTTTTACTCATTCTCCATTTTTATAAGAAAAATACCAAAAAATATTAGATTAGCTTTTAATTAACAATTGCATTTTCTTTTAATTATTAATTTCAAAAACCAAAAATCGGTTTCCCCTTGTTTTAATTGCATTTGCATGATAATTAGTTTACTTAGGTAGTTCAATAAAGACTCCTCAAGTGAGACGACCTGAATGTTGCATTATACTGTAATTTTTGGATTAAAAATATTTTGCATATAACCCCAAAGTATAAAGACACGGTTAAATCAAGTAGTCAAAGGTGCCATCCTAAGGTCAATGGATCAATAGAGAGCGTACCAGTTTTGTAGCAAAAGCCTCCCTGCAAAAGGAAAAGTAGCTCTCAGTACAGCGTTTTTATGGCACATTTCAAAGAAAACCGTCCTGGAAATTTAAAAGCCTATTTAGTATTATAAGATGGACAACTTAGGAAACATAAGCTTAAACCATACCAGTGCATGCCTTCACATAGGATCTTCCTTCGTTAACCCATGAAAGAAACTATTGAAGTACCACAGATACTCTCTAGTTGTGGGACCTAGTCCCTTTTTCCTGAACAAAGAAGATTAAATGAGAAATGGGAAAGTCATATCATAAACCATAAAATCAAAATAAATTATCACATCCAAGGGCTTGCACAGATACATAACGCATGGAAATTTTCTGCCGTGAAGGGGGCAATGTCACAGAATAGCTGGCAGGACAAAAGAATTCATTAGGTTCCATTTCTACTCTAATAATAGTCGAAGTTGAAACGTTCACAAAATAAAAACTTCATCATCATATATGATCATTGTAATTCAAAAGTACTAAAACGAAAAGGGTACCTCAAAAACCACCCTTTCATAAAAGCCCCTGTATATACTGATATCCATGAAAACAACTCTTTCAGTGTCGTTCTTTTACGAACCATAACTCAAGGCAACAAGACCACTGAAGTCACCAAAGTCAGTCAAGAGAGAGACCCGTTAATTATTAGGTTCTTAGTTTGACCCTCTTATCATACCAAGATGATAAGAACAACAATATTGATCTTATCAATCGACATATTGATCTTATTTCATTTCGGTGCTCCCCTTTTCTATTCACACTCCAGCCGCCCCCTTTTTCACACCAGCCGCAACACTCTTTATTCCATCGAGTACCTTCTTTCTTCAACCCTCTCGGTTCAGCCTCCCCATTCGGTCAGCCCTCTTCCCTTTTCCTTCCAATTGGTCCAGCCATTTAATTCGGTCAAGTCCTCCTTTCCTTTCTTCACATCGGTCCAGCCTCTCCTTCTCTTCTTTTCTCCACTCCACATTCGGTTCACTCATGTTCTTTCCTTTATTCCCTCACGGTCCAGCTCATTTCGGTTCTCTTTTCTCTATTCTCAAAACCACACGGTCAACAAAAACGGCTAGCTTTCTTCTTTTATCTATTCGGTTCAGCTGCTATTAATTCATCATCCTTTTTTTTCCTTCAATTCTCATTCCACACGGTCCAGCTAGCTCCCTTCTTCATTTCCCTTTTCGGTTCAGCTCTTTTATCAATTCAGCCAGCCGCCACTCTATTGCAAAACAATGATCCCCTCTTACCTCTTTGCAATTCAATTGTTTTTAGGTGAAAAGTGAGTTGTGCCTTGTTTGGATAGGAGGTAAAAATCTGTTTTGGTATTAAGTACAAAATTGCAACAACCAAACAAGGCCCTTACTCATTTAACCTTCTCTTAAAAAAATGTGAAAATAAATTATGCACTTGTGATGTTCCACTCTTGTCCTTCACTAAGCTTCCAAATAACATCTTTGACCTTGACCACTCAAGTTGTGCCACATCACCGCCTACAAAATTATATTCACAAAGGTAATATCTTTTGCTCACAATTAAAGAATAATGGGAATAAAAAATATTAATTAAAAATATAACAATTTAACCACTTCAATTCACAAATTATCCTTTCGCTAAAATCTCACTTTAACACTTGATTATGTTCAAAATATTCAATTAAGTTCCACAAAAGCCTAAGATTAATTAATAAAAATATATAAATATTGAGCTCTATCACATTTGAAGTTTGAAGCTTCCTTCTTCCTCTAGTTTCACTCTCTCTCTCTCTCTCTCTCACTCACATCTCTCTTTCATTCTCTCTTTCTAAATTCTGTTTTCCTTATTTCTTTCACTCTCTCTTCTCTACCGTCTTGAAGCAATGGAGGGTGAGGGAGAGGAGAAATTAATAAGTGAGTGTCTGTGTGGGGTGTTGAGTGTGTGTGTTGTCCGAATGAAAATGAGAAATGTGTAAAGTGTGTAGTAATGATGTAGATGATTGTGAGAAGGGTGAGGTGTTGGTTTACGGTGGATCAAATTTAAAAATGGAAATGTTGATGGTGTGTGTCGGTGTGTTTAAATATATATACCTATAGGTATATTTTTATTCTATTAATTACAAACACTAGGCTCTAATTTTCCCCTTTGTCTAATTTAATATTCCTTAAATTTTATAGGTTCCATAATTTGACTTATTATCTAAGTATTGTTTCTCGAATTTTTTTCAGAAAAATAGGATTTTACTAAATTTTGGGATATTACATGTTTCTTGCTACAAAACTGGAAAGTCAATGCATTCTTAGGATGGCACACTTGGCTACTTTCTGAAGCTGTAATTTGATGCACTACACCTAGTCATTTAAATTTTGTCAATTTCTATTGATGTAATTATTATTGTTTACTAATTATCAATATTTACTAATTAAATGGAAATAGATTCTTTTTTTGGTCTCCATAGCACAGTATTTGAAGAATGAGCCGTGATGTTTATTTCTTGTGAATGATGTGTCTTGTGTATTTTATATTAGATATTGATATATTGATTTTGACTGAATTATTGGATTAGATTATCATTGTGTCACTAAACAGTAGGATTGAATAGGACTATCAATTGAGCATTTTTAATGGATCATTTTTTTCCCACAACTTAAAAAAACGTCGTCTAAGATGTATTTCTAATTTGGAAATCCTGGCGTATATATAAATCTTGAATCTATAAAAAGTATTTTTTTTTTTGCCGATTATAAAAAGAATTGTTTTACTTTTATATAATTACTATTTCATCTGTTTTGGATGCCCACCTTGCTATAACTTTTCAAACCTACTATTTATTTGTATTTGTAATTTTAACTCTTACGTCTTTGCCTCTGATTTCTAATCTTCTTGCAGGGGAAGGTAGAGAAAGCATATTTACTCCACATCATCCAAGTGAGAATGCTGGATCCTAACTCAGTTTTTAAAGGTTCTTTAAAATATTGTTGTCTATTCAATTCAATGAACATAGTTTTTATATTGTGATTTATTTCAGTTGAGGAAAACATGCTCAGTCATGACGCTGAAGGCCTTTTGTCAATGTCAACAAGTGACCTAAAAAATCCTAACCCTCATTTTATCGTGACATTCAATGCTGATCAAAGGCTTGATAGGTTCATTTACATTGTAAATTCTTGTTTTGTTTTCTTTCCTCTTCTCATGATTAATTGGTTGGGGCATGAACATAAACTGCCAAGTTTACAGACGTTGATTTGTAGAAATTAAAAATATACTAATCTTATTTTTTTTTTTTGTTGAATAATATACTAATCTTTTTGTTTGGAATATTTTGCAGTTCTCATGTGATATTTGGAAAACTTGTGATAGGAAGGTAGACGTTGCGAGATATTAAGGATCATGATTGTCTGACGCCAGTTGAAATCGTTAATTGTGGTGTATTATATAATGGTAATCTATAGTTTTACCATTTTAATTATATCAAAATTTGATAATAATTTTGTGACATGATGGAAAAAAATACTTGCAGCTCAAGATATTCCTTATGATGTAATTGTGAGGTCACAAAGTGAAGAAGGGCCATATTCTTTAAAACCAAAGGATAACAAAGTCCATATTCGTAAAACCAAACGTTCACAAAGGTGAGACATGTACCTAATTTTTAAAACGTTTGTGTATAATACAATCGCTACTTTGCCTCCTTGAATTTTGTTGCTTATATCATGGTTAATACAGGATCATTTTTTTTTTTTGTATATGGACTGTAAGGTACAGGACCCCCCCCTTTTTTTTTGTATATGGTGGACTGTAAGGACGCTGAGTTCATGCCATGGAGAGATGGATCCGAATTATTTGGGACAATGGATTACATTAAAGTCAATTCTTCCCACTTTTGAATTACAAAATGGATTATACTTACATCAAATTCTCCAATCACATATGATCATATGTCATATTTTTTTAATAGATATAAGGAACTTAACATAAGTATTTTCCTTTCAAAATATTAATTCCTTCTGGTGGTAAATGAGTTAGTAGAGGGGATTTTGTTTTTATTAAATAAATAGTACCTCTAGTCCCTAATAAAAGATTCATTTTAATGAAAAAATAAAAAATGGATTTTGTATTAAAGACTAGAAATAATGTAAGATTTCAATATTAAAGATTAGAGATAATATAGGATTTCAATTCGTTCTACCTCCTAATTTTTTAAAATTATTTACCTAAATTCTCTCTACACATATTAGGGAGATTTTAATCAAATAGTTTTTTTTTATTTAGTGAAGGGTTGCCTCTTTCGATGCTTAGACTGCCCAATCAGGAAAAAAATGAAAATCAAGAATAAAAAACTTAATAAAAATATTTACACTATAATTTTAGTTTGCCTATTATAACAATGTGTTCAATATTCAAGGCATGTGTTTGAGCTCTAATTTATTGTCTATGTTCTCCCCTGTTTAGCTTCAGTTTAAATATTGAAGCTTTGATACTTTTGTTGGAATCAAGTATTAGTTCATCTAAGGGAGTACGAGGAAGCACATCAAGTCAGAGGCATTAATAAGGAAATTGTGTGAAACTACAAGGTCATGGGGATTAATTTTTCCTAATAAAAAAACATACTTTAACTTCTTAAAAAGCTTGGTTGGATGATTCTTCTGATACACAAGCAAATGTCTTTTATCTGTCATGAAGTGATCTAATGTGCTACTAAAGTTCTCATATGTTATGTGTCTATATCGATTATCATCCATAGCAAGAAGAAAGTGATTCACATTATTAGAATGCTAGCAAAGGAAAACATAACGTTAAATCATCCCTGTCCGTTAACCAGCTTGTAGAAAGAAGGGTAGAGGTATCGGTGCCTAAGTGATGGTACCAATGGTATCAGAGAGCAGTGGTATCCTGCAAGAAGAGGCGGTACCAATACCCAGTTGGTGGTATCGATGGTACTGGTGAACATGTTAAAGATACTAGTGATCATAACAGTGGTATAAGAGTGGTATTTGAATGTGATCATAGGTAACGTTGCTGGAGTAGTAAGCTGCCTTGAACTTATTTTTTTTAAAAAATTATGATTATACCCTAAGGCGTCCATCCAATTCACTATAGTGGATAGATAGGTTGCAAATGAAACGAATTAGGTATGAGTCACCTGCATACTTAATTAGCAATTGTATTCTTATTTTCATTTAATAAGAAATTACTACACTGGTGAATAAATGATGTTTTCCACATGACATGCCAGAACAAATGATGACATGCTACTTCATTGATTGTTATCCTGAAAATTATTAACACACACATATATTTAATAAAATCTCCTTCCCAACCGATGTGGGACATAATATGTAACCCCCTGCCTTAATTAGCGTAATTATGATTCGATAACGCATAATTAAAGTGGTTTAGAGACCATTGGATAACTTAAACTCTTTTCAACTTCCTACTTTACCGTAGGGTTTTCACAAAATCGTTCAAAAGTTTTCCCTCCCCTGGTCTCAATTTCGAATTTTTGAATATAATTACCTGTGCAGTTAATTTACATTCATACATATCAGAGTGTATAACCAAAACCCCGGAAACTCCCGGATTGTACATATATAAACTAAGGGTTTATAGGTTTCCCAAGGGGATTACATTACCAAAATCAAATATAATATTTACATCTCAACATATACAGTAATCCCAATTCCAAAAGTAGATAACCAATATCCCAAAACCAAATATACCCCAAAGGCCTAATCGCTCCGGGTTGCCCGCTTCTCCTTAGAGCCACTCGCCCTGTCTGAAATGTTAGTCATTGGAAAGAATGAGATTCAAGAGAATCCCAGTAGTAACAAATCACTCACAAAGTGCATAAACACATAGCATATAAGGTCATGTTAGCAGCATCACAATATATCATGGTTCACACCACAAACGACAGCACTCATGGCTGTAAACTCTAAGCGTCAGCTTTCGCTGCGATCTCAATGTATTCACAAAGTATTCACAAAGCATCACTAGGCGTCAGCTTTCGCTGCGATCTCAAAGCATCACAATGTAACACAATGTGTTCTCAATGCATGACACACATACATACAATGTTTCACACACAGTATAAGAGAAAGAGTCACTACCTTGTCCTTTCCTGACGTTCTTCGGCGCAGTGGACTCACGGGTACAATAAATGTCAAAGCCTATAAACAAAATCAAGAATGGTGGATTAATTTCCTACCCCCCAATTCTTACTTTCAAACACTTAAAATAGGTTCCATATGAGTCCCCTAAATGTTTATAACAAACTCAAAGAGAACCTAAAAGGATTGGAAAGTACTAGGTTGGAAATTACTTTGCAAAGTCACAAAATGCTGAAAATAGGGTTTTGGCTGCAGCCAGGAATTCTCTGGCTGCGACCAAAACGTGCACAGAAAGTTTTGTGCTGCAGTTAAGAATTTCTGGCTGCAGCCAAGGGAACTTTGAAAAATCATAACTAATTCTAGAAAAATCAAAATGAGATGATCCCAAAGCCAAATGAAAGCTCTTTAAGTCCTCTTCCTAGGAAAAGTATTGGCCATTACAGGAAATCACCACAGAAGTACAGAATTACACGAAATTCACCACCACTCCAAAACATATTCCAGTTTTAATCCCAAACTTTGGACAGTCATTGCTCTTAGCTCAAAAAATGAAATGACACAAAATTTATGTTCATTTTGAAGCTTGGAATGTGAACTTTAAATCAGGAAAGTTTCCGAATTTTTAGACATAATATGCCTATTCAAAACTTCCAGACAACCCGACTGCCCAGAATAAACTTTCGATGGACAACATTTCAATTTTGCACCAATGCTTCCAATGGTTCCCAAATTCATATCAAATACCATTCCCACATAAATTTGCACAAGGAATCCATTGAAATCATCAAAACAACCCAATTCAATCTCCATTGACATGCTACACAATGACCACCACATGTCTTACCAAGAACTCAATCAAACCACCATATTACAAACCAATCCAAACCAACATTCCAAATCAATTTCAAATGCTCCAAGGCACACTATGACACCAATTTCACACTAAACACTAACCAATTCACACATTTCAAAATTAGGCCAAAATCAGGGCAAAAATCCAAAATCCTCAAAGCTAAACCAATGGCCACAATAAATATGTCAAAAGGTTCCAAATTCTTACCTCTTCCTCTTTCCAAGACTAGTTTCTTGATTTCTCTTCTTTAAAATTTCTTCAAGTGTGCAATCACCTTCTTTCAAAATTCTAAAACCATCAAGATAAAGCTCTCATCAACTTGATCAAAGTTAAAGAAGAGCATTTGAGCTAAAGAGGACTCTATAAAGCCAAACTCTCACCTTTTCCTTTCTCTTTCCTCTTCTTGGTTGGACGAACATGGCAGCTGAAGTGAGAGAGAGAGAGGTGATGAAATGAGATCAGAATTTTGGCCTCTCATACACCTCTTAGCCGACTTTGCAAGGAGAAAGGGAAGGGAGTTGAAATTTTTGACTTTTCAACTCTTTGCTTGATATCATCTTTTGTTTCTTTATTCCCTTAACCTTTGACCATGAGATTTCCACCGAATTTTGGCTCTTGAATGAGTTAAAAGACTTCTTAAATTCTCATGGTTTTTGCCTCCAATTATATTGATTTTAGCATAATATATTTGACCAAAGTCCAAATGCCTCCATATGCTTTAATTATGAGCCAAATGTCATTTTCTCTTGCCTTTCCTTTATGTTGGACGAAATATCATTCAAGAAGGGGAAACATATTGACCAAGTTACTCTTTTAGCTATTAGTCCTTAATTATAATTTAGGATATTACATAATACTCCACCCATCTTTGGGCCCAGCATCTTTGCTGGCATATTGGCTCATATTGACTCGAATCTAGATCTAATACCAATTACTTGACCTTGGCTCTTATACCAATTATAACATCCCGGCGTCTCGTTCTCAATATTATCTACTTTGGGGTCCCGTCACCCTTCACGACTCTTCAGCTGATATGGGACATAACACTCCACCTATCTTTGGGCCCAGCATCTTCGCTAGCACATTGGCCTACATCGACTTGACCTTAGCTCTGATACCAATTGTAATATTTCAATGCCTCGTTCTTGATATTTTCTGCTTTGGGTTCCTGTCAACCCTCATGGCTTTAAAATATGTTGAGAGGGGGAGACATCTAGACTCTTATAAGATGTCTTTTGTTTTCCTCCCCAGCCGCTATGGGATATAACACTCCACCCATATTTGTGTTCAGTGTCATTGTTGTCATATTGGCTCATATTGACTCGAATCTAGCTCTGATATGAATGACTTGACCCTGGCTCTTATAGCAAACTCAAACCTAGCTCTGATACCAATGACTTGACCCTGACTTTGATACTAATTGTAACATCCCATCACCTCGCTCTCAATTTTGTCAACTTTGAGGTCTTGTCACCCCTTACAGCTCTTCAGCCAATGTGGGACATAACACTCTACTCACCTTTAGGCCTAACGTCCTCGTTGGCATATTGGCCTTCATCGACTCGACCCTAGCTTTGATATCAATTGTAACATCCTAGTGCCTCACTCTCGATATTATTCGCTTTGTGGTCTTGTCACCCCTCACGGCTTTAAGAAGTGTCGCGGGGAGGTATGTAGATCCTAAAAAGGCGTCTTTTGTTCCTTTCTCTATTTAATATGGGACATAACACTCCACTCATCTTTCAGCCTAGCGTCCTTACTGGCACATTGGCTCAAATCAACTCGAACCTAGCTATGATACCAATGACTTGACCTTGGCATTGATGCCAAACTCGAACATAGCTCTGATACCAAATATTGAACTTTGATATTTTTGTTGGAATCAAGCATTAATTCATATAAGGGAGGATGAGGAAGCTCATCTTGGTGAAGCAAGTAAGAGGCATCAATAAGAAAATTGTGTGAAACTATAAGGTCATGGGATTAATTTTTCCTAATAAAAAAATTTACTTTTAACTTCTTTAAAAGCTTGGTTGGATGATTCTTCTGATACACAAGCAAATGTCTTTTGTTTGTCATAAAGTGATCTAATGTGCTACTAAAGTTCTCATATGTTATGTGTTTATATCGATTATCATCCATAGCAAGAAGAAAATGAATCACATTATTAGAAAGCTGGCAAATCTTCAGATTGTCGATTTCTTCTGAATTGATGGCAAAGTCACTGATCTCGACCCTTTTGGTGCGGAAATCTATAAGGTGAAGCTTGTCCCTCCGAATGTTGTGAAGGTTCTCAACATATTCGTCATAAATAGTTAAATGAAAATTATGAATAATCATCCAAGTTTGCATGGCCATTTTCAACCTGAAAATAATCTTAAGACGAAAATTTGAAGCAGATATCTTGTC
Source organism: Inga laurina (assembly GCA_963855925.1). Lineage (NCBI taxonomy): Eukaryota > Viridiplantae > Streptophyta > Magnoliopsida > Fabales > Fabaceae > Inga > Inga laurina. The sequence continues at coordinate 27,141,012 of OY979708.1, forward strand.
TTTAATATTTAGAAAAATTAGTTAGTACAATTTTCATCTATTTTATAGCTCAAACAATTAGTGTGATCTTTCTTATACATTGGTGCCATATTATATAATGTATCTTTCAAACACAAAGGAGAACAAGATTTAGCAGACAAACAAGCACTGGATGGCATCATTATTATATTTTTCCAAAAAAAAGAAACAAAATACCAAAACAGAGTAGCCTTTGGTTCAAACTTCATTTAATGATGCCCTTAAGAGTATATGACTTCTGCATGCGTAATAAAAGGGGTATAATGAAGGATGTTAGATTTATGGTATCAGAGTAGTGTTTCTGGCAATAGAATTATCAGCTCAGAGTTAGAGGTCCAGTCAGAGCAAAAGGGTTCTGACTCTAGTATATATTCTCTACTCATGTGAATAGTATAGTGATCCTCTGATAGTGTTATTGCAATTGGGAGTCATAGATAGCAAAGGAAAACATAACGTTAAATCACCCCTGTCTGTTAACTAGCTTGTAGAAAGAAGGGTAGAGGTAACGGTGCCTAAGTGATGGTACCAATGGTATCAGAGAGTAGTGATATCATGCACGCAGAGGCGGTACCAGTACCCAATTGGTGGTATCGGTGAACAAGTTAATGATACCATTGCTCATAACAATGGTATAAGAGTGGTATCAATGCACACAGATGCGATTTCAGTACCTAATCGATGGTATTGGTAGTACTAGTGCACATCATAATGATACAAGCACTCATAATTGTGGTATCAAGATTGTACCATAATGTGATTAGGGGAGAGATTGCCAATAATTAACTTGAGTCCATGGATGCCAAAAACCCCGACATTAAAAGACAAAAATTGAAAATTTAATAGAAATATATTTCAAATAATGAAAAATTGATCCATACCTCTTGCAAAAGTTTCCCCTTTTCCCCTTGTAAAAAATATTCTAATGCATACTCAAATTGTTCAAAAACTAAATGTTGATTTATGTGATAATTGACCGAGCTGTAACAATGAACTACATTCGGTAGATGTTCACATAAAGTCAGATTTTGAAGCTCTTCAGTATCTGGGTCAACTTCTTGCTTCTTGGTAGTCTATACTGAAACTCTTTGTCCCTTAAACAACCAAGACAAATGTTAATTAACATTTTTGACTTATTTATGAAACTTAGCTATTATTTGCTCTCGATATTATCCGCTTTGAGGTCCTGTCATCCCTCACGGCTTTAAGAAGTGTCGAGGGGGAGGTATGTAGATCCTAAAATGGCGTCTTTTGTTCCCTTCTCCATCTAATGCAGAACATAATATTCCACCCATCTTTCAGCCTAACATCCTCGTTGGCACATTGACTCACATCAACTCGAACCTAACTGTGATACCAATGACTTGACCTTGGCTTTGATGCTAAACTCGAACCTAGCTCTGATACCAAATATTGAAACTTTGGCAAATCTTCATATTGTCGATTTCTTCTAAATTGATGACAAAGTCACTGATCTCTATGCTTTTGGTGCAGACATCTATAAGGTGAAGCTTGTTCCTTCGAATGTTGTGAAGATTATTGACATATTCATCATAAATAGTTAAATGAAAATTATGAATAATCATCCAAGTTTGCATGGCCATCTTCAATCTAAAAATAATCTTAAGATGAAAAGTTGAAGTAGATAGCCTATCTTTAATATTTAGAAAAATTAGCTAGTACAGTTTTCATCTATTTTATAGCTCAAAAAATTAGTGTGATCTTTCTTAAACATTGGTGCCATATTATATAATGTATCTTTCAAAAAACAAAGGAGACCAAGATTTAGTAGACAAACAAGCCCTGGCTGGCATGATTATTATAGTTTTCCAAAACTAGAAACAGAATACCAAAATAGAGTAGCCAAAGTGTGAAATAGAACCAAACATGTTGAAAGTGATTTGTGGTAATGTGTTAGTAAGCTTCCTTGAACTAGCTAGAGTTGAGAGATGGGAGTGAGAGATGAAGTGAAAAAGAACCAAACCTACTTAATGTGATCAGAGGTAACATTGTTGGGGTAGTAAGCTGCCTTGAACTTATTTTTTAAACAAAATTATGATTATACCCTAAGGCTTCCATCCAATTCACTATAGTGGATAGATAGGTTGCAAATGAAACGAATCAGGTATGAGTCACCTGCATACTTAATTAGCAATAGTATTCTCATTTTCACTTAATAAGAAATTACTACACTGGTGAATAAATGATGTTTTCCACGTGACATCCCAAAATAAATCATGACATGCTACTTCATTGATTGTTATCCTGAAAAATATTAACACATAGATATATTTAATAAAATCTCCTTCCCAACCGATCTTTGGGCCCAACATCCTCACTGGTATATTGGCTTACATTAACTCAAACCTAGCTCTGATACCAATGACTTGACCTTGGCTCTGATACCAATTGTAACATCCCAGTGCCTCATTATCGATATTGTCCACTTTAGGGTCCCGTCACACCTCACGACTCCTCAGCTGATGTGGGACATAACATTCCACCTACCTCTGGGCTCAGCATCTTCGTTGGCATATTGGCCTACATCAACTTGACCTTGGCTCTGATACCAATTGTAATATTCCAGTGCCTCATTCTTGATATGTCCGCTTTGGGGTATAGTCAATCCTTTTGTCTGTCATGAAGTGACATAATGTGCTACTAAAATTCTCATATGCTATTTGCCTATATCCATTATCATCCGTAGCAAGAAGAAAGCAAATCACATTATTATAATGCTGGCTGGCATGATTATTATAATGTGCTACTAAGCCTATTGCTTGACTAATTTGTTACTCAAATCCTCGATGGAACGATCTTACTTATCACTTTATTACTTGACGCGATCCGTGCACTTGTGGTTGCGAACACTAGGTAGTATGAACCGAGCTGTAACAATGAATTACATTTGGTAAATATTCGCTTTGGGGTCTTTTGTTCCTTTCTCCATCCAATACGAGATATAACACTCCACCCATCTTTCGGCCTAGCGTTCTACCTCCTAATTTTTTTAAATTATTTACCTAAATTCTCTCTACACATATTAGAGAGATTTTAATCAAATAGTTTTTTTTTTATTTAGTGAAGGGTTGCCTCTTTCGATGCTGAGACTGCCCCATCAGGAAAAAAATGAAAATCAAGAATAAAAAACTTAATAAAAATATTTACACTAAATTATCAGCTCAGAGTTATCGGTGCCTAAGTGATGGTACCAATGGTATTAGAGAGTAGTGGTATCATGCACTCACATTAACTCGAACCTAGCTCTGATACCAATGACTTGACATTGGCTCTGATACCAATTGTAATATCCCAATGCCTCATTATCGATATTGTCCACTTTAGGGTCCCGTCACACCTCACGACTCCTTAGCTGATGTGGGACATAACACTCCACCTACCTTTGGGCCCAACGTCTTCGCTGACATATTGGCCTACATCAACTTGACCTTAGCTCTGATACTAATTATAATATTCCAGTGCCTCATTCTTGATATGTCCACTTTGAGGTCCAATCAATCCTTTTGTCTGTCATGAAGTGACCTAATGTGCTACTAAAGTTCTCATATGTTATGTGTCTATATCCATTATCATCTATAGCAAGAAGAAAGCAAATCACATTATTAGAATGCTGGCTGGCATTATTATTATATTTTTCAAAAAAAAAAAGAAACAAAATGCCAAAACAGAGTAGCCTTTGGTTCAAATTTTTTTAATGATGCCTTTAAGAGTATATGACTTCTGCATGCGTAATAAAAGGGTATAACAAAGGGTGTCACATTTATGGTATCAGAGAAGTGTTTTTGGCAATGAAATTATCAGCTCAGAGTTAGAGGTCCAGTCAGAGCAAAAGGTTTTTGACTCTAGGATATATTCTCTACTCATGTGAATAGTATAGAGATCCTCTGATACTGTTATTACAACTGGGAGTCATAGATAGCAAATGAAAACATAACGTTAAATTACCCATGTTCGTTAACTAGCTTGTAGAAAGAAGGGTAGAGGTATCGATGCCTAAGTGATGGTACCAATGGTATAAGAGAGCAGTGGTATCATGCACTTAGAGGCGGTACTAGTACCCAATTGGTGGTATCGGTGAACATGTTAATGATACCATTGCTCATAACAATGGTATCAGAGTGGTATCAGTGCACGCAGATGCGATTCCAGTATCTAGTCGGTGGTATTGGTGGTAATAGTGCACGTAGTAATGATACCGGCACTCATAATTGTGGTATCAAGATGGTACCATAATGTGATTAGGGTAGAGATTGCCAATAATTAACCGGATTAAATTCATCGTGAGACTCAACCACCAAAATGTAGCAGCCACCATAATGTGATTAGGGGAGAGATTGCCAATAATTAACTTGAGTCCATGGATGCCAAAAACCCCTTTGATCATATCTGTGGACATTAAAATACAAAAATTGAAAATTTAATAGAAATATATTTCAAATAATGAAAAATTGATCCATACCTCTTGCAAAAGTTTCCCCTTTTCTCTTTGTAAAAAATATTTTAATGTATACTCAAATCGTTCAAAAACTAAATGTTGATTTATGTGATAATCGACCGAGCTATAACAATGAACTACATTCGGTAGATGTTCACATAAAGTCAAACTTTGATTCTCTTCAGTATCTGGGTCAACTTCTTGCTTCTTGGTAGTCTATACTGAAACTCTATTGTCCCTTAAACAGCCAAGACAAATATTAATTAACATTTTTGACTTATTTATAAAAGATAAGTGGAGAGATGGATTAATAGCACTCGTAAAAAATAGTAGACAGAAAAAAGAAACTTAACAAAATTGTAAAGTGTTGTCAAGAAGACGAGTCTATCTCTAAAAATGGGGTTGAAAACAATGGATCCACGAAGCAGCGTGAGTATGTTCTTTCCTCGTGATTAATTCAACCAGCCACCAATGCAGCGGGTTAGTGCAAGTGGTAAAGGGCTTGCATTCCCTTAAGCGCTTTAGTCCCGGGTTCAATTCTTGGGGTGGCGTGTATGGAGAAAATCCGTTTGGGAGGGTCACCCACATCTTGGGCCCAACGGTAACCAATGGATTAGTCATTGGGTATGCTTTTGTGGATACTCTAGTCTTACCAAAAAAAAAAAAAATCAACCAGGCAAAAAGCAGCGTGAGTATCTTCTTTTTTGTGGTTAATTCAACATATTATATTATAATACCTATATAATAATAATAATAATAATAATAATAATAATATTCTTTTATCCGAGCCGTGCTCCTTCTTCTATGGTGGATTTCCTTTGGTATTTTCTTCTCTCTCATAATTATTAATAAAATAATTTTTATTATTCTTTTATAAAAACAAAAAACAAACAGTCCCACACGGAGGCATAGATTTTTTAAATTAGGGGAACCAATTTCTTCCGCCCGCAGCGCCATCCTCAATCCCTCCCGATCGTTCATCTTTTTGTTCCTTCCGGTCTTCCACCTCCCTCGATGTCAACAATTTGTGCCCTAGTCCCTTCTCTCTTCCTCTTCCATCGACAGATCGACTCGGACACCGCTTGTCGCGATTCTCCATCAACGTTCGATTAGCTTCTTCTATTGAGAAGGTTTGCTCGAGTGGCTTCTTCTCCTTGTCCTTTTTGTTTGCTTTGTGAAAAAATTCAAGTTAAGAGTTGGGTTTATGATGTGTCAGATTAGCTGCTTTACGGTCATTGTTTTCTTAGTCTTAGTTATTTATTCCTGCATTTTTGATATGTTAGATTAGTTGTCTTGTTACTGGATCATTAGATGTTCAAAGTGTTTTTTTCCTTTTCTGCTCTGGTGCTTTGCTGGCTGGCTCTAAAATTTGCTCCTGATGATTTTTTTTAGGTACCCTTTTCTTTTAAATACGTTTTGGATTGCAATGATTATTATTATACTTGATGAAGTTTTCATTTGTGGATTTTACAACTTCTGCATTGAGAAGAGTGGAAATGCAACTCATTGAATTCTTTCATTCCAGCTGGTTAAAGAGGATGCTCCTGCCACAGTGGAAAACTTCCGTGCACTGTGTTCAGGTAATAATTTGAGGGTAAAACACTATTGTCCTTGTACATGCTAGTGTGTTTAGATTTTATGGCTTATGATGTATGTTCCCTATTTCTCATTTAGTTTTTCATTTTGTTCAGGTGAGAAGGGGATTGGGCTAAAAACGGAAATGCCCCTACATTACAAGGGATCTTTTTTTTATGAGATCTGGAAGCGCTACTCCTATATAAAGGTATGTTTGTTTTTACTCTTGATAATTAAAAATTTAGAACTTCTTTCTTTGCAAATTTCTTTGTTTATTATGCTCCTTCCATATTCATCTTCTGCAGCCATAAGTGATGGGTTATCTAGTTGTCATTTTGGATTTCTTCCTCATTGATGTTGCTCCAAATATGCACAATTGATGGGAGTTATCTTATTATGGATTTTGTTCTTCTATTTGTTTACCCTGCATTCTCTAGTTTTGCTATCTTCAATTTGGGTTTTATGAATGCATTTTCCCTTTTGCTTTGGTTGAGTTCAAGGTTTTCCGCTCATGCATTATTAGAATTGAACCTTACATTGGAAGCGGACATTGTTAGCTTTATATGTTATATTTCATTGTGATGTCACAATTTGCGTTGAAGTTTTATTCAGTCATTCATACATGTCTATGCCAGCACACCCCTAAACCTGTTACTGTGGATGGGATTGAAATTTACTCTTTTAAATTCCATTATGAGGATAAAAAAGATTTTTTTCACAAAAATGTAGTTATATATTCCCTTATTTTGCAGGAAACAGAAAAAGAAAAAAAAAACAAGGAAGGAACTAAGATGCCCTGAAGAGGAAAAAACAAGATTGGAACATGAAACCATCAAACCGGTCACCTAACCGGTCCGGTCCGGTCCGACCGATTGACTGGTTTAGAGTTTAATCAACTTCTCAGGATTTCAAAAATTTTATGTAATTCTATATATTTCCAAAAATTACAAATGAAAACTCCAAGGGAAGTTTGAGATGCCTACTTTCTAATTAAAATAAATCACTAAAAAATATAACTTCTTCCGATCTTAAAATATAAGACAGTTGTTTTTTTTTTGGAGAAATTAAGGAAGCGAATTAAATTACTTTAAAATATTTATATTTCTCATTTTTTCTTAAAACTATTTCACCCAACTTATAAAATGATATATAATCTAAGGATGCATATAATATGATATGATTAAGTAATTTATATTGTTTCTTTAATCTCTCCAAAAAAGGTTAAATTTGTCTTATATTTAAGACCGAAGTGGGTATCACTTGATCCTCAAAACTTCCTAAATTCCAAAATAATTCTAAAAAAATATTATTTTTCAAGTTCACTCTCATCATTGTTACTGCACAAAGACATTATTGTTAAACTCTAAGGATACAACAGCAAGTTTTGAGCTTTCAAACCACGGGGTATATCCAAATAATCATTTAACCTGCGTGCCTCAAAAGTTTATCTTCCGAACGAACGGCTTATTGCAAATCACATTGATTCACCTCCTTGTCCTCCTTGTATTTTTTTTGAAGTTTATTAAAATACTCAAATCTAATAAGGTAAATTTAATTCTCCTCTCATTTTAAAACAACGTAAATTTCTTGAATACTAAAAATTATAAACGATATAAATATTTTTAGATTAAAGTTAGTATTAATTTTTAGGAGATTTATTACAAGTTTTGGAAAAAATCACTACCTCATATCTTATATATAGAAGCAAGAAAATATGTTTATCTTGATTCTAAATATAAGGTTTCAATCTACTTTAAGTTGTCTCTCAAATTCATAAATTATAAATTTTCCACAAAACATCCCTTTTGTTTGTGTATAGTAAGGGAGTTCCATGAAGGGGTGTAATTATGATGCACATAATTAAAACGAATATTACGAGTACTAAAGGCCTTGTAGCTTAGTGGTATGGATGCTCTCCTATAAGTGGAAAGTTGTGGGTTTGATCCTAACTTAGACATATAAAAGGACAAATGAATTCCATTTTCATGTTTATAAGTTCAGATGGCCGACGCATCGCGCAAGGATCATCCACAAGAGATTAAGAAGAAAGAGCCATTTAATGCAACAGAGTTCACGGCAAGGCTCATTTATTTCAATTATCAAACAGCAGAGGAAAAGGACAGGGCATTCAGCTGCCTTTGCCTTGCGATTGATTTTCCTTTTATATATATTTGCTTTAACTTATACTCAAAAACGGTTATTTGGAAGAACTCGACAAGTTTTGGTGTGGACCAGAAGCAAGAGTTTATAAAAGGTGAAACGTTAATTGAAATGGTAATTGCAATTAATATACCAGCTTTTGTTTGCAGAAGCTACACCGACGTATGTGTAAGAGGAAACTATAGAAAATTTTGGTTGCTTGCATCATTATATTAATGTTTAAATACTCATTGATCATAGCTTGGACATGCCTTATTAGTCTCGTAGGAAGATCCACTTACCTTATCTCTAATACTCCGTGCCATGTAATACAAACTATTTTGCTTGGACATTAATTTATCCATATGACGTTAACTTTGCCTTTGAATAATTTATCCATATACCATGCAAACACCTAATGCCTCTCTGAGATACATCACGTAAACACAAGTTTTCCCCTTTTCATGCAATTCTTTATGGTGGCATGCAGCAGATCGAGTTTTACACTCTGGCAGAAGATGATGCTTGTTGTTACCCTTTCATCATCTTGTCTTGTTCCTCTACATTGAAACCATGGTATTTCTCTTCTTTTCTTTGAGATCAAACAACAAGAAAAATTTATTTCTTTCCTGAGTTGAAGCTGGTTCTTCTTCATATATATGTGTGTGTATCACCGTCTTCAAGGTTTCGAAAGTGACATTTTCTTTATTGTTTTTGGTTTTTCAGCCACAGACCGACGTCTAGCTCAAAACTGAGAGGCTGCTCAGAAGAATCGTCTAAGGAAAAAGGTATTATGAGTTGGTGAAGATCATAACAGTTACTGTGTTGGGCGGACAAAAAAATTATCTTGTAGTCACTTTAATTTCTCTGAACTTTGTAGCAGCCAGAGGGTCCAGGAGGATCAAGCAAAACCAGTTTGAACAAGACCTTGAAAGATCCTCTCAGGTTTCCAAATCATACTTCTACTCTCTAATAAGTAAAAAGTTAAATCAAACTGATGAATTATATAGTCAAAAAAAATCAAACTGAATAATGCAGCCGCTAGTAGTTATATATTTCATTTGTAATTATGAGTGTTTGTTTCATATACACTGACTGTTCTGGTGAATTTTTCTGTTTATTTCAATGGTTATTTTCATGTTGCAACGTCATGATTTTCTAGTTACTATTACTAAAAGTAAAAATTGAAATGAAATGAAATGAACATAGTGACTTATTTTATCTCTTGATTATTTTATCTTGCTACTTAAACAATTTTCTTGTCACTTCTTTTCTTTGTTTCACCGAGATAACCATAGTTTATGGATCTGTTCATTCATTTCATATTGCCATGTCATAATTTTACTGTTACTAAAAATAAAAAAATTGAAAATTGAAAAGTAATGAACATAGTGAATTTTTATCTGTCCACGATTGCATCTTACTCTTAAAATTATTTTCTTGTTTCACTGCTGTTCATGATTTTCTTATTACTAAAATGAACTTTTATCTGTCCAGTAATTGCTTGGTCATAACATGCTCTCTAGTAGTTGCTAAGGTCTTTCTTGAATTCACGTTATCTTTTCGTTATTTTCTTCCGCTGTTTGAAGCTGAATTCATTAGAGTAACACCCTATGGATTATGTTTAGAATTTGAATATCAAATCTGCTGTGAATTATTTTTTTTTTATTTATTTTTTATTTATCATTTTTGTGTTGGATCCTGTAACAACATTAATTTCAAGTCCAAGTTGCATGTAGTCCAACTCTCAGCTTTCTATCAATTTCAATTTTTTACCCCTTGATGTAATGTCTATTTTTACCCCGAAAAATCTCTCATTTTTTTAAAAAAATATTTTTGAAAGTATTTTTGGAGAAAGTATTATGGTGAAAATTTCTCAAGTGAGAATGTCATTCATGCTCAAAATGTCTGTTTTTTTTTTTAAATTTTGATAGGGAGGGTATTTATATTGTTCTTTTGATTTATTCCACAATCACAAGAACAATATAAATACCCTGTCTATAGGAATAAATAGACAAAAACTTTGAGTATTGCATGTCATTCTGACGTGGAAAAAATACCGTAAATGCTTTCTCTCCAAATACGTGCAAAAATATATTTTTTATAAAAAAAGGGAGATGCATGGGGTATAAGAACAAACATTGCATCAAGGGAGAAAAAATGATACTATATATTTATAAAAATCTGAGCATTGGACCCTTCATTTTCATGTTTTTCATGGTTAAAAGTTCTTGTTCTTTAGGTTTAAGTCATCTAATCTGAAACAAAATATTTTGAATTATTGCATTTTGCATAGTTAAAACTTAAAGGTATGATTGGTGTTGAAGATTTCAATATATAGTTATGTTAGTTGTGAAGCCTAGCCCTCGATATGTTGTTAAGGTTCTCAATATTTTCTTTGTAACTGGTTAAATGAAAACCACGAATTATCCTCTAAGTTTGAATGATTATCTTCAACTTGAAAATAATTTTAAGACGAAAAATTGAGCTAAAATATTATTTTATTTGCTCACCTTGAAATTGAAGTTCTGTTTCACTATCTGACTGCTCTTTTTTTTTTTTTTGTTTCTAGTTTTTGTCCACCACATGCATGAAATATAAATCTTGTTCTCCTTTGTTTTGGATATGTGATTTTCTTTTGGATAATCAATGTAGCCGGGAGATCTTATCAGTGTTTATTTACCAATATTATTTTTATTTTATTTTGTAATAATTTATGCCTAACTATAATCTCTGAAGCTTATATATTAACACAAGTAGTAATAAAAATAGTCAAATTTGGGAAACCCAATTTTAAAATTTTAGTTGAAGTTATCGTTTTGACCAAAACGTTTTGCCTAAATTCTTGTGTCATTTTTAACTAATTATAGAGCAATGATATGGCTATTCTTCCATTTAGTTACATATCTCCAATGGCTCCTTCGTAAAAAATCCAACGGCCCAAAAAAAGTTCTGAAACTTCACCGTATCACTACAACAAAATTGAATTTTTGATGAAATTTGTCACAAAATTAGCCATGGAATTTAGATATTGCAATTTGTTCCCTCACTGATTGGATCGTGGCAAATTCAATTTCCGATGAAATCCTAATACCATTGCAAATCTCTCATGGAATTCAGTCGCACAAAAAAAGACAAAAGAAAAAAGAAGAAGAAATGAAATTAAAAATTCATTTTTTAGAAAATTAAAAATATAATATGATTAATAATAATAATATAAACTTAATAAACTGAATCTTAATACTTAATAATTTTAACTTAGTTTTAATTTTTTTCAATATAATTCACAAAACGAAAACTAAAAATAAAAAGAGGGCAAGCTTTAAGGACCAAATATAATCTATAAATTTAGAACTAATTTTTTTTATATTCCCTCCAACCTTAAATATAACACAGAGTTGACATTTTTGAAGATATTAAAAAAACTAATTAAATTACTTTAAAATATTTATATTTATCATTTTTTTTTCAAACTATTTTGTCAAAATTAGAAACTAATATATAATCTAATTAATGACACACAATATATAATATAATTAAGTAACTTATTTAATTTAAAAAAAAAATTAATTAGGTCTTATATTTAAAATCAGACAAAAATAAGACAAAAATAAGGGAGAATATAAAATTAGAATCAATTACTAGTAGGTACTTTACTCCTCAGCTTTAGCCAGAAAGTATGCCGTATATTAACTATACGTCTTCAATCTACACTCTACAAATTCTATTGGAATTTGGAAACCTGTTGGCCATTCATCACAATCTCAACACCCAGCGAAACTCTTTAATGCAATGCAACCAAACAAATTAAAGCAATCACACCCACCCACTCAACTTTGAAATCCGGGACAGACAATGGAGAGACAGAGAGAGCGAAGGGAGAGAGGGAGAGAGGGAGAGAATGATGGGGCCGGTTGCAACGTTGACGAATGGCGGAGGGCCCGGCGGCGGAAGCCCAAGTTACTCGCTTGTATGATTTGAATATGATAACTATACTCTGAAAGCTTTGGTTATGGTTGGGTGTGGCTGTAACCTATTGCATTTTTCCTAATTGAAGAACCTCAGTCCCTCATTCCTCTCTCTCTCTCTCTCTCTCTCTCTCAATCTCTGTCTCACCTTTCTTCAATTGCTTCCGATTAACCTTTTCAGTTTTCACCTTGGCATTTTGATTCTTACCAGATTTGATGCCGGTTTTTCATTCGGCTGTGATTTCCTTGGTTAAATTCGTAGTTAATATTATAACTCAAAAAATGAAATATGAAAATGATCCATCTCAATGTTATATGAGCTCCAACATTTGATTAAATCCATGAGCCGGAAGATTAAGCTACCAGAGAGGTAAATAGTTTTTTTTTTTTTTGGCCATTCAATATTTTATTTATAGATTTATTAAATTATCATATAATTTAAGCTATTTAGTTTTATTTATAAATTACCACGTGTCCCTCCTCAAAGTGCATCAAGTGTCTCCTCCTTGCGCCGCCATGTGTCACCTCCAAGCGCTGCCACGTGTTTGCGCCTCTTAAATCTTGAAAATGCCTCCCTTCCTGTTCGAACCCACGACCTCATGCTCCTGGTGCCTTCAGGCTCGAGCCTTTGCCAGTTGCGCCAAGATGAACTTGCGTTATTTTATTACATAATGTTATATATATAATATTATCATAATATAAAATTAATAATATATATAATATTATTAAAAATAAAGTAAAATAAATAAAAATTCCAAAAAAATATTTATATATTTATGATTAATTAATTTCAAATTCAATAAATTTAAAATATTTAATAAATATTTTTATAACTATATTTTAATCAATTTTCTAAATTTAAATATATTTTTAATTTAAATTAATTAATAACAAATAATTTAATATTATAAATATTATTTTTAATATAAAATGATAAATATAATATTAATAACTAATAATTTATTTTTAAATAAAATTAAATAATAACTAATATAATAATATTAAAAATAATATTTTAGTCAAAAATTTTAAATATAGTATCAATAAATAATAATAAAATATTCATTAATAATAATATTTTATTTTTAATTAAAATTATTTAATAATTAATTTTATAATATTATTTTTAATATAAAATTTTATAAATTTTAAAATTTTGCGATGGAATGTGCCACGGAAAAGTTCCATGTACTGCAAGGAAATGAAGCAGCGGTTGATGGGTGGTTTTTTTTTTTTTTTTTTTTTTTAAGTGTTCCGCTATACTTCGGATACTCGGTAATTTACTTACAGTTTCATGCTTAGAACCTTTTTTTTTTTTTTTGGTAAAATATTTCGACCTTCTCTATAAGGCATGTTGATGGGCGGCTGTAAAATATATTATGTCTGGGTATTCATGAGACACACTGATATAGATCTTCGATATGATTCTCCATATCTGCTATCAGTTTAGGAAATGATAATATGTACAGTTAGCGTTGGAGTTTGCTCATCTGCAATTAGAATCTGAATATCAGTGCCATCTGCAAATTTATCAGCTGCATAATATATGCATATTTATAAAGCTAATTTAGCAGCTGTTATACTGATGAAAACTGGTGCATCAAGTTGTTTCAAGAATAGTTTAGTTCTATGAGTGAGCTTTTCTGCGCAATGTTCTTAAAGGGGAATTGCTTCCATTACATGAGCGATACAATAGATTGTTCTTTTGCTGGTTCATGCTGACTACAAGCAAACTAAACAGTTTCCCAAAATTTAGTTGTTTCAAGCCGTTAGTGCGTGTTTTTTTAATTATAAAAATGCTTTTACCAAATCCAATATCCTAATTATTTTGGTGCCCATGGTTCACAATCCACCCCTGCCAACTAATGTTGGAGTAAATTAAAAATGATAATTAATAATTAATTCTCCAATCCCCTCTAGTTAATTAAAGGAAGCGAGGTTTTTGATTGTGCAAAAAAACAGAACTGACATGTATGGTGTTTAAATTTAAATCAAACTAAGGGTGGCATATTTTGTTGGGAAAATGATACTTAAATACCACTTGAACTTTTAAATTCTAAATTGGTTTTGTTGACAATAAGAGTAATGGAATTGATAAAAAGAGTATAACAATTGATAACTCAGGTTTTTGAGAAATAACTGATTTAAGATTTTGAAGTTCAAATGGTATTTAAGTATCATTTTCCCTATTTTGTATATGGTATTAATGAGTCATATCATTACTACAAAAAAGTAAAGTTGTGGCGCTTATAATTGCATTAACTGTGGCGCTAGAGAAGTGTCACATATCTGGACGCCACTAAAAAAACCTGTGGCGCTTCCAAACGCCACAACATTTAAATTTCTTTTTTTTAAAAAAAATACCCTTCTGTGGCGCTTGTTTGAGGAAGGGCCACAGGAGGGGGGCCCTACTGTGGCGCTTACGTCAGCAAGCGCCACAGGAAACCCCCCCTCTTGTGGCACTTCTTCAAATAAGCGCCACAGGAGGGTCCCTTTTTTCCTTTTTTCTTTTTCTTTTCTTTTTTCTTCTTCTTCTTTTCTTTCCTTTGACCCTTTTTTATACTTCCTGATTGTGAAGCTTTATATAAAATGAGTGGCTTTCGTGTTTATCATCTCCACAAATTGTCAATCTTTCTATTTTATATTTCAACCTATTATATATATATATATATATATATATATATATATATATATATATATATTTCACATTTAAAATTCAAGTTCCCCAACAATAATGTTCTTACATTAATACTCTCCAAAGCTAACATAAAAAATATCACAATACAAGAACTTGATATGTGAACACAGTACATCAACAACTAATTAAGTAAATTAAAAGATTACTAAAAAAAACAATCTTGTCGGAAAAAAAATTTAAACAAAGCAAAAAGGCAAACGAAACAAGCTAGGTTTTCACTCTTTCCTATTAAATTAGGAACAAAAAGGCAAACGTTATATTACGGTTTATCTTGACTAAAAAAAAATTTAAACAAAGCAAGCTAAAATGAAGCAGTCTTCTTCTTACAAATCTATTAATTGACCAGCGCAGGGAGTGGGGGACCACGTTGGTGACGCTAGCTTGAGTGACAAGTGAGCATGTGGGTGTGTTTTTTTAGTGTGAAGATGATAGAAAATGAAGAGAGGGGATCGACGGATCCACTAAGAAGATGAGAAAGGGAAAATAGTTTAATGGAGGAGAGAGTAGTTGAATAATTAAAGTGGAGTAGTAGTCAAAAAGAGAAGGAATGGGGGGCGGACACGGGACCACTACGCGGGAAGTGAAATAATTAAGAGATAAGGGATTACACTATATCTATTTGAATTTTTTTTTTAAAGAAATGGGCAAGTGTGGCACCTGAATGCCTAGGCGCCACACTTGCCCATATCAGCTGTCCCAGGCGCCACAGCTGATATTAAATAGATCATGTGTGGCGCCTAACTTTTTAGGCGCCACACATGATCATAGGTGCAGCTGTGGCGCCTGGTGGGTTAGGCGCCACAGCTGCTTGCGTGGCACCAAGTGTGGTGCCTGCGTAGGTAGGCGCCACACTAGGCCTCCCCAACTGTGACACCTAACCTATTAGGCGCCACAGCTGGTACCCAAAATAAAAAAAAATTATAGAGGTAAAAAACAAAAAAAGGGAAGCTGTGGCACTTATTTAAAGAAGTGCTACAAAAATGTGCGCCACCTTTTAACCTTTTTGTAGTAGTGTATTTATGAGATCATCCTATAAAAACTAGAATATAAAATTAATGAAACATTTTAAAATAAAATTCACATAAAAAATATCCTTAATCAGCAGGCCACCTTGTTACAAAATCAGAAGGGGTTAGGGCTCGGATCATCTCAAAATTAAAAGGGGCAAAATTGTTTTAAATCAGAAGGGGATAGAAAATGAGGGGAGGGGGCCGACGGATTCTCTGAGAAGATGAGAAAGGGAAAATAGTTTAATGGAGGAGAGAGTAGTTAAATAATTAAAATGGAGTAGTAGTCATAAAGAGAAGGAATGGGGGGCGGACACGGGACCACTACGCGGGAAGTGAAATGATTAAGAGATAAGGGATTACACTATATCTATTTGAATTTTTTTTTAAAGAAATGGGCAAGTGTAGTGCCTAGGCATTTAGGCGCCACACTTGCCCATATCAGCTGTCCTAGGCGCCACAGCTGATATTAAATAGATCATGTGTGGCGCCTAACTATTTAGGCGCCACACATGATCATAGGTGCAGCTGTGGCGCCTGGTGGGTCAGGTGCCACAGCTGCTTGCGTGGCGCCAAGTGTGGTGCCTGCGTAGGTAGGCGCCACACTAGGCCTCCCCAACTGTGACACCTAACCTATTAGGCGCCACAGCTGGTATCCAAAATTTAAAAAAAAAATTATAGAGGTAAAAAACAAAAAAAGGGAAGCTGTGGCACTTGTTTAAAGAAGTGCCACAAAATGTGCGCCACCTTTTAACCTTTTTGTAGTAGTGTATTTATGAGATCATCCTATAAAAACTAGAATATAAAATTAATGAAACATTTTAAAATAAAATTCACATAAAAAATATCCTTAATCAGCAGGCCACCTTGTTACAAAATCAGAAGGAGCTAGGGCTCGGATCATCTCAAAATTAAAAGGGGCAAAATTGTTTTAAAGGGGAAAAATTGTATTTTCAGATTTGAAAATAATATCATCCAGGCCCCATGGGCAAAATATATTATTATACAAAAATTATAATAATTAGGGAAAATTACACTCAAGTCCCAAGCTAGACAAAATATAACCGAAAGGTCCCTCCAAATCTCGAATTTGTAGCCAAGTCCTGTGGGACATTTGGGTAATATAATTCTATAAAAGACCAATATACCCTTAGTGAATTTGATTATATTACCCTAGCCCATCTTTTTCCCAAATTCACTAATGGTATATTAGTCTTTTCACAATTGAATTATATTACGCAAATGTCTCACGGGACTTGGCTGCAAATTCGAGATTTTGAGGGACCTTTCGGTTGTATTTTGTCTAGCTTGGGACTTGAGTATAATTTTCCCTTATAATTAAAACATACTTTAATATCAAAAATTTTTTTATGAAAAAACTATTATAATTATAACATATGCTACTATAATTTTAAGTAAAAAATATTATAATAATTAAAAAAATAGATTACTATTCAATTAATTTAAGTTGAAATATATTTTTATAATTAAAAAATTTTATTATGATATAAAAATTTAAAAAATTGTATTTTCATAAATAAAATAAAATATTATAGTTAAAAAATATATTATTATAAATTTAATTAAAAATTAAAAAATATATTTTCATAAATGAAAATTAGTATAATTATAAAATATGTTAATATAATTTTAAATAAAAATATATTATAATAAATAAAAACATTATTATAATATATTATTATAATTTAAAAATATATTATTTTTAATAATTTTAAATAAAAAATATTTTTTTTGAAAATATATTATTATGAAATTAAATTAAAATAACAATATGTTATTGTTCGCACCGCAAGTGCATGGGCCACATCAAGTAATAAATTGATAAGTGAAGATCGTCCCTATGGAGATTTGGTAACAAGATGGTCAAGCTAGTGAATTCAATTATGTTGAGCTAAAACAAAGTTTTGGTGTGGAATAAGAATTTTGAAAATTATTTCTAAAACTAAAAATTGATAAAAGCGAATGATTCTTTAACTTCAAAGATTAAATGGAGCCTTTGATTATTTCTCCCATTTACACTTCATAAAACTTGTTTAACTTCCTCTCAAATAGCATTTCAATGAATCAATGTATTAGTCTAAGGTTCAGAAGTACTTGTCGAAGCTCTCTCAAGTCAAAATCAAGCTTATCTTTTTATTAAAATCCACAATCTCTTATTACACCTAATGAAATTCAACTCCAAACAATAATCTTCATGCGACAATACAATGTTAGTAAATATATCTCTATTTCACCAACAAACCATCCATTTATCAAGTAAACTGTTAAACCCAAGTGAACAAATCAATCTACATGGTGGCCAAACATTTAGAAGCATTAAGCAAAGGATAGAATCAACACACATCAATCTACATGGTGGCCAAACATTTAGAAGCATTAAGCAAAGGATAGAATCAACACACACACGCACACACACACACACATCATTAATTACAAAAAGAGAGGAGTATTCAAGTCTTAATCCATATTAAGGTTCAAAATAATCCTAGAGTAAAGAGTTTAGCTACATATAATCAGCCACAAGCTACAACTACATAAGAAAATCACAGCCATTGCATATTACAAGAGAGGAAATGGGGAAGAGGAAGAGAAACCAATGAAATGAAGCTCCAAATCTCTTCCAAAGCTTAATCCTTTGCTACAAGCTCTTCAAGAACGCAAACCCTAGCACCAAAAGCTCTAAAGCCGTCCCAAAATGTCAAAGCCTCCAGCCAAAGTGGAATGAGAAAGGTTTTATATAAGAAACCCTCAAATTTTTGGTTTGGTAAAACATGGCGTTTTGCTGACAGCAACTAAGCACCTAGGCCCTCCTTCCAGCTCCTTGGCGCTCTTCATCTCTAACTCTGATTCATGCTGTCATGGCCTGGGTGCTCGTTTTAGCTCCTAGGCGCTGTAGCTCTCTATCTCTTCTTTCCACTAGTCTTGCCCCAGGTGCTGCAATCGTGGCTCAGGTGCTTCTCACTGCTTTCTCTTTTTCCTTTAAGTTTGTGTCTTGCTTTGTCCGTTTCATCACTACTTGTCTTTCAAAGCTTAGTAATGAGGCTGTAATTACTTGATTTTTGTGTCAAATAGTCCCACAAGAGGGTGGTATTAAAAACATGGGAACCTAATTAAGGATATGTCCAAAATGTGCACAATTGAGCAATGACGTGCAACGCAACCAAAAATCAAATGCACATTTTCCTTTCTTGAGTATCCAAAATAGGCACAAATATATCTTATAGTATATAAAACTCAAGGAAAATGTGCTGAAATGACATAAAATCCTAGATGTTAACAATTATAATAAATAAAAATATTATTATATTGAAAAAATATATTATTATAAAATTAATTTTAAAAAAATATTATTATATGTAAAAAGTACAATTCCATGTTTAAAATATATTATTATATCGATTATAAATAAAAATACTATTATATTAAATAGATAAGATGTAAATTAATTTATATAACATAAAAATATAATCAAATATGTTAGGGTAGAATGATAAATTGCTATCATTCCCCTCCTCCCCTCCTCTTTTACCCCCTATTTGGATTGACAGAAAATGAGGGAGGAAAGAAAACTAGGGAGGAAAATGGGGGAGAGAATGGTGTTTTTCCTTATTTGGATGAAGGAAGAAAAGTGGGATGAAACAAAAGTTGGGCAGAAAATGGGTGTGGGACCCACATCATTTTCTCTTCTACTTATCTCTTCACGTAGGAGAGAAAATGGGAACAAAACTCATTCTATTATTTGCCCTCACACGCATTAATAAAACTCATGTACGCATGCATTTAAGAATTTTTTTTTTCCAAATTTATTTATATCTTTTTATTATATTTAATTTAAAAAAAAAACTATCTACTTGTTATTTTTTTACCTTAAAAATTAAGTTTTTTGTGAAATCAATTTCTCAAGATATTATATTCCAATTTAATCCTTTCACTTCTTATTAATAATGTTAGATGATGTATAATTTATTTATTTCCTATTCTTATATTTAATTTAAAAAACTGTCCACAATTCTTACCTTGAAAAATAATTTTTTTAAATATTGGGTTTTAAAATATAATAACATCAAAATATATCTTATCAAATAATTTAGTTTTAAATTATATAATAATGATAATGCTAATGTTAATATGATGTATTGAGATACTTAATTTGATTTTAAATTTAAAAATCTCGGTCATAATGGAGAGTCAGAGAGAACCAAGGGATCATGCAAACTGAGAAACCTGTATCCCTACCACGTAAGTACATAAAGCTGTGAGAAAATTCCATTTTCATGTTATACTGTAGGCTTTTCGTGGCAGAGTAAAGGAGCTACACAGTTTAACAGTGACAAGGCAAAATGAATAATACCATTCCATCACTTTCATCCTGATATTGCATTTAGTTTTTTGGTCATCTTCCATGGATTCAAATTCAAAATTCAAAATGGAATGTGAGTTTTTTCCATCGTCCTCTCCCTCAAGGACCAGAATCATTTCCCTTTGTTTTTTTTTTTGTTGGTGATATGATTTCACCTTGTTATTATCTTTCTCATCATCCATTGTTAGATGTTCAATTGAGTCCTAAGTGTGCATCGGAACTTCACTCGGGGAATAATAAAGTTCGTTTTCCATCTCACTAATACAACAAATCTTCCTAAAATTATGTTTTCTCTACTTAAAGAGTTTGATCATTG
Organism: Inga laurina; assembly: GCA_963855925.1. NCBI lineage: Eukaryota > Viridiplantae > Streptophyta > Magnoliopsida > Fabales > Fabaceae > Inga > Inga laurina. The sequence goes on from OY979708.1 coordinate 27,161,567, forward strand.
TTTTTTTTAATGGAAGATCACTGTTTCCCTCTTCAACTTGACTTGTCACCACACTTTTATTTGAAAAGCTCTTTCTTTAATATTCTCCATCTTTATGTTATCTAACCAAAAATTTTGTTTAGTTTTTTTTTTTTAATTTCTTTTCCAGACATTACATTATAATATGACCTTGCTAAAGTTGTGCATGGCTTCATGTAATTGCAAACAAACTTGTCAAGGAATATCTTTAGTTAATATTATGTTCTTTTGCTTTAAGCTGTTTTTTTATGTAATCATATAATAATATAATGATATTTCATTTCATATGTTCTTTCATTTCTTCGTAAAAGATGAAACGGATATTTTAACAAGGGTTAAGGTGTAAAAATATACATGTGGTTTTTTCAAAAGTGCGTCCAACACCAAATACTTTTTCTAAGTGCAAAAGTGACTATATGGTTACAAATATGGGGCAAAAGTTAGAGATTCCGTTAAATGTAGATGACGTCCATTGGATTGAAGTTAACTGAGCCAGCTGTTGTTCAAGTGCCATTAATAGCTCATTGAACACTTTCAACTGTAAAGTAAATCGATTTATGAGACAGTGTAAATCGATTTACAAAAATCTGTTTGAAAGCAGTTATGTTTTACAAATTCAAAGTAAATCGATTTATCATATTGTCCAAATTGATTCACCATGACAACTAAATTTTATAGCACAAGGTAAATCGATTCAATGCATAGGCAAATTGATGTACATAAGCCTAGCCAAGATAAGACAAACTTTGAAGAAGTGGTAAATCAATTTATGATCTAGGTAAATTGATTTAATCCATTGTAACAACAATGAAAAATTGATTTACCAAGAACAAAATCAATTTATCACTTGTCACTGTTTTATGTCCGTTACGTGGATTTTTCCAAATAATGATTTATATTATTTTTCATTCTAAACCTTATCTAGATTGATTCCATTTTATTAACAATGGCTATGAAGCAAAATTCAGGGATCATATCAAGGTAATGGACAGAGAAAATCAAAAGGCAAGAATCCCGCCAACAAAAGGAGAGAAATGCCTAATTGTGATAAAAGCTTCCAACGACTCTCCAACAAATATATTTTGGCCATCATGAATGCTTCCAATGGTTACCAATTCTACTTACAACGTTGAAGATGAGTCCATGGAGCTTCCTCTTGATTTCTAATATTTTAGACCTTGCATCTTGTTCGCCGTTTAGCTTCCGCAAGTGCATGGGTCGCAAGTAATAATTTAGTAAGTAAACGAGTGTCAATCCACAAGGACTATGACGAAAGTGAGTTAATTATTGTAACTATGTTCTTAACTAGGTTGAATGGAATCATTTGAAGTTGAATTAAGGAATTTTGCTGAAAACAATAAGGTAAAGCAAAGGTGATTGTAAAATTGATTCTACTTCAAGGTTTAAAGGCTTAGGATTACTTGTTCCTCATTATATTTCATAAAACTATGCAATTGATTCACTTATGCTAGTTGTGTGAGTCCATATGCTAGTCAAAGATTCTAAGATCATCAATCAAGCTCTCTCAAGTCAAGATTGATTTTTAATCTTCATTAACAATATTCAATCTCTTGTCCATCATTAATGAAAATCATCTTTCCCAAAGCAATTCTTCATTAGACTATGCTAGGTTGTTAGATAAATCTCTATTCTAACAACAAACCATCCATTTAATCCATAAATTTCAAGTCTAATATAATTTTTCTCAAGTTCTACAACCAAAATAGCTCTCTCAAGCATCATTCAATTGAACTAAAATAATCATGTGGTGATCAAGCACAAGATAGTAATTAAGCATAGAGAAAAATCAGCATATATTCTCAACAACTAGCAAAAGCAAGAAAATATAGTAGTTTTAATCCATACAATGAGTAGAAGTAATCCTAAATGAGAGTTTCAGCCACTCATAATCAATACAACCAACAACTCAACACAAATCTCATAACCATATTAGCAAATGGGGAGAGAAGAGGGGAAAAACCAGAAAAAGAGAAGAAAATCTTGAATTTCTCCAAGAATCTCCTCCAAGAAGCACCAAAATCCTCCTCAAGCTCTCCAAGAAGCCTCCTTGTGGTTCTTGAGCTTTTCCTTGTGCAGAATATCTCAACTTCAGCGCCCCCATTAGGTTAAAAACACAACTGAAGCTTCACTTTTTCAAAACGCACAGTTGCAGTATCGCAACTTTACTTTCGCTTCGCTATAGCGAACCCACAACGTACGTGGTCAGAAGGGCCTATTTTTTATGTGTTTTCGCTTTTGCTTGGCTATAGCGAACCCACAGTGTACGCAGTCAGAAGGGCCTATTTTTTATGTGTTTTCGCTTTTGCTTCACTGTGGCGTAGCAAAAGCAACCGGGGGCACCTTCAAGCTACTTTGATCTTCCTTTTTGGCTTTTGTTCTTCTTTTCTCCACCTCCAAGAATCCATGTAAGCTTCCATTTCTTGTCATCATCCTCCTACAAAGAGAAGGATTTTATGAGCTTTCCAACTTTCTTCAATTTAATCTAAAACCCTATATATCTAGCTCAAAATTTGCACTTTTCAGAGTATTTTCAACACATCACATTTTCCTTCATATGTATAAATTTTATGCACAATTTTAGTTTAAAACCACAAATATACAAGAAAAATGTGATGAAATACAAGAATTTTCAGAGAATAACACATCTCTACTCAACCAATTCCTCCCTCTCGGTTGAGACGATTGGGGACGATAAATGTTGGGGGGGGTGAGGTTGTTGTGGCCTTAAATGACAACTCCACCCCCAATTGCCACGTATGAAAGTGTTCAATGAGCTATTAATGACACTTGGACAACAGCTGGCTCAATTAACTTCAATCTAACAGACGTCATCTACATTTAACGGAATCTGTGACTTTTACCCCACTTTTGTAACCACATAGTCCTTTTGCACCTAAAGAAAGAACTTGGTGTTGGGAACACTTTTGGAAAAACCACATGTGTATTTTTGCACCTTAACCCTTTTAACAAATCATTTTTGGTGGCTACTATTCCCTATTTTGCTTACGGTAAATGCACGGGTCAATAGTATAGCGATAGAAAAGAGTGTCCTTATGGAATACCAAGTGAGCTAATTAATGTAACAAAGTTCTTAACTAAGTTGAATAAATTCATCTGAGATTAATCAACTTAAATGAGGAATTTTAATGAAAACAATGAAAATTGTAAAATTGGTTCTAACTTCAGGAGATTAAAGGCTTGGGATTACTTCTTTCCGATTATATTTCATGGAACTATGCAATTCAATCACTTGTATTAGTTAAATGAGTCAATATGCTATAGTCAAAGGTTCTAAAATCATCAACCCAGCTCACTCAAGTCAGGATTGATTCTTAATCTGCATTAAAATATTCAATCTCTTGTTTATAATTAATGAGAACCATTTTTCCAAATCAATCATTCAATAGACTATGCTAGGTTGTTAGAGATATCTCTATTTTAACAACAAACCATCCATTTAATCTATAAACTTCAAATCTAGCATGAGTTTTCTTAAATTTTACAATCAAAATAGCTCTCTCAAACATTATTCAATTGAACAAATCTAATCATGTGGTGTCAAGCACAAGATAGCATTAAGTATAAAGAAAAATCAGCATATATTCTCATTAACTAATAAAAGTAAGTTAATTTACTAATCTAGTAGTTCCAATACATACAATGAGTAAAAGTAATCATAAATGAAAGATTTAGCTAGACATAATTTGAAACAAACCAAAACTTAACAAGGAATTCATGTTCATAGCAATATCTTTCAGAAAAATAGAGAGGAAAATGAAGAAACCATAGAAAGTTCCCAAAGCTCTTCAAGAATCTTCCTCCAAGCTTTCAATCTTCATCAAGAACTCTCTCCCAAGGAGTTTCCTTTTGTGCCCAGCCTCTCTAGAGTCTAGAATGATGAATTTTGGCACCTCCAACTAGGCTAAAATCCCTCATATGAGTCACTTTTTTGAAACACACAGTATTAGTTTTTGTTTATTTGCTTTTGCTTTGCCACAGTGAAACAACAGCAAACACAGTCAAACAAAAAGGTCCATTTTCGGGATTTTTTTTTTTGCTTTTTCTTTGTTATAGCAAATCAAACACGAATATGAGTGTCTTAAAGATACTTCTTTAATCTTCATTTTGTATTTTGTTCTTCTTTTCAGTGCTCTCAAATATCCTTGTAAGCTTCTACATCTTGTTCACAACCTCCAACAAGAAAAAGGAGTTTATGAGTTTTCTACTCTCTTCATTTAAATCAAAACTTCTATACATTTAACTAAAAATTTTATAGTTGCAAAAGTATTTTCATCACATCACATTTTTCTCTATATGTATTAATTTTATGCACAATTTGAGTTCAAAACCAGCAAATATATATAAAAAAAACTGATGAAATATATGAATTTTTGAATGTTAATAGCTATCGATTCACCGACAATATCTTGCGAGTGTTGGTAAGTAATTACAAATTTATTTTTGAAATATTTTATTAAAATAATAATTCTTTAATAACTTAAATATCAATGTTATTCACAAATCTTCATACGAAATTTATAAGTCAATTTTTAAAATTAAAAAATCCTCTAGAAGTTTATAACTTCACTGGGCACACCCTTTTTGAGTATTAAAAACTCAAGGTGGTACACATAGAGATATTTGAGACTTCCCGTTGGGAACACACACACACAATTTCCTAATGTATTATATATGTAGATAATGGTATATATTTAGATATCTTGGATAAAACGAACGTTTTTTTAATTTTAATGAATAATTTTTACTCTAGAATTTTAATTAAATCAATACATTTTCTTAGAATATAATTCACTAATCTAAATATATTTTTATGGATGATTTTTATATTGGAAGTAAACTAAAACTTATATTTTGAAGATAAAAAATATATTTAATTCCAATAAAAATTATTTGAAACCATTCATATAATTTATTTCAGATAATATTACCAAACGTTCTTTTATAAAAAAAAAAAAAAAGTTAGCATTATTTTTTTTATTTATAAAAGTTTGAATTTATATAGGGAAAAAATAAAATTTACTAGAAATTATCATTAACTTGTAATTATTGAGAAGTATACCATATATCAAAATAAAAATTTAGGAATAATAAATTGTTATAGAACAAATCGTGTCCTTTGAATGGAAAGGGTTATGTTATAGAACTAAAGATGTTGTTATAAATTGGCATGGTTAACATAAGTAACAGTTATTCACTAATAATTGTGAACATCCCTTGTAAAATACCTAAATTAGTAACGTTTGTTTACTAATAACTATGAAGAGACAATTTTTTTAAAAATATTTTTTGGCTACATTGCCCTAACAATTAATTTTTTTTAAAATTCAAAAATAAAAAAGCAGTAGTGGTTTTCAGTCATCACCGTTACTTTTGTCCTCCTCCTCCTGCCCCCCTTACTTGGCATATCATCAACATCTGAGTAAGTAGATGAAGGGTCTGACAAGAAGTGATCATATATAACTTAATTGTGATTAAGGATGAGGTCCAACTTCATGTTCAGACTGTGGGTGTATCTAGTAAGATGCCTTGTGAAGCAGTCAAGGATGGCCAATGTCTATAGCAGAACCTCCATTTGAGGAGGAGGTGGTGGTGGTGGTGTGATGGAGGTGGTGGTGGAAGAGGAGGGGCTTGTAGAGCAGGAGCGTGACGATTACAAGGAGGAGGGCGAACAGAAAGAGTTCTCTGGCGTCTGATCATGATGAGGGAGAGAAGGATGAGGTTATGAAAATGTGCTTTTAGAAAAGTACTAAGAACAAAAGGAATAGATTAGTATAAATTGGCTTGAATATTTCGCTCTAAAGTATTTAACTTAAGAGAACTGGTATTGGTATCGTATCAAATGAGGTTTTGAAAAAGTTCTTTTTAGATTTTCTTTTTTTACATGACAGTTTTTTATTATGAAATGTCGTTTTTGCCGTTCATACTTTATGGTCAATAGATATAACCGTTATGTTTGCGTTTTTGCTAATGTAAGGTTGGAAAATGAATTATTTGTAAGTGTTATATGATGGTTGTTTCAAAAGAACTGTCACTTTTGTTATTAAATAAATGACGGTTATTAACTACAATCGTTATTGTTGTATTTTCATGAATTCTGCCTCACAATATATGATGGTGTACATAATTAACCATTATTTTTAAGTATTATATATCCTTATGCGACCTCCATCTTGATATACCATAACGTTTATTAGTTGTAACCGTTATGTATTAAACGTTATAAATGTGCAAACCTATAGGAGTGCAATAGAGGATAAATTTCTTATGAAACAGATTAATTAGATCTACAAAGATTGTCTGTTCTAGCACTCACATACTTAAATCTAAGTATTGCACGCCAATTTGCAACACTCTGAATGATAGTTGTATCTAGCATTCCACAAATAATTCAACAACGCGCATGGCCTTGGAGTCACTAGCTCGTTCAAGAAATGCCATTTTTTAAATATCCTAAACTAATTGATCTGATATTGCAGTTTTTAATTATACTCTAAAATTTATAAAAACATTAATTTTCTATTCCATGAAAGCTTAAATACAAATGACAAATTTGTGTAATAAATCTATAAATAGAAAATTAAAATACCCCAAAAGAAAATTACTTACATATAATTTTTGAAAGGAATTAAATCTATTAATTTAGGAAAGTCAGGTAGCTCATCAAATATGAAACCATTTGCAATGGTTTTATTTTTCTAATAGGCAATATGACAGCCAAGATTCAAATGTCAACTTCTAGTCCTTATTGTCCTCTTGAATTTCTCTGCTCGGGCGACAATTAATTTTTTTTGGGGTCTGAATAGACCACGATTAATAATAATCTCTTATATTCTTATATAAAGGTAATAGTTTTCATAAAAAAAAAAAACTTTAGATTGGTGGTATAAATAAGAGATACAATACAAAAAAAGAATTATTGAAATGCTTGCCAGTACGGTTATTAAAAGAAAAATTCCACCCTTCTAGGTTAAGTCATCTTGATTTTTTTAAATCGCAAACTTTTAGAATATATTTCTTGTCAAAATTAATTTCATGGAATTCTACCACCACAATATGCCATGGATTAAAATTCCCGTGAATTAATCTTAATCAATTTTGGTCAAAGTGGTTGTGAATCATATGTTTAGACACGAAAAGAGGAAAAAAATGAAAATCAAGATCAATAATTTAATAAAAATATATTTATAAAAAAATTATTTTTATTTTTTTCTATTTTTTTATTTCGAAATATGGTTAACGCCTTATTTGACCTCGGTTGATTAACATTAGTTGAAGTGAATTTTACTACATGACATGTTGTGATCGGAGAATTCTATAAATTTAATTCTAACAAGAAATTTATTGCAAAACTTTGACATTTGAAAAAAATTAAGATGGTTTGACTCTAAAAATTATATTCTTTCTTCTAATAGGTTTTTAGGTAAGCATCTCAATAATATTTCCTTTCATTTATACCAATAATATACGAAGTTCTTAATATAAGAAGCAATATAAAGACTTTAGATATGACTAAAAGAGATTATCTTTGGTCCTCTCATGAACAGAGAAATCGAAAAACTCAATAAGGTAAAGAAATAAATACTTTCAGTCTTGACTGCTTGATAGGTTATTTTATAATCATACAATGCCATTGAAATGGTGTTTTTATAATTAGACAGTATTCTATTAGATAGTTAAGACTAAAAATTTTTATTACTTAGGCTCGGTGGCTTTTTCAATTTCTCTGATCAAGAGATAATGACCATTGAAAATGTTCTGGCAAAAAAACACCATTGAAAATGATTTAATACAACGTATTGACGATCTATTGATTGAGCTAATAGATTTAATTCTTTTCATGATGGATAAGAAATATAGGAAATTAATTTTCTTTTTGTGTGATTCAAGTTCCTGTTTATAAAATTATTAAATGATTTTTTCGTTATATATGTGGATTTATTGAATAAAATACTATATCTTTATAATTCTTAACGTATCAATAAATCAATAAAATTGGTAATATCATAACTTTATTTTGGGATATAAAAAATGAAATTCTTTGAATGAACCAGTAACTACTTAAGAGATCATGCAGATTATTGTCGAACATCTTTAGACAATGAAGTTACTACCATTATTAAGGGTGTTGCAAATTGGCACGCAATTGTACATTTTGGTACCTGGAAAGTTATTTTAGGCGACTATTTTTATACTGTTTCTGATCTCATCTGTTTGATAAGAAATTTATCTATCCATTATGGGATTTGACGGTGAAGGTATGAATTATAAGGTGACACATATAATTTATAAACTGAATGCTAGGACTTTACGTGACATCAAGTGTGGTTTTAACTTAACTATTTATCATTTAATCATTAAAATGCACATAAAGTTACTTGTATTTGATGCAAAACTTATTAATATAAGTGTTATCAAAATATTTTAGATTTTGTCCAGTTATTATTATATTAAATGTCTTGGTCAATAGAATATAGAACAAATAAGAAAGAGTTGAAAGCTAACGATAGTTAGTTGCTTGGTTATTGTTTGGAGTTTGATCTATGGCTTTCATTCTTGTTGTCATGAACAATTGTACGATGTAAAAATGCTTCGCTGAATTTTCAGTGAGTCAATGCCGTATTCTTGGGTTGGCATATGATTCAAGCTCATTCTAGTAATGGGTTAACATGTTCATAAGATCAACATGCATTTTGTACGACTTATCTGTTAGATAATTTAATATATTATAATTATTATGAATTAGGTCATTAATTAAAATATCCTGAGTGTGGCCTGTAAGTCAGATTTAAGCCCAATTCAAGATTAGGGTTATGGGTTATTAATGTGATTTTTTTTATGGTGAAAAATACGCACTTGAGTTCACGGCCAAATGAGATGAGTATAAGAAAAACCTAGTCTGCTCATCTGAGATTCCCTGACTGGCGACAGCTCCTAACCCAGTTACCATCGCTATGCCTCACAACCAGTCAGAAAGAGACCTGACAATTATCTTCTATCTTCAATTCCTTTTGCAGCTCTCTCTCATCAAGATTTGTGAATTCTCTGTCCGATCAAAGCTTAGCAATGGTGAGAGATAATTCTTATAATTCTTCCGCTATTGATATAGGAAAATTTATGTACTCTAATTTGTTATTTATCTGTGCTCATGAATTTTGTCTACATTCAGAAAAGAATTTTTTAAAATTCTTTTTCTGTCATTTTCCCTTTTATATATACTGGCGATTGAAATATGAATTTAGAGGACATGAGCACAAAACTATCATCTGTGACATTACGATACTCTCCCTCTCTCTCACAAAAATCAAATCAAAGTGCTTAATAGTAAACTACTAGGATAATCATTTTTCAAAAATTCTTTTTTCTTTTTCCTCGATGAGAAAATGAGCAAAAAGGTTCAACTCTATTTTTCAAGTACCAGCAGGTATCTCCCTACTTAATACATTGAATATAAACTTTACAATAAGCATGCTTCATTTGTTCATGTGAGAAAGTCAGCTTGAATGAAAATAAATTCTAATTATATTTAGACATATTCCAAATTATATTGAGTATTGAATGATATTTATCTACATATTTCATGCTTTGTATTATATCTTAAGTTGGCCCCTTAAAGTAAGACCACCTCCATGCATCCCTCAAATATTTACGTAAGTTCTTAAAACAAGCTTGGTCAAATTAATAGAAGTTACGTTATATGCAAATTAAATGATAAACAAATCTATACTCATGTAATTATTCAACCTTTAAAATAATCATATAAGTTCTTTCAATTAATATATTAATATATCAAAGGACAAAACTTACATCCAATTTCTTCCCGTACAACCAGTTTTCACAAGTGACCCCTGGAATCATCAAACACATCACCATTTAACGTCGTTAGTCTTCCTCTCCTTTCTCACGGTTCTAAGTAAATCTAGGATATGGATTCTCAGCACCAAATTCTCTAGTTCATTTTGCTCCTACTGTGTCTGCTTCCTGCTCTATTTTTTTCAACTTATTCTTAATCACCGCGAAGGTGTGTTGTGATTGCGTTATACCTTTTCTTATTTGATTTGTTGCAATGTACTGCTGCCGGAATACTCTCGTTATGGGATCTAGGATGGCTTGAGATTAAAATAGCCATGCTTTGAATTAGTTGTTGTTAGCTTATTGTTTGATTACACTGAACATATGCCTCATTTGCAAGTGGTAAGTCGATTTCTTCATGGTGAATATTACCAGAGTTGGGCTATTTGCTTACTTCAACTTGTATATTTCATTCAATGCGTCGGGAAAAAAATATTAATTTCTTTATACTAGACATCCCTATTGATTTGTTAATAGAGAGAAGTGAAAGGCATAGTCCTTTGAGTTGATTTGGCGACAATGACAATCATCAATTGAACGGAGACCGAGAAGAAGGGCATTAAAAGGTGATGCATTTAATGAGCTTAGGTGTCACTTATTAATATGCGGAACTTGAGGTAAGTTTTGTTCTATATAAAATAGATTAAAAAAAGATTGAAACATGCATATTTTTCTTGTAACATAAATTTCTATAAATATATCTATGTTAAATATTAAATAATAACATAAGTAACTTATATTTTTTTTCTTAATTCAAACAGCTCTGTTTTTTTTTTTGGCCAACAATTCAAACAGCTCACAGATTGAAACTTTTTGTTTTTGTGACGACACAACACGACCATCAAAACGTAAAATATCTATTCGTATTACAATTGTCAGTGACTAACGATAATTTTATGCTAAAAATAATTTAAAGAACAAAAGGTGCTAAACCTCTGAGAAACACTACAAAGGGAACAATAGAACTTTTCACTTTAAGCACAGGCAGGAACCCAGAGGAAATGATGAAGGTGAACGTACAAAAATTTTATGTATATTAGTAATCGCTGGGCTGTTAATTTTATCATTGAAATTAAAATATACTTCTTCATTACCTCTCCTAAGTGCTTTCCCTCACTCCTAACTTTGGTGAAATTAACTTTTCCTGCTCGGTTCTTTCTTTCCTCAATGTAAACTTAGTTGAAATTTCCAAAGTTTCTCAGCATTAAAAATGTAAGATTCATTAAGCAAAAGGAATTCTAAGAAAATGAGTCAAGATAAAATAGAAAAGAGAGTAGTATGCAGAAAGCCTTCACCTTTTAATAGAAACAGAAAAAAATCATCCCATATTTTAGAAGCAAAATATACAGACAGCTGTTATCAACAGAAAGAGAGGATGAAAAGCCAGAACAATAAAGAAAATGACCTTACATGAAGTTCTTCTCGGCGACTCAAGAAACGTCATAGCTGGCTTGGCGATGGAGAAGACGATGGCTACTTGAATTTAGAGAACGAGGATTTCGATACTTGGACAAATTTTATAACCATTTATTGCCCTCACAGGCTGTGACATCTTAATAGCAATAATAATTTTATCTATGCATCCTATAGATATATATTAGTGTGTCAAATGTAACATCCCAACTTTTATGCATAAAAAAGCCCCCAAATTTTGGGTCAAGAAGTTCAAGAATAAGTTTGAATTAAGTAGACTATTAATCCCAATTGAGCCAAATGTCTTAAGTATATCAAGAGGAAAAGCCTTAAGATAATTATTAAAATTATTTAAGGGCAGATGAAAATTGAGAAAATAGTATGAAATGTTATTCTTTATGTTGGAGCAACATTTCATACTATCTATGGAGTAAGAGATGTGCTTCATAAAACCAAATGAGAAGAGCATCGTAATTCTTTATGTTGGACCAAGATAATGGCTTACAAAGATTAATTAAAATGGGTTAATTTAATATGGGACCACAAATGAATTAAACAAACGCCACAATCCCTTGACATACCCCCATCATGTTCATCCTCCCTGTTCATTTTCGAGCAGCAACTGAAACAAGAGAGAGAGAGAGAGAGCGAGCTGGAGAACGGAGGAGGAAAAACAAGAAAGAAGAGTTGGGTTTTCCTACTTTAAGACCACTTCTAGGCAAAGGTAAGAGCCTAGATTCATACTCTACCTTTAGTTTCTCCATTCAATGAGTATTTTTCAAGATGATGATGGCTGAACTTTGGGGGTTAGAGAGAGAAAATCAAAGAACAAGAAAAATAACTATAGTCAAGTATATATTGAAGCTTATATTATAGATAAATGACATTGCATGTGGCTAGTGAGCTTGCATGTTGGGGTTTGGGACTTTAGTGGATTAGAAACTGAAGAAAAGCTTACTGTTTTGATGATTTTGTGTTGAAGTTATATATAATTGAAAAATCAAGCATGTATAGCTTCTAGAGTACACTATTATGTGTTTGGGAACAATATAGTTTGATTCCATGAACTTTTCCCTCTCCTCTGTTCAGCCAGCCATTGTTTCAACATTAAGGAGATGAGTTTTGTTGAATTTGAGCATCCCAATGAGTTTAGAAGAGGAATTTGTGTAGGAGTAGCCCCTAAAGCGAGCTTAAGACCATAAGAAGTGAAAAATGAAAGTTTGTGACTGTGCAAGATTATTTTAAAATCGTTTTTGGAAGATTTGGATTAGATTTCCCACTTGTTTGATGTTCAAAGATAGGATAAATATATCTTGAAATGGTATAGGCATTCTTAAAGACAAGCCAAGAGGTCTCTATAATGCTATAGAAATGAAAGTGAAATGTATTAGTTTTTCCTTACTCCCCTGTTTGGAAAGCTTTGCTTTAGCTAGAGGGAGTTGGATTTTATTCAATTTGATGGCTCCAATGAATTTAGTTGGAAGTTGTATAGGGTGGGTTTGGGGAAGAAATTCCCAAGTAAGAGAATGAACCAGTTAAGAATTAAAGTAACAAGAGCAAAGTTAGAAAGTAAATTAAAGGGGTTAGACCTTTTTTTTTTGGGAGGTATTAAATATGCTATCGAAGTATATTGTATATGTACATTAATCTGCCCGATACATATACAGTTCATAGGTTTCGTTTTATGCCCAAGCCTTCCGAGAAGCACAGCCAGAAAGAATAAGCAAAAGAAGCAAGTTATAAAGGAGAATCTTCAAAAGGTAGTGAAACTTACTCATATATATAGCTTGTGTTTTGTTGCTTGCATGTTTATTTGCTATGTATGCCTTTGAATATATAATATCTTTGCTTGAGTTTGTATCATGGCCATGTGTATTTGCTTGTATGGTGTGACAGTACCCAAGCTTTGATATTGAGTTTTAAGTTTTTAGGTTAAATAAGGGTATTTTTGGGTCACATGTAGTTCTTAAATGGCTAAAATACTATGATAAGCAACCTTAAGCTGAGATGTGAGATCCAAGGCCACAACTAAAGCTAAGACCTATTTAGTCATAGTTTAAAAATATGACAACATATATCTTATATTCTTTTTCCAAAGTAATATTCATAATATATAAATAGTCTCTCTGTTTGTGTGTTGTTCATTTAAGTTTTTGGGCAACGTATACAGATGCACCTATTTATGAGGCATGCGTGGATTCTGGCATAAACTCTATTTTTTTTTTTCCGGAACAAACAATAATTAATGGAGTGGGGTGGCTTTTCTAGGGTAGGACCTCTCTGCTTCTCTTTTCCATCGCCCCCTACTCATTACTTAAATTGAAATTAATGATCATAATTGTCCTTTGTGTGAACTGGCTTGCTCTCTGCCAGTACAGGGACTAAAAGAAACATATATAAGTACCATACTCCATTTTCATGCTATGCCTCTACTGCGAGAAAATTGTGGAATAAAGCTTAACATAATAGATCTGAAAGCTTCTCGACGGGACCTATTTACTCTCCGCAACGGAAGGTCCATCCAATTCTTCCACTACTGCTTCAATTTGAAGATTCAAAATAATAAAGTTGGTTGAGAAAACAAAAAATCCAATATGGTTTCGTAAAGACTGAGAAACTTGTATTTATAACAACGTACATGAAGCTGTAAGAAAAATCCATTTTCATATTAGAGCCCATTTGGATCAAATAATTGGTTGGAAAGGAAAGGAATGTAAAATATTTTACTACAAGTTTTTTGTTATGTAAAGATGGAAAAGGAAATTGGCCAAAAAAAAAAAAAGATGGAAAAGGAAAATGATAAATTACAAAATATAAAAAAATAAAATTTGAAATTTGAAATACCTATACTACCCCTAACTCTAATAAAATAAAAAATCGCTCCCTCCGGCTTTTTCCTCCCTCCACCACCGATCAGCATTCATAAAAAAAAGCTGCTGCCTTCTCCCTCCATCTTCATCCCCCACCAGCCTCGCCTCAAATCACTCCTTAGATCGACCAATTTCATATCAACAGCCGCACAAATCCACAGTACTGAGTTCCCAAACCCAGATCGACCACAACCATGAGAGCAGAATAAGAAAGACGAACAGTTGTTTGCTTGCTCCAGTTCGTCGAAGAAGGAAGAAGATGAAGGTTTATTTGGTAATAATCCACGAAGGAAAATCGAATACCACCTACGACCGAAGAAACCAATTTTCCTACGATTAAAGAAAAATTTTCAGCCGTCGGAAAATGGTCTTTGGAGAGCAGGTGCTCCCAAACAACCGCCACCAGTGGAAAATTTAGATTTTTGGTTTTCTTCCCCAATTTTCAGTGATCCAAACAGGCTCTTATAGCTTTTTTAGTGGTAAGGTAAAGAAGCTACACAGTTTAGTGCTGACAAGGCAAAGGAACAGGAATGTCACGGAACGAAAAAGACCGTTCCTTCACTTCCATTCTGACATTGCATTAGGCCTAACCCCAATTGTTGGATTTCAGCGTTATTTGGAAAAGCAATTACTTAAGTTAACACAAAGTTGGCATATTGGCTCTAAAAAATAAGGTTATGAAATCTGGACCGAATACTGAATTAGTTGGAGTATTGGGTCAAGGGTCAGTAGATCAAATCAAGGCTAACCCGGGGCTAGACTAATGAGGAAGTGAATATTTTAGGGTTATTTATATGAAATTTTGAATAAAATATTAAAGAAAAAAGAGAAAACCGGTAAAAAAACAGGTCAAACTACGGGAAAACTGATTAAACCGAGGTTCCAAACCAGTCAGACCACCGGTTGGCCGGTTTACAGTCTGGACAGGCTTGTCCGGTCCGGTTTTAAGAACACTGCTAAAAACACATCTATTATCTTTGTCTTTACATCACATATATACTCCCTCTCCATATGATAAGACATTTTTAACTAATACATACATACTAATAAAAATGGTTAAAGCATCAAATTTGTTATAAAAAGTAAATTATTTTTGATATTGTCCTTATTAGCAACACTAAACTCTAACATCATATTAATTTATATTCTATCTTACTACTCTTATTAAATATGGGTATATGTGGAAAAAATATATATAATGTTCATTAAAATTATCAAAATATCTCTTAAAAATATCTTCTAGAAGATGTCTTACAAAAATAAGACAAGGGGAATATAATATGATAAAAAAATATTGGGAAATCAATGCTAAAATTTGTACATTTTATTATGATGGAGACGTCAACAAAGACATGATCACATGAGCATTTCCAGTTATTGCATGAAAGTGTGTATTTGGTATAACTTATTTAAGGCCAATAAGCCCGATTTGTTGTGATAAGCCGAAAACAAAAACACAACCCATTATCAAAGTGTTTGGCTGAGTTTATTTAAAAAAATATATATATAAGCCCAAATTGAAAGCATTTTGAAAAAGCCCCATCAGCCAACTTATTACATGGGGTTTTTTTTTTTGGTCGAAAGCTGATTTACAAGGTGTCCATTTTTTTTTTAATTATCCTTATCATCACATAATGTCACTACAGTGATTAACTGTTTTTTTTTGGATACAACGTATTGAGAGGATCAAAGAAGACAAAAAGGCTACGAGTTTTGTTAAATTCAATGGATAAAAATTTTTTTATCCTAAATATAAAAGTCTACCCTATTAGCAAAAAAAAAAAAAAAAAAAAGAAAAGAAAAAAGTCTACCATGTTTTCAAATTTACGGGATATGTGATTCAATTAGTTATGTTATAATTTTATGTGAAATTATGAATTTTGGCATCACATTTTCTAACTTCGATTTTTTTCACTAATTTTTAATTTTAAATATCTTTTTTTTTTTATAATTAACATAAAAGCACTTATGTAATCCCCAATCAAAACAAGTTTTTATTTTTGAAAAAGCACTTATATAATCGTCAATCCAAACAAGTTTGACTTATGAAAAATCATTTATTTAATCGCTCATCCAAACATAAATCAAATTACAAAAAATGACTTTTCTATTAAGTCATTTTTAATAAGTCAGAATCATAATAAGTCATTTTTCCTACCGCTATCCCAAACGCACACAAAGTCGTGCATTTTGAACGCAAAGCAACCTGCACTGTCACTCACTTTGTGTCTTTCTGGCAAAGGAAATGCAGCTTTATAATTAACCTTTCATGTCACTATTTTATGAAAGATAAAGTCATTAAAGAAAATAAAATGATACCCCAAGAGTAAATCCCATATTTTTTTTAACTGAACCCCACTATGCATAGGTGAGAAAATTACGAATTTAGTTACTTTAACGTCGAAATTTTTTTAGTGTTAAAAGAAAAAAATATTTTATTTTCTTAAGGACATAGTGAAGATGTTAAAGTTATTGGAGACGAATTTATTTAATTATACCCTAATAATTTTCAATTTTTAGGAGTAATCATATTGATAAGCTTAACACCTGTCTAAACACATGAAGCATGAGAACAGAATAGCAACACTCAACACAAAGTTGGTCTAGCATAGTGTAAGGCCCCACTAGATCCCTCTAGGTCTCAGGTTCAAATCTTAGAAGAAATATTTGTGTTGGGAGGGGAAGCCGTGAACCCCAAAACTTGAGTATTTAGTTGTTCAGATACTTGATAATAAGATAGAGAAAAGGCGTGAGATAATGGCTGAAAGAACATAAAAAAGTATCAACACTCTATCTCAGCAAAAGCATGCGAGTCAGAAAACAAGTAAAAAAATGATGGAGGGAGAAAGAAACTAGCACAAACTGAGAATAGCAATTCTACACTAATTGGTAATTGATAATATATTACCACTTCTGATATTTAATACTCTCTCTAATTCTTAATATAAAATCCAATTGACTTGTTTGGAAAAATTAAAGAAGCTGAATATATTACTTTAAAGTATTTATATTTATTATTTTTATACCAAACTAATTTGTCTAACTTATAAAATAATATATAATCAAATAATATTCTACATATGCTATGATTAAATTACTTATTTAGCTTCTTTAATCTCTCGAAAAAAAAAAAAACAGTCAACTGGTATTATATTAAGGACCGAAGGTAGTATTACTAATTTGAAAAAAATTAAGGTAATGAGATTATTTAGTTATAACATATGTTACATGATATTTCTAAAATAACTATGTCTATTATTAGATTATATATTATTTTATAAGTCAAACATATTAGTTTGGATAAAAATGATAATTTTTTTACTTTACATTAGTTTATTTAGCTTTTTTAATTTTCCCTTATTAGACACATCTGGGTATTATATGTATTAACAAAATCTGAGTCATGAAATATAACATTCCCTATTCTCAAATTAAAATCAATAACAAACAATATTATATTTCATGATTCAAGTTTTATAAATTTCATAATGAAAGACATATTCAATTAAGATTATATAATTATTTCTAGGTTTAAAGTTTTATTACATTGAATATTTACCCAAAAAAGAGCTCAAAGATGTGTTTATGCATTTACTAAATTAGTGCCTGCTTATATATTTGGAACTAACATAATCCAATTGCTGAATTGAACTTGATGCTTTGTCTACCAGGAAAGAATAGAAAAGCATTCGAGAAAGTGGAAGAGAAAACATAAAAAATATTTTTTTTTTCTATAATTCTAATATTGAAAGAAAATAATAAAGGAGAAAAAATTAGAGAGAAAAAGATTTAAAAAAATAGTTTATGATGCTAATTACTACTACAAAAATATTTTTAGACATGTTTCCATGAGAATCTCTATTCGAATATCTATAAGACAACACATTATATATATTATATTTGATTCTCACTTACCCATGCATGGCCAATACTGATCTCTCTGCCCGTACAATTAGGCGCTCTTCAGTTTTAACATTATTTTGTTTTATATATTAATATATAAATCTCTATCAGGCTGTAGTTAAAGTTCAGTTTGCTCCCAGCCATGAGTGTTTTTATAATTAAGCTTTCCATATCAAAGTTGGCATATTAGTTACGAGCTTAATTGTTTGGTATCTGGGGTTCTTCTTGAAATGCATGGCTAGCTAGGGTTTAATGCTCGCATCCTATTTTCTATGAATTTATGTTTCTTGTGGTTGACTGGTTTGATGTGGAATATGGTGACTCACTGGTGATGATCTCATATGGCTTTCTTCTTCTTTTCCCTTTTTTTTGTTTGTTTGTGAATGGCATGATTTTTGAACCCATATGAGTTTTTAGTGAACTTTATCGTTGTTATATTTTTGTTTGTCTTGATTATAATTGATGTAGCCTTGATATAATGTGAACTAATATCGGCGTTTGATTTTGATGCAATACTGCTTAATATCAATACTTAATTCGTTTCCCTTTATTATCTACAAAATAAAAGATATATGAATAAATTTTATAGAAAGATTACTTTTTATCCTCAATATTAGATTTAGGAGGAAAATATATAAAATAAATTAAATAGATTTTAAATATCTATAGATTTTATCTAATAAAATTCAAAATATACACATATTTAAGTTTAAAAATATGCACTTATCAAACAGTACCTACTTACTTTGGTTCTTTTTATAAGGACAACTATCAAAATCTCGTGGTTCAAAATGTTAATTAAAAATAATAAATGTGTAAAATATGTATTTTTGTTTCCAATTATACCTTTATTTATAATAAGGGTACATAAAAGATAATAAATAAAAATTCATTGCATAGATGATGAGTGATTAATATTTAATAAGGGTAGACTAATTTAAAATTTCAAACTAAGGTGATTTTTTTCTTATATTAAGGACCACCCCTACAAGAGGAAATGATCCTTATAAAAAAGAACAAGAAGGAGTACTAAATATATATCATATATATTTTGGTTTTAATCGAATTATTTTTCTAATAACCGAACTGAACACACAAAAACCAAATTTTTTTTTTTAAATGAAAACAAAATCTTCAACTGAAAACTGAATTAAACCAAACAAAAAAATCAAATTGAGTTTAGTTTAGTTTCAGTTTTGGTTCTAATTTGCTCACCCTGATTGAATCCGTGAATTGTCTGATCTTGCAGCTAGAAAATTCAACATTCTCTTCTCTTGCTCTTAATATCCCAATAACCCCAAGACTTGGTTGCAAGCTTAACCATAGGCGATCTCAATATCTTCCCTTCATCATCTCTGGCTATTTGCTCTCTTAATAACTATGGCAGCAAAAAGTCCAGAAGCCGCTAAACCTGATTCTTTGCAAGAGCTCTTCATGAAATATGATGAAGAGCTATCACCAGAATGCCAAAATCTCATTGCCACCTTACCCAAGCATTTCGATCGGTTATCCGATGACCAGCTCTACCAATACCAAGGTTTCTGGAACCTCAAGAGGGTAATCCAAGGAATCCTCAATTGCCAGAACCATTTCCAAGCCCATGACTCTGATATTATCATTGTCACCCCACCAAAATGTGGCACCACCTGGCTCAAGGCCCTCACTTTCGCCATTATCAACCGAAAGACATGTAATATGAACCCAAATCTAGACCCAATCGAGACTATGGCACCACACCCTCTCCTCACTACCAACCCTCATGATTTGGTGCCAAACTTTGAGTTTCAACTCTACTTTAACACCGACAATCCTGATCTTAGCTCACTCCCTTCACCAAGGTTCTTTTCAAGCCATTTGGCGTACATTTCATTGCCAGAATCAGTAAAACACTCAAGATGTAAGATAGTGTACTTGTGTCGAAACCCTAAAGATGTGTTCGTCTCATTATGGAACTTCCTGAATAGACTAAGACCAGAGGTGCAAGAGTTCAACAAGATCGAGTATTTGTTTGAAGAGTTTTGTCGAGGAGAAATTTCTTGTGGGCCGTTTTGGGATCATGTGTTTGGGTACTACAAGGAGAGTTTGGAGAAGCCAGAGAAGATAATGTTTTTAAAGTATGAAGAGCTTAAGGGTGAGCCAGTAAGGGTTTTGAAGGACTTGGGAAAATTTTTAGGATATAGTTTCTCTGAGGAAGAAGAAAATGATGATGTTATGGGTGATATATTGAGGCTCTGTAGTTTTGAGAATTTGAGTAATTTGGAAGTAAATAAAAGTGGAAAATTGAAAGTTGGGCTAGAAAATAAGGCTTTTTTCAGACGTGGAGAAGTTGGAGATTGGAAGAATTTTCTCACAAGTGACATGATCAATCAAATTGATGCTATTACTGAAGAGAAGTTTGGAAAATATGATTTGAAATTTTAGGCTCAAGTGATGCCTGAACACGTTATATAATAGACATTTTAAGATAATAAATGTGTGGTTGCTCTCAATTTAGTTTTTCAGTTACTCATATGCGCATCAGCTATTTACTTTCTTTGTTTCTGGTTGTAAGAATCTATTGTTTGAATCATATGGATTAAAAAACGTAACATTATTTTCCTATTTTTTTAATAAAAAAACGTCTTAAATAGTTATATTTTGGGCTGGGTTGGATGTTGCTACTTGCTGGCTTGCCCGCTCTAAGTGGAGAGTTGGGCCATGGGGCGAGATCAAGGGCATTGCATGAGGCTGGTTTCACAAAGTTAATTGTTATAAGTCTATAGAATTCGTTATATTATCTATCCATCCAATATATCTTTAGAAAGCATGTAGTAAGAGTACTTTCAGCCAATTCTGTTAACGGCATCCACTGATCTCACTTTGCTGCTTAAATTCGCTTAGCGGTGAGAGATAACCCAGCTCCAAATGCATCAAACCATTTACCTTAAAGCTTAATTGTCTATCATTAAGACACCCGCTGGAAACCGACTTCGCACTGAAGAACATAAAGCTGATTCCCAACAAAAGTCCAATAAAAGGCGACCCAATCAAATTAATTATTATATTTGGATTTATAACTGATCCCCATCATAATCCCATAAAATCAGACTTCCAGTAATATTAGGATTTAAAACTGATTCCCATCATAATCACAAAAGGTTTGCCCGAGTCAGATAATTTGGGCGCTAGAGCTAGATGCATAATTAAAAAAAAAAAAATTTGTTAAACTCAGAAATAATCAGGGTCTCACAGTCACTCACAAAAATGAATCTGTCGAACAAGCGAAGTCGGAACTCCCCCCCGACCCTGTGCCCTAGCCCCCGACCCTGAGCCCTAACGACGACTGGCGAGAGACGACGGTGAGCAGCGAGTAGCAAGCGACGTCAGGCGAGAGATGACGGTGAGTGGCATACACTTATGTTGGTTGCTGTCTGGTGAAGGCAGAGCAGGCAAAGTCCGAGAAAGTGGATTGCAGGGGTTGTTTGGCTGTTCTTCATTACCTTGCTTTCAACAACTTCTCTACCATACCGTTTTACGAGTATATTGCAAGCTTATAATTGTTTTGCTGAGCATATTACTCTTTTCTTATTGACATACAGAATGTTGGTCCACATTTTGAAAGATGGAATGCTGTTGTTCTTGGCTCCATTTCATTGGACGGTCTCAATGACGACAAAAGGGACTTGACATGGCAGAAATGGTCTTACAAGGTTATTTTTTTGAAACCTTCGTGTGCTTTCTATATCCTCTGTTGCTGTATTTTTCTCAAGAGATTCATTGGAGGTTATGCTTGTTTCAGGTTGGTCTTAAAGGTGAAGACTTGGGTCTTCATTCTCTCAGTACAAATCCATCAATTGAGTGAACTCAGGGATATTGGGTTGCAAAAAGACAGCCATTGACTTGGTTCAAAGTGAGGACCACGGAGACTCAAACTTTGGTTTTGCTTAAAAGCTTGATTATATTGTCCTGTTCTTAACTTCTTTAACGTTCACTCTTAACCAATTGGCCATGACACTTCAAAAAGAATGGAGCTGCTGTGAAAAATTTGATTAGAGATATATGGTACAGAATGCAAAATTAAATGAGTGATTTCAGTCAGGTTGGGATTTCAGTCAGATCCTTCGTATAAATGGAACTCACTAGGCTGGAAATGGTAGAGAATGCAACATTAAATTGCTTTTAATTTGTTGTCAGGTTTTCTATGGTCTAACCACTAACTATTTACTGAAACTAGGGAGCTCAAAACTAAAAGATAAGATTAATTAAAGAGAAGTCATGAAGTTTCTTCCTATTGCTGCTACATTAGCTCCTCCAGAACATTCCCTATTTCTTTGTTGCTTAAATTTATATTAGTATAATAAATGGCTGATTTCATTGTTTGCTGCTACATTATTTTGTTTGCTATTCTATGTCAATATGGATTATGGAATCAAATGGTTATTGCTCTCTGTTATGAAGTTAATATTTTTTAAAGCATTGGAGTTTAGTTAACGTTATTGGAGTTTAGTTCTAGGATATGTTTGATGAATGGTGCCTAAAATTGTTATATTTTGACTATTTTGATGTTAGTGATGACTTATGAATGATGGTTAATATTTTTATTTTGTTATTGTCAATTAAATAAAAATATTTTAATATGTCCGGTCCGACCTCCGATTGACCCCTTGACCTTGTGCTGCAACCAGTTCATTGCCCGGTCCAGTTTTTCGTTCCTTGATTCTTATCTCCAAGTATGGCAAGCATCCAATGAGACATAATATGTCAAATCAATAATAGTACAAACACATGGGTTATCACTGCATGTGTTCTAAGGAAGGTTGTCAGACGGAAAAAGTACTCTACCATATGATGTTTGGAAGGTGGGCATGATTTTGGTGGATGAACATGTTTGTCAATCATGAAGTCCCTTTGATTATACACTAACTTCTACGATGTCGCTTGCATAAGTTTAAGAAAAAGTGTAGGGAACTACAATTGAAGGTTTTGTCACTCTAAAGCGATTGAGTGAGCATTACATGAAGGAGCTCCAAGAGAGTGAGGCTTATCACTTTCAAAACTTTGAGGTTCTAGACAATAATGTCAAATATAAAGTAACTCTACATTCATGGAGGATCCAATTTCAAACAAGCTATTTTTTCAAGAATCTGATTTGCAAATTCTGATAGACGCATTCAACTTTGTCTCTAATAAAAATATTGCAGATTACACCACACATAATGAAGGACTAATTGGTTAATGCTTGTCTAGAGACCCCGACTTTTAAGACTTAAGCTTAGAGAATAAGCCTAAAGTTAGTGGATTTTTAAGCCCTGATTTAGCAAGATCCCAAATTGTGATGAAGGGTTAATAACTCCAAAAGTGGATGTGGTTAGTGATAAATAACCCTTTTGTAGAATATGATGTGATTTGGCACTCGAATGTGATTCGTGTATTGTGAGCAGTGCCAAAACCCTGTATTTGAGTTCAATTGTGGATTAACATCCAAATTGACTTAGAATAAAGGGAAGAATTGAATGGGGTATTGTGTTGGAAATGGTGTCATAGTGTGTTTTGATGTCGTGAAGGTGATGCCGTAAAAGTGATTATAGTGAAAGCTGAATTGTCTGTGAATACAGCATAAGCTGTCGTTTGATGTATGGAGGTTGTGGTGTTTTGGGGTTACTCCCGGAAGGGGTAACTAGATTGAGTTGAGCAAGTGGTAGCCTATGCCGCCTAACTGCTGAGATATTATGGCTCATGATTTAGAGCCTCCGGATATTGTGGTTATGTGATCATAGAGTTCTGTGGCAATCGTACGTGGAGGCAATTGCATCTATTTGGCAAATGCATGGTGATTGAGTTGGTGCAGCAACCATGGGATGGGCCGGTTGCAACAATTGTGGCAACGGTGTTGCATCTGTGTTTGTGCCAAAGATGTGGTGCTATTACCTGGATAGGGTAGTAGCAGAATTATATGGTGATTATAAGAATTTCGAGTGTTGTGTGGTTGGAAAGAAACCGGGCACAACACATTAGTTCGTATATGATTTAATAATTGTGATAGAGAAGGCTTGAAGTCAGGCTGAACGAGTTCAGTCTACTTGAATTATGATCATATAAGGTATATGCCTCTTGAGTTTGATACAGAGATCATGTG
The DNA here is from genome assembly GCA_963855925.1 of Inga laurina. Classification (NCBI taxonomy): domain Eukaryota; kingdom Viridiplantae; phylum Streptophyta; class Magnoliopsida; order Fabales; family Fabaceae; genus Inga; species Inga laurina. Next base: position 27,185,777 of record OY979708.1, read on the forward strand.
CATGCAAGAGTGTTTTCGGATACGGTGATCAGTAAGACGATCAAGCGAAAGGCATTAAGCCGTGACGCATTGGTATGTTTTGATTCTTGCGAGAGTCAGACCTATTGCGTATGGGTTGTGAGGGTGGTTTAGAAGGGACCATCCCAATGTGAAATGAATTGTGAAACAGAGGCTGTCATGAAGAAGCATCCGTAGTTTGTGAATTAAGTGATGCGAAAAATTTCGAGGACGAAATTTATTGAACGGGGGGAGAAATGTAATACCCTGACTTTTGAGACTTGAGCTTAGAGAATAAGCCTGAAATTAGTGGATTGCTAAGCCCTGGTTTAGCAAGATCCCAAATTGTGATTAAGGGTTAATAACTCTAAAAGTGGATGTGGTTAGTAATAAATAACCTTTTTGGAGAATATGATGTGATTTGGCACTCGAATGTGATTCGTGTGTGTTGTGAGCAGTGTCAAAACCTTGTATTTGAGTTCAATTGTGGATTAACATCCAAATTGACTTAAAATAGAGGGAAGAATTGAATGGGGTATTGTGTTGGAAATGGTGTCATAGTGTGTTTTGATGTCATCGAAATTGGTTTGGAACTTTGGAATGGAAAAGTTGCAATGTTAGGTTTTGAAATGTGAATTGTGTTGACATGTTGAGATTGTTGTGAAAACATGTCAATGTGATGTGAATTTGATTGATTTGGTGTTTCCAATGGATTTCTTGTGAAAATTTATGTGGTAATGATGTTTGGTATGAAAATGAGACCATTGGAAGCAAAGATGCAAAATCTGAAATTCTGTCCAGTGAAACTCTATTCTGGGTAGTCAGTTTGTGTGAACGTTTTGAATGACCAAATGGTGTCTAAAAATTCTAAAACTTTCCAGTTTTATAGTTCACATCTTAAGCTTCAAAATGGACTTATAATTTGTGCCATTTCATTTTGTGAGCTAAGAGACATGACTGTCCAAAGTTTGGGATGGAAACTGAACTCTGTTTTGGGGCAGTGATGAGTTTTATGTAATTTTGGAATTTTGTGGTAATTTTGGATAATGGCCCATATTTTTCCTATAAAGAGGACTTAAATACCTTTCATTTGGCTTTAGAAACACCTCATTTATATTTTTCTAGAATTAGTTATAATATTTCAAAGTTTTGGCAGAAAATTTGCTAGAAAATCCGAAAATGGGAATTATGACATCATCGAAATAAAAGATGACATCAGCATGGAATTAAATATTTTCTCATCATCTTGAACTCTCATTTCTGACGTGCTGAACCAGCTAAAACTAGTTAGAGAAAGCTGAGAGATCTTAGAGAGAGAGAGAGAGAGAGAGGAGAAATCTCATAAGGTAAGCCGATTTCTCTGATGATCTAGCTCCTAACGCGTATAACCTTGCTCCTAAGCTTCTCTTTCATGTTCTTTAAGGTGTTGGAAGCTCAATTTTCATGGTTAAGAAGGGCTAGGGTTTCAGCACTTTTGAGAAAAGCTAGTGGGAGCTTGAGTTAACTTCCAAACTCTTGTGTATTGACTATTCTGGCTGCTGTGGACAATTTAATCGGTGAAATTTCGCTGGATTGTCATTGGTTTCAAAAATGGAAACTGGGTGTGTGGGGCTGTTATGCTGCCCAAAGTGGTACTAAATGATAGTTGTAACCTAATGGAATAGTCAATAAAGTGGTTAGGTGTAGAAAGAAATGCGTTTACGGAGCCTAAACCGAAAAACCCCAATTTTCCCCGGAATACTTGAGAATTTCGGCCAGCTCTAGAAATAGTTCTTAGAGTTGAATTTTCAATTATTTGATGATTCCATTGAGTTGAGGAGCCAAAATTAGGTGGGGTTACAGTTGGGCACTTTTTTGGAAAAGGCTGAAAAAGCATAATTATGAAAACGCCCCTGAAACCCTTAAAGTGGGGCTGCCAAGGGTAATTTTGTAATTGACATTGAATTTGATAATTTCAAGTTCAGAAATGGATTCCTTGAGCGAAAATATGTTAGAATAGCCCATGTCAAAATTTCAGGAAAAGTACAGCTGAACCGGGTGCGGTGGGGCCGAGTCGAGTAGAGCCGGGAATTCGGGCCGAGCTTGTCGGGCCGAGCCCATTTAGGCCCGAGCCCTTCATGGGCCGGACTTATGATTTAGAGGCTAAAAAGAGAAGCGGGCCTAAAAGGGCCGGCCCTGCAGCCCTGAGGGCCGGCCCTTTTAGGCCTGTTTAATATTTTTTTTAAAAAATAAATTAATAAATATAATATCATTATATCAAATTATCAATATAAGAGACACCTAAGTACCTAATAGAGTATTAATAACAGGCAAACACTTATTAATTTGTTTGATTTATTTTATTTTCTACAATGATTTATTAATTTAAACTTTACAAAATAGGCTAATTTGGACATTAGATGATTATTTTAACTAAAAATTTTTGAGTTTTAAAAATAATGTATCTCAATTTAAAGCAAAATAATAAATAAATTGTAAAACTTAAAAAATAATTTTTTTTGAATTAAAATGAGTTTAAGCCCGTTTAGGCCCGAGCCCGTGAAGGGCCATCCCTGTAGGGCCAAGGGCCTAAAAAATATTGTACTTTTTAGCAAATGGGCCTAAACGGGCTGGCCCGTTTAAGCCCGAGCCCGTGAAGGGCCGGCCCATATTCCCAGCTCTCGAGTCCCCGATGGCATTTTAGTAAATTTTCAATATAGCCTCATATAACCCCCAGAAACACTATGGAAGTGTCTAAATAGTACATTTGACATTGTAGGATCGAATATGAAGCCCCAAGCTGTTTGCACGTAGATTGAGGCACATGTTTCGAGGCATAAAAGGGTTAAGGTAGGGAACTTATCTCTCCTGCATGCTCTGATAACTGTATTAATGTGTTGATTCATGTTATTGTTTTTCTTGATTATGTGGAACATGTATGAATGATTTGAAGCTATATTTCAATATATGCTACAACCATATATGTATTGTTCGAAGCATTGAGCTTATAGATTTGTCATTGTATGTGTGCATGAGTTATGTGATGCAAACATGTCATGCATTAAACACTTATCTTGCATGCATATTGATAATGTTTCCTTATTGAGATTCTTTCGAATCTCACCCTCCCCTACCAACAATTTAGACAGGGCAAGTGGCTCGTGGAGGGAGCGGCTAGGACTCCTTCGAGATGAGAGTTGGTAGTTGGTTATCAATGAGTTATGAAGACTGTATATGATTCGGTTGAATATAGGGTTATGAATTTAAGATGAGATTGTGTAATCCCCATTTGAAGAATTGTAATGGGCAATTGTGCTCTGTGTATCTTTAGCGAAGGTATGTACCTGAGATTACCGGAATGATTATGTTGTGCACTCTGATATTTATATGAATGTGATTTATCTTCGCGTAGTAATTATATTCGAAATGTGAATATGAGACCAAGTTTATAAATGATTTCGAAAGATATTTGTGAAAACCCCGTCATGTGATGGGTTAGTAAATGTTATTTGATTATTATTGGTCTCTATTTCATTTTAATCACGTATTTCGGATATAATTACGGAGGGGGTTACATTAAATGTGTTATAAGTGTGTTATAAATGTATATACTTTATACACACCCATTACTATTATTTTACAATCAATTTTTCTAATTGTAAAATATTAAATTTAAAAAAACTTTTCCCTAAATTATATTTCTTTCCCTTTTCTTACTTACATCAAACAGCAATCTAAAATTTTAATTTTAATTATTGATTTAGAATTTATTTGTATTTTTATAGTTTTTTTCATATGAAATAATCAAAATAAAATTAAAATAATATAAATTTAAGCATGACTAGTAGAATCATATATAGTTCAACCATAATTTGACTATTAAACCATGAAATAGCTATTCATTTTATTTTCAATGACCGATTTTTTGTTGACCTCGAATGCCCGATTTTCAATTACCAATTGATAAAACAATTCCTCGCAAAAGAAGTGTCAACTATATCATAACAATTTATGATATTTGGTTATGATTTTGTCATATATTGTTAACCATAGTTAGGTACTGAGCTAAGTTGAACCTGATTGTATAAATACCATATTCAAGAATAATATTCAATCTCTCTTTTCTCAAATTATCCTGGTCACATGCTATCCAGAGCCTCTTAAATTTTTTTCCCCTTCTTTCCTTTGATCCCTTTTTCCTTTTCCATTCCTTGCCCTTCATCTTTCTCCGCTTACCTTTTCTCTCTGCTTCACTTTTTCTCCTCTGATTCCCATGGCTTCTGACTCCGTCCCCATCTCCGATCAAGCTACCCCTTATTTCATCCTGGGCGCATGCCATGCGAATGGCTCTCCTCTCGAAGAATAAGCTACGCTTTGTCGACGGGACGATTCCTTCGCTGTCGGCCTCTGATCCGTCGTTTACAGCATGGGACAGGTGCAACAACTTGGTTCAAGGTTGGATTACCAAGTCTCTGACTCCAATCCTTGCTAAGAGCATATTATGGTTCAATTGTGCTTCCGATATTTGAAATGATCTGTGTTCTCACTATTCTCAAGCCCATGTCTTTCGTATAGTTGAACTTCAAGAGGAAATTTATAGTTTGAAGCAGGGTCGTTTGAGTGTCCACAATTACTATACTCAACTGAAGATTTTGTGGGATGAACTCTCCAACGTTCGTCCCCTGAAAGTGTATACATGTGGCTCTACCAGCAGTGCTTTTCATCATCGGGATGAGGATTAGGTTATTTGCTTTCCGAAAGGATTCAATGACCAATATGCATCAGTCAAATCTCAAATTAGGCTTCTTGATGTGCTGCTTCCAATTAATCGCATGTTCTCTCTGGTTCTTCAGCAAAAATGTGAAATTCATATCCCTTCTGAATCCAAAATTTTATTCACTAAAGGTTCGCGTCCTAATACTTCTGGTTCAAAATTTCACAACAATAAGCACTACACTTACTGTGATAAGCTTCGGTACACTGAAGAAACATGTTATAGGAAATATGGTTTTCCTTCTGGTTTTAAGTTCCGCCACTCTGGTTCTCCTGCCATGGTCAATCAAGTTTTGGTCTAATCTCATATTAGCTCTGATTTAACTCCAATCTAACCCACTAACTCTTGACTTAGTACCTTGACTGTTTCAGTCACTGATCTGGGTTTAATAACCTTGATCAAAATAATGAGAACGTAATTTTTCAATAATGTGATTTCTTGATATATATATATATATAGGTGAAGGTGTAAATTTAGTAACCAATTATTTCTTTATGGGCACCCAACACAATTAACTATTTTCAAGTGTAAAAATAGACATAAATAATTTATATAGAAGCAAATATAGCAAATTATTAAGGAGATTTAACTTCAGTTACTTTTTATACTGTGGGTCCCACAGTCTTCTCACTCTCTATTATTTTAATATATTTTTAAAATGGTTAAAATGCAAATTTAGCAATGAACTATTTCCCCAAACACAATTATTTTTCATATGAGCATCTATATAAGAGGATTTATATTAATGCCCTTTAATTTTTTTCATCATAGGAGTATTTATAAGATAAATAAATGGATTTAAAATAATACAATGAGTTAAACAAATTTTTACCGCACCCTATTGGATCAAAATAAAATTAAACTTTGTTAGTGAAAAAACATATATGACCATGAACATTTACAAGACAAATATATGAATACCAGATGCTTCCATCACATATGGCGAAAAAATATTCTAAGAATAATTACTTTTGAGTTTTGACTTATTAGAGTCACTATTTCTGATTGCCACGTCAAACTTTCTTTGTGGTCAAGCTTGGTGGATCAACTTTTTTTTTTTTTTTGGGAGTACAAATCTAAGCCTAAGATTGAAAATATTAAAACCTAAGCCAGGTCTATGGTCGTTGTCTGCACACAGTGTTGCAAATCTTCTTATAACAGGACAGGGAAGAAGAAATCAGCTATTCCAAAACTGAACTAATAATAATTAATTACTCTAATTAAAACGCGGTAGTTGGCTTAAAAATTAATATAGTTATGAAAGCAAATCATTTATTATTATTCTGGGTTTTCCTGCTACAAGAAGAAATCATGTTGTTCCTTTTTCCTGAAATCCTTCGGCAACCGACAGCAAAAATTGAGCAGTCCTTGACAAATTAGTGTGAAAGCAACGTCTGTCAGAGTCATGAGGCTGCACCCATCATTTTTAAAACTCTTTTGGTGAAGACAATCATATCTAAAAAATCTTCTCAATAATAGTACTACTTGAAGGGTTTAGTAGTATTACGTACTACTGCTACAAATTATTATTTTTTTAATGTTATATCCATATTAATATATTGATTACATTAGGCCTAACCAAGATGTTCAGCATTTCAACCTTATTTGAAAAAGCAATTATTTTTAACTTTCAACGTTAATTACAAATTTATGAACTTTTAAACATATAATATCGTTTATTTCAATATATATACAGAAGCTAATTGTGCTAATTGAGTAAAATTAAAGAATTTAACAATAAGTAAAATAAATACATAAGCACATAATTAAAAATTGAAGGAAATTATCAAGGTATTAAAACTCGGACCGGGCACTGAACCGGACAAGACAGTGGGTCAAGGGTTAGTGGGTCAGACCGGAGTCTTCCCGGGGGTCAAACCGGAGTCAACCCGGGAGTTAGACAATTTGAGGAATAAAAAAAATCCATAGAGGTTAATGAGCATCATAGTATCATATTGCAATCCAATAACATCAAAAGCAATAACCAAAATAAACTCACAGTAATAGAGGTTCCTTCCACCCATAATTCTTTAATCACTTAACTAATAATCAATTAACACCATAATCTTCGTTAACAACATTCAAATCTGCAGGTATTGCAACATCAGGAGGTGTAGCTGAAGGAGGAAAACCAAAAGCACTAGGACCAACATCATCATCAGCATTCAAACATGGAGGTTCAGGAATGGCCACATATTCATCACCTATATATGAAATATTGACATGAATTAAATTATTCATATTCATAGTTTTGTGAAGAAGAAAGCATAGTTATATACTATTACATAAGAATATAATCTTAATAAACCTTCATAATTCCTTGTAATTTCTTCAAGTTCAAAATGTGCCATATCTGGATTATCAAACTCAGGAGTCGGATCATCTTCAACAACCCAAAAATTCACTTTATCTATTGATTCAAAATAAATCGGATCGTAACTTTCCTTCTTCTTTGCCAATGTATCTCTTTAATGATAAAATAAAAGAAGTTCAACATTACTAAAAGGTATATTAAATAAATTATATGAAAGCAAATTAAGTCATAAGTTTTAAGATTATCTATACTTTAACCTCATATTGTAATTTATGAAAACCAAGTCATTGAGCCTTTGATGCTCCAATCGGTTTCTTCTTTTTGTGTGGATGCGCTCAAATAAACTCCAGTTTTTTTCACAACTAGAAGAAGAAGAAGTTTGACTAAGTAGACGAATAGCAATCTGTTGCAACTACGGAATTTAACAACCATAGTAGATCCACCACTCATCTGCATAAAATAAAAGACATTTAGTTAAACACAGTATGAAATATCAAATATTTATTAATATGTCCATTAAAATTAAATATTCTTAATAGGATTTAGTTTTTGGGCAGCTTTTTCACATGAAACTTTATTAAAGGATTCTTTATGATCATGGTAGACACTCATTTGCTGCATCATTGTAACATAACGATCCATATCATCATGTGAGTGGGCCTCTAACACATCAATCAAAGATTGCATTAATTTGTTCCTTGTAGCAAGTTCTGCATTGTAGAAGAAGGCAGGATTCAAAAGATAAGCCACTGCATGAAGTTGACTCTTTAAATGTTTATCCCATCGAGCCTGAATAATGCTAGTGTATGGCTTGTTTAGCTCCTCCTTATTCTGAAACATCTCCTTGATTGTTGTTTTAGCCCTTTGCATGCCTTCATAGACATAAGGCATCAAAGGCTTACCATCAGAATCAACAATCCTCAGTAGTTTAATAATCGGGGAAACAATCTTGACAATTTGAAAACATTCGTTCCAAAACATATTATCAAGGACGATTGTACAAAATGTTTTCCCAGGCTCAGTGTTAGCCAATTTGTGTTGCACAAATGCTGATCAACAACTAGAGCTTGTAAGTCATGTTTGTGCAAAAATATGCTATGCAAGATAATAAATGTGGTGGCAAACCTTGTAGCACCAGGACGAACAATTTCCTTCCAACCAGATCTTTTTCCACTACTACAAAAAGGGATTTTAACGTCCCTATTTTGGCACTTTTAACGTCCAAAAATTGGGGGACGTCTATGTAGGAGGCGTTGTATGTTTTAAGAAAAGACGTCCCAAAAAAGTTGGGACGTCTAAAGTCCTCTATGGGGGGACTTTAGACGTCCCAATTCTTAATTTGGGACGTCTAAAGTCCCCCCGTGGAGGACTTTAGACGTCCCAAATTGATTTGGGACGTCTAAAGTCCTCCACGTTGGTCTTTAGACTTCCCAATTCTTAATTTGGGACATTAAAAGATTTTATTTTTTTAAAAATGATTATTTATATTATTCATTATCCAGCAAATTAAAATTGCATAAACAGAATTGAAGATGGATTTATAAACCACAAAATGTCCCTTACGAAATGGTAAGGACATCTAGCAATGCAATCTTTTTACTATATATATATATATGTATAATAACAACAACTCATACAACCTAATATCATGTATGTATAACAACAACTAGAAAGTGTCAAAATATTTGTCACCACACAACTACAAACTAATTGTTGTTCATTTCATCAAAATAAATATACATATGTATTTTCCTCGATTTCCAAGCTCCAAACGTTAAAACAAAACATTATTAGTATTGCATAACTACTAACAACTAGTTTATGATTCTGGCAAAAAACAACAATCTAGGGAAAAACACTCAAATAATTAGAATCATGTAAATAAATTGAAAGCATTATAATAATTTCATGTTGCAAGTTTAACTTAATTCTTCATGTAAATTTATATTTAAAAAAAAACCTGATGAAAGCAAGGGAGAGGGTAGCCAACGGTGTCTATGTGCTTCCAAGGTAGAGAGAAGACATTGGAGGAGTTGTGTATGCACAGTGGAGAGGAGAGGTACGCCAGAGGTTGAAAGCAACGAAGAGAGTGGGAGGTGTACGCTAGAGGGTGGAGGGGGCAAAAAAGGTGGAGGAGGTGTACGCCGGAGGGTGAGAGCAAAGAAGGTGTTATGAGAATGGAAGGAGGTGGAGGAAAAGGGAATGAAGAAAAGAAAGAGAGGAAGAAGATTGAGGAAGACGAAGTCACGGGAATGAAAGAAAAAAGGAAATGCAAAAAAAAAAGGAAGAGAAGTCATGGGGATGGAAAAGATGGAAAAAGAGGGATGAGTTTCTGACATGGGAATGAAGAAAAGAGAAGAAAAGTCTCACGCATGTCAAAATTTTTTACATGACTTTAGGAGTCTCAAATTTTTTGGGATGCCTAAAGTCTTACTTTAGGAGTCCCAAATTTTTTGGGACTCCTAAATTGTGACTTTAGGCCTCCCAAATCCCATTTGGGACGCCTAAAGTAAGTTAAATTTTTTTAATTTACTTTTTTGGCGCCAGTGGAAATCTTTAGGCGTCCAAAATAAAATTTAGGACGTCTAAACTCTACTTTAGGCATCCCAAATTCCAATTTGGACATCTAAGGGTTTTCCTATGTACACATAATTACGAAAATGCCACCGCCTTCCTTTTTAACCACCCAATTTTAAAATTGGGATGTCTATTGGGGTGGTTATATCATAATTCTGTAGTAGTGTTCGTAACCATGACAAGAAGACCATATGATTATAAGCAAAGATAGTGATTTTAGATGCCTTTTTTGCAAGATCACACACATCAGGTATGGAAGCAATATCTCTCAAAACAAGATTCAAACAGTGAGTTGCACAGGGAGACCAATAAATGGTTTTATACTTTTCTTTAATCAATCTGCTGTATGATACATAGTTAGCGGCATTGTCAGTCACCACATGGACTATATTCTCAGGGCCAACCCACTCAATAACTTCATTGAACAAAGAAAACAAAGTTTTTGCATCTTTAACTACATCTGAGGCATCAACTGATTTCACAAACACCATGCCTTGCACTGAATATACTAAGAAATTAATCAAAGTACATTGTCGAACGTCAGTCCAGCCATCAACTATTAGTGTACAACGATTTTCTTTCCACTTAGCTCGATAACTATCAATCAATAACTAGCACTCTTTTTTAAAGTCTTTCAACAAGGTAATTCTATACTCATGAGCACTAGGGGCCTTAAACCCTGGACCAATAGCAGCAATAACATCAATGGCTTTTTGAAACAAAGGGCAATTCAATGCATTAAATGGAATGCAATTCACATAAGCCCAGTCAGCAATAACAACCTTAGCAGTATGTTGTGTTTCTTGACTTGCCCATGCATTTTTGATGCTTGGCTGAGCACTTGGGGTTGTTCTAGGTGCAAAATACTCGTCAAGCCTCCCAACCCCAACTGCTTTCCTCTTTGTGCCACTACTCTCATTGATGTCCTAAGTGGATGTGAAGCTATTGGCTCCTCAGTTTCCATATCATCAATGTCTTCTACATTGTCACTAGCAATAGGTTTTTTCTTTACTCCCTTTATCAATGATTCTTTCATTCTAGCACGTATATCATGAGATACTTTCTTATAAGAAGACACTTGACCACTTACACCAGCTAGATGTTGCTTTAACCTATTAATTCCACCTCCCTTGTAACTTGAGGCACACAAGAGGCAAGTAAAAACATTAACTCTCCCCTCTTTTTTGATAGACACATATTGCCAAGCAGGATCAGTTTTTTTGACACTTCCTATTCACTCTATGGGATCAGAGACATTCGGGTTAAGGGGGATGGTAGCTAGACTCTTCTATAGGGGTAGTGGTGGTAGGGGGATTATCACTTCCTTTACCACTTCTGACCTCCATAAGCAAATAAGGAAACAAATCCTAAAATAGGGTCTTTTTAATCCACAAAGGAAAGTGTTCGCTACCTCAGGTGCATGGATCACGTCAAGTAATAAAGTGATAAGTAAAGTATCGTTCCCACGAGGATTTGTTTCCAAAACCCGATCAAGTATCCATTATCGCACTTTTGCCTATTTTGAATTACACAATTATCAATGGCAAAGAGAAACAAATTTTGAAATTTAAAAGAAAACAAAAACAAGTGATTCATGGACTTCAAGGATAAAATGGGAGTTAGGATTATTTTTCCCCCATGTATTTCAAAAGAACTCAATCGAATCCCTACAATATGTGCTTCTTAATGAAATATTTGCTAGCCAAGGATATTAAATTACCTATAAGTGCTCTCTTGAGTCTCCAAATAGGTGTTTAGTTTAATTAATTCATTAATCTCTTAATTAATTTATTAAATCCAGTTTTCATTGCAAATCCTATATGGTTATGTGAGGTCAATGAGTGTATCTCTACCTCATTGACAAAACTATCCATTCAACTCAAAAATTTCAAGTTCTCACACGATTAAACTCAAGTTCTACACTTGATTTAGCCCTCTCAGGCATCTATCAAGTGAACCCAACAATCTCATTGGTGGCCAATCAATAAGAAGCATTAAGCAAAGAGTAAGATCAGCATAATGTAATCATTAATCACAAATATAGATGGGAAATGAGTGCTTAATCCATACAAGGGTTCAAAATAATCCTAACATCAAAGATCTAGCTACACATGTTCAAACAACCCATGAGAAAATGGGGATAAACCAGAAACACAGCAGAACATGAGGAAATAATAGCAGATGGAGAGGAAAAACCAAAAGGAGAAGCTTAGATCTCTTCAAATCTTCAATTTCTAGCTCAATCTCCACCTCCAACTCCAAACCCTAGTAGAGCAAGCCTCCAAAGTCCAGAATACCCAATTTTCGGCCTAACCCTTCCTTAAAAACCCTCCATATGTGTTCCAGCAAGTAAAACACATGGTTGTACTGTCTGTCATGTGCTTCGGCACACTATGGTGTGCGGAAGCATATGACACAGAGAATTATGCCCCTCGTTGGCTTCAGCCAAGCACCAAGTGCCAAAGCATATTGCACAAAAAGTCCAGATCTCCAACAACACAGTAACTTCCTCCTAGCCCATGAGCTTTCTTTGATTTTTTGAGAGCTTTTATGACTTGTCTTTTTCCACCTACAAAGAGGAGGTCTTCGTGAACACTTTAACTTTCACAAATAATCATAGCTATATGCATTTAACTCATAATTTAGTAAAAGTTTGACTTTTCTTTTGTTCTATCACATTTCCTTGAATACTCTCTTTATATGCAAAATTTATACCCAAAAGTGAGTGAAAAGAGAAGAAAATGTGCTAGAATGTGATCGATTTCTATGAGTTAACACACCCCCAAACTTAAGCTTTTGCTTGTCCTCAAGCAAAGAAGTTTATCCTTACTAATTGAATCAGTTACTCATCATTTATGTATGAACAATATTATCCTCATCATCTCCTCAAGTAGTTATATTAAACAAGAAATGAGTACAATATGCAACGATGAATGCTTCATAGATTTAAAACATGATTTTCAAGAATTCTTAAGTGTGAGTGTGTGTATGGAGTCAACATTTATTTCTTTTACACCAGTTAAAATTCAAAGCAACACTTCAAATCATATACCAATATTCAAACAAATAATTTTATCATCCCCTAATTCCTTTCTCATTTCTTCTAATTCACTCCACTTAACTTAAAATCAAAGGGACTTTTCTTAGCTTGTAATGGGGCCAAGGGTTAAGGTTTTCAAAAGAAAAGGTAGATGATAATCAATCAAATATCTAAAGATAGATGATACTATTCAAGAGTTTTCTTTTTTCTTCTCATGAAGCATACTCTCCCAAACTTGAACCAAGTGGACTTTTTCATATCAAGCCTTCTTTTTAAGCATTTTTCCTTTTTTTTTCTTTTTAATAAACAAACACTTTTTCTTCCTTTTTGTCTCTTTTTTTTTTTTGAATATTTTTGGCTTGATTTATGTGCCTTGTGAACTCTTTTACTTTCTACACTTCTTTCCCAATCTTTTGTAACTTTGCATAACATCACCATATTCCACCACCCAATCAATTATCATCTATCTCAAAGCAAGGGAATCATGGTTTTTCACATATGTTGAGGTAGGTAGGTGTTAGGTTTTCCAATAAAAATCTTTAATTGGTTTTTCAAATAGGCTCAAAATAAGGGTTCAAAAGGAAATCACATCAATTGGGTCAGTTTGAAAGGCTCAATCGCATTTTGTGAACTGCCCTAATCATTTTTTCAAACCTTGTGAAGTAAATAGAAAGTTTTGAAGAATTCGAAAGAGGATTCTAAAATCAAAAGCTTGAAACAAAGGCATATAACCTAATTTGATACAAAGTCTTTCAACCAACACATCCACAATAAATTTAACTCCAATAGTGCGTAAAATACTTAAAAACTTTTGAACAACATGTTTTATCCCTACAATGCACTCGTCCATGTACATTAATAAAAATTTCCTATCTAATATAACATATCAAGTAGAAATTTTTATCATAGGATAATCTAAACAATATTTGACAAATAACCAAAACTAATAGCTCATGTTCAACAATTTTTCACAAGCAAAAGCTTAAGTATGATAAATCTCAAACATTCCAACAATTTTCTTGGAAACCTGTTCAAAATTTTTTTTTGTGCACTCCATTTCTTTCAAGAAGTTTCAAAATTAAAGTTAAAATTTCAAACAATTTCAAAATCGAAGCACTCTCACCCCGAAACTTAAAATTGACAATGTCCTCATTGTCAACTAAAAGGATGGGAGAGAAAATAGCTAGCATCTGTATAACATAATATTCACAGCATTTACACCATTCAATATTTAACAAAAATGAGGCCCTCAGTAGCCTAACCAAGACCAGGAAATGAGGTCATCTCTAGCCATCAGTAGCTAGAAAATTAACAATCACAGCAGGTAAGTCATCAAACAAGTCATCAGACATAGACAATTATATGAACCACTCAACCTAGCCATCAGTAGCTAGGAAAATCATATTCACATATTAACAAGAGTGTCAAAGAGTATTGGCTATCAGTAGCCAACACCAAACATCAGCTATTTAGTGTCATGTAGCAACATTCCTATTTATATGCCAAATTTCAAAATATACCAATCCAAAACAGGCACCAAGAATATGCACACTAAGTACAAGCTAGCAGCAGATCAATCATAAGGCTAACTGGAGCTCAAACAAAACAGAGAAGCATTAGTCATGAAGTCTATAACAGTCCTAAAAAAAATACAAAACACATACAAAACAAGACTCAACACAGGGAAATCAAATAAAAAGAAAGAAACTTGACCAAAGCTATCCTAAAGAAAAGGAAAAATACCCCCAAACTTGAATTCTAACTAATCCAAAAATATCCACTGGGATTCCAAGCTTAATCCTATTCCTCACTACCTTTTAGCATTACAAATGATCTTAGATTAGTGTTCAAAACCAATTCAACAATGTTATTGCTAGTGCCAAATGTTTGCGCAATTGATTCAATCAAATTAAGTGTTGAAATTCTTGAATCTTGAGCAAAACAAATCAAGAGCAAGCTTTGCAAAACAGCAGAAGAGGGCCTTCACACATCAGTATATAAAGGGATTTTTAAATGTTACCATTATTAAGCATATTCTGTCAAAGAATTCAAGAATTTCATAACTTTGTTCAATTGAGTCAAGCACAGAGTAAAATGCATGTAGTTAATACAGTTTGAAATCATTTGAAAAATTCAAAACAAGCTTTGTGCATCTATTTCAAGACCTATCTAACACTATCAATAATCAACAATTGCTATTATCTCTTATTAAAAGCAATAGGCAGTAGAATCCTAAGCTCTAGAATAGGAAAAATTTCCCAACAACCAGCTCATGCAAGCTAATTAGAGAACTTGTAGTAGCAATTTCAGTTAGACAAAGTATCCTTTTGCAATCATGAAAGGGCCAGCATAAATTCTAAAACCCTTGAAATGTAATTCTATTTATACATCAGTATATAAACGGCCAAGAGTAAACCGTGCAAACTCAATGTTTTATCTCTTAAAAAAAAACAAAGGTGTCAAAACTTAGTCACTTGCTTGGGTTCTCAATTTAGCAAAACGTGTGCAGAACATGCTATCACAGCTAGAGCCAGTCAAGACATGCATTTTAAAGGCTATCTTAAATAAGCAATGCAATCCACTAAACCTCCTATCACATCTTCAGTTCAATCCAAGTTCTTATCAGTCTTGATAACAACTCTCGAGTGAATTTCCAGCACCAATCAACATTTGCAACTAATCAAGAAAGCATTGCCCAAACAGGAACACTATGAAAAATGTACACTTTCACAGAGAATTTAGCATGCTTAAATTAGGTAGGTTCACTTTAAAGTTCTGAGAACTTGGAATTGGGATGAAATGTGGTTTCCACAGAATTGGCAGCTCTAAGTTTCACAATTGAAATTTTTCATATCAACCACAAGTTTCAGAACTACAAGAGCTTGTTCAGTGCTTATGATGGGCAACACATATACAGAGTCACAAGCAGACTGAGCCAGAACCACAGGGCAAGGCCATCAGTAACCTTCCTAATATAAACTATTATAGCCATCATAGATTATAAATCAAAACTGATTCAAAAGAGTATAAATCAGATTTTTCTCACTAGATAGATGCAATCACCCTGTGAAAATTTCCACAATGCAAATTCAAGCAAACAGGAACAAGGTACCGGCAAGAGACAAATGACAGAGATTTAATAGGAAAAGTGCAACAAAACCACATTGATTTTGGACAATCAAAAATCAGATGCAGACACAAGATCTTATCCAATCAACTCCACTCAACAGTCCAAAGTGCCAAAGGTGGCAGATTTACAAACTCAAACCCTAAGCAAATGACAACAATTCTATTTTTTATAGTCAAGAACAACCTCACAGTAGACTTAACTTTGCTAAAGAAACCGCAAAAGTTCATCAAACTCCAAAATACATAGCAACAACTTAATGATGTGAAATGCAATTAACTTTGTTTCACATTAGTTGGACTAGTAAGTGACAACAAATGAGTATTAGTCGCAAGTATGAGTGACGTCCCTCCTAAATTCCAGTTATCTTTTAAGAGCATGAAAGTTTACATTGATCGGTTCAAACAATTATCTCAAATTTTCCAAACATGAGAAACCAAAGTAGTTCAAGAAGAGATCAAGTCAAGGGGAAGAGAAATTCATTAGTAGAAATGCAAATCAAAATCAAATTAGAACTTTATTTCAATGATCCAAAACTTTTCTCAGGCAAAATCAAATTATCCAAGGCAACAAATAGTTTCAACAAATGCAATGCTCCTCTTTGACTTAGTGAACAGAATTTGGGTTCTCCGCACAGAAGTATTTTGAGCACAACTCATTAACCAGTGGCATGTGACAATATTTAATCAACCAGTCTTGTTTATCACAACATGAAAAATGTATTAACAAGCATCAGCAATTTCAGAGCCTATTTTAGCAAGCAAATATCGGCATTTGCAACTTACTACTCCTCAAACCACCTTCCAATTTCAAGCCTAAATGCCAGTAGGTCTTATAACAATTTAGATCAGTTTTCAATATGACGAATTCTAGAAGGTAACCAAGTGTAGTTAGACTTCCACAAGGATTCACAGGTTCAAAAACATTTTTCAAACTGCAAGATAGCTAATCCCAAACTTCATCTGACCAAACCTCAGTTCTCTCATGGTTCTCATCAAATATTATGCATATAACAATCTGATCTTAATTGCTACTTTAATTAGCCCAAAATGCAAAATGAAATGGAAAAAGAATTGCAAAGCCTCCCAAAAGATTCAATGACAGCCTTAATGCTCTCTAAAACAACAATTCACAAGTGCAACGTGAAGTAACCACCAGAATAGCTAAAAATGCACCATGAACTCACCTTTCAAAAGCTTACAAACTATTATTACAACAATAGTTAAAGATAATTGACAGCACGGTAATTTAAAATCAGCAAGAATGCACTCAAATTCACAGCAAGATAAATTCGTTATTAAATCAAAGGGACAAATAAAACTACCTAGCTGAGTAGGTCACTAACTAAATCATTTAGCCATCCATTTCATTTCAAACCTAAACTCACAAAAGCAGATCCTTCATTCCCCTTTCAAATTCAAGCTTACATATCCACTAAGAACAATTCAGAACAACGGCTGCACTCCAACTAGTACAATAAGAAAAATTCAGAGATCACTTTTCAAACCAACTACAGAGCTAAACAAGACATCCTCAACTGACAATAACAAGTCATAATCAAGCTCCCACAGAATTCCAGTTTTAATTTTCAAGAGCATGAATGGCATAGTAGGCGACAATCATGAAAGCAGTAATCATATGATTTGCTAAAACATTGCAGTCCACTTAAGTGCAACAAGGATTCAGTGACATCATATCTACAGTAGGTTTGTCTTTTTAGCAATGCACAATCAGAAAATCGTATCAATGCAACAAGTTCAGAAAGTTTATGAATAGATAATGGTCAGTTAATCCAATTGCGGCATCAATTCAGACTAAAGTTCAATCATGAATCACAACAAATACTCTACATATGCTAATCCTAACCATGATTTCACTCTAACCTAGCCAAACCCATCCCAAAATGGAGAAAAGCAAGAGCTTTAGTCCATAAAAGAAGCACACGAACATACCAGAAAACACAGGAAGCAAGAGCCACGAACACTACCACTAAACTACCATAGCAGAACTCCAAAACTGAGACGAAAGCATAGGGTTTTCACAGAGAAAGGCACAAAAACACTACTGACAAATGGAACAACGAACACTGCTGCTTTGTATTTCAGGGTTGGTGGTGAGAATGGAGTTGCGACGCTGAGAGATAGAGGCGAGAGAGAGCAAAGGTTCACGGTGAGCTCGTGACAGGCGGTAGAGATACAGAACAATGGAGAAGGATGAGAGAGATAATGACGGAGGAGGAGTAGTAGCGGATCTGAGGCGGAGTTGAGATCGGAGCTGTGGCAGAGAGGGTGATGGTTGATGGTGAGTATGGAGCTGTGGTGAAGGCTGAGAGTCATTTGAGGTCAAGCTGAGGAAGATCGGTTGTGAATTGAGCTGAGGGTGAGAGGTTGTGACGCAGCTGAGGGAGAGTGATCCGTGGTAGGGGAGGAGGAATGGTAGAGGCTGAAAGAGTGTGTAGGTAAAGGTGAGAGGGCGAGGGTGATGGTGGATTAAGGCAAGGAGAGGATAAGGGTTTGAGGCGAGGAGGAAATTATCTATAGGGATTTCGGAATTTAAATTTGGGGATGAATGTGGATTTATTGATGGATCAAATTCAAAGAGATAAAATTGGAATAAGGGAGAAAAGAAGTGGATAAAAGGGGAAAATGAGATTATTATTTGTTTATATATATTGTTTTTTCTATTTTTTTAAATTTAAAATTTTTTTATTGCCTTCCTTTTTTTTCTTTTTTTTAGAGGGACACTTGGCTTCAGCACATATGGGTGTGCTGAAGCATTGAACATAGAAAGTGCTTCCTTGGCGCAAGATAAGTTGGCTTCAGCACACACCTTGTGTGCTAAAGCATGCATTCGCACAAGGCATATTTTGGCATCAGCCAACACCCTATGTGCTGAAACACATTACACAGTAAGCAAAATCCTTCAAGAAAACACCAAATTGGCTTCAGCACAAACCTTGTGTGCTGAAGCCAATTTTTCACAGATTCAAACAATAGAACAAACACCCCAACCATACTCAAAACTCATCCAAACACCCTTAAGCAAGTATCACGCATAGAGGGAAATATCAAAATAAGCTTATCACATCTAAACTCTTTACCATAAAGAAAAGGCATCATAAACATGGGGATAATGATAGAATTTTCCAGCATACACATACTTTAGCAACAAATGAAACATAACTACCACAAGCTCATCCCATACACCATGCAAATCAAAGTCAGAATAAATCATATTCTCAAGGTAGCCTCAGTACTACCCAAAATTGACCAATAATTGTATATGCACTCTAAAATCTTATATATAAGCTCATGGTCAAGTGAACTCCCCTGAAATGCAATTCCCATATTCTTCCAACAACTTCATGATCTCTCCTAGAAAATCCCTCTTTGTATTAGCTTTGCTCATTCCTCATTGGGTACCTTTCCTTCCTATAAAACACAAAGATCAAACATAAATCTACCAAAACACATAAAAAACACTAAAAATGATAAGATTGAGTTTAGAACTTGGGTTGCCTCCCAAGAAGCGCTTAGTTTATAGTCTTTAGCCAGACTATGCAATAAAAACTCATAATCATAAGTATCAAACACCAGAATCACCTTGTCTTCATTCCTCCTGTGACAAAAAGATTTTAACAAGGAAAGTTCATTGAGATAAGAAACATGCATTTCTTCAATAAAAAATGACTTTGGAGTGCATGTTTTAGCCAAACTAATAGAAGGCTCAAATTTAACATTTTCATAATTGTTATCAACGCCTTCTAAATAATTTGAACAGCCAATAAAATCTACTTGACTCTCATCAGTAAGAGTCAAAATATTAGTAGGAGGATCAAGATCTGAAAAGATTTTCTCATTGTTCTCTTGTTCAAAACAACAAAAGTTAGGCTCCAAAATCGAAACCTCAACTATGCACTCAGTATTGTTCTCTCCCTCGTTAATGTCTAACTTACAATCATCCCCAACATATTCACAAACTTGTAGTATCACTTTTTCATTCCCCATGGTCAATGTTTCACATGAGACCTCATCTTTTAGAGAAGAATCTTTTGATATATTATTGAAAACTTCTTTTGGTTTCAAATACTCAAGACTAGAAGTCATTTCACCCACTTGAAATGCTTTATTCTGGGCGTGATCATTATTTTTCTCTTTTTGAAAATTTCTCAAGAATTTATTTTGACCATCTAGAACACATAGAAGCAACTCCTTTGTTGTAAGCTCCTCCTCATCAATGAGGGTAATTTCATCAACATGAAAATTGGGTGATATATGAGAATGTGATGTATAAGAAGGAAGAGAGTTATGATCCCAAGACAAGGGTTGTTCATGATTCGATCCAAGGCTACAAGTATTATCATGAAAATTACAATGAGCCCTAGCAAAATCATTCTTTAGATACTCCAATGTTAAGGCATGGGGACATGTGTCTCTCAAGTGATAATCTCCACAATAATTACAACAAGTGTAATAGTCATAATAAGAATTGTGATGATCATTTTCATGCTTAAATCCACCACTTGCCCCATTAGTCCACCAAGGATAATCCATAAACAAAGTTTAAAATAATAATAATAAAAAAAACTAACAAACATGAGAACAACAAAACTCAAACTTAAGCTAATAATACTCCAATCAAGATCAACCAAAGACGGTTTTGAGACACAAATCCCCGGCAACGGCGCCAAAAACTTGTTCGCTACCGTAAGTGCACGGATCACGTCAAGTAATAAAGTGATAAGTAAAGTATCGTTCCCATGAGGATTTGTTTCCAAAACCCGGTCAAGTATCAATTATCGCACTTTTGCCTATTTTGAATTACACAATTATCAATTGCAGAGAGAAACAAATTTTGAAATTTAAAAGAAAACAAAAACAAGTGATTCATGGACTTCAAGGATAAAATGGGAGTTAGGATTATTTTTCCCCCTTGAATTTCAAAAGTACTCAATCGAATCCCTACAATATGTGCTTCTTAATGAAATATTATGCTAGCCAAGGATATTAAATTACCTATAAGTGCTCTCTTGAGTCTCCAAATAGGTGTTTATTTTAATTAATTCATTAATCTCTTAATTAATTAATTAAACCCAGTTTTCATTGCAAATCCTATATGGTTATGTGAGGTCAATGAGTGTATCTCTACCTCATTGACAAAACTATCCATTCAACTCACAAATTTCAAGTTCTCACACGATTAAACTCAAGTTCTACACTCGATTTAGCCCTCTCAGGCATTTATCAAGTGAACCCAACAATCTCATCGGTGGCCAATCAACTAGAAGCATTAAGCAAAGAGTAAAATCAGCATAATGTAATCATTAATCACAAATATAGAGGGGAAATGAGTGCTTAATCCATACAAGGGTGCAAAATAATCCTAACATCAAAGATCTAGCTACACATGTTCATACAACCCATGAGAAAATGGGGATAAACCATAAACACAGCAGAACATGAGGAAATAATAGCAGATGGAGAGGAAAAACCAAAAGGAGAAGCTTAGATCTCTTCAAATCTTCAATTTCTAGCTCAATCTCCACCTCCAACTCCAAACCCTAGCAGAGCAAGCCTCTAAGATAGCCTCCAAAGTCCAGAATACCCAATTTTCGGCCTAACCCTTCCTTAAAAACCCTCCATATGTGTTCCAGCAAGTAAAACGCATGGTTACTGTCTGTCGTGTGCTTTAGCACACTGTGGTGTGCTGAAACATATGACACAGAGAATTATGCCCCTCGTTGGCTTCAGCTAAGCACCAAGTGAACAAAAGGACGAGGTTATAAAAAAGTGCTTTTTAGAAAAGTACTATGAACAAAATGATTACTTCGTTCTAAAGTATTTAACTTTAGGAGAACTGTACTTGGTGTCAAACGAAACGAGGTTTTGAAAAGGTGTCTTTAAGATTTGTACTTTACATAATAGTTATTTATTATGAAATGTCATTTTTGTCGTTCATACATTACGGTCAATTGACATAACCATTATATTTGTGTTTTCTCTAATGTAAAGTTAGAAGACGAATCATTTGTAAGTGTTGCATAATGGTCATTTCAAAAGAACCGTCACTTTTGTCACTAAATAAATGACAGTTATTGACTACAACTGTTATTTTTTTTTTGTTTTTGCAAACTTTGCCTTGTAATTTATGATAGTGTGTATAATTAATGTTCGCCACCGCAAGTGCACTGGTCGCGCCAAGTAATAAAGCGATAAGTAAGATCATTCCCTTGATGATTTGAATAACAAATTGGTCGAGCGTGGCTTGGTGAATTCAATTAAGTTGAGCCAAAACATGTGTTGGTGTAGAAAAAGAAGTTTCAAAAGATATTTTGTAAAAACTAAGAATTACTGAACAAAAATCTGATTCTTGTGACTTCAATAGTTGCAATAAGCCTAGGATTGTTCATCCCCTTTGTATTTCATAAAACTTGTTTATTTTCATCTCCAAGAGTATTTCTATGGGATATATACATGTCAGTCAAAGGTTCACAAGCATTTGATTAAGCTCTCTCAAGTCATAACCAACTTTATATCTTTAATTAACATGTACAATCTCTTACTACCGTTAAGAGAAAATATTCATTAATCACCAACCTTAATGTGACAATGCTAGGCTAGTAACAATATCTCTATGTTACTAACAAACCGTCCATTTAATTCCTAAACTTCAAGTCTAGCATAATTTTACCAAAGTTTTACAATTAAATTAACTCTCTCAAGCTTAATTTAATTGAACAAATCATCCACAGTGATGGCCAGTCACGAATAGTAGTGAAAACAAGGTAAAATCAACATATAGATGCCATTAGATACTTAAAGACACTACTGAAAAAATCATTTTTAAGACCGGTAAAAAAAGACATTTTAGACCGATTCTCGATCCGGTCTTGATACAGCCGATCTAAAAAGTCTTCTACTTTTTAGACCGGTTATGGAACCGGTCTTTAAAAAACTTTTTAAGACCGGTTATTGTAAAACCGGTTTAAAAATAAATATTTTTAGACTGGTTATAATAGGAACCGGTCTAAATTAATAAAATTTTAGACCGGTTCTTAAGAAGAACCTGTCTGAAAATTTGACTTTTTAGACCGGTTTTATCCCAAAACCGGTCCTAAATTTACTTTTCAGACTGGTTTTGGATAAAACCGGTCTTACAAGTTGATTTTCTTAAAAAAAAGTTTTCGTTTAAAAGTTATGCCCAGCAAGTCATTTCCCCTGTTAAAACATTTCACTCAGCAAGCAGCAGCCAGTTCAACGACATTGAAATAAATAAATCTTCTCTTACAGATTATATAACTAACATCTTAATGACATGTAAGAGACTTAAAACTCATTAGAACATATTAAAACTCAACTCCCTTGTTCTTAAACAGTGCTGGCTGAAACAGAAGCAAAGGAAAACAACCATAGACAGAATCATAATGCAAGGAAATCATACAACCATGATAATGCTGTTTTGACCAAGTTCCTTATCTTTTCACTTACATACATATATCAAAGATGAAATTACATTAATGACAATTCTGTTATTCATTAAGGCAAAAATACTTTATACATACACACTCTTCTCAAGCTGATGATCACTAGCTGGCCTTGCTTTCGAGAATCTACACTAAGACGTACACCTCATATCTTTCATTTTCCTGTGACGACAACAAAAAAAGTAGTTATATATATACACCAATAACAATATACATAATTCAAATATAGTTCATGATAATTATTTTAGCTAACTAACCTTCAACGTAGTTTTATAAAAGGATATCCTCCCATATCCCTTCATGATAATCGTTTCTTGTGCCGTGTTCATTGTCTGCTTCATCTTCTTCGTTCAATTCTGGTAAACCTCTAGAAAAAGAAGGAGTCTCAAGCATATCATTCATTGAATGACTTTCCTGATTAATATCAACGACCCTTTTTCCTTGGAGAGCTGCAGACCACATTTTGTTTGCCTGATCAGTAACATAGAACACTTGTTTCACTTGATATGCCATAATAAAAGGTTCATCTCTAAAACTTCTACTATTCAAATCAACTAATGTAAATCTCAACTGATCAATCATCACACCATTGTTGACATCAACCCAGTTGCATTTGAAAATGGGAAGTTTAACTTTAACATAATCAACCACCCAAATCTCTTCAATCACCCGATAATAAGGTATTGCTGCCAATCTAGGATTCTTATCTTTTGAACTAGAGAAGTGTATAGATTCAGCCACTAATATAACCCCACTGTTCTGGACGGTACCCCTATCATCAAGGGATTTTGTGTAAAATGTATAACCATTGATCACAAATGAAGTCCAACTTATGACATCAGCCTCAGGACCATGTGCTAACCATTTAATTATATCAGAAACACATTCTTCGTTGTCAACCTTTTGTTTGAACCAATGTGCAAAAGTTTTGTTATGCTCCCTAATTAACCTTTGTTCAGTCATTCGACTATTTCCTTTCTGTAAAATTTCTTTATGAGCATTAATGTAATCTTGAACTTCATTAACATTATTCAGGATGTACAAGTGGACTTGTTGCAATTCATCAGGATCTATGCTCTTTACTGAAGCCCTGCGTCTACCGCCTTCTTCGTCATGATGTTCAGGAAGTCCAATGTGTCCTACTTTGACAAGTAATCTTGACAAAACTCCATAGCTTCTTCAAAAACATATTTTTGAACAATAGATGCTTCAGGCCGGTTAGGGTTCTTCACATACCCTTTTAGGATTTTCATAGTTCTTTCAATTGGGTACATCCATCGTAAATAGGTAGGGCCACAAAACTTGATCTCCCTGACTAGATGAACAATTAGATGTACCATTATGTCAAAAAAAGAAGGAAGAAAAAGCTTCTCATGCTGGCACAAGATCAGATATCCTTCATTTTCCAGTTCATCCAATTTTTCTGTCTCACTAACTTTACTACAAATAGCATTGAAGAAGAAACAATGTCTAGTCAAAATATGTTGAAGATCATATTCGGCAATGCCTCGAATAGCTACTGGGAGCAGTTGTTGCATTAAGACATGACAATCATGAGACTTTAGCCCCACTAACTTCAAGTCTTTCATGGACACAAGCTTCCTAACATTTGAAGAATACCCTGAAGGAAGATGCCATGTAAACACTGACAAAAGCTTCTTTTCTCATCCTTAGATAAAGTATGAGCAGCTGGAGGACAAAAAGTTCTCTTACCATATGGCTTTGGATGCAAGTCTTCTTGTATCCCCATTTCTTGCAAATCTAATCTTACCTTCACACCATCTTTAGAACAACCTTATATGTTAAGCAGTGTCCCAACAATACTATCACAAACGTTTTTCTCCACATGCATGAAATCAATACAATGTCTTACATCAAGCTTCGGCCAATATGGAAGATTGAAAAAGACAGACTTCTTTTTCCATTTACTTTTCTCATTACTTTTCTTTATAGTCTTACCAAAGATAACATTCATATTTTTCACCTTTTCATAAACTTGCTCCCCAGTCAATGCCTTCGGAGCATCTTCAGACTCTTGTCCACCAAAAAAAGCTTTCTTTAATCTGCGATACAGGTGGCCTCGTCTAAGAAATCTCCTATGTCCAAGATAAACTATCTTTCTTCTATGTTGAAGTTGATGGTAGCATGTTCCTTCTTCACAAATCGGACATGCTTTATGGCCTTTAACACTATAGCCTGACAAGTTTCCATATGCAGGGAAGTCATTTATAGTACAAAAGATCATGGCTCGCATTTTAAAAACCTCCTTCTTGTTCGCATCAAAAACATCAACACCTTCATCCCATAACTCTTTCAAGTCTTCGATCAAGGGCTCCAGGTAAACATCTATATCATTTTTGGGTTGTTTTGGTCCCGAAATCAACATAGATAACATGATGTACTTTCATTTCATGCATAACAGAGGAGATAAGTTGTAAATTACCAACAGAACAGGCCATGAACTATGTATACTGCTCAGTCTACCAAAAGGATTCATGCCATCCATGCTAAGCCCAAGCCTAAGGTTCCTAGGCTCTTCACCGAAGTTTGGAAATAATTGATCGATTTTCTTCCATTGAGAAGAATCAGCCAGATGTCGAAGCTTTCCATTAGATATCCTCTCATCCATATGCCATCTCAAATTTCTTGCATCGTTTTCATTAGCAAACAAGCGCTTGAACATTGGTATGATTGGAAGGTACCACAATACTTTTCCAGGAGCGTTATTTGATTTGTACCTTGGGGTTTCACATATTGGACACTGTTGTTCCTCTGCATACTCTTTTCTATACAATATACAATCATTAGGGCATGCATGGATCTTTTTATATTTCATCCCTAGTGGACACAATATTTTCTTAGCATTATAGTATCAAGAAGGCAACACATTATCATCTGGAAGCATGTCCTTAAAGGCTTCAAGCGTTTCTGAAAAAATCTTGTCGCTCTATCCATGTCGTGCTTTCAAGCTTACCAATTTCAATACTGCTTTTAACAATTGGTACTTTTTACACCACAGGTACAACGGCGTCTCAGCATCACTACACAAATTACCATATGCATGTAATTGCTCAAAACTCTCTTCTCCTACATCATGAATAATATCCTCTATTTGATCATCCGTATCCGTGTCATTATCATCAAAGTTCACTCCCCCTGTTGAGATGAACTTGGCATTTCTAATTCTTCACCATGCCATACCCACACTGTATAACTCTTACAGAATCCTTCACAAATTAAATGTGTATATATATCTGCAGTACTTAGTCGCTTCTCATTCAAACATACTACACAAGGGCAATAAAACTTTCTACTACCATCATCGGCATGTCTACTAGCAAAGTCTAAAAAACCCCTCACCCCATTATCATATTCAACACTCGTCCGTTTAGCGTCTATCCAACTATGATCCATATATATCTCAACACTTCTAGAACCCTATATCCAACAACAAAAGGATAGACAAAAAACAACAACAATAGAGTTTTAGATATTTCAACAAAATTAACAGGCTCCATTTAAAACTAGTATTGTTTTAACAAACCAATAACACTGACAATAATCAAACAAATGCACTAAACTAAAACAGAACATAAAGTGGTATTAATTCAAGCCAAAAATCACAGGGATATAATTAAAAGTCAGAGCATATTAATTATAAAACAACGAGAAGTGCTCAAATTAAAGCAACAACAAGAACTTTAATTTTTTCCAGATTACGTTTAAGTGCTCAAATTAAAGCAACAACAAGAACTTTTCATTGAACATTATTAATTATAAAACAACGTACAACTAAATAACAGATCGATCGAACATTAACCTGAATGAAGACCAAGGAGTGAGCTTCAACCCAAAGTCATGGTGGCGTCGACTAAGGTTAAAATGAAGTCCTCAAATTCACGGCATTGATAAAGGCAAGTCAAATCAGAGGAGAATGGTCACTGCGCTGCGGAGATTAGAGGTCGCAGCAGAGAAGACTGACGATAATCAAAGAACAGCAACGACGAACACAGCAACGGAAGCGATAATGACGGAGGAGACTTGAGCAAATGAGGGACGGGACGCCATGGACGAGTTCAGAACAAGCACGGACAGAGGTCACACAAAAATGGCAAAGAGAGAAAAAGGGTTCACAGAGCGCGCGATCTGGGCGCGGGGAGGAAAAACAAGTGTGAAAAATCTTACCTTTAAGACCGGTTTTTATTAAAAACCGGTCTTAAAAGACGGAAAATTCACATTTAAGATCGGTTTGTACAAAAACCGGTCTTAAATGTAACACATTTAAGACCGGTTGTAGCAAGAACCGGTCTTAAATGTGTTACATTTAAGACCGGTTGTTACCACAACCGGCCTTAAAAAGTTATCACATTTTGAATTTAAAATTTTTAACATTTAAGACCCGTTTACATATAAACCGGTCTTAAATGTAAAAAATTTTAGAGCGGTTTTAGTACAAAACCGGTCTTAAATATTTAACATTTAAGACCGGTTTATATTTAAACCGGTCTTAAATGTTAAAAAAATTTAAATGCGTAAAATTTTAAGACTTTAAGACCGATGTTTTTTATAACCGGTCTAAATAAATTTTTTAGGACCGGCTTTTTTAAGAACCGGTCTAAGAAGTTCAATATAATTACAAAACTGCCACCGCGCAAATTTTTAAGACCTTTTCCACCAAAACCGGTCTAAATGTGGCGGTCTAAAAGGGTTTTTTCCAGTAGTGAGATAGAAGGAATCAAGTTTAATCAATATAAAAGTTCAAAAACAATCCTAGAATGAAAACCTTAGCTACCCATGCTCAACAACAAATCATAGGTATACACAGTCATTACAACCATATTAGAAATAAAAAGGAGGAAGGGAATGAGTTCAGCCAAACTAAGAGAAATTGAGTTGGAATTTCTTCGAATCTTCAATCCCACTTGATTTTCCTTGAGAAACTCCACTCCTTAGCTTCCAATTGCTCCCTAGCCGACTCTCCAAACCTTAGAATGTCGAGCTCCCCTTTGTATCTCTAAATTTTGCCTTTTAAATGACCTAGAAGTCAAAACGCACAGCTGTTGTTTCGGGTTTTGGATGCAGCCAGAAATTCTTGGCTACAGCCAAAACTGCATTTTGGAGTTTCTTGGCTGCAACCAAAGGATGCTTGGTTGCAGCCAAGATCCGTCTGTCTTGCCTCTGCCTATTGTTTGGCTACAGACAAAAATGGCTTGGCTGCAGCCCAAAAGTTTCTGGAGGTCTTCTGGCTGTAGCCAAACATTTGTCTTCACTCTTTTATCTTTTTTTCCAATGATGCAATGGTGTTCTACTCTTTTTCCCAACTTATTAATAAATGATTTATGCTTCCAATGACTCTTTGTGTGTCTTAAATGTGATCCTATCAACACAAGAAAATCTATAGAACCCAAAGGGTGAAGAATGGTAGTAAAATATTCACATCTAACTAAAGATTCATGCCCGTTTTACCAACTACTCACTAGGCACATTTCCTATACACTTATATCCTTGCATGTCCATTAATCAACAAAAAAAAGTGATAAATTGAGGGTAAATGTGCCAATTTGATATGAATTTCATGGGGTTAACAATTAACCATTACTTTTAAGCGTTATGTATCCTTGCACAACCTCCGCCTCAACATACATGATGTTTATTAGTTGTAATCGTAATGTATTAGGCGTTATAAATGCTCAAATTTGTAGTAGTGTTTGGTCAAGTTATTTTCATTCTTGATACAATTGAATTTGAAAATAGAAAACTTCTCAAATGGTTTCACTCAACCTAATTGCTAGCATACTTATGACGATTACTTCACTTTTGTCTTAGTCCTAGTAGGAACAACAACTCTTTATACTACTTGCGACCCGTACACTTGTGATAAGCTAAACAGTGAATAGCTTCCCGGAATTCAAACTTGTGTGTGTTCTTCTCCTTTCGCGGGTGAGGCTACTTATCACCTAACTAACAACTTGTTAGGAATGGTACTTTTTTTAATACAAATTATTAAGCAGGGAAGTTGAGAAACCCAATGCATAATTTTTTTAGGCCAATCCATGCTTTGGCTAAATAGGCCTGAACTTGTAACCAAGGGCCTAAAGTTTGGTTCTTATTTTTTTGTTCAGGCTTGAGCTTTCATGGCCTTTTTAAAAGCCTATTTACAATGTCTTCCTTTAAAAAAGACATCATGTTTCATGCCTTAAAAGCCATAATTCATAGCACTTGGCTTGTTCTCCAAGACTATCCAACCCCATATTCACTCTCACCTTTGTGGCTCCCTAGACCTGTAGGTAGGGATTCTTCTATAGTCTACATCTGCATATCCAACTCCATGTTTCTTTGAATTACAATGATCACACATGATGATTTTTTTTGAATTTTGCACCTTTGATTATGAGAGTATAAATGCAAACTAATGAATTCTTTTGTCCTCCCAGCTATTCTATGACATATATTGCCCCCTTCAATGCAGAAAATTTTTGTGCGTTATGTACAGGTAATAATCTTACTAATTGAACAAGTCCTTGGGCGTGCTAATCTATTTTGATTTGATGTTTTAAGATATGGCTTCCCCATTTCTCATTTAATTTAATCTTCTCTTTGTCCAGGAGAAAAGAGAACCAGTCCGAAAACTCAGAAGGCTCTGTCATACAAACATTGTTCCTTCCTTCCTGTTAAGGAAGGTAACTTCTATGTGAAGGTATGTATTGATATAATTTTAAGTCTATACTATCTTCGATCCTTAATATAAGAGTTAGTTGTGGATTGGATTTCATTTTAAATATAAGATCTCAATCCAGTTTAACTCCCAAATTTATAATTTTTTCCAAAGCATCTCTATTTATTGCATACATTAAGGAATCTTTATTCAAGAATAGTCAGGATCTTTGATGTTATTTTTTAGGAAAATAACCTATATTCGTTACAAATAACTAACATAATCAACATTTTTAATTTATCCAAATTAATCAATGAAGCTTTTATATTCAGGACATGAAGTAGTACTTACTATGTTTTCCTTCTTATGATACTAAATAGGCGTTTTAATGTCCAAAACCATTTTCTGTCCAATGTGGAATCAAGACTATGTACTGATAGCTACTTCTCCTTTTTGTGGGGAGGTGTTTTTTGCTACAAAACTGGTACATTTTATATCGATGCATTGACCTTAGGATGACACTTGTAGAGTTTGGAAAACGGGTCGACCCATTTAAACCTGAGTAAGAGAAAAGGACAGATTTTCAAAGCCCGGCCAATGAACTTAAGGGCCAAGGGCTGGCCCGTGGGCTTTGGTCCCATTCAACATATGTTCACTTTTTCATATTTTTTTTAAAAAAAAGTTAGAACAATAAAATATCAAATTTAAAATATAAATATTATCAAAATTAAGTTCAAACACAAAGTCCAGAAACTACTGCCCACAATTAAATAAATAATTATCATCACTAAACAATATGAATAAGATTATCATTTTCTTCTCCGTCATCACTATCATCAATGCATTTGATTGTGCTTCACTATTAGCAAGGGTTATTTTCTTTTTCCACCCCATTTAAATAT
Organism: Inga laurina; assembly: GCA_963855925.1. Taxonomy (NCBI): domain Eukaryota; kingdom Viridiplantae; phylum Streptophyta; class Magnoliopsida; order Fabales; family Fabaceae; genus Inga; species Inga laurina. The sequence goes on from OY979708.1 coordinate 27,216,625, forward strand.
TCAAATTAAAATAATGAAATTCATACATTTTTTAAAAAAATTAACGAGCATAAACTGGTAGGCCTGTGGCCCTATAAGACTGACCTATTTAAGCTCGCAACCCTACAAAGCTAGTCCTTTTAAGCCCGGCTCCATTTTCAGCCCCTAAATTATGAGCCCATCCCTCGAATTAAACGTGGTTAAAAGGGGCAGCCCAACACGCTCGGCCAGTTTTCCAACTCTACACATTTGTCTGCTATTTGAAGCTTGTAATTTGATGCACTACATTTAATCAATTTCTTTCGGTATTTGAAGAATGAGTGGTGATGTGCATTGATTTTGAATGATGGGTCTTGTTATATATTTTATATTAGATATTGATATATTCATTTTAAGTAAATTTTGTATCCTTTTCTTCAAATCATTTTGTGTCGCAAGCAGGAGGATTGAATTAGGACTATCATTTTGATGATTTTAACTTGATCATTTTCCCCCAATTTAAATTGTTGTCGCCTAAGATGCATTTCTAAATTATTGGTAAAATAAATAAATAATGTATCCATTTAGAAATCATAATGTATATGTAAATCTTCAATTTATATAAAATATGGTTTACTCCTATGGTCCTATATATATTCCCTTGATCCTTTTTATAGCAACTTTCTTTCTCCTGGGGCTGGTCCATAACAATATAAGCACTTTTTTTTTCTTGTGTTTCAAAATTTAAATTACTTTTTCCTTTTCTACCCTTATTAAATACACACCTTTATATCAATTATTCACCACTAACCACTAATTCTCTTTCATTTAATTATTTATTACTCATTCTCTCTCATATTTTTATTCATTTTCTCTCCTATGCTCTTTTCATAAATAGGGGCATATTTGCAAGAAACATGACATTTTTGACATATTTATTCTTTTTAACTAATCTTTTTTTTATAGAAAAAGGAAAAACTCAAAACAAACTAAGCAGTGGAGAAAAGATTCTCCAGATCATCCCTCAGCAAATCCACGATGCAATCCGCTACTGAAGACAAAATCTGCAAGTCCACTACCATATTCCTAGCATTGGCTGCTAATGCATCTGCCACCATGTTTGCATCCCGAGGACAAAAAGGCTAGCTCAACGTCCCACTCCCGACCAAGCAACTGCTGTATCTCCAAAAATACTGACAGATCCGGGTGTGCATCTGGAATGCTCGACTGAAGTAAAGTAATGACCACACGACAATCAGTTTCCACAACAAGATACTTAACATGTCGATCCCATACAAGCTTTAAAGCCCATAAAACACCCCATGCCCCTGCTGTAATATGCGATCCACGTCCTACCCGATATATAAACGCTTGCATGAAAGCTCCATTATGGTCACGCATTAGCCCCCTGCAAGAACATAAACCAGACATTGGAGAATAAGAACCATCGGTATTAACCTTGATAGCACCCCTTGGCGGAGGAAGCCAATACTCACGCATAGTCACAACATCTTTTGTGCTTAAAGAGTTAGCCAATCCCCAAGATAAACAGGCCCTGGACTGCGCAATTATTGTCGTTGGGCTCCAAGTTCTGTCGTTAAGAATATGCTCGTTGTAGCCAAGCCATATGGTTCTAATAACCACTGCAAACCACAAGCGGAAGTGAAAGCCATCAACCACAAACCAACCCTTGAGACACCATTTGACCCAACAAATAGGGTCAGATACACCAAAGAACTGAGTATACCACTTACTAGGAATTAACATATCTCATACACGTTTAGAGATACAACAATCACAAAGCGTGTGAAGGAGAGACTCTAATTCATTAGAGCAAAGCTCGCACAATCCCGTAGGATGGAGACCACGAGAGAACCATGCCAAATTCGTAAGAAGGAGATTATGAGTGTAAATCCAGAGAAATAAATGATACCGCTGAGGGACATGGAGTCTCCAAACCAACCTCCACAAGGCATCAACTGAAGTCGAATCATGAGCAACCAAATGTGCATATGTTGACTTAATAGAAAACTTCCCATTTGTGGACCATCACCAAATAGGAGTATTATTATCATGTGAAACACGAATATGTAGTCGTTTAATAGCCTCAGTAATAGACAAAGGGAGGTACGCACCAAACTTCATCCAACCCTATGACCCAGAAGAAGTTAAACAATCAGAAACTTTCAACTTAAGGACATCTTCAGGTAGCACGCAATTAGCCATACTCTCTAGGGGTCCATGGTGTGGCACCCATACAGCCTTCCATAAAGACGTAGACCTGCCACTCCTAATACACATTAGAGCGTGTGCCCCTCCATGTACTAGACTCTGATTGTCGCCTCTACACTCTGGGAACTAACTCCATACCATACTTATACTTTTCACTCAAGAATTTTACCCATAACAAGTCTTGACGAGTCAATAGGGCCCAGCCAAGTTTCACTATAAAAGCATTATTTTGCACATTCACTTTCCGGAGACCAAGTCCCCCCTTCTCCTTTTTTCGACAAATTTGATCCCATAAAACAAGATGAATCATACAGCTTGAATTACTACTTCCCCTAAGAAACTTTCAACACCTTTTATCTATATTGTTGCACGTAGAAACCGGCAACGGAACTATTTGCATGGCATACGACGGAATAGCAGAAGCCACAGAAGCCACCAAAGCATGTCTACCTGCCAAAGATAGAGTATTCGCTTTCCAGCTAGAAAGACGTGAATCCATTTCTCTAACAAAAATGTATATGTCGAGCGGGAAGTCTTTTCATGAAGGAGAGGCATTCTTAGATATTTTCCCAAATTTGAACATGGCACAAAGTTTAAGAACTCACTAATTTCCCTGGACTTGGTATGGTTCACGTTCCTTGAGAAGAAAATTCTTGATTTAGCTGCATTAATTTTCTGCCCTGATATCTCATAAAAGTCATCAAGTATAGCTTTTACAACAGCTGCTTGTTCCATATCTGCCTCCGCAAATAATATCAGGTCATTAGAAAAAAATAAATGAGACACAGGCGTACTTCTCTTACTGAGCCGGAAAGGTAGCCAATCTTCATTCTGAACGGCATTTTGAATTAGGTGCCTGATTGAACCATATTTTTACATGATTTTTCATGATTTATTTGGGATTTAAATGCATTTTATGAAGCATTATTGCATAATTAAGCATGAATTTTGGTTAGGAACAATTATTTTGAATTAATGAGAATTAGGGGCAAAATGATCAAAATTATTAATTATTTTGTGTAATTGTTTCTTAGACTTTTAATGCTACTTGTGCTTAATTTTGTATTGCAGGTGTTTTGGAAGAAAATTGAAATCTTGAAAAAAAAAATGCATTTGGAGTTGAATTAATATTTTTGAAGACTGGGAAATATTACAAACAAGCCTATAATTTCCTAAAAACTATAAATATGTGAAGAAAAGGGGCCATGAAAATTGCAAGAACACACCCAAACTCTTTAGAAATTTTAGTTCAGCTCCAAAACATTTCAAACATGTTCAAGGAAGTCCCTCAATGAAAGTTTTCAAAGTTCTCATTTTGGTCCCTTGATCAAAACACATCGTTTTGACCAAGGGATCCGATTCCTATGGACCAGACTTGATGGATATGCAAAGTGGACATGGCGTGACCCGAGACGCAGCTGAGGATCCGGGAATGTTTATGCAAAAGCTGAGAGTGATATTAGAGAGCGGAGCGCCGCATAGTAGATGAGGGGGGACCTGAGATCGCCTTCATCTTCTTCCTTCACCCTGTATCCACCTCGTTGGCGGCTTCCTCTTCCATTACAATCACCGGCAAGCAAGATTCACATCACCATCCACTAGAGCTGTGGATAGAGACCTGGCCGAGAGCTTAGAATAGGGAGCGTAAGGGCGCCGCAAGCATCAATCCAGCACCTCTAATCTTCTTCACCTCATACCACTGTCAATGTCGCCAACGACGTTCACAACCTCCATCGTGAACAAAGCTCAGACTGGACAACACAAAAGCAAAGCGGCTGAGATCTGTTTTTCCAGCAAGCTAAATCCCAGATTCCGGCGACCTTTGTCTTCTTCCTCTACACTACACCACCATCACTTTCACAGCCACCACCTCCGTTTCTACTGTTCCATTCCCTTCTTCATCCGCTCTGTTTCTCCACCATTTCAGCATCACTGTGACTCCCCTGTGACCTTTATTCTATATGTCTCACTCTCATTTTCTAACAGAACCCACGAAATTCATTTTGCTCAGACTCTCATTCAATTTCCATGGGTATTAAATGCTTTGAAGATATCATGGCTACTGTTAATATCATGAAAGGCTGATTCATTTGTGCTTCTTGGTGATGATGAGTTGTGCTTGAGCTTATTGGACTACAAAGAGGAGTTTTGCTATCATTCCATTAGTCTAGAATTATATATATTTAGATTGCCTAGTTTTAGGAATTTTCGTATATGTGATTCTGGAATTGAGATTAATGTTAATTATCTCTTTTGGTTTGATAATTGTAGTTGAGATTGAATTTTACAATGTGAAGATTATATATGTTTGAATTTCTTTATGGTTACAATGAGATTATGTTAATTAGCATGTTATTGTCTAGTTAATGTGGTTAATTCTTGAGGGGTTGTTTAGCACTCAAATCCAAGAAGACTCATGTTGCATTATTCAAATTTCAATTGCACATTAAGTGGTTTTTAACAATATCAAAAGAGGTAGTAGTTAGCTATGTTTGTAGGAGCTACTATTAATTGGGAATATTGAACTCAAGTGTCATCTTGAGGTTGTTCTTAAGGCTTAATGAATTCTTAACTCCTATAATTTTTTTGAGCAAGGATTGTCATATCTTCATTACCAAGAGCATTCTTTATTGATATTTTCCACTCCATACCATTCCATTCACTTTTACTCATTCTCCATTTTCATAAGAAAAATACCAAAAATATTATATTATCTTTTAATTAACAATTGCATTTTCTTTTAATTATTAATTTCAAAAATCCAAAAATCATTTTCCCCTTGTTTTAATTGCATTTGCATGATAATTAGTTTACTTAGGTAGTTCAATAAAGGCTCCTCAAGTGAGACGACCCGAGTGTTGCATTGTATTGCAATTCTTGGTAAAAAAAATATTTTGCATTTGACCCCAAGGCGTAAAGACATGGTCAAATCAGTGCCCCAGACGCTCAATAGCCAGAACAAAAAGATAAGGAGAAATAGGGTCCCCTTGTCGAATGCCTTTAGACGGGCAAAACTCACTTGCAGCAATACCATTCCATAGTAACTTCATGAGTGGAGTAGAGACACAAGTTTCTATCACACACCTGATATTATCTAGTATATTAAGCTCCTTTAAGCAATCAAAGATGAATTTCCATCTAACTCGATCATATGCCTTTTCTAGATCTATCTTAATTGCCATGAAACCTCTTTTCTTTTTCGTCCCATGCATGGAATAAATAACTTCCTGAGCAAGAATAATATTATCCAAACTCTGCCTTCCTTTCACAAAGCTACACTGATTCGATGCCACTACCAAGGGCATAATGGGCTTTAGCCTGTTAGAAATAATCTTCGTCACAATTTTGTAAATCATGTTACATAGACTAACAGGACGGAAGTCTCATATTGTCTCAGGATGCTCCACCTTAGGAATTAAAACAATTTGAGTGTTATTAATCTCCTTCACAGAGTTCGGATTATGAAAGACTCTTTGTACCTGTTTGATAACAGACTTGCCAACAATATCCCATTGGCTTTGAAAAAATAGTGGGTTTAAACCATCAGGCCCAAGAGCTTTGAGTGGACCCATATCAAATAAAGCTTGCTTTACTTCCATGTAGGGGTGGAAACAGGCCAGGCCAGGCCAGGCTTCCACCCTAACAGGCCTGGCCTGTTTTGTGTCAGGATGGCTTGTGCCTGGCCTGTGGCCTGTTACAGGCCTTATTTTGAGCCTAAGCCTGGCTTGTATATAGGCCTGGCCTGGCCTGTGGCCTGTTAAGAATGCTTGAAACTAGAATAGTGGGGGAAACAGGCCACAGGCCTCACAATAGGCCTACATCAAACAGGCCGAAAACAAGCCCAATTACAATAATGATCCGACATAAACCATAAAAAATGAAACAAAATACAACTATACAACATAACATTAACTAAATACAACAGCCAAAGGGTCTTCTTGTCTTTACATCAAATATTCAATATAATTTCTTCTTCTCCTTTGAAGACCTTGGAAAAAATTAATCAAATGTATAATATTAAAGCATAACACAATTTTAACAAGGAATATGTATAAGAAATGTGCAACATACAAAAATGGATTTAGATTCTTTAAAGGCAAGCAATAAATGTCAAATAAACCAAATTCTTTAAGTGAATGCAGATTCTACAATAAACCAATTTCTACTATAAACTAATTTCTTTGAATTAAGATTCTTCAAGTGAATCAAGTTTCCAAATTCCAATTACCACGAGCATAAACCAATTTAAAGAATAAAGGATATTATCTCAAACAAAAAAGAGCTCATGTTGTGGAAGGGTCAGGAAGAACATTGACGGATTTGAAGCTCAAACATATATTAATGACAGGGTTCAGAACAAGCAAATCGAAAGAACAATTAATAGAACTAGAACCAGAACAAAGTAATCGCAATCATCAATCATATATTTTTATGTCAGATTCATATTCAAAGTAAACAAACCAGAACCAGAACAACAGATAGCTCTTCAGGATCAACAGGCCCTCCCCTAAGAACAAGTTCATCCCCAGAACCAGAATCATGCAACTTAGAACATCATAACAGGGTTCAGAAAATCGTTAATTGGTTCTATACTATTGCTTGTTGAAAATCGTTAATTGGTTCTATACTTACATGAACTTACACTATAATATTGCTCTCAGAAATTTTGCATGTTTGTCTCTTAGAAATTAGAACATGAACAACAACACTATATGCACGTTTGTCTCTAAGAATTAAGAACATGAACAAGCAAATTGAAAGAGAAATCAAACTAGAAGAGAAGCAAACCTTGTTTAAGATCCCACAAGGCGAACGGTCTTCGAATCAAGGCGAAACTGAAGAAAGGAACAGGGCTGAGATCTGAGCCTGAGAGTCGACTTGTCCAGTGTCGGCTAAGATCTGAGACTGAGAAAGGAATAGGGCCGAGATCGGAGTGACGGTGATCGACTGAGAGAGTGAGAGTGGGTGTATGTCAACTATCGAGCGGTTGAGCTGAGAATCCGAGATCTGAGAGAAGGAGTGGTCGAGAGAGAGAGAGACGGAGATGAGAATCCGAGATCTGAGGGAGGGAGGGGGAGTCGAGAGAGAGACAGAGATGAGAATCCGAAATCTGAGACTGGGAGTGGGAGTCGAGAGGGAGAGACGAAGATGAGAATAAGCATCCGAGATCTGGACGAAGTTGAATCTGTGAGTGAGAGTGAGAGTGATTGGGGCAGCCCAACATTAATTCAACCCGAGAGTGATTGAGATTAGAGAATATGGGGTGGCCCAAATATTTTTTAATAAATGGTACCAGGCCGGCCTGATAGGCCTAAAAGGCTTCCTAATAGGCCTAGGCCTGACCTGTTTAGAAAAACAGGCCTTCAAGCAGGCCTGGGCCTGCCCTGTTTTTCTGACAGGCCAGGCTTGAGCAGGCCGGAAACAGGCTAGGCTGCAGGCCCCTGATAGGCCGCCTGGCCTGTTTCCACCCCTACTTCCATGTCTATTACCGGCCTTCCCAGAGCAGATAAATCAGTATCACTAAGCATGGGGTAGCTATACCCAAACATAAGCGAATCCACGGTTGAGCCTTCCTCTATATATAACTTTTGCAAAGAAATTCTTACTCATATTCAGAATAGCCTCATGGTCATAAGACTACTCACCTGATTCTAATCACAGAGCCTCAATTTTAATATGTCTCCACCCCACATTTGCCATTGACTGGAAAAAATGCATATTCCGGTCCCCCTTTACATACCATTGAGATCTTGAATATTGGCGCCACATCATTTCTTCCTGGGATAAAATCACTTCTAGTTCATACCATAGATCATAATGAATATCTTCTAACCTCGTTGACGAACCCGAGGCTGCAATCTTCTTGTTCACACATTCCAATCTATGATATATGCTTTCCTTTTCATACCTTATGTCACCAAACACATCTTTATTCCAAGAAATCACTTTTTGTTTAAAATCAGAGACTAATGCATTCCAGTCATGATTGCTGTGCCAAATATTTCTAACAAATTCTGGGAACTCTTTGTGAAGCATCCAAGGAGCAAAGAATCAAAAAGGATGATGCTGAGACCTTTGCTGAAAAGAGTTGTCAGTATTAAGCAGAACTCTTTGTGAACAACTGATGCATTCGGAAAGGCTTCAAACCACCTAGCATTCACCAAGACCCTGTCAATACGGCTTTGACTTCCTGCACACCCCCATGTAATGTGAGGGCCACTAAAGCCAATATCAACCATATCACACTCTGCGATCCATTCCTTGAAAAGACGATCCACACCCCTACTCACCTAAAAAATTCTACTGACATGGTCCTCAGCATGTGATACTGCATTAAAATCACCAGCAATAACCCATTTTCCATCTGTACAAGTATAATTGTCCTTGAGCATCGCCCATAGACTCCTATGATGAGCATAATTAGGATGGCCATATACAAATGTGATAAACCATTCTTCATTATCACCTCCCTTCACCACTCCATGTACAAAGCGATCCCTAGAAGCTATGACTGAGAAATCAACAAAAGAATCCCTAAAGAGCCAAATCCCACCACTAAAACCTCAAGCCTCGGTTACATGTAAATTTGGCCATCCCAGCTTGCGACTAATTAACTTTGCTTTCTCCCCCTCCTGCTGAGGTTCTAGAAGAGCAAGCATGTTCCATTTATAACAACCTTGCAAATCACATAATAAACGACAAAAGGAGGCCCCACCGGCACCTCTAGAGTTCCAAGTTGTAATAATCATGATAGTAAAGAAACTATGAAGAACCAAAACAACAAACAAATTACTGCAACAAATCAGACCCGTGGGGACCTTCATGCATGCCATACATCTCCACATCACCTTCAATATCATCAACTAGAGGGTTTGAATGAGTAGTAAACGAATCATATAGTGACGCTCTTGGGTCTGGTGGGTTTGAACTAGAAGAGCCAAGCAATAGTTGGCGTCCTGGTCTAGCACGCCCATCAATACGAGACTCACAAGGGTGCAACGTGTAATTCCCTACCACTTGTGGACCTGTAACGGATTGGTGAGAATTTGATAAAGTAATAGTTTGACCATGCTCATGATCCACTTGTACATCTTTAGATAAGCTATTGGGACCCACCGACTTAAGCCCTTCCTGATTCAACATTTGATTCTTCACATTGAGATATGCTTCCATAGGCCCAATTATTTTTTTTGGCTGACCCACCTTATCTCCCTTAGATATAACTCGTGAATTAACTTGCTTTTTTTTTTTTCAAGTTACCATGATCCTGTGATTTGATTTGACTAACGTGTTTTTTGACTTGTGTATAATGATTCTCAAGAATTAATAGAGCATCACGTTGATTATGCGCTGAGATATTGCTAGTAACTCCATCACCGCATTCATCGGGATTAACATTATTTAGAGCCGTAAATCTCGAACCTGCCATATTTCGCTCCCAATCCCCATGCTTACTCTTCCTGGGATCCCTCGTGCGAGTTTCTCCTATTGTTGAAAACCGACGTTGTGGCCGCCGTCGCCTAGGTGCTACCATCCATTCACCATAATCGGGTGATTTCTGCACTCCAGTTGGTAGCGAATTATCGACCACAACCTTCTCAGACCCTTGATTCGCCATAGTATGTATCAGTGTCCCCCCATTTGATTATTGCCACCTTGCTTGTACAGTGCTCCAAGTCATGGCCATACTTGCCACAGGAAAAACAAATCAAATGCAGCCCTTCATAGAAAATCTTCTTCTCCTTACCATTAATCATAATTGAAGGCATCAAAGGAACATTCAGATCAATCTCAATGCATAGCCTTGCAAAATGTCCCTTTACTTGTTTAATGGTGTTAGTATCCACTTTGAGCACCCTACCAATCTGGTTACCAACAACGTAAAGGAAAGCCTTATCATAATAATCAACCGGCAACTTCAGTATTCTTATCCAAGCTGCAATTTTGGAGACTCCACCCTCATCGGGATCAAAGTCAGCTCGCCATGGTTGCACTGCTAAATAGCGGTCCATATACATCCACGGGCCACCAGTCAATGCATAGTCATAATCTTCCTTACTACTCATTCGAACCAGAAAAAAACTGGATCCAATCTCCATGGTTTCAACCTCTCCACGTCTACCCCACAATAACTGGAGTTTACGTCCCAACTGATCTTCGCATACCATTCTCCCCAAAATTCGAACAAAAAGAGACGTTGCCCACCTTTTAGCCAACTTCTTATGATACTCTGGTAATGCATACACATTAGTTCATTTTTCAGATTTCTCCACCCTAATACTCGACCTCTAACCATCATCGTACCACCACTCTTCTCCTTCTTCTTCCTCCCTCTCGACCTCAGGCTTGTCAACGCAAGCCTCTTTGTAAGACTTCTTTGGAGAGACAACGTCATCAACTTGAACTCCCTCGTCATCGGACATCCAATCCTCCACACGAGGGATAACAGCTTGATCATTTGAGACGGCAGCATCACCCATCCTAACTTTCTTCCTACTCCGTTTCAGCATATCTGCCTCCTCAGTGGAGACGAGAGCATTCTCAGAATCGTCTTCGCTCGCCATGGTTAGTGTTTTAACTAATCTTAACTACCAGTTTGTTTTGCATAACTTAGAAAAAAGTTGCTTATAAAAAGGATCAATGGGAGTAAGACAATTCCAGCATATTTTACATAGACCAAGAAAATCCTTAAACTTCATCAACTCTTCCATAAAATTCAACAACATTCCAACTTTACCCTTATTTAATATACATTATACCTTTGCATGGAAATAAAGTCAATACAATAATAAATGAAGGGTAAATTTATACATTCACATGAAAATTTTCTCTCTTTGCCTTATAAATAAAACAAAAATATTTCTTTTCTCTGCCCTACATATGGGACCAGGGGAGTACTTTTATATAAATTCTTCATTTCTCAACACCATCTTATTAAGTATTGTGAGGTTATTCATAATTACCATGTTAATTGCAATTATAAGTTTCATGTGTGATCTCCACCTTGCTATCGTTTTCCAAATCGACAAATCATTTCTTCTCCTTCTTATTTAGTTTGTGATGTTTACTTTTACACCTTTGTGTCCGACTTTTAATTTTTAATCTTTTTATGAAAGGTGAAGAATGCATATATGGTGCACATTTTCCGTGTGAGAATGCTTGATAATAGACTCGGTTTTTAAAAGTTTTCAAATTGCTTTTGTCTATTTATTTCGATGAACATAGTTTTTACATAAGACTCCCCCTATTTTGAAAGACAACATAGACCTCCTTTAAGATTAAAATGTATGTTACACAAACCTCTCTTATATTTTAAATTTCTATTTCTATCCACCCAAACTGTTAGTTAACCATTAAGTTTCACTTTTAAACTTTTTTTTGGGCGAAAATGCCCTTCTTTAACATTGGAACTATTTAAACATACACATATATATAAGGGCCAAAAAAAATTTATACCATGAAAAATAATTCTAATCGATTTTCTAACTTTCTAATATGTTAAAAATTAATTAATGTTGAGATAATAAAATTTATTATTTTAATATTTCTTCATATTTATTGAAATTTATTTATTTTTAGTTTCTTAAATGATTAAAAATATACAGCAAACACATATTTTTTTTTCTATCAAATATAGTAAACTATATAGGTTTGAAAGATTGTATAAGTCATTTAAATTTATAATTACACTTTTTCCCTACAATTATTTTAAAAAATTGAATTTTCAAAAGTTTTTGACATTTACAAACTATCAAGAAAAAATTGGAATTTAGGATTAAGGGTAAATTAGTAAAAAAAAATTTATTTTTATATAAATTATAATTAAAAAATATATTTTTGGAATTTTTTTAGAATATTCTTAATAGAGTTAACAGTTTGAACTTAAGTATATATTTTCAAAATAGATGGGAGATTTATATGATTAAGGCAAAACATAAAGGTTTTTAGAAAACTTTACTCAAATATTATATTTATATGTATATATAGATATATATATATATATATTAAAATATCAAATTAAAATTTATAAATATATATTAAAGTAAATAATATATATATATATATATATTAAATAGGCTTGTAACAAAAGCCTCAAGAAAAAAAGCCTAGCATATTTAAGCAAGTAGGCCTCTAAATAGTCCTTTAGTATGATTCTTTGCTAAATAGGCTCGGTTTAATCAAGCCTCAAATAGAACAGTCTGTAGGCTCCTGAAAAGGACTCAGCCTATTTTCACTCATACTAATTTAGTAATAGTATGTAAAAAGAAAAAACAATAATTTATTGCGCTACTTTTTAAATGAGTTAATTTTTTAAATTATGCTTCTCTAGTTCTATATATAAGGTAGGAAGAGAAAAAAAATTTTTGTTATATTTATAAGGCATGTTATTAAATTTTTTTCCCATATGAATGTACAATTTTACCATTCAGTTGTAATGTGGACTTTATTTTCCTAGGGAATATAATATATTAAATAAGGATAAATTTAGAAAGTTACTAAATTTTAAAGTAAAGCTAATAAAGTTTATGATTTTTCTTGATCTAAGATCATAGGAGTAAGTGTCTAGATACGTCTCTTCCTGAAGAGTTTTAAAAATATGAGGGGTAATGATCCCCAAAGTGAACAATTTTAAGGGAGCACATTTTATGCTCATTAAGATGATGGGTAAAGATGTTCTCATCACCCATCTAAACCATTAGATTGATTTTCGAAGGTCCAGATTTAATTAATTTAATTTTTATAGTTTAAATACATTTTTATTTTATTATATGTAAAATTAAAAATAAAGATAATCTTATAATTTTCACTTCACATAAAAATGAATAAATCGTTTAAAAAATCACAAATTAAAAATATTGAATTTGGGCCTTTAAAATTAAACTTAAATGGTTGAAATCTCACTACAGTGATGAGAAATTAGTTACTCATTACTGCGATAAGCACAGAATGGGAACCCAATTTTAAGAACAAGGCTGTGAGATGTTACAGTAAGAGGTTTTGTTTTCTTATTAAATATAATTCATCAATATAATTCACTTTATTTTCTAAATTTATACTCCCTCCAATATTCAATATACGACATATTTATTTAATTTGATTATATTAAAAAAGATAGTTAAGTTAGTTGATATGACGTGTATTTTTAAAAACACTTTAATTGTCTTTCTTAATTCTCTTATTTTCTCTTCTCCTTGATTATTGTCAAGGGAGTATTAATAGGGATAAATTTAAAAAGATTAACAAGTATGAAAAAGATGACTTATATTTAGAACTAATATAAACTTCCCAAATATATTAAGGAGCATGGGGGGAGTAATTATTTTCCCAAATTCTCTAATAGCCCGTTTGGTTCAATTCCATGAGACAGGATTACATATAATCCTGATGCAACAAACTGATTACCACGTTTGGTTATGCTTATACAATGTAATGAGGATTACATTTTATAATCCCTAATAAGACTGATGAATGTGAATGCAAACATCCCATGATCAAGTGAAAAAGGCAATATTGCTTTTATAATTTTTTAAATTGACCAAAATGTCCACCCATAAATACAGTTAAATATTAAATAATTACCAATATTAAATATTTAAAATAATTAATTAATAATATAGAAATTTAATAAATATTTCCTGATTAAAAAATTTAAAATTATATTCCACCATCAAAACAATAATAAAATATCCCATTAAATAATATTCTCACCATTAAATATTAAAAAATTATTATAAACCCAAAATGTACACTACATAATATTTCCATAATTAAGTATTAAAAAATTACTATGAACCCAACTTGTACATAGTAAAAAATTTAAAAATTATCATTAACCCAACTAGTACATTATACATATATACTTAGACATGGGTAATTTTGCCTCTTATTATATTATTCTCATATTCGATATAATCCAATCAAATGTTTTTATATATATGCATCATCTTTCCTTAATGATCGACAAACCAAAAAAATTCATGTAATTATCATTACATTAAATTATGTTCCCTCCAATTCCGTGAACCAAGCGGACCATAATGGTGTTTCCATCCAATGCTACTTTTCAATGCAAAAAATTGAGGAGTACACTTTATACACACACACACGCTAAGGAGGACACTTTAAAAAACCAATACACTCCCGTATTTAGCAAAGACAGGAAAAAATAAGCAATATAATCCTTTATTTTGATGTGCAAAATATGTAATGATTGATGCAGTACGATTTTTTTTTTTTTTTTTTCATTTAGCTAAGGGTATAATTCTTCCAAGACTTAGAGCGAAAAGGTTAAAAAAAATGATTGTAAGTGTTTATTTTATAAATATATTGATTGTTTAAGTAGTCCTAATATCATTAATTTAGCGTCCTAACTTTTTACAAACTCCAAACAGAATTTCAGGTAAAAGAAAGTAAGAAACACATGATGTAAATAATTTATAAATTAAAATTATTTATTAAAAATAAAAAAAAAATTGATTGATAACTCAATGATTAGAATCTATTAATATAACATAAAAAGCTATATCTCTCATGCGTTGTGCCAGAGAGTATTATGATGGTATATGCAGAAATATATAAAATTAGATTGTATGATTATCAAAATATATTGATAGGTAATAAACATGTGGCATCACACTAAAAGTTAAATAACATTAATTTTTTTCCCATGAATAAATAGCATCATTTTGTTTATTATTGTGGAAAAAATGCTCAAATTTTTTTTTTTTAATGTGAAGGAAAAAACTTAACAGTATTATAACACAGCAAAACCAAAATATTAAAACTTGCAAGTAAGGGAAAAACTCAAAAAGAAGAAATTATATTAATTATTAAATTCAAACTCAACATCTACTTAATCAATCAAATATAAAAAACGTAAAATAAAGAAATCATGAAATAATTATTAATATAGTGTATTTATTGATTGATGGATTTAAACCCACCTGTTTACAGTAAACCATGCGTGAGTATAAAAAGTTTTCAAAGATATTGTTGATTGATTGATTTTATAACATTGTTTTGGGGGGAAAAAAAAAACAGATAACAGAAACAAACATGCTATTACTTTTGTATCATCGATCACGCTTTGAAGAAATTTCAAAATAAAGGCAATTAAGAAATTTAAGAAATAATCAAATTGTTTCCAAATATGATTGCTTAATCAATCAAACATGAACAAACATAAAATTAGGAAATAAGAAAATATTATGAAATAATCATTAATATTATTTTTAGTTATTACAATTCCATGCCGTTTTATTTTCCATTTAGAAAAATGGAACCATACACATGAATTTAAGTGGTAATTAAATAAATATTTTGTTATATAATTTATAATTACGGTTAGTACTGGTTGATTGAGATTTCCTTATGTTCTTGGTTTTAATAAATTTAGTAATGGATGATTGAGATTTCCTTTTGTGCGATAGAACATTTTAGTTAATGATTTATTTTGTTACATAACTTATAATTATTGTTAAGATTTCATATTAATGCTAATTTGACTCAGGATTCATAATTTTTATTTTCTTTTAAGTTAGCTTTTAATATTAATGGCAATGATCACATATATATCTTCTATAATACTCGTAGTAAGAAACCATTTTTTGAGAAAATAATTTTGTTTATATTAATGCTGTTAGTGTGTTATGTTTACTTTGACACTAATAAATATCATTATCCATATTTATCACCCTCTTTTGGCTATCATAATTATTTTATCAATATCAATATTTTATATTTTATATCCATAAATTATTAATTGGCCCCTAGATTCAAGGAGTTATTATAATAATAATTTAGCCCAAAAATCAATAGGTTATCATAATTATGATTCAAACTAAATCTGCAAGAAGCTTAATTTTTAAGAAATATAGTTGGCCTCATGATTATAGTAATGCTTATATATATTAATGTCGTTAATGTATTCCATTTCGTGTTCTTGTTCTTCATTGTTAGTGATCTCAATTTTTCATCCCAAATATCATGGTGGGTCGGCCTTATGAACTCATTAAAGATATTGAGGATCACAAGGATACCTGGTTTAGCGTTGCTCTGGTTATCAAGTCTTGGACGATGAATAAAAAGACATAACTTTTTGATGAAAAGTTAGCAATTGCACTTACCTCAATCCTTTCTTTTCCTCATTTTGTCTAATCTTTTGTGCCTTTTAGTATATTAATTTTTGAATTTAAATTTCTCTTTTCTATATTCCTCTATACTTGACTTTCTTAAGATCCATCTTTAATTGCAGAAAGTAGAGTTTGGAACTTTCCCAAAACAATCAGATCGTTGTGTTGGGAGAGAAATTATTGTTAGGTTTAGAGTCAAGAGGAGCAACATCAAATACTCATCCAGTATTTTGGGCGTTTTGCAATTTTCTGATTAGGGAGATATTTTGCAATGGCAAGAAAAGGATTTAGTTGATAGTGCACATATTGTGATTGGGTACTTTATTATATATTTATTTGTTTGCTATTCCATTTATTACTTGGGCCTTTTTTCCAACCCTTCAAAGTTGAAACAAATGCCTCAAGCCACTTGACGAAGCAGAAAATGATGATGACCTTCAAATAATTCAATCATTAGGATCTTCAACCACTCATTTAAATAACAGTGAACACCATAGATATATCAGAGTCACAATATCCCATAATATCCTGATGTCAGGCAAGAGGAGAAACAACTGTAACAATATCCCATAACCAAAAGAAATGGAAAACAACAGTAAAAATCGACAGCAGCAACCAACTGAAAACTAGTCCGCGTCATCATCACCACTGGCAGCTGCATCAGCACTATCACCACCATCATCATCATCCCCACTGGCATCGCCAACATCCTCGCCATCATCATCGCCACCGGCCTGAGCTGCAGCAGGTACGTGAGCAGCAAATAACTCCTCCAACCTGGTCAGGCGAACACCGTGATCCTGTAGATAGGTGAGGCATTGAGCAGAAGTAGCCTCAGTGCGCTGAATAGCCGCAAGGATCACATCCAACGTGACGGCAGACTCGAAAGATGAAGGGGCACCGGATGGTTCACCCTGCTCCAGGGGAGATGGAAGGTCATGAGGAGGATGAGAAGGTCCTCCCTGCTGAAAGAAAGGGTCGTTCGGTGTAGGCTGGGAAGCTCGAACCTGCTCGTCCGGTTTCGGCTTGATGCTCAAGTAGTTGAACGGCTTAATGGGCTTGAACAGAACATCAGTGGTCGCAGTAGCAATACCCACAGAGGTGCAGAAGGCGGAAATAAGGTGTGGTAGCATCAGACCCACCGAATGATCTCAGGTATGGTCGTGAAGAGTCTGATAGATCAATGCGCCAAGATCAACAGGTTCCTTCTTCATAAGCAAGTAAATAAGGAGAGCCTGGTCTCTAGTGAGGCGACTCCTATTCGATGAAGGCCAAAAGTAGTCTTTACCAAAATGCAGCCACACCCGGGCCTCCACTGATAACTGGGCCCGGGGTAAGTGTTTCTGCGCCCCTCCGCGACTCTGCCACGCTGCCATGTGGTTGTATACAAGCAACTCCAAAATTTAATCCTCAGGGATGACATCTTCATTTCCTAATAGTTGCTTGTACTTGCACTCATCAATAGTGGGGAGTGCTACAAACTGCCTAAAGCTCTCCAGCGTAAAATCAATTTCGACTCCTCGGAGGGGAAATCGCCAAATGGGCCTCACACTGGCGGTGGCATAGAAATCATGGACAATCTGTAGACTCCCGTCAACCTTAGGCTCCAAGAGCCTCTGTAAGCGGTAGGTACGGGTGGCTAGCTCGTAAAACTGATATGAGGCGGTGAACGGGAATTCCCTCTCTTGCAACAAGGGTCGAGTAATGATCTTGGTCTTAGCCTCAGCAATGGCCCTGGGACCCGAGCGGTCAGCAACACACTTGGCCGGCATAGTAGCTACGAGAGAAGACAATGGACAGCCAAAAACCAATGAGGATTCAAACAGGTACTCAACATGTACACCGGAATCAAAAAGTTCAATAGTGACCTCCCCCAAACTTATGACTTAACTAGTTGCAACACACCAGTCTCAATTCCAACCTAACCCTTACCCTGCCTCCGTTAAAACCTGACTTATATCCATAAAATGAGTTGAAATGCAGTTTGGCTACAAAGTGAATGACATAGTAAGACCCTATCTAAACTAGTTTGTAATGTTCAAGCGGAATCGTAGAATGAATTGCTGTCCATTTAAGAGTCTATGAAAAACTTAGTGGCCAAAACAGAGGTGGATAAAGTTCAGGTAATGCATATTGACAGCAAAACAAGTATTGCACAAGGGCCCTATATTGCATTTCAAAACAGGCATTACAAAGCATAATTCATATTGACAGCAAAACTGGCATTTCAAAATAGATATGGCCAAAACAGACATTGCACAATGAAATTGATTCCACAAAGGACAGGGGAACTTTATAATCATGTTCGCTAATCCTAATTGCTAGCCTGATCCACCGATTAGTCAAATTGATTCCTCAAATCCCCAACTTCCAATGACACTACACTATCCCGTAATGCAATTTAGAAGAGTTAAGCGTGAGTTGAATTACCTATGAGATGAGAAAACCCAACGAAAACCAACCACCGTCTCAGAAAATCTGATGAGTGGAGTTTTGTCCACTGCCCTAGATTATAGCAAAAGCAGAAGATGGGGGCGAGACGCAGATCCGAAACAGAAAATGTGAGAAAAGAGTCTAAGACTAGCAGGATTTAAGGGAGAGGGGAATGTGGGTGAGAGATTTAGGGCGAAAATTAAGGGAGGGAGTTATGGATTAGGTTTTGCTGTGGAGAAAGTGAGAGGAAGAGGAACGACTGCCGCTGTGAAAAGGGAGAGAAAGAATGGAAAACTCTGTTTTAGGGTTTTAAAATAGAGTTATCGCGGGTGGGCCGTGGCCCAAGACCTTCTGGGCCACGGCCCACAACTCTCTGTGCAGATTCACTCCTTTGCTGGCCGCGGCCCACACAGTGATGGCCGCAGCCCAAGACTTTCTGGAATTCAGTTGGCCGCGGCCCAAAATTAGTTTGCCGCAGCCCAAAACCTTCTGAGCACTGATACTCATTTATGGGAATTGGTGGGCCGCGGCACACCTTGGTTTGGCCGCGGCCCAAGAGTTTCTAGAGTTTCTTTAGGCCGCGGCCCACAGTGCATTTTCCAGCCTTTCAGTTTCCACAAATTCATACCAGAACTAGAATCGTCTGTGACAACATAGTATATAGAACCATTGAACATTCATACCAGAACTATGCCACACTTTCACATTGACTCTCACACAATCAACACCCCTAATCCACATAATTGCTATGATCAAGATACCTTCCTAATGCAGAGTCTTATAGGTATGCACAGCAATTTGACAGAATGAAGCCAAATATAATGCACAATGCTTCTCTAACATTCATTGCAACTCTCATATCATATCACAGGCATCAGAATACACAAACATGCATAAGAGTTGAAGAACTTCCTTGGAATATGCCTGTCCAACCCAGATGCCAACCCTTGCCTTGGAATCCTCTTGCTCTCAACAGCTTTCAGCTTGAAATCCCTTTCTTCCTACAAAATGTAGAAGATCAAACATAAACCTACTAACTTATGCTAAAATCAAAGAAATTAAAGAGATTAAGTTCAGAACTTGGGTTGCCTCCCAAGAAGCGCTTAGTTTATAGTCCTTAGCCTGACTTTTCACTTTGGTCATTCTTCATTTGATAAGTAGATGGTGAATACTAGCCTATCAACATCTCCTCCCCAATAGTGCTTCAGCCTCTTACCATTTTCCTTGAATCTCTCGCCCTTATCATTCTCCAGCTCCATATCACCATATTTTGATGTCTGAATCACCTTGAATGCCCAGACCATCGGGACTTAAGCTTTCCGGGAAAGAGCTTCAGTTTGGAGTTATAAAGAAGGACAGTTTGACCAGGTTCAAAGCTCTTGGGAATGATTTTGCTGTCATGATCCCTCTTTGTCTTCTCTTTGTAAATCCTTGAACTCTCATAAGCATTTAAACAGATTTCATCCAACTCATTGAGTTGGAGTAGCCTCTTTTCTCCCACAGCTCACGGATCAAAATTTAACTTCTTGATAGCCCACTAGGCCCCATATTCCAGTTATACTGGCAGATGGCACGCTTTTCCAAACACTAATCGATATGGAGACATACCGATAGGCGTTTTGTAGGCCGTTCGATAAGCCCACAAAGCATCATCTAATTTGGAAGACCAGTCTTTCCTAGTAGTGTTCACCATCTTCTCAAGAATGTTCTTGATTTCCCGGTTGGAGATCTCAGCTTGGCCATTTGTTTGGGGATGGTAGGGCAATGCTACTTTGTGCCTCACACCATATTTCTTCATTAGAGCTTGAAATTGATGATTGCAGAAGTGTGATCCGCCATCACTGATAATTGCTCTTGGTGTGCCAAACCTTGTGAAGATGTGCTTCTTGAGGAATTTCAGCACCGTCTTGGCATCATTAGTCACACAAGACATAGCTTCTACCCATTTTGATACATAGTCCACTCCAACTAAAATGTATTCATTGTTAAAGGACTTAGGAAATGGACCCATGAAATCAATCCCCCAGACATCGAAGAGTTCAACTTCTAGCATGCTATTTAGTGGCATCTCATTCCTTCTGGATATTTTCCCCACTCTTTGGCATCGATCACATTGGAGGGCAAAAGCATAAGCATCTTTAAATAAAGAAGGCCAATAAAACCCACTTTGAATAACTTTCGCAGCAGTTTTCTCTCCTCCAAAATGACCACCATACTCAGATAAATGACAACAATGCAGAATGCACTCTTGTTCATTTTTTGGAACACACCTTCGAATGAGTTGGTCGGGGCACCGCTTGAATAAGTAAGGTTCATCCCAAAAGTACTTCTTCACTTCATGCAAAAACTTACACTTTTGATGAGAGTTGAACTTCGGAGGTAACACTCCACAAACCAAATAATTCACAAAATCGGCAAACCATGGTGTGGATGAATGATCAACAAAGAACAGCTGTTCATCAGGAAATGATGCTTGGATCATGTCAGAATTGTCAAGTTGAATCTCGGTATTCAGCCTTGATAGGTGGTCAGCTACTTGATTATTTAAACCTTTTTTGTCAATTATGTTCAGGTCAAACTCTTGAAGTAGTAGCACCCAGCGAATGAGTCTAGCCTTAGAATCCTTCTTAGTGAGTAGGTACTTTAGAGCCGAATGATCAGTGTAAATAGTGACTTTAGTACCCACAATATATGGTCTAAACTTCTCACATGCATAAACTATGGCAAGTAACTCTTTTTCAGTAGTAGTATAATTGAGTTGGGCACCATCAAGAGTTTTACTTGCATAATATATAGGGTGAAAGAGTTTCTCTGCTTTTTGCCCAAGAACAGCACCAACGGCGTAATCACTCGCATCAGCCATGATAATGAAAGGTAAAACCCATTCTGGAGCTACCAAGATAGGAGCTGAAATAAGGCGCTTCTTTAATTCTTCAAAAGCTCGTAGACACTCATCATCAAACTTGAATTCCACATCTTTCTCCAATAGTTTAGAAAGGGGTTTAGCAATTTTTGAGAAATCCTTGATAAGCCTCCGGTAGAACCCAGCATGTCCAAGAAAGCTCCAGATACCCTTTGCATTAGTGGGTGGTGGTAATTGCTCAATAATAGTAATTTTAGCCCGATCTACTTCTAACCCTTTCCTCGACACTCTATAGCCAAGTACAATGCCTTCTTGCACCATGAAGTGACATTTCTCCCAATTGAGAATTAAGTTTGCCTCTTCACACCTTGTAAGCACTGCATCTAAATTCTCCAAGCACGAGTCAAAAGATGGACCAAAGACAGAAAAATCGTCCATGAATACTTCAATTGTCTTCTCAATCATATCAGCAAAAATGGACATCATGCACCGTTGAAAAGTGGCTGGTGCATTACATAGTCCAAAGGGCATTCTTCTGAAAGCAAAAGTGCCATATGGACAAGTGAAGGTGGTCTTCTCTTGGTCTTCTGGGGCTATGGCAATTTGGTTGTAACCAGAATATCCATCAAGGAAACAAAAGAATTCCTGACCAGCTAACTTGTCCAACATTTGATCTATGAATGGCAAAGGAAAATGATCCTTTCTTATAGCTGTATTGAGCTTCCGATAATCCATACACACCCGCCAACCAGTCACCGTGCAAGTAGAAATTAGTTCATTTTGGGTGTTAGCCACTACAGTCATGCCCCCCTTCTTAGGGACACATTGAACTGGGCTCACCCATGAACTTTCAGAGATAGGGTACACAATTCCAGCAGAGAGCCATTTAAGGATTTCTTTCTTGACCACTTCTTTCATGATTGGATTCAATTGTCTTTGATGCTCAATAGAAGTTTTATGATCATCTTCTAATAAGATTTTGTGCATACACATCGACGGACTGATTCCCTTAATATTCGCTATGGTCCAACCTATGGCTTGCTTGTGTTCTTTCAAAACTCAGAGGAGCTTCTCTTCTTGCAACTTTGAAAGATCGAAAGACACAATCACTAGGAGAGTATTGGCATCCCCCAAGTAAGCATACTTAAGATGAGATGGTAAAGGCTTCAACTCAAGAGTTGGTGGGACTTCAATAGAGGGCTTCAAAGGACTGCTCAATGCCTCAGCCACCTCAAGTGGCTCAAAGTTCCTTTGTCTTGAGTGAGGAAATACTTCCAAACGAAAAAGGTTTTCCATAGCTTCTTCATCAAATTCATCCAGATTCTTCTCCCCAATTAAAAATGCCTCTAAAGGGTCTTTGATCATTGGAGCATATGAGTCTTGAGGAACAAGTGAGTCCAACATATCAACAAATGAACATTGGGCTGAATTATCATAGAACTTCAAAGCTTTCGGCATGTTAAAGATTACTTTTTCATCGTCCACCCTCAAAGTGATTTCACCCTTCTCCACATCAATAAGAGTTCTTGTTGTCGCTAAGAACGGACGGCCTAAAATGAGTAGGATCTTCCAATCAACCTCACAATCAAGCACCACAAAATCAGCTGGGAAGATGAACTTGTCTACTTTCACTAAGACATCTTCAATGATTCCTCTAGGTTTAGAAATACTCCGATCAGCAAATAGAAGGGTCACTGTGGTAGGCCTTGGCTCTCCTAACCCCAATTGGTTAAAAACAGCCAAGGGCATCAGATTGATGCTAGCACCTAAGTCGCATAGAGCTTTACCATTGAAGTTCGTTCCAATATTGCAGGGAATATAGAAACTCCCCGGATCTTTCAACTTGGTGGGTAACTTCCTTTGGATCACAGCACTACATTCTTCAGTCAATGCCACAGTTTTAAATTCATTAAATCTCCTCTTCTTGGACAACACATCCTTTAGGAATTTGGCATATTTAGGCATACCCTCTAGAGCCTCGGCAAATGGAATGTTAACATGTAGTTGCTTAAACATATTCACAAACTTTTTGAACTATGCATCTTCCTCCTTCTTTTTGAATCTTTGAGGAAACGGGAGAGGAGGCATGATAGTGGAAGTGGTTGGTTTGCTCTTCTTGTCATCATTCAACTCTTGTTCCCTCTTCTTACTCTTGCTAACATCATCCAAACCTCCCTCAGTTTGCTTTCTCTTCTTAGTTTCTTCATCTTCCACCATATTTTCTGGAGTCTTGACTTCTTCCTCTTCAATCTCAATGTCCCCTTGCTCATCTTGCTTTGATCCATTTGTGCTCGCACTAGGCATGTTCGCACCTTACCACTTCTCAAACGAATAGCCTTGCATTCTTCTTTGCCACCTCGCTTTAGGTTAGGGATGGTGTCACTTGGAAGACCATTTCGAGCCATGGCATTTACTTGTATTGCTAATTGTCCCACTTGAACTTCAAGGTTTTTGATAGCAGACTCATGAAGAGAAAAAGTAGCCTTACTCTCACCCCTTGAAGATTCCACTTCTGATGAGATACGGGCCAACATCTTGTCCGTCTTGGATTCTTCTTCTTTTGCAGGAGCTTGCCTTGATGGCATTGGAAAACCTGGTGGAGGAACCGGTTTGGTGCCCAAAGTAGACTCATGAGGAGGATTTAAGGTGTTACCTTGACTCCAAGAAAAATTGGATGAGCTCTCCAAGCATGGTTGTAAGTTTGTGAGTATGGATTGCCTTGAGAAGGTTGAAATTTGCCCATATAGTTGACAGATTCAGTGCCCATGTAGAGGGGGCAATTATCAGGCATATGGACATCATTGCATTGCTCACATACAATCGGAGTGGATTGAACAGAATGCACACCACGAGCAGTACCCTTATGTATTTGAGACTCTAAGACATCAAAACGTTTATTCAATGCAGACAAAATTGTAGCAATTTGTGACGAAGAGTCTTCTTTTGTGTTGAGTAGGGCTGGGGTGGTTCTCCTATCATTGCCTTGGGTGTTGTTTGCAGAATTGATCCAAAAGTCTAAACACCTCATTGACAGGCACATTCCAGTAATCTCCATTAGTCATTGAGTCCACCATCGCCTTAAATTGAGGGTTCAAGCGTGTGCAAAAAATTTGGATCACTACCCACTTGTCTACCCCATGATTGGGGCATTATTTCATTAACATCTTATACCTTTCCCAAGCAGCATATAAGTGCTCATCTGGCTATTGTCTAAAACTTAGAAACTCGTCCCTTGCTTCCACTGATTTATCATTGGAGAAAAATCGAGCTCTAAATTTTGGTTCAAGATCATCCCAAGATGTTATGGATCCTTCCGGGAGATTTTTGAACCAATCTCTAGCCTTCCCTTGTAGAGAGAGAGGGAATAGCCGCAACCTCAGCACATCTTGAGGGACATCATTCTGCTTGAAGGAATCACACACTTCCAAGAAATACATCAAATGCTTGTTGGCATCTTCATTATAAAGGCCATGGTACAACCCATGCATTTGCAGCATCGTTATCATCACCGGTTTGATCTCAAAAGTGTGTGCTTGCATCTCCGGCATTCGAATGCACGATTGAGTTCCTCTCATATTCCGGGTGGCGAAGTCATTGACAGTGGCTCTATCATATTCATCCGCCATTGTGTCAGCTTCAGTTTTAGGTTCAGACTCAAGTTCAGATTCTGTTTCAGTTTCGGTTTCAAACTTTGATTCTACTGCTGATTTGGGCTCTTCTTCAATGCGCGGTAATCCGTCAAGTACCACTATCAATTCGTTCCCTTGCAGATGTTGCATGAACTAGGCTGATACCTACAAAAAGGCACAAACCAGCAAGTATCAAGCTAAAACAAGTGAAATTTTATGCAGAAAACAATGACAGAAAAATTATAAATCTAACTAAGGACCCAAGCGAAATCTACTAACACAAGCCTAAGGTCAACTAAAAGATTTGTTAAACCAATCCCCGGCAACGGCGCCAAAAACTTGTTCGCTACCGTAAGTGCATGGGTCACGCCAAGTAATAAAGTGATAAGTGAGATCGTTCCCTCGAGGATTTGATTAACAATTTAGTCAAGCAATGGGCCTGATGTGTTTGATTAAGTTGAATCAAAACAAAGTGTTGAGTATGGAAAAGAACTTTCAAAAGCTATTTTAAATAAAGACTAAAAATTATTGAACAATGATCTACTTCTTGTGAATTCAATCAATTTTAGTAAATCTAGGATTGTTCGTCCCCTTTGCACTTCATAAACTTAATCTCCTTCCTCTCTAAGAATGCTCATACGGAATATATATATGTCCGTCTAAGGCTCACTAGCAATTGATTAAGCTCTCTCAAGTCATAACCAAATTTATACCCTCCATTAACATACACAATCTCTTGTTATAGTTAAGGGAAAATAATCATTACATAACCACCTTACTTTGACAATGCTAGGTTAATAACTATATCTCTATGTTATTAACAAACCATCCATTTAACTCTTTAAACTTCAAGTCTAACATAATTCTAACCACGTTCTATAATTAGATTAACTCTCTCAAGCTTAATCTAATTAAACAGATTATCTACGTGCTGGCCAGTCACAGATATCAGTGAAAACAGGGGTAAATTAACACATATATACCATTCGATATTAAAAGGAAGAAGGAGTGAAGTTTAATCCATACAAAGGTTTAGAACAATCCTAGAATGGAAAAACCTAGCTACTCATGTTTAAAAACAAATCACAAATATCAGCGTTCAATGTAGTCATAACAAAATCACAGTGGAGAAAGGGAATGAATACAGAAAGATCAAGATGAATGGAGATGAAATCTCTTCCAATCTTCAATCCTCCTTGATTTCAAGCCAAATCCCAGCTCCTGGATGTTGTAGCCGCCTTTCTTTCTCGTTTCCTAATTGGGGTCCTCCCTCTTAAACCCTGGGTTTTGCTTTTTATATCTCCTTCGATGTCAGAACGCGCAGCTTCATTTGCGGGGGTGGGCCGCGACACGCCATTCTGTGGGCCACGGCCCACAGGTGTCTGACCTCATGTTGGCTCCTCTGGGCCGCGGCCCATACCTTTCTGTGCTGCTGTTGGATCTTCTGGGCTGCGGCCCATGAGATGGTTGGCCGCGGCCCATGCCTTTTTGTGCTCTTGTTGGATCTTCTAGGCCGTGGCCCATGCCTTTCTGTGCTCTTGTTGGATCTTCTAGGCCACGGCCCATGAGATGGTTGGCCGCGGCCCATGCCTTTGCTAGGGTCATCTTCTCTTCTTTTCTGCTCTGTTCTCTCCCAACTTGCCTTTCCTTGGAATGGTTGTTGGCTTCCACTTCCTTCCCCTCCTTCTTACTGCATGTGGCTTCCTCTAGGGTAGCTATGACTGAACCTGCATCAGTTTATATGAAGACTTTGCACACATGGTTAACATTCATAACAGTTAGTGAGTAATGTCCTCCAAAATTTCATTCTGCTGCGCATAGCATGAGAAAAACACATTTTATCACTTTAACACTCTCAAATGCCCACTCATGCACCCAAAGTGAAGTAAAACAGGATGAAATATGAAATTCTAACAAGAATTTCCTGAAGTTAACAAGGACCTGCCTATTTAAGTTTGATTTTATAATTCTTTGCCACTTATAAGTACCCTCTGGTCAGAATATATACACTAAGCTATCGTTAGTTATATTATATTGATGAATAATTCCTTCTTGTTGAAGTTATATTGATTAATAATTCCCAGTGTATGCAATATATTAATCAAAATGCAATTATGTGAATATTTAATGAAAATTGATTTTGGTCAAACATGAGGACGCGTGGAGCACCATTCTTGAGTTGAGAAATGAGAAATCAAATGCTTTAAACTGAAGAATCACCAAAATCAATAAAAACTGTAATGTAAAAATGAAAGATAATTACAATCAAAATGTTAAAGTTATCGCTTCATGGGAAAAAAAGTAAAGAGAGGGGGCATGAATTTTCTATATCATGGTTGTTTCATTTTTTTAAAATAAAAAATGAAGTTTCCCCTGTTTCACTCTCATGGTAAGGGTTTTCAATATTGGTCTCATCAATATTTATCAACAAGCAATACATTTGAGACTTTAAGTATAAAAATATACGGGTCATTTAAAATAGATGATTATAAAATAATTACATAATTTAATATGATTACAAATAAATATTGTTTATTGTGCATATAATAAAAAAATTGTCCAATAAAAAAGACTACATTATATAATAAATATTACATAACTCACAAAGCAATGCTTTAGAACCATAAACTGTTGTTCTGTGCTTGTAGTAGGTTGGGAAGCTCAAAAATTAAAGTGCCATATATGACATTTTCTGTGCAACGCACGGGTAGCAATATTTGTTTAATTTAAAAATAGAGAAATTTAGAACAAAAAACATCAGGAAAAATAATATTTATTCCTCCGCTTCTTAAGAATTGAGAATATTTAGGAGGACCAATAAATAAAATTGAAGTATATAAATAATAGTTCGGGTATTAATCGACCCCTTAAATTCATTTAACTACTTCTCAATTATTTGTTCGTTATTGGCTGAAAATTTGGAGAGTATTCCACTATGGTAGTATTTCGTTATTAGAGCGCAGTGTTGCTAGAGAGCTGAAAAATAGGACAGCATTACGTTATCCTCAATGAAATATAATGTTATGCAAATTAAAAACTATACATTATTTGCAAATATTACAATATCTTTGTGCATCAATATTTTTTATCATCGACCATATCTAAGTATTTTAGAAAGTCTTCTAAATGACAGTACTTAAAAATATAATATTATGCAGATATCTTGAATACCGGGAAGGTCAGATCACCTATGTGAGCAACCCAACATACGTCAAAGCCAATATTCATGATTTTCAAATGCATCAATAGATATAATCATAAGATTCTTTACCCAAATAAAAAAGAAATAAAATTAATGTTTTTTTATTGACTTTTATTGTAGTTAATGTGTTTTTATATAACGCTTTCATTTTTATTAGATAGATATATGCAACTTACCAATCACAAAGGAAAATACGTTTAAGGGAAAATAAGATAAACACTCATATTGAAAGTAGAAGAATTTCATCCCAGCATACTAATAACTGTTTTATGAAAAGATAAGGTCAACCCTCAGAGTTAAGCAATCCAAGAAAGCATTCAGAATTCAAATTTTGAAACGAGCAAGACCTACAACAAACTTATTCAATGAAGAAATAAAATACGGAAGATACTCTGAAGAAAATATCACTGCTTATTTTTCTTTTGTGACATTCTTGACTGGTCTGGTGGCACTAAAACTAGGGGTTGACAGTTCGGGCAGCCCAATATCAACAACTTCAACCAGCCACTTCTTGCTTGTAGGAAACCTATTTATCACATCTGGATGAAATTGACCTCCCTATTAGAGTCAAACGGATTGAATGAGAACCATGATAGAAAGGTATACTAACCAATCGGCTCTTTGTTATTGGCATTTTCACTGGCGATATCATTGATTGGACAAAGTTGAATGAGTGAAGAGGGATAGGGAAGTCATGTTCCTAAAAAAATATATTCGAATGGAACATAATCGTCCAATGGTGTGCACATGTTTTGTAAGCGTCATTGTTGGCCAAGACTATGAAGTTTTCGATCACCCTATTTGCATCAAGTAAGATGAATAAGTACAACACATAATTTTCCTTCAGTGAATATGAGAACTACATTATTTACTTCCCAAGAACAACACAGATGAGCAAGCAAATAGTGAGGCAGAAAACCACTAACGCTGTAATCGGTTCGATGCTTCATGCTCTATGATCCTTTGGGTATTGACCATTGGTTGTGGTGGTTGGAAATAAACAAAATACATTAACAGTGAATGAAGAACTGAGAATACAAAATGGAATACACTAACAACGTTAATATATATAAACATTACTAAAATCATGGGGCCAATTATATTTCTTGGAAATTAAACTTCTTGCATATTTAGTTTGAGTTATGATTATGATAACTCCTTGAATTATGAGAGCCAACTAATAATTTATAGATATAAAATATTGATATTGAATTATAAAAGAGAGTTATAAATAATTATGATAGCCAAAAGAGAGTGATAAGAAGGATATTTATATTTATTGGTGTCAAAGTAACTGTAACACACTAACAGAGTTAATATAAACAAAACTTTTTTCTCCAAAAATGGACGCTCACGTAGTGGTTTTTAACAGCATTACTATGAGTATTATAGAAGAGATAGATATAATCATCCATAATCACCATCTTTTTTATATTATTATCAGGTATCTGGTTTGGGGTACATGAGTGCCTTCCCAGCATGTGTCACCTTTGGGACTCGAACTCAAGACCCAGAAAGATCTAACGAGGCCTTACATCATTAGACCAACTCTCTATTGGCTTCATAATCACAATCTAACTTTAGACCAGATCTTGTTCGCCGGTCCTAAAAAAAAGATCGCACCTATCCTAAAAAATATTATGTTATTAATATAAATACAGATGTTGTTATTGATCCCTGAAACTTGTTTCCTCAAACTTATCCTTAGTTTTTGGGATATAAAGTTGTCAAACATGAAAATAAATTCATGAATGTAAAATCTAATATTGTTAATATAGATACAGATGTTGTTATTGACCCCTAAAACTTATGCCCTCAATTTAGGGCAGTTTGGTCATTTGTCAAAATTAGAAATCCTAGATTCTTACTTCAACTATGACTTGACATTTGATAAATTTGCAGCATCAATTTGTATTTTTTTCATTTTTATTTGCATTTTTCTGGAATTTTCCTAAGAATACTATAGTTATAGCAGATTCTTGTATAATCTGTACAAGAGGCAGTTGCTTCTTAATCGTAAAATACTTTCACAAATAGCTATATTAAATAAGAATTGTCTTTATATGATTTCCAATGAGAGCATAAAAAATTTCCCGGAGACTGAACTCCGGGAAGGTAGAGTAGAGATTTGTATGATAACATAGAATCATATGAATACTTTTTATGAAAAAAAAAAACTAATAAAAGCAAAAAAATCTGAATAGTATAATAGAATAGAATGGTTAAGGCTAGAGATCGTGTTCAGGTGGAAAAGAGGGTAGAGATCTTGCAACATACCATCAAATTCTCAGACGTATCTGTGCTCGTCAGTCGTTGCTCTCCGCCTTCATTCTCCGTTAACTAGGTTTGAGACTTTTAACCTTCCTCTCTTTGTTTCGTTTCGGTTTCTTTGCTCTCGCGTTTAGCGATATCTTCTTCCCTCTTTCTTTTCTATCTCTCCATATTTTGCTCCTATCATCCATTATGCTTTCTGATTTTCTTGTTTCATGTGTTTTGTTATTGGCTGATTCATCTTATCCCACTTTCTCAGTTTGATTTTGTGAATTTTCTGTGCTGATTCTTTTTTCTGAGCTCCCCTTTTCCTTCTGCCGCTTTGGTGGGTCAATCTTATACTACCTGTGTGCATCCTTAACTCAAGAAACTACAAAGGGAAGATCTTATATTAAAGACTGGAGACAGTACTCTACTAGTCCTTAATATATGACCTAATCTAATTTTAGAGTTTATTTTGTTTTTCAAACTTTTCAATATTTTCCTATTTTTTTTATATTGATTCCATTAACAATAATGGAGAGAAAACTTGAGGCAATGAAGGAGTATTTTAAAAAATATATATATTATATTAATTAACTTAACTAATTTACTCCAATCAAATTAAGCAAATGTATCTTACATTTAAGGACTAGAAGAATATATTATATGCATGTGCCAGCACCAGTGTCTACTTCTGATGTACTATTACATAATATCAATAATTAATGGGTCTCTCTTGCCGGACTTTTGTGTGACTTCTGTGGTCTTGTTGGCCTGAGTTCTGATTCATAAAATAGAGAGACAATGCAAGACAAGAGGAAATTCCCTGTTTTTGTGGATGTTCGTATACTCACGCCCCCTTATGAAAGGATTGTTTTTGAGGTAGCTTTTTAGTTCTATTACTTTTACAATGATCAAACATAATGAAGTTCTTACTTGAATTCTTTCATCCTCCCAGCTATTCCATGTCGTTTCCCCCTTCACCGCAGAAAATTTCCGTGCTTTATGTACAGGTAATTGTCTGATTTCCCCTCCTATATATCCTGCAATCACAGTCTCGCTAAATTGAACAAGCTCTTGAACGAGCTAATCTATTTTGATTTTATAGTTATGATATGGCGTTCCCATTTCTCATTTAACCTTCTCTTTGTCCAGGAGAAAAGGGGCTCAGTGCAAAAACTCAAAGGCTTCTGGAGTACAAACATTGTTACTTCCTTCCCGTTAAGGAAGGTGACTCCTATGTGAAGGTATATACTTATATAGTTTTAAGCTTATTCGTACCAAGTTGTTCATCTTATAATTACTAAATAGGCTTCATTTTTCATGTCCAAAACTGATTTCTTTGCAATGTGGCATCAAGTCTATGACTCTTTGCTGATAGCTAACTATTTTGTAGGTAGGTGCTATTTGCCACAAAACTGGTACGTTTTCCATCAATTAATGCGTTGACCTTAGGATGGCACACTTGTTTACTTTCGGAAACTTGTAATTTCATGCTCTTCATTCAGTCGTTTACAATTAACCAATCTCTAGTGCATATCACGGTACTTCAAGAATGAACCGTGATGTTCATTGCTTGTGAATGCCAGTGTCTTCTATTTATACATTAATTTTTATGTTCACTTGTCTACTTTTTTTTTTATTTTTTTATAATGTCTTTTCTTACACCTCTGCGTGTCATTTTTAATCTTTTTGCAGGGGAAATTGGAGAAAGCATATATTGTCCACGTTTCCCAGGTGAGAATGCTGAATCTTGCACCCACCCACTTTTTAAAAGTGATATAAATGGTTCTTGCCAATTTATTTAAATGAACATAGTTTTCACATTGGACTGATTTATTTCAGTTGATTCAAATGAGCTCACACATGATAAAGAAGGGCTTCTAACAATGTCCAAAAGAGACCTGGAAGCTTCCAATTCTTGTTTTAAGATCACACTGAAAGCTGATCAAAGCCTTGACAGGTTCATTTATTCGGTCAACTCTTGTTTTGTTTTCTTCTTCCCTTCTCATGATCGGTTGGGGTGTGTATATAAGCTGATTGGGTTTGTAGAAATTTACTATCTACTAATCCTTATCCTGTTGTTTGGACCTAATCTTTTGCAGTTCTCACGTGGTATTTGGCAAGGTTGCAGAAGGACTAGCTACACTTCGAGAAATTAGAGATTATGATTTCGTGATGCCAGTTAAAATCATCGACTGTGGTGTGTTATATAATGGTGAGTTTTATTTTGATCATTTTAGTTCTGTTGAAAATGATAATTAATAATTTGGCGCGAGACCAATTTAAAATATTTTGCAGCTAGAAGTATTCCTTCTGATGTGATTATAAGGCCTTGGCGTTCTGATGCGGTGGTGTCTTGCCAGGGAGAGCAGGTAAAACTTGACACTGAACTAAGTTTGACACTTATAATTGAACATGACTAAATAATATGGTATATCTACTCTAGCAGATTGAGGACATGGCGTTGGTCAAAAAATAGATTGAGGACTGCCGGGCGGGTGAAGAAGAAGGGTCATCTTCATCCCAATTAAAGCGTCTCAAAATTATTTTTCCAGAAGATAGGGTCACAATTCATCGCCCCAAAACTAGATGTTCATGAAGATGAAACATGTACCAAGTTCATACACTTGTAACAGATTCTCTTTTAAAAACATGTAACAAATTCACTTGTATTTGTGTGTGCATGTGATTCATTTAAATACAAGGTATTTTGTATGCATTGCAAGGCCTCCACTCCCAGGTTTGTGTTGCCCGTGATGTAATAATTGCTTGTTCCACCAAATCTCAGTGAGCATGCTCTAGTTACTTCTACTTATTTTAAGCAACTTGAACGATATGAGCATGTGATTAAGAGCAATCCTCATGCTCTAGTATTGGAATATTTTTGGAATGCTTCATAGATGTTGGTGCTTGACTGTATGACCAAAGAAAAGCTTCCACTCTAGTCCGAGTGTGTTGTTGAATCGCTCGTTGAGGTCCATATTTTTGTCCTGCAAAACGAATATGATTTCCAAAGAACCATAACGTGTCTATCATGTAAAAGGGGAATATTTGGATGTGAGCAAGATGGCACAAAATGTAACAATCATTATTTTTTTCCAGACACTTGCCCCTTTTAAAACATTGCTTTAAACATAAACGATAAACCCCATTTAAAATCGTACCACCTTAGTTAAAAAGGAAACAACTTAAAATAAAAACTAACCAGGGTATGGCGCCTTTGGTTCTTCTACTTGCCTTGTCCCCTATCTAAAGAAGTGATGTTCTCCTTGAGAATCCTTGTCTCGGGTAATTTGATTCGGAACCACTCTCATGGATGGATTTCTATTGAAGCAAATTTGGTAGCTACCTAGTTTGCCAAAGTTTCATTGGATGGCCTTGCCTAATTGATTGGTGGCAACCTCCTCTTTATCTATGATGACAAAAGAATTGCAAGGAGTTTAGCTAGCTCATGGTTGTTGTTTTCTTTCTTTCTTTCATGATGTTTTATGCTTATTGTCTTCTATTGTCCAATTGACTTTCAAAAACTTGCTATCATGATAACCTTTATCAATGTGTTGAATTTCTATGAAATTGACTTCTCTCCTTTCCCCCCTCCTTTGAGATAATTCTTTTATATCCTCAAGTCCTAAATATAAAACATATATACTTATTTAATTGAATTAAAAAAGTTAGTTAAGTTAGTTAACATGATATGTAATTGCTAAAACACTCTAATCATCTTCTTTAATTACCCCATTTTCCTTTCCTCCTTGATTGAGGGAGCATTAATAGGGGTAAATTGGAAAAAGATTAACAAATATGAAAACTATGTCTTATATTTATGACAAAGATCAAGTCCTTAAATATGTCTTATGGCTTTAAAACGTGTCCAGAGTGGGAGGTATCCAGACCCTTATAAGGCATTTTTTGCTTCTCTCCTCAGTCAATGTGGGACATAATACTCCACCCACCTTTTCATTGAGATCAAAAAACAAGAAAAATTTATTTCTTTCCTGAGTTGAAGCTGGTTCTTCTTCATATATATGTGTGTGTATCACCGTCTTCAAGGTTTCGAAAGTGACATTTTCTTCATTGTTTTTGGTTTTTCAGCCACACACCGACGTCTAGCTCAAAACTGAGAGGCTGCTCAGAAGAATCGTCTAAGGAAAAAGGTATTATATATGAGTTGGTGAAGATCATAACAGTTACTGTATTGAGCACACAAAAAAATTATCTTGTAGTCACTTTAATTTTTCTGAACTTTGTAGCAGCCAGAGGGTCCAGGAGGATCAAGCAAAACCAGTTTGAACAAGAGCTTGAAAGATCCTCTCAGGTTTCCAAATCATACTTCTTCTCTCTAATAAGTAAAAAGTTAAATCAAACTGATGAATTATATAGTCAAAAAAAAATCAAACTGAATAATGCAGCCGCTAGTAGTTATATATTTCATTTGTAATTATGAGTGTTTGTTTCATATACACTGACTGTTCTGGTGAATTTTTCTGTTTATTTCAATGGTTATTTTCATGTTGCAACGTCATGATTTTCTAGTTACTATTACTAAAAGTAAAAATTGAAATGAAATGAACATAGTGACTTATTTTATCTCTTCATTATTTTATCTTGTTACTTAAACAATTTTCTTGTCACTTCTTTTCTTTGTTTCATCGAGATAACCATAGTTTATGGATCTGTTCATTAATTTCGTATTGCCATGTCATAATTTTGCTGTTACTGAAAATAAAAAAATTGAAAATTGAAAAGTAATGAACATAGTGAATTTTTATCTGTCCACGATTGCATCTTACTCTTAAAATTATTTTCTTGTTTCACTGCTGTTCATGATTTTCTTATTACTAAAATGAACTTCTTTTATCTGTCCAGTAATTGCTTGGTCATAACATGCTCTCTAGTAGTTGCTATAAAATATCATTACACATATTGAGCAGGTCTTTCTTGAATTCACGTTATCTTTTCGTTATTTTCTTCCGCTGTTTGAAGCTGAATTCATTAGAGTAACACCCTATGGATTATGTGTAGAATTTGAATATCAAATCTGCTGTGATTTTTTTTTTTTATCATTTTTGTGTTGGATCCTGTTACAACATTAATTTCAAGTCCAAGTTGCATGTAGTCCAACTCTCAGCTTTCTATCAATTTCAATTTTTTACTCCCTGATGTAATGTCTATTTTTACCCAGAAAAATCTCTCATTTTTTAAAAAAAATATTTTTGAAAGTATTTTTGGAGAAAGTATTATGGTGAAAATTTCTCAAGTGAGAATGTCATTCATGCTCAAAATGTCTTCTTTGTTTTTTTTTTTAATTTTGATAGGGAGGGTATTTATATGGGAAAATTTCAAAGAACTACATTGAAAATAGCAAAAGGACAATTCAGTACATTGAAATTGCAAAAGGACAGATCAGACGGTGTCAGACGGGCAGATGAATTTGGGATTTTGAAATCTCGGCCAAATGACGAAAATGCCCTTCTGCCCTCAGTCGGAATAACAACATAGGAGTTGTTAATGGCGAATCCGGAGTTGTTAATGGCGAGATCAATGGTGTTATTGACTTTGAAACTTGTTATTTGTGAAAGAAGAAATTTGAGTTGTTAATTTCAAATCCAGAGTTGTTAATTAAAATATGGGTGTTGTTATTGGCCCTGAAATTTATTAAGTGTGAAAGAAGAAAATGGAGTTGTTAATATCGAATCAGTAGTTGTTAATGGCGAGATCGGTGGTGTTTCAGTAGTTGTTAATGGTGAGATCGGTGGTGTTATTGGCCCTGAAACTTGTGAATTGTAAAAGAAGAATTGAAGTTGTTAATAACGAATCTGGAGGTGTTAATTACGAGGATCATGTTGTTATTCTAAAGTGGGGATGGAGGGCTGAAGGGCATTTTCGTCATTTGGCCGAGATTTCAAAATGCCAGATTCCTTTGGCCATTTGACACCGCCTGATCTGTCATTTTGCAATTTCAATATACTGAAATGTCCTTTTGCTATTTTCAATGTAGTTTTTTGGAATTTTCCCTATTTATATTGTTCTTTTGATTTATTTCACAATCACAAGAACAATATAAATACCATGTCTATAGAAATAAATAGACAAAAACTTTGAGTATTGCATGTCATTCTGACGTGGAAAAAATACCGTAAATGCTTTCTCTCCAAATACGTGCAAAAATATATTTTTTTTTTAAAAAAAAGAGAGATGCATGGGGTATAAGAACAAACATTGCATCAAGGGAGAAAAAATGATATATATTTATAAAAATCTGAGCATTGGACCCTTCATTTTCATGCTTTTTCATGGTTAAAAGTTCTTGTTCTTTAGGTTTAAGTCATCTAATCTGAAACAAAATATTTTGAATTATTGCATTTTGCATAGTTAAAACTTAAAGGTATGATTGGTGTTGAAGATTTCAATATATAGTTATGATAGTTGTGAAGCTTAGCCCTCGATATGTTGTTAAGGTTCTCAATATTTTCTTTGTAACTGGTTAAATGAAAACCACGAATTATCTTCTAAGTTTGAATGATTATCTTCAATTTGAAAATAATCTTAAGACGAAAAATTGAGGCAAAATATTATTTTATTTGCTCGCCTTGAAATTGAAGTTCTGTTTCACTATCTGACTGCTCATTTTTTTGTTATTTTGTTTCTAGTTTTTGTCCACCACATGCATGAAATATAAATCTTGTTCTCCTTTGTTTTGGATATGTGATTTTCTTTTGGATAATCAATGTAGCCGATCTTATCAGTGTTTATTTACCAATATTATTTTTATTTTATTTTCACTACTACAAAAAACCAAATCTGTGGCGCTTAAAATTGCATTAGCTGTGG
Organism: Inga laurina; assembly: GCA_963855925.1. Taxonomy (NCBI): domain Eukaryota; kingdom Viridiplantae; phylum Streptophyta; class Magnoliopsida; order Fabales; family Fabaceae; genus Inga; species Inga laurina. The sequence continues at coordinate 27,254,161 of OY979708.1, forward strand.
CGCTTGCGAAATGCCACCAATCTTAACGCCACTAAAAAAAGCTGTGGCGCTTGGAAGCGCCACAGATTTATTTTTTTTTTATTAAAAATAACTTCCTGTGGCGCCTGACCTACCAGGCGCCACAGGAAGCGTACCTCCTGTGGCGCCTGGCCGGCCAGGCGCCACAGATGGGTGCGCCTGCTGTGGCGCCTGGCCGGCCAGGCGCCACAGGAGGCCTATACCTCCTGTGGCGCCTGGCCGGCCAGGCGCCACAGTAGGTATTGTTTTTTTTTTTTTTCCGTTCTGATTTTTTTTAGCATATTTTTTCCTTTTTTTTATTTTTTTCCGTTCTGGTTTTTTTTAGCATATTTTTTCCTCATGCATATATAATTATAGTCTACAAGGTTTAATAAGAACAATAATAGATAACTTGAAAATGATACCAACAAAATGATTGATTAGCTAAAGTAGTAATGAAAATTGTTATACAATATACTGTAAACCTAGCTGAATGAAATATAATACAACAAATTCAACTTGAACAAACATGCATGACACAACAATTATATTGGCAATTAGAAACAACACAAAAAAAACCATCTAGCTAGTGAATTTAATAGTAAATATAGCTACCTAGGGATTTGGTTAAACACATATTCACACCATTCCTCGATCACTTCATTAACCTGATGGTCTGTCAAAGCGTCACAACGTTGATCTTCATAATACTACAGATAAATACAATCAGACACAAGTTAGAACGAATTAAAATCAGTAAAACATAACTGTCAGGCACTAATTCAATTTCATTACAACACAATATGAAGTGCAACTAAATGACTTACTTTTTGAGGAATATATGGTTGATCATGCATAATAACATCCTTCATAAATTTCATGATATAGTACCCACAATCATTGTCATTAGGTTGGAAAGGGCACTGCAATAATATAATGCAATATTTAACTCTGTTCATGAATAAAAAGTGTTTACTAACAAAGTCTAAGTAAATTAAAGTCAAATATCAATACCTGTATCTTCTTCCAAGGATAGCTAAGGCTGGGGTCAGTAGCTTTAGAATAGTTTAACCCGACAGACGACCGATACGCAGTCAATGCGCTAATAAAAGAAACAGAAAGTTATTACTTTTGGTTATTCAATCATGTTCGCAAATATTTATTTATAGGCACGTATACTTACCTACTGATCAATAGCAACATATCAAAACGGTTTTGTGGAAGACCATTTTTCAGAGGATCCACATAATAAATGCGAGGGCCTGAAGGTTCCGCTGGATTGATAACGATCAATATCCAATGGCGCCTAAAATATGTTTTAAAAATATTTTTTGAACAATCATGTTATGATAGAAGTTAAACAATAAAAAGAAAAATTGTACCAATAATAACTTACCCCGCATTATACGGCACTAAAAATAATGTATTTGCTGTCCCTTTCTTGCTAAAGTAATCTTTCAGCTCATTAGACTGCGCAGTCACATCCATTTTACCCTCATGATGACCAACGAGAAAAGGGTTGACAAATGCGAATTGGACCCTGTGTGTATCCATTAAAACGTCCTGGTCTAAATGCCTGGTATAAAACATACAGTGTCATGAGAAACAAAAGAAATGGAACGGCATATATTAATAATAGTGATAAACGATGATAGTGAAGTACCTTATCCAGATGTTGATAGCCGAAGCACTAACCCAATCACGAGCACATATCTCCTGCACGACCTCGGCAGTAATATAATCAACTAGACCACCAACATTGTAGATATGTCTTGGAATACGTAATGACACTACTCCCTCACCGATCAATTGTGGTGCAATCAATATTAATTGATCGAGATATGAGGTATGTCTTCTTCTGCTCTGATGGCTGGCCGATGCTTTTGACTTGGGTTGTGTTGTTGAAGACTTTGAAATCTTACCCTGCGCAAATCAGGAAATTAAATCACAGTTCGAGATGAAAGTTTGAAGGAAAAGTGCAGGGAATTTTGAATGAACGACCTTTCCACATGGCTCGATAAGACCTATTGGCCAAGCAACATAGCCACCTACAACATCTGCCACCTTATTTTGCTCATCCTGAGACGGGATCGGTAAGAGGGCGTCTTCGTTCGTGCAGACGTCAACCCTAACCCGGAGTGTGTTATCGGGCAACGGTGAATTGTGCAGTATGTCCTCACCAGTGTTGTAGGCAACACCTACTGCAACCGCGTGCTTGGATGCTTGCTCGACATATAGCTTGCATTGAAATTCGCCCTACGGAAAATAGAGTTAATATGTTAAATTCGCTTAATTATAATTTAACATAAAGTTAAGTAGAAAAGAAATTAATTACCGAAGGAAAAGGGACTTTAGGCATGGAATTGCAGCTATCTCTGAAACTTGGGCTATCACAGAACGGAACATTTGGTGTTGGCCTACCCTGGACCAACTGTTGTATTTGCGTTGTTAACAACGCATTCTGTTCTTGCAGCAAACGCATTTGTTCGGTGAATTGTTCTTCTCGTTGTTCCTTGTAGCGCATTTGTTGTTGAAATTCTTGCATTTGATGCTTAAAGCTAGACATCTCGTCACGTAGGTGGGAAACATCACTTCTACTCGAGCGCTTCTGACGTCCGAAATATGCTGATGGGGTGACTGCAAAACCAGTACCCCGAACACGACCATCATACTCGGGTATTGGTAACGCTCTGCTCAATAAATCGTCCCGACCAACATAGGTCGCCAACGCAGGATCCTCCTGTGTCATTTGTCGCTTTCCCAAAAAGAATTACAATGAAAATTAGTTATTATAAATGGAGTTCATTTAAGTAAAGCCAATTATTTATTGAACGCATAATATAATTGAATACTTACACAATATTCGGCTACTCTTCTTGCTTCCTCACTACGAATTTCACCTTTCTTATTTGTGACACCCTTGACCCACAGCTCATGTCGTGGAACCTGTGTAATATCTGAGCCTGATTCTTGTATCTGCACATCGAAGTTAGTCGAAGTTAAATGATATTCATACAATTTTTATTATGAATGAAATAATCATCAGTTCGTACCATTTGTTTTTGTAAATTTCCGTATAAAACAGGTCCTTGTGTGTATCGGTATGGCATGTTGGTCGCGTTAGCTCGATTCTTCTCGCTCAACTCCTAGTTAGATCAAAATGATTCATATAAATATATAAATGTTACTTACAAATACGTACATTACACGTAATAGGGAAAAATAAACAAATCCCCTTACCAGGAAATCAGGAGTTGTATGTGTTGTGATAAACTCATCCCACATTGCTTGAGTGATGATTCCTTCGTACAATGGATAAGGCGGTGTAGTAATGATATCATCATTATCATCCCTCAAGAAATATTTGACGAGATCAGAACGAAACTTTCGCAAAATTTTTCCGGCTTTTCTGATTACGAAGTTCTTCCGATCATCATCAATAATAAAAACACTCTGTAAACAAGTCAAAAAACATATATCATATGTAAGATTGAAATGAAGTGAAACAAAGCAAACCGAATAAATATATAATTAAGGTGTTACCTGTATTTCAGCCCAGATCCCATCCTCATAACTTTTCTTTACCATTTTCCAATTTTGAACGGTAATAGGGACTCTGTCTCGAACCGTAGTCCCGATGAAGTTATTTAACGAGGTACTGTTCTCCCCAAACGGGTTCCCAAGTTCATTCCACTCTACTTGTAACTTGATCCCGTTACTTCTCAGTCTGATCAACTTCGCCATAACTGTCCTGCCACGTCTGACGTTCGCCTCAAATCTCTGTCTACCAATGTGCCTGGGAACGTCATCAATGTCATCAGGTACGGGACTGGGAACGTCATCAATGTCATGATGTGGTGAGTCCATACTCCTGCAAGTGAAATAAACCAAATCAAAACATCAGTGCACAATGGTCTTGTATGTCAACGAAAGCAAATTATTTTGAAATTTATAAAAACATACGTACAAGTAAACAAGTCAGGGCAATCATTATCTTTTCCTTTTTCTCGTCTGATTTAAAATTTTATTCTTCAGAATTCGTGTTGGATTGAGAATTGTGTTCCTCTTGACCCAAGTTCCCTCTTTATGATCATGTCTCACGTATAGGGGTCCATCTCCATCTCCATCTTCATCTGCATCTCCATCTATAGCAATATTATTAAAAGTTAATTTGATTATCTAATTTCAAGTCACTTGTATATTAATTACTGTTGTTCAAATTTATGGTTATATATAACATATAAATTCAATTCTTTCATTGTTCTTCTAACTTGTTGTATTAATTTCTTAGAACTAGTGAGAGCTAAAACACAGTACACACTATGCCTACAATGGGGATTGGATAAGTCTCTAGTTATGGGAATATATATGTACACACACGCCTGGCTACGCGCTCACTTCTCAATTTCATATATCTACTATTCATTTTTGTTTTCGTCCTCAGTATAATTCAATCTAAGGTTTAAAATAATATAATAATGGAGCCCTCAGCCATAAATTGTGCCCACGTCATTTCAATATAATATAATACTCATCTTATTTTTAATGTAAGAAGCATTTAACTCATTTGATTGGACTGAAAAGGTAGTTAAATTAGTTAATTATAATATTTTTTTCTAAACTACCTTAGTTAATTATAATATTTTTTCTAAACTACCTTTACTTAAACCTAAATTTTCCAAAGTAGGAAACTGATAGTCATCGTTATCATCCGTTCATGCAAACGACAATACACACACGCCTAGCTACAATACACACACGCCTAGCTAAAAACAACAAACACATTTGTATATTATATATAATATATATATATAGGTGTTGTACATGAGCAAAGAAACAAAACTAGATGGTCCCACAAACAAAAAAATCTTGCCGACAGAGAGAGAGAGAGAGCGCACGCATAATACATATATGGGCATTGTCATTGTGCTCAATAATTTTAGTTACATTATTCTATATTTTTTTCCTCTGTTGATCGGATGAAATTACATACTATGTACATATCTATTTCTAAATTGGTTTATGTAATAGTATATTAACACCATCCATGAAGAAGATGACTATATATGATATATAAATATACAAGCATGCGTGTCATAACAGGAAAAAAAAATCATATCAAGCATGCCAGAAAAAAAAAACAGCAGAACAACCTGAAAAAAAAAATTAATAAAAACAAAACGCAACTTTAACTTACAGGTTGATCAGGGCAGTGGAGTGGGGGACCACGTAATTGCCGTTGGTGACGCAATCTTCAGTGAGGAAAGAAAGAAATTTGAGCTATCGAGTGGGGACCAAAAACTTGTAGACAATACAAAGAAAAGGGAATAATAGGGACTGGAGTGGGGTTGGCAGTTGGGATAAAACAAAAACGTGTGCTCGTGTGCGTGTCGTTTTAAGAAGTGAAGATAAGAAAATGGAAGGAGGGGGAGAGCACGCACAGAACCTGAGCTACGACATGAAAGTGAAAATGAGATAAAGAATGATTAAAGATAGTGAAAAAGGTAAAGAAAGAGAAGTGGGGGAGTATTCACGCGGGAAATGAAAGTGATTGGGGGGAGGGAGGCGGGAAACCATATAGGATAAGGGGGTGGGGCGGGGTGGGTTGTGATTGGTGGGGAAGGGATAGAAAATCAAAAATTTTTTTTTTTTTAAAAAGGGTCAGGGGTGGCGCCTGACCAAGCAGGCGCCACCCCTGAGAAAAAAAATTTTTTTTTTTTTTAAAAAAGGGTTAGGGGCAGGCGCCCATGACTAAAAAATTTTTTTTTTTTTTAAAAGGGTCAGGGGTGGCGCCTGACCAGGCAGGCGCCACCCCTGAAAAAAAAAAAATTTTTTTTTTTTTAAAAAAGGGTCAGGGGCAGGTGCCGATGACTAAAAAAATTTTTTTTTTTTTAAAAAAAAGGATTAGGGGTGGCGCCTGACCAGGCAGGCGCCACCCTTAACAAATTTTTTTTTATTATTTTAAAAAGGGTCAGGGGTGGCGCCTGTCTGGTCAGGCGCCACACCTGACCCAGACACTACTGTGGCGCCTGGCACGTCAGGCGCCACAGCTGCTATTAGCAAGTTAAGTGCCAGGCGCCACACTTAATCGTACCAGCTGTGGCGCCTACTCTTTTAGGCGCCACAGCTGGTTAAAAAAAAAAATATATATATATATATATATATATATAACAGAAATAATAAATGAGCAGCTGTGGCACTTCATTAAGGAAGTGTCACAAAATGTGCGCCACCTTTCAACCTTTTTGTAGTAGTGTTTGCAATAATTTATGCCTAACTATAATCTCTGAAGCTTATATATTAACACAAGTAGTAATAAAAATAGTCAAATTTGGGAAACCCAATTTTAAAATTTTAGTTGAAGTTATTGTTTTGACCAAAACGTTTTGCCTAAATTCTTGTGTCATTTTTAACTAATTATAGAGCAATGATATGGCTATTCTTCCATTTAGTTACATATCTCCAATGGCTCCTTCGTAAAAAATCCAACGGCCCAAAAAAAATTCTGAAACTTCACCGTATCACCTTGGACCAAAATGAAATTAAAATTTGTAGTTGACAAAACATAGGTGCCCATAATTTTGAACCCATGACCCCTTGGCACTTTAACACATAAGAGAATTAATTGCAACTATGTATTTTCACCACATAAATTGATTTCATTTTGGGTCAATGAAGTTCAAAATAGCACTACAACAAAATTGAATTTCTGATGAAATTTGTCACAAAATTAGCCATGGAATTTAAATATTGCAATTTGTTCCCTCACTGATTGGATCGTGGCAAATTTAATTTCTGATGAAATCCTAATACCATTGCAAATTTCTCATGGAATTCAGTCGCACAAAAAAAGACAAAAAAAAAAAAAAAAAGAAGAAGAAAGGAAATTAAAAATTCATTTTTTAGAAAATTAAAAATATAATATGATTATTAATAATAATATAAACTGAATCTTAATACTTAATAATTTTAACATAGTTTTAATTTTTTTCAATATGATAACTCTCCATATTTTATACATTTAAAGAATATTTTGAAGATAATTGGAGATTTATCTATGCAATTTTGGAAGATTCAATGGGATTTTATGAGATATCAATGGATGCATTATTTATGGGATTTCAATTTAAAATGGAAGCTTTTGATTTTAAGAATAAATAATAATGGGAAGATTTCTCAAATAAAACAAAATCAGTTTTTATTATTGTTATTATTATTACACGTTTGGGCTTTCACAATTGAGTATTTTGAATCACTTGCCAAACAAATTCAAAAAAAAAAAAAAAAAAAGAGGCTTTGATGGAAGGAATGGATTCAGGGCCAGAGATTTGCATTGGTATTGGGCTTGTGCTTTTTATTGTCCAATTACTATCTGAAGAAGAGGAGGAATGGACCTGGGCCGAGGAGCTAGGGGAATTGGAGCTGAAATGAAGACCTAAGGAAAAAAGAAGTAAAAAGGGGAGGCGCTGGACAGAATCAGAGAGGGGCAACGGAAAAAAAAGGAGCTGCACAGTGAGAAGGAAGCAGCAGCCGCAATTTACACTGAAAGATCAGCGGAGGAAGAGAGCAGCGGACATGGAGGATTAATCGATGATGGAGATAGAGGCTCTGAGCTGAATTAAAAAAAAACAGAAGGGAGGAAGAGCCGTACAGAAAAGAGGAAAGGAGCTTGGACAGAGGTTGCGAGTTGGAAGGCTACATTACTGTTCATGTTCCTCTTCACTGGATCAGAACCACCATTGTTGACTGAGGGGACACTAGTTTTGCTGCCCTGGTTTCTTGTTTAATATTTCCCTTTCAGCTTCCATCATGGATTTTAATGTTAAATTTGCTGCTACTGTGACTGTGTGTAGAGCCATGTGTGGCTAATTACTTTTGAACCTAGAGTAGTTATGAACTAATTTAAGGATATGAGCATCTATGAACCATTTAATTGTGTTTAGTGTTAATTCTTGTTTACTTAATCTTATATTATTTTATCTACTTAGTGCTTGATCACCATTAAGTAGGAATTTGGGGAATTTAGATTAACCTTGGAAGAGTGATCTTAATTGGACCATAGGATTAAGTAATGTGGGATTAGAATTTATTCTAATTTGCCAAGAGGATAGGAATATACCTATTGGACCCATATAATCATATTAGAGTGAATTTGGACATTTATTGCCTCTTGAGTAAATTAGTTAGGAATAACAATTTTAACTTGAGAGAGGAGTATAAGTGATTGGAAGATACTTATATTCATTTAAACTCTAGATTAACAATTTAATATTAAGTGCTTTTAATTGGGTAAATACATGCTCTAAAACTTAAAGAAGGGATTAGCCACTCTAGGTTGTTTTTATCAATTGAAATCTTTAAGTCATTATATTTGTTTCTTTTGCATTTGTTTAAATTGTCTTTCAATCTCTTCCTTTGATTTGCTCAACTTAAATGAAAATGGGAATTTAAATGCCTAATTATTTATTATCTTGGATCTCTGTGGGATGACCTTGATTTGCTATTATACTATTTCAACGAACCGTACACTTGCGGTGCATATTTAAAACTTAGTAGCATCAAGTTTTTGGCGCCGTTGCCGGGGATTCAAGGCAATTGGTGATTAAAATTAGAAATCCTTTAGTAATTTAAGCTTGAGCTTTGTAACTATTTTCCTTTTGTTTTCTTGTGTGTGATTTACTTTATTTTCATTTTTTTGTCTTTGAAAAAAAAATTTTGAAAAAAAAATGGATCATTCACATCATTTATTTGACTCAACCAGTGATAAATTGGCATATCTTGGTTCTTTATTAGGAATGCATGTGGATGGAATAAGACAAGAAAATATAAATGCTAGTTGGATTGAAAATGTTGATTCTTCTCCTTATAATTGCTTTTCTTGTGTTTATTGTGGAGAGAGTCATTCACATGAGTATTGTCCATATGTCAATCCCAGTCACTATGTGAGAGATGATTTCACTATGAATCAAACTTGTTTTGATCATTCTTTTTGTTCTAGTGAAAGTTTTGAGCAACAAAATTCTTGGGATTCACATTTTAGCCATTATTCAAAAGAAATTCCCCCATCTTTTCACTCTCATCCTCATTTTGAAGAAAACACCTTTGAATATAAAGAAAAGTCTAATTTAGAAAGGTTATTTGAGGAGTATGCGGAATCAGTAGAGAGATTTAGTAGAGAGCAAAAGGAAATTAGAACTGAAGTTGAGTCAAGTGTCCAAAATATTGGAGTCTATGTGGATCAAATTGTTTCATCTATTGAAAATATGACTCAAGCTAATTCCTTAAGCATGATTGCCACTTCTTGTGTTGATGATGATTATTGTGAGGAAATTGAAGATGTGCAATTGCATGAGACTTTTGATAATGGGAAAGATGAATGTGAGCCTGAAATTAATTTGAAAGAGAACAGTGGGTGTCCAATTGAGGTTCCGGTTGAAGAGTCTAATCTTTGTGACTTTGATGTTGAGGTTAGTGGAAAGTTCCCAAGAGTTATTGTTCATGACTCTCCTGTTGACTCTTTGACTCTTACTGATAAGAGCCAAGTGGATTTTATAGAATGCTCTAAATTTTTGGAAGTTCCTAAATCTCTTTGCAAATATGTGCATGTTGAGCTTAATTTGAATTCAGTGAATGCTTGTACTTTAAGGTTGTCTATGATTGAAGACTTGAATAATCATTTTTTGTGTCTGAAACCTTGTTGCCTGAAAAGGAATGAAGACAAGGTAATCATAGTGTTTGATACTTATGATTAGTGGTTTGTTTTGAGTAGTCTGGCTGAAGACTATAAATTTAGCGCTGCTTGGGAGGCAACCCAAGGTTTGGTTTGATGTTTTGGTTTGATTTTGTAGGTCTTTTGTAGCCCCTGATGATGTATTCCACTTTGATAGCCACAATCAAGAGTATTCAAGAGCAGGAGACAAGGATTAAGAGGGAAGTTTCCTTCTATTTTTCCTTATTTTGTTGGAATTGATTATTGATAACATGTTCTGGAATATGAGTGCTGGATATAGTTTAGCGTTGCATGTGATTGATATTTGTTTTTGACTATCGAGTTGAGTGGTGGCACTTGTGAATTGTACTTGAGTGGTGAACATGTGAGGTTTTAGAAGTTTTTGTCATCCCTGCACTTGGATATGGTTATGTTTTCATTTCCATTACTTAGGGTTACTTGTTCACATTGAGGACAATGTGACATTTAAGTGTGGGGGGTGAGGGTACCATTGATTTTGTATGACTTGTCCTCAATTTTGAAAAATTTCTTTGGTTTTGCACATAAATAGAAAAATTTTGACAAATTGTGAACAAAAATTTTGCTTTTCATGGAAGCTGGGATTTTACTTATGAATATTGGCAAAATTGGTTTGATTTGAATTTGAAAAGGATTGAGTTTAATTAGAATTCGGTTCTATTTTCTTGGAATATTAGTAGATAGGCAAAGAATTTCGTTTGGATAACTGACTTTAGGATGTTAAAAACCGGTGAGAAACTTGAGCCTAAATATTCATTTCTTTCAAGAGAGAGTACACTTATTGTGATTTTATCTCTAGAACCTGTCCTGAATCTCCTTTGAAGCTTTAAATCCCTTTGCATTCACAAAGATGATTTAGGCATTCATTTCATAGCTAGTTTGGCCAAATGTCTATCCTTGTCATATAAAAATCCTTTGCTTTACCCCATTTGAGCCTTGCTTTGCTTTTAAAAGAAAATTGCATGGAGTAAATAGCCCTTTGTTTAATAAATGCAATTTTTATATCCTTTCTTTCCTATTCATTTGCTACTTTAATTAGTGCTAAGGAAAATAATTTTAGAAAAGAGTGAAGGGATTGGAAAGTCTATTATGTGAGTTGTGTAGATAGGAAAAAAATGAAATAGAAAGAAAAGAAAGATAGAAAGAAAGGTGTTAAAAAAAACAAAGAGAGAAAAATGACAAAAAAAGAGAAATATGAAAAAAAAAACAAGAAAAAGAATAATAATAGAAAAAAAAAACAGAAATGAAAAAAAAATGGAAGAAAGAAAAAAAAAAAAAGAGATTGTTGAGTTTGTTTCTTTTAAGTGGATATTCCTTCATTCTTAATGAATTTCATTGAGTTACTTAGCACTATTAAAGTATTTCTTTATACCATGTCACTACTTTTATTTCATTATCCTACCCTATTCATTATAACCTTTAGAAAAGTCCTTTTAATTTGTGTGAGCAAGGGGATAATGTAGTAGAGATGGAGATAATAAACAAGCTTATGGTAGATGAGTTGCAATAAGTGGAAGAGAGTGAAACACAAGCTCTTTATATTGTCTTGAGGGAAGAGTGCAAACACTTCACTTGTGGGAACATTCTATTGACATTTATCCTTGCTAAATTACTTGCATTTCTACTTACATTTTTAGAAGGTGGAAAAGAGTTTTAAGAAAGCTTCATTCTTGAAAATTTGAATTAAATCCAATTTTATGATGTTTGCTTTAAAAATTCTTGCTTCCATGATTGTCTTTGACTGTTTTGAACTTTTTGAAATCTTGAGGACAAGATTTGATGCAAGTGTGGGGGTGTGATAACTCTCCATATTTTGTACATTTAAAGAATATTTTGAAGATAATTGGAGATTTATCTATGCAATTTTGGAAGATTCAATGGGATTTTATGAGATATCAATGGATGCATTATTTATGGGATTTCAATTTAAAATGGAAGCTTTTGAGTTTAAGAATAAATAATAATGGGAAGATTTCTCAAATCAAACAAAATCAGTTTTTATTATTGTTATTATTATTACACGTTTGGGCTTTCACAATTGAGTATTTTGAATCACTTGCCAAACAAATTCAAAAAAAAAAAAAAAAAAAGAGGCTTTGGTGGAAGGAATGGATTCAGGGCCAGAGATTTGCATTGGTATTGGGCTTGTGCTTTTTATTGTCCAATTACTATCTGAAGAAGAGGAGGAATGGACCTGGGCCGAGGAGCTAGGGGAATTGGAGCTGAAATGAAGACCTAAGGAAAAAAGAAGCAAAAAGGGGAGGCGCTGGACAGAATCAGAGAGGGGCAACGGAAAAAAAGGGAGCTGCACAGTGAGAAGGAAGCAGCAGCCGCAATTTACACTGAAAGATCAGCGGAGGAAGAGAGCAGCGGACATGGAGGATTAATCGATGATGGAGATAGAGGCTCTGAGCTGAATAAAAAAAAAAACAGAAGGGAGGAAGAGCCGTACAGAAAAGAGGAAAGGAGCTTGGACAGAGGTTGCGAGTTGGAAGGCTACATTACTGTTCATGTTCCTCTTCACTGGATCAGAACCACCATTGTTGACTGAGGGGACACTAGTTTTGCTGCCCTGGTTTCTTGTTTAATATTTCCCTTTCAGCTTCCATCATGGATTTTAATGTTAAATTTGCTGCTACTGTGACTGTGTGTAGAGCCATGTGTGGCTAATTACTTTTGAACCTAGAGTAGTTATGAACTAATTTAAGGATATGAGCATCTATGAACCATTTAATTGTGTTTAGTGTTAATTCTTGTTTACTTAATCTTATATTATTTTATCTACTTAGTGCTTGATCACCATTAAGTAGGAATTTGGGGAATTTAGATTAACCTTGGAAGAGTGATCTTAATTGGACCATAGGATTAAGTAATGTGGGATTAGAATTTATTCTAATTTGCCAAGAGGATAGGAATATACCTATTGGACCCATATAATCATATTAGAGTGAATTTGGACATTTATTGCCTCTTGAGTAAATTAGTTAGGAATAACAATTTTAACTTGAGAGAGGAGTATAAGTGATTGGAAGATACTTATATTCATTTAAACTCTAGATTAACAATTTAATATTAAGTGCTTTTAATTGGGTAAATACATGCTCTAAAACTTAAAGAAGGGATTAGCCACTCTAGGTTGTTTTTATCAATTGAAATCTTTAAGTCATTATATTTGTTTCTTTTACATTTGTTTAAATTGTCTTTCAATCTCTTCCTTTGATTTGCTCAACTTAAATGAAAATGGGAATTTAAATGCCTAATTATTTATTATCTTGGATCTCTGTGGGATGACCTTGATTTGCTACTATACTATTTCAACGAACCGTACACTTGCGGTGCATATTTAAAATTTAGTAGCATCAATAAATTGATAAAAAGTGGGCAAGCTTTATGGACTAAATATAATCTATAAATTTAGAACTAATTTTTTTTTATATTCCCCCCAGCCTTCAATATAACACAGAGTTGACATTTTTGAAGATATTAAAAAAACTAATTAAATTATTTTAAAATATTTATATTTATCATTTTTTTTCCAAACTATTTTACCAAAATTAGAAACTGATATATAATCTAATTAATGACACACAATATATAATATAATTAAGTAACTTATTTAATTTTTTTAATCTCTCTAAAAAAAATTAATTAGGTCTTATATTTAAAATCAGACAAAAACAATGGAGAATACAAAATTAGAATCAATTACTAGTAGGTACTTTACTCCTCAGCTTTAGCCAGAAAGTATGCCGTATATTAATTACATGTCTTCAATCTACACTCTACAAATTCTATTGGAAACCTGTTGGCCATTCATCACAATCTCAACACCCAACGAAACTCTTTAATGCAATGCAACCAAACAAATTAAAGCAATCACACCCACCCACTCAACTTTGAAATCCGGGACAGACAATGGAGAGACAGAGAGAGCGAAGGGAGAGAGGGAGAGAGGGAGAGAATGATGGGGCCGGTTGCAACGTTGACGAATGGCGGAGGGCCCGGCGGCGGAAGTCCAAGTTACTCGCTTGTATGATTTGAATATGATAACTATACTCTGAAAGCTTTGGTTATGGTTGGGTGTGGCTGTAACCTATTGCATTTTTCCTAATTGAAGAACCTCAGTCCCTCATTCCTCTCTCTCTCTCTCTCTCAATCTCTGTCTCACCTTTCTTCAATTGCTTCCGATTAACCTTTGCAGTTTTCACCTTGGCATTTTGATTCTTACCAGATTTGATGCTGGTTTTTCATTCGGCTGTGATTTCCTTGGTTAAATTCGTAGTTAATATTATTACTCAAAAAATGAAATATAAAAATGATCCATCTCAATGTTATATGAGCTCCAACATTTGATTAAATCCATGAGCCGGAAGATTAAGCTACCAGAGAGGTAAATAGTTTTTTTTTTTGGCCATTCAATATTTTATTTATAGATTTATTAAATTATCATATAAATATTTCATTTATATCAAATTTTTATTGAATAAATAAACTTTTTGTTTTTTTTAGAGCACCAATCGAAGACGTAGTACGCCATCCTTTCTTTGGGAACACCGACCGAAAGAGGCTGTTCTTTAACGACGCTAGTGACGTCTTTAAATCTCGTTTGAACCGAAATACTACAGAAATTTTTGGACGTGTAAGTTGGCATTACGAAATAGATGGGAATATAATACATGCTGCTAACGTACATTGTTCTTATGGTCATGAGGCTGCAGATATGGTTTGTATGGTGAGAAATTTAATTTCACACTATGAGACTTGGCCGAGAAATGTTTGGGTAAGAATTATAAATTATTTAAAATTAATTAATTATATATATCAATGTGTGAATATTCATCTATAACTAATCTATATCTAATGTCTTTATATTTTGTTGATTTTTCAGATTGGCTGCTGTGGTCCTAAAGGATCACTGGAATATATTGTCAATCAGTTTCCACGGCCACTAATAGAAGTTTGAGGTAATGCGCTCGGATACTTTATTGTGCTTTAATGACAGGAATTACCGAAATTATTTTGCAAAACCTGTGAATAGCTGGTAATGATCTCACGATATACTCGTTCCCTTTGAAAGTGACAAATGGTCTTTTTAGAAGAACTTATAAATCATCGTGTTTACTTATTGTAGTACTATTTATTATCTATATGCTTGACGGTTTAGTTGTTTTTGGCACAAATTAAGCTTCATACATATTTAAATATTTTAGATTTAAAATTTGCTAGGTTGTAAGATGGAAGGGTGAACAATGGAAGGTGGGGTTGTGCATCTTTCATGGAGAAGGGAGATCAACGAAGGGTGCGGAAACTTTGAGAGATTAGGGTCTTATTTTATTTTTTTTTTTGAAAGATTATGGAAGCTAAATAGGTTACTTAGTCATATCATATATTATATATCTTTATATTATATATCAATTTATAAATTAGATAAAATAGTTTGAAGAAAAAATAATAGATATAAATATTTTAAACTAATTTAATTAGTTTTCTTATATTTAAAAAAAAGTCAATTCTGTCATATATTTAAGATCAGAGGGAGTATTTTTTTCCTCAAGTGTTAGACTGATGTACTGCAAGGAAATGAAGCAGCGGTTGATGGGTGGTTTGCTTTTTTTTTTCTTTGTTTTTTTTTGAAGTGTTCCGCTATACTTCGGATACTCGGTAATTTACTTACAGTTTCATGCTTAGAACTTTTTTTTTTTTTTTTTGGTAAAATATTTCGACCTTCTCTATAAGGCATGTTGATGGGCGGCTGTAAAATATATTATGTCTGGGTATTCATGCGACACACTGATATAGATCTTCGATATGATTCTCCATATCTGCTATCAGTTTAGGAAATGATAATATGTACAGTTAGTGTTGGAGTTTGCTCATCTGCAATTAGAATCTGAATATCAGTGCCATCTGCAAATTTATCAGCTGCATAATATATGCATATTTATAAAGCTAATTTAGCAGCTGTTATACTGATGAAAACTGGTGCATCAAGTTGTTTCAAGACTAGTTTAGTTCTATGAGTGAGCTTTTCTGCGCAATGTTCTTAAAGGGGAATTGCTTCCATTACATGAGCGATACAATAGATTGTTCTTTTGCTGGTTCATGCTGACTACAAGCAAACTAAACAGTTTCCCAAAATTTAGTTGTTTCAAGCCGTTAGTGCGTGTTTTTTTAATTATAAAAATGCTTTTACCAAATCCAATATCCTAATTATTTTGGTTCCCATGGTTCACAATCCATCCCTGCCAACTAATGTTGGAGTAAATTAAAAATGATAATTAATAATTAATTCTCCAATCCCCTCTAGTTAATTAAAGGAAGCGAGGTTTTTGATTGTGCAAAAAAACAGAACTGACACGTATGGTGTTTAAATTTAAATCAAACTAAGGGTGGCATATTTTGTTGGGAAAATGATACTTAAATACCACTTGAACTTTAAAATCCCAAATTGGTTTTGTTGACGATAAGAGTAATAAAATTGACAAAAAGTGTATAACAATTGATAACTCAAGTTTTTGGGAAATAACTGATTTAAGATTTTGAAGTTTAAATGATATTTAAGGATCATTTTTCCTATTTTGTATATGGTATTAATGAGTCATATTTATGAGAACATCCTATAAAAACTAGAATATAAAATTAATGAAACATTTTAAAATAAAATTCACATAAAATAAAATATCCTTAATCAGCAAGCCACCTTGTCACAAAATCAGAAGGGGTTAGGGCTCGGATCATCTCAAAATTAAAAGGGGAAAAATTGTTTTAAAGGGGAAAAATTGTATTTTCAGATTTGAAAATAATATCACCCATGCCCCATGGGCAAAATATGTTATTATACAAAAATTATAATAATTAGGGAAAATTATACTCAAATCCCAAGTTAGACAAAATATAACCGAAAGGTCCCACCAGATCTCGAATTTGCAGCCAAGTCCTGTGGGACATTTGGGTAATATAATTCTATAAAAGACCAATATACCCTTAGTGAATTTGATTATATTACCCCAGCCCATCTTTTTCCCAAATTCACTAATGGTATATTAGTCTTTTCACAATTGAATTATATTACTCAAATATCTAGGGGTGAGCAAAACCAAACCGAAACCGAAGATCGAACCGAACCGAACTCAATTCGGTTTTTTCGGTGAATCGGTTTTTTTTGGTTTTGAAATTCGGTTATATCGGTGTTTCAGTTATCGGTACGGTTTTTTTTTAAAAAAAAATCGGTTATAACCAAATAACCGAATTTTATTGAAACTATATCGTTTTATTTTATTTCTAATTAAAATATATCAATTTATTATTATTTTTCTTTTATCAGAGTCACACTCACAATATAGGCTTATTGGATTAAAAGCTAAAGGCCCATAAGCCCATTTATTTCCTAACTCGAACTCATTCCTGATATATTTGTGCAAAGTGTGAATCGAGTGTCTCCTCACTCCTCACTCCTCACTCCTCAATCTCGACTTTAGACTCTCCTTTCCTGTGTCTCCCATGTCTCAACCCTAGCCTCCCGCTCCTCAACAACAAGTCACTGTTCACGCCGTCTGCGTCACCTCCTCCCACCTCAAAGTTCAATCTCCTTCTCCTCCCATCGATCATCATCAATCTTCGTCCTCCTCCTCGTCTCGTATAGTCCCTCAAAATGGGCCTCTAACTCCCTTTACCCTAACCCTAAAGTCATCAACTTCACCTTATCCTGAGTCGTCAGTTGTCACTGACTCACTATGCTGTTGAAGCTTTGCCGTGCCGTTCACGCTGTGTCCTTTTCCGTTGACGACGACACTGTTCGTTGCAACTGTCAACGGCACCTCCCACCTCCAAGTTTGATCTCCTGCTCCTCCCTTCGTCTTCAACTCTTTGATCTTGAGAATTCATCAGTTTCTTCTTTCTGGTAAGCACCTTTTTTTACAATGGCTCTAATTTTAATCTCAAGTTGCTGACTTTTGAAATGCTACTGGAAATAGAGATCAAATGACTGAAAAAAAATTTTTGAACAAAAAAGGAGCTTGCTTGTTGACAACATTAGTTGGCTGATTCTGAATCTGCCATTTTTATGGCTAAACTTAGCGCATTTCCCATTTTCCTTATAGTGTACCCTGTATGTATTTCCTATATCTTACACACGACAGTATTGGCTGATTCGTTGATTCTTTATTGGACAGATGAGGATTTAAAAAAGTTGCAGATTCACTGCAAATCTGCAATCCTTTTTTAACGAATTTTTTCCTGTACATTCCCTTAGATGCTTGTTCATATATATATATATATATATTTCTTTTTTGGTTGCCAACTAGAATGGGAAAACCTGTTAGAAAGTATTTGTATGTTAATGAATTCCTCAGGAGGTATCGTACTTTGCTCATAAATTCTTTCGGCTCATTTTACTAAGTCATCTGGGTTGGGGAGCTTAATGTTATCAATCCATGATAATTTTAAGTGCAATATTTTTTTGATTTTCCATGTGTTTTACTTTAATGAATTTTAAACTTCAAAAACAAGCCCTCGAAGCAAAACTTAGACTAGATGAGTATTTGCCTGAAATATTTTTCTTTCTCTAATGGTTGTAAACTAGAGACTTCCAAATTCCATGTCAAATTTGAGTATGTGAATATTCAATTACAAAGGAATATTATAACTAGGCAATCAATTCAGCTCCCATTCCCAATTAGGTATTCATGTAGGCATCCAATTGTGGCTTGAATACGATGATACGAGCTTTATTATGTTAATGCCTTTATAATCTTTCACTTTTCTTTGTGTAATCTCTATCATTATTGTAACAACCTTGACTATAACTAATTGACTTGTTGGGGATTTTTTCTAAGAGTTCAAGCCTTTTTTTCTAAGGTAAGTAAGTTGTTGGCAATCTTCAATAAGTTGAGGCTTTAGACTACTTGTATTTTGGGTATGTATTCAGAACTTGTTCTTTCTAATTTATTTTTAATAAACGAATTAGTTGCTTATGTGCTCTCCACTTTAAATGATGCAGAACATCAACTGATTTATTAAAAACTATATTTGACCTTCTGCCCTCCACTTTAAACGAATTAGTTGCTGATGGGTATCACTGCTATGGCTTGCGAGTTTTCTTTTTATTAGGGATAGGAAAAGTTCAGTTGTTTATCATTAGCAAGAAGAAAACGCAGCTTTCTTTCTTTCTTGATGTTAATTGCGAGTTTTCTGTGTTTGTTTAAATGAATATTTATGTTATATTCGGTATTGGCCCTTTTGAAAATGGCATTGTAATATACAATACTAATCGTATTGGCCTTTTTTTTTTTTTAAAATGAATGTTGTATTTTGTTCTATTATGTATTGGCCCTTCAGTATTTCCTTAATAATTTCATCTCTTTCTTTCCCATTTCTAGTCAATCTCCCATTAGGATGAGAAAATTTAAAGAAAGTTGTGAGGATGAAAAAATTCAGAGCAAGAAAATGTTGTGTTTAGATGTACCTACTAGGTGGAACTCAACTTATTTGATGCTGGACACTGCTCAAAAATTTGAGGTAGCCTTTAAAAGGTATGGTTTTAATGATCCTTACTTTACTTTTGATCTTCATCTTGGAGTAGGAGTGCCTGAAACTGATGATTGGAAGCATGTTGAAGGTTAACTGTGATGTTAGGTCACTTTTATAATTTGACTTTGCGCATCTTTGGTTCCTTATTTGTGACATCTAACTGTTTCTTCCCTAAAATTTATAAGCTACATCGGTTTTTGGATGAGTGGAGGAAGAGTGATATCATAGAGACAACAAAAATAGCTAATTTGTGGAATCTCTAATTTGTGCTCAAGATTGGCTTAGGCAATCATTGAAATATCTTATTGAAGAAAGAGATGATGATATACAAAAGATGGAGCTTGGTAATGTTTTGCTTTACTTCATGGAACTCAACTTTATTGTGTCAATTCCATATTTATTGTGATATATGAAGTCTGATTGTTTTTTCTTTTTCATTGCTAGATCTGCAAAAAATTGCAGTGGAGACAAATGTAGATATCTTCTAGATGCATATGGGCAACTTTAGATTTTGTAAGCAATTTTCCCTAAATGTTGATATCTTCACTAACTTCATATTTGTAATCTTTGTAGTATTTAATTTCTTTTTGTTTATGTTTATTTTTTGTTTTCTTGCTTCAGTTGTAGGTGGCATTTAGGAGGCATTCAAGGAGCAAGGCTGAATTTGAATATATGATATATCAAGTTTTTTGACTTTTAATGTATTCTTTTGGTTCTGTTGATTAATAGATGAAGTTTAAACTTCAAAGTGATATATGATTCAGCTTGTATTTTGAAGTTTCACCATCCATTAGACCATTCATGTGTGATCGCATCAAAACGTGGATATTGAATTCTTATTCAAATGTATAATTTGATGCTCCAGACCTCCACTAATAGGAAATTATGTTATATAAGTAAAATGATACAGGTGCTTGATTAAAATGATACAGGTGTTATGCTCCATACCTCAAGTATGTCATTCACTGTTTTTGAATGATATTAAAATGATACTTGTGACTCATCTTATTTGTTCATTGGTTTATAATGGTTTTGTTGTTGAAGTAGTGGTTTGTGTTAATTATTTTTACCGTTAGAATTTCCTTTGGGTTGTTCGTTTTTTGTATTGGACAAGCTTGCAGCCAAAAAGGCCAAAAAAGCCCAATAACCAAACTGTACCACAAAACCGAACCGAAATTGATCGGTTACTTCGGTTTCGGTTATTGCTAAACTTCGGTTTCGGTTCAGTCATAAAAATACATTAGATTCGGTTGTTCGGTTTTTTCGGTTATAACCGAAAACCACACCGAAAACCGTTTGCTCACCCCTACAAATGTCTCACGGGACTTGGCTGCAAATTCGAGATTTTGAGGGACCTTTCAGTTGTATTTTGTCTGGCTTGGGACTTGAGTATAATTTTCCCTAATAATTAAAACACACTTTAATATCAAAAACTTTTTTATGAAAAAACTATTATAATTATAACATATGCTACTATAATTTTAAGTAAAAAATATTATCATAATTAAAAACTAGATTACTATTCAATTAATTTAAGTTGAAATATATTTTTATAATTAAAAAATTTTATTATGATATAAAATTTAAAAAAAAATTGTATTTTCATAAATAAAATAAAATATTATAGTTAAAAAATATATTATTATAAAGTTAATTAAAAAGTAAAAAATATATTTTCATAAATGAAAATTAGTATAATTATAAAATATGTTAATATAATTTTAAATAAAAATATATTATAATAAATAAAAACATTATTATAATATATTATTATAATTAAAAAATATATTATTTTTATTAATTTTAAATAAAAAATAATTTTTTTGAATAACAATATGTTATTGTTCGCATCGCAAGTGCACGGGCCACATCAAGTAATAAATTGATAAGTGAAGATCATCCCCTTGGAGATTGGGTAGCAAGATGGTCAAGCTAGTGAATTCAATTATGTTGAGCTAAAACAAAGTTTTGGTGCGGAATAAGAATTTTGAAAATTATTTCTAAAACTAGAAATTGATAAAAACAAATGATTCTTTAACTTCAAATATTAAATGGAGCCTTTGATTATTTCTCCCCTTTACACTTCATAAAACTTGTTTAACTTCCTCTCTAATAGCATTTCAATGAATCAATGTGTTAGTCTAAGGTTCACAAGTACTTGTCGAAGCTCTCTCAAGTCAAAATCAAGCTTATCTTTTTATTAAAATGCACAATCTCTTATTACACCTAATGAAATTCAACTCTAAACAATAATCTTCATGTGACAATACAAGGTTAGTAAATATATCTCTATTTCACCAACAAACCATCCATTTATCAAGTAAACTATCAAACCTAAGTGAACAAATCAATCTACATGGTGGCCAAACATTTAGAAGCATTAAGCAAAGGATAGAATCAACACACACACACAAATAAATATATATATCATTAATTACAAAAAGAGAGGAGTATTCAAGTCTTAATCCATATTAAGGTTAAAAATAATCATAGAGTAAAGAGTTTAGCTACATATAATCAGCCACAAGCTACAACTACATCAGAAAATCATAGCCATAGCATATTACAAGAGAGGAAATGGGGAAGAGGAAGAGAAACCAATGAAATTAAGCTCCAAATCTCTTCCAAAGCTTAATCCTTTGCTCCAAGCTCTTCAAGAACGCAAACCCTAGCACCAAAAGCTCTAAAGCAGTCCCAAAATGTCAAAGCCTCCGGCCAAAGTGGAATGAGAGAGGTTTTATATAAGAAACCCTCAAATTTTTGGTTTGGTAAAACATGGCGTTTTGCTGACAACAACTGAGCACCCATGCCCTCCTTCCAGCTCTTTGGCGCTCCTCATCTCTAACTCTGATTCATGCTGTCATGGCCTGGGTGCTCGTTTTAGCTCCTAGGTGCTGTAGCTCTCTATCTCTTCTTTCCACTAGTCTTACCCCAAGTGCTGCAATCGTGGCTCAGGCGCTTCTCACTGCTTTCTCTTTTTCCTTTAAGTTTGTGTCTTGCTTTGTCCCTTTCATCACTACATGTCTTTCAAAGCTTAGTAATGAGGCTGTAATTACTTGATTTTTGTGTCAAATAGTCCCACAAGAGGGTGGTATTAAAAACATGAGAACCTAATTAAGGATCTGTCCAAAATGTGCACAATTGAGCAATGACGTGCAACACAACCAAAAATCAAATGCACATTTTCCTTTCTTGAGTATCCAAAATAGGCACAAATATATCTTATAGTATATAAAACTCAAGGAAAATGTGCTGAAATGACATGAAATCCTAGATGTTAACAATTATAATAAATAAAAATATTATTATATTGAAAAAATATATTATTATAAAATTAATTTTTTTAAAAAATATTATTATATGTAAAAAGTACAATTCCATGTTTAAAATAAATTATTATATCAATTATAAATAAAAATACTATTATATTAAGTAGATAAGATGTAAATTAATTTATATAACATAAAAATATAATCAAATATGTTAGGGTAGAATGATAAATTGCTATCATTCCCCTCCTCCCCTCCTCTTTTACCCCCTGTTTGGATTGAGAGAAAATGAGGGAGGAAAGAAAACTAGGGAGGAAAATGGGGGAGAGAATGGTGTTTTACCTTATTTGGATGAAGGAAGAAAAGTGGGATGAAAGAAAAATTGGGCAGAAAATGGGTGTGGGACCCACATCATTTTCTCTTCTACTTATTTCTTCACGTATGGAGAGAAAATGGGAATAAAACTCATTCTATTATTTGCCCTCACACGCATTAATAAAACTCATGTACGCATGCATTTAAGAATTTGTTTTTCTTTTTTCCAAATTTATTTATATCTTTTTATTATATTTAATTTTTTAAAAATTAAAAAATCAAAAAAATTTTATCTACTTGTTATTTTTTTACCTTAAAACTTAATTTTTTTGTGAAATCAATTTCTGAAGATATTATATTCCAATTTAATCCTTTCACTTCTTATTAATAATGTTAGATGATGTATAATTTATTTATTTATTTCCTATTCTTATATTTAATTTAAAAAACTGTCCACAATTCTTACCTTGAAAAATAATTTTTTTAAATATTGGGTTTTAAAATATAATAACATCAAAATATATCTTATCAAATAATTTAGTTTTAAATTATATAATAATGATAATGCTAATGTTAATATGATGTATTGAGATACTTAATTTGATTTTACATTTAAAAATCTCGGTCAGAATGGAGAGTCAGAGAGAACCAAGGGATCATGCAAACTAAGAAACCTGTATCCCTACCACGTAAGTACATAAAGCTATGAGCAAATTCCATTTTCATGTTATACTGTAGGCTTTTAGTGGCAGAATAAAGGAGCTACACAGTTTAACACTGACAAGGCAAAATGAATAATACCATTCCATCACTTTCATCCTGATATTGCATTTAGTTTTTTGGTCATCTTCCATGGATTCAAATTCCAAATTCAAAATGGAATGTGAGTTTTCTCCATCGTCCTCTCCCCCAAGGACCTGAATCATTTCCCTTTGTTTTTTTTGTTGGTGATATGATTTCACCTCTCCCCCAAGGAGAACAAGATTTAGCAAACAAAACAAGCACTGGTTGGCGTGATTATTATATTTTTCAAAAAAAGAAAAAAGAAACAAAATACCAAAACTAAGTAGCCTTTGGTTCAAAGTTCTTTTAATGATTCCCTTAAGAGTATATGACTTCTGCATGCATAATAAAAGGGGTATAATGAAGGATGTTACATTTATGGTATCAGAGTAGTGTTTCTGGCAATGAAATTATCAGCTCAGAGTTAGAGGTCCAATCAAAGCAAAAGGGTTCTGACTCTAGGATATATTCTCTACTCATGTGAATAGTATAGTGATCCTTTGATACTGCTATTGCAACTGGGAGTCATAGATAGCAAATGAAAACATAACGTTAAATCACCCCTGTTCGTTAACTAGCTTGTAGAAAGAAGGGTAGAGGTATCGGTGCCTAAGTGATGGTACCAATGGTATCAGAGAGCAGTGGTATCATGCACTCAGAGGCAGTACCAGTACCCAATTGGTGGTATCGGTGAACATGTTAATGATACCATTGGTCATAACAATGGTATCAGAGTGGTATCAGTGCACGCAGATGCGATTCCAGTACCTAGTCGGTGGTATCAGTAGTACTAGTGCATGTAGTAATGATACTAGCACTCATAATATTGGTATCAAGATGGTACCATAATGTGATTAGGGTAGAGAATGCCAATAATTAACCGGATTAAATACATCGTGAGACTCAACCACCACATTCAGTCAAGTCCTCCTTTCCTTTCTTCACATCGATCCAACCTCTCCTTCTCTTTTCTCCACTCCACATTCGGATCACTCATGTTCTTTCCTTTATTCCCTCACGGTCCAGCTCATTTCGGTTCTCTTTTCTCTATTCTCAAAGCCACATGGTCAACAAAAATGGCTAGCTTTCTTCTTTTATCTATTCGGTTCAGCTGCTATTAATTCATCATTCTTTTTTTTCTTCAATTCTCATTCCACATGGTCTAGCTAGCTCCCTTCTTCATTTACCTTTTCGGTTCAGCTCTTTTCTCAATTCAGCCAGCCACCACTTTATTGCAAAACAATGACCCCCTCTTACCTCTTTGCAATTCAATTGTTTTTATGTTAAAAGTGAGTTGTGCCTTGTTTGGATAAGAGGTAAAAATATGTTTTGGTATTAGGTACAAAATTGCAACAACCAAACAAGGCCCTTACTCATTTAACCTTCTCTTAAAAATAATATGAAAATAAATTATGCACTTATGATGTTCCACTTTTATCCTTCACTAAGCTTCAAAATAACATCTTTGACCTTGACCACTCAAGTTGTGCCACATCACCACCTACAAAATTATATTCACAAAGGTAATATCTTTTGCTCACAATTAAAGAATAATGGGAATAACAAATATTAATTAAAAATATAACAATTTAACCACTTCAATTCCCAAATTATCCTTTCGCTAAAATCTCACTTTAACACTTGATTATGTCCAAAAATATTCAATTAAGTTCCACAAAAGCCTAAGATTAATTAATAAAAATATATAAATATTGAGCTCTATCACATGTGAAGTTTGAAGCTTCCTTCTTCCTTTGGTTTCACTCTCTCTCTCTCTCTCTCACTCACGTCTCTCTTTCATTCTCTCTTTCTAAATTCTGTTTTCCTTCTTTCTTTCACTCTCTCTTCTCTACCGTCTTGAAGCAATGGAGGGTGAGGGAGAGGAGAAATTAATAAGTGAGTGTCTGTGTGGGGTGTTGAGTGTGTGTTGTCCGAATGAAAATGAGAAATGTGTAAAGTGTGTGTAGTAATGATTTAGATGATTGTGAGAAGGGTGAGGTGTTGGTTTACGGTGGATCAAAGTTAAAAATGGAAATGTTGAAGGTGTGTGTGTCGGTGTGTTTAAATATATATACCTATAGGTATATTTTTATTCTATTAATTACAAACACTAGGCTCTAAATTTCCCCTTTGTCTAATTTAATATTCCTTAAATTTCGTAAGTTCCATAATTTGACTTATTATCTAAGTATTGTTTCTCGAATTTCTTTTTCAGAAAAATAGGCCTTTTACTAAATTTTGGGATATTACATGTTTCTTGCTACAAAACTGGAAAGTCAATGCATTCTTAGGATGGCACACTTGGCTACTTTCTGAAGCTGTAATTTGATGCACTACATCTAGTCATTTAAAGTTTGTCAATTTCTATTGATGTAATTATTATTGTTTACTAATTATCAATATTTACTAATTAAATGGAAGTAGATTCATTTTTTTGTCTCCATAGCACAGTATTTGAAGAATGAGCCGTGATGTTCATTTCTTGTGAATGATGTGTCTTGTGTATTTTATATTAGATATTGATATATTGATTTTGACTGAATTATTGGATTAGATTATCATTGTGTCACTAAACAGTAGGATTGAATAGGACTATCAATTGAGCATTTTTAATGGATCATTTTTTTCCCACAATTTAAAAAAACGTCGTCTAAGATGTATTTCTAATTTGGAAATCCCGGTGTATATATAAATCTTGAATCTATAAAAAGTATTTTTTTTTTTTTGCTGATTATAAAAAGAATTGTTTTACTTTTATATAATTACTGTTTCATCTGTTTTGGATGCCCACCTTGCTATAATTTTTCAAACCTACTATTTATTTGTATTTGTAATTTTAACTCTTACGTCTTTGCCTCTGATTTCTAATCTTCTTGAAGGGGAAGGTAGAGAAAGCATATTTACTCCACATCATCCAAGTGAGAATGCTGGATCCTAACTCAGTTTTTAAAGGTTCTTTAAAATATTTTTGTCTATTCAATTCAATGAACATAGTTTTTATATTGTGATTTATTTCAGTTGAGGAAAACATGCTCAGTCATGACGCTGAAGGCCTTTTGTCAATGTCAACAAGTGACTAAAAAATCCTAACCCTCATTTTATCGTGACATTCAATGCTGATCAAAGGCTTGATAGGTTCATTTACATTGTAAATTCTTGTTTTGTTTTCTTTCCTCTTCTGATGATTAATTGGTTGGGGCATGAACATAAACTGCCAAGTTTACAGACGTTGATTTGTAGAAATTAAAAATATACTAATCTTATTTTTTGTTGTTGAATAATATACTAATCTTTTTGTTTGGAATATTTTGCAGTTCTCATGTGATATTTGGAAAACTTGTGGTAGGAAGGTAGACATTGCGAGATATTAAGGATCATGATTTTCTGACGCCAGTTGAAATCGTTAATTGTGGTGTATTATATAATGGTAATCTATAGTTTTACCATTTTAATTATATCAAATTTGATAATAATTTTTTGACATGATGAAAAAAAAAATACTTGCAGCTCAAGATATTCCTTATGATGTAATTGTGAGGTCACAAAGTGAAGAAGGGCCATATTCTTTAAAACCAAAGGATCACAAAGTCCATATTCGTAAAACCAAAAGTTCACAAAGGTGAGGCATGTACCTAATTTTTAAAACGTGTGTGTATAATGCAATCGCTACTTTGCCTCCTTGAATTTTGTTGCTTATATCATGGTTAATACAGGATCATTTTTTTTTTTTTGTATATGGACTGTAAGGTACAGGACCCCCTTTTTTGTATATGGTGGACTGTAAGGACGCTGAGTTCATGCCATGGAGAGATGGATCCGAATTATTTGGGACAATGGATTACATTAAAGTCAATTCTTCCCACTTTTGAATTACAAAATGGATTATAATTACATCAAATTCTCCAATCACATATGATCATATGTCATATTTTTTTAATAGATATAAGGAACTTAACATAAATATTTTCCTTACAAAATATTAATTCCTTCTGGTGGTAAATGAGTTAGTAGAGGGGATTTTGCTTTTATTAAATAAATAGTACCTCTAGTCCTTAATAAAAGCTTCATTTTAATGAAAAAATAAAAAAAGGATTTTGTATTAAAGACTAGAGATAATGTAAGATTTCAATATTAAAGATTAGAGATAATATAGGATTTCAATTCGTTCTACCTCCTAATTTTTTTAAATTATTTACCTAAATTCTCTCTACAAATATTAGGGAGATTTTAATCAAATAGTTTTTTTTTATTTAGTGAAGGGTTGCCTCTTTCGATGCTTAGACTGCCCAATCAGGAAAAAAAATGAAAATCAAGAATAAAAAACTTAATAAAAATATTTACACTAAATTATTAGCTTAGAGTTAGAGGTCAAGTCAGAGCAAAAGGGTTCTGACTCTAGGATATATTCTCTACTCATGTGAATAGTATAGTGATCCTCTGATACTGCTATTGCAACTGGAAGTCATAGATAGCAAAGGAAAACATAACGTTAAATCACCCCTGTTTGTTAACTAGCTTGTAGAAAGAAGGGTAGAGGTATCGGTGCCTAAGTGATGGTACCAATGGTATCAGAGAGCAGTGGTATCATGCACTCAGAGGCGGTACCAGTACCTAATTGGTGGTATCGGTGAACATGTTAATGATACCATTGGTCATAACAATGGTATTAGGGTGGTATCAGTGCACGCAGATGCGATTCCAGTATCTAGTCGGTGGTATCGATGGTACTAGTGCACGTAGTAATGATACTAGCACTCATAATTGTGGTATCAAGATGGTACCATAATGTGATTAGGGTAGAGATTGTCAATAATTAACCGGATTAAATTCATCGTGAGACTCAACCACCATAATGTAGCAGCCACCATAATGTGATTAGGGGAGAGATTGCCAATAATTAACTTGAGTCCATGGATGCCAAAAACCCCTTTGATCATATCCGTGGACATTAAAACACAAAAATTGAAAATTTAATAGAAATATATTTCAAATAATGAAAAATTGATCCATACCTCTTGCAAAAGTTTCCCCTTTTCTCTTTGTAAAAGCTTGATTGGATGATTCTTATGAATCACATTTCCGAAGTTTCCCCTTTCCCCTTTGTAACTTCTTAAAAAGCTTGATTGGATGATTCTTCTGATACTCAAGCAAATATCTTTTGTCTGTCATGAAGTGATATAATGTGTTACTAAAGTTCTCATATGTTATATATGTGTCTATATCTATTATCATCCATAACAAGAAGAAAGCGGATCACATTATTAGAATGTTGGCAAATCTTCAGATTGTCTATTTCTTCTAAATTGATGACAAAGTCACTGATCTCGACGCTTTTGGTGCAGACATCTATAAGGTGAAGCTTGTCCCTTCGAATGTTGTGAAGATTATCAACATATTCATCATAAATAGTTAAATGAAAATTATGAATAATTATCCAAGTTTGCATGGCCATCTTCAATCTAAAAATAATCTTAAGATGAAAAGTTGAAGTAGATAGCCTATCTTTAATATTTAAAAAAATTAGCTAGTACAATTTTCATATATTTTATAGCTCAAAAAATTAGTGTGATCTTAAACATTGGTGCCATATTATATAATGTATCTTTCAAAAACAAAGGAGACCAAGATTTAGTGGACAAACAAGCCTTGGCTGGCATGATTATTATAGTTTTCCAAAACTAGAAACAAAATACCAAAATAGAGTAGCCAAAGTGTGAAACAGAACCAAACCTATTGAAAGTGATTTGTGGTAATGTGTTAGTAAGCTTCTTTGAACTAGCTAGAGTTGAGCGATGGGAGTGAGAGATGAAGTGAAAAAGAACCAAACCTACTTAATGTGATCAGAGGTAACACTGTTGGGGTAGTAAGCTGCCTTGAACTTATTTTTTAAAGAAAATTATGATTATACCCTAAGGCTTCCATCCAATTCACTATAGTGGATAGATAGGTTGCAAATGAAACGAAGCATGTATGAGTCACCTGCATACTTAATTAGCAATTGCATTCTCATTTTCACTTAATAAGAAATTACTACACTGGTGAATAAATGATGTTTTCCACATGACATCCCAAAACAAATGATGACATGCTACTTCATTGATTGTTATCCTGAGAATATTAACACACACATATATTTAATAAAATCTCCTTCCCAATTGATGTGGGACATAACACTCTACCCATCTTTGGGCCCAACATCCTCATTGGTATATTGGCTCACATTAACTCGAACCTAGCTTTGATACCAATGACTTGACCTTGGCTCTGATACCAATTATAATATCCCAGTGCCTCGTTATCGATATTGTCCACTTTAGGGTCCCGTCATACCTCACGGCTCCTCAACTGATGTGGGACATAACACTCCACCTACCTTTGGGCCCAGCGTCTTCGCTGGCATATTGACCTACATCAACTTGACCCTAGCTCTGATACCAATTGTAATATTTCAATGCCTCGTTCTTGATATGTCCGCTTTGGGGTCCAGTCAATCCTTTTGTCTGTTATGAAGTGACCTAATGTGCTACTAAAGTTCTCATATGTTATGTGTCTATATCCATTATCATCTATAGCAAGAAAAAAGCAAATCACATTATTAGAATGCTGGCTGGCATTATTATTATATTTTTTGAAAAAAAAAGAAACAAAATGTCAAAACAGAGTAGCCTTTGGTTCAAACTTTTTTTAATGATGCCCTTAAGAGTATATGACTTCTGCATGTGTAATAAAAGGGTATAACGAAGGGTGTTACATTTATGGTATCAGAGTAGTGTTTCTGGCAATGAAATTATCAGCTGAGTTTTAGAGGCCCAGTCAGAGCGAAAGGGTTCTAACTCTAGGATATATTCTCTACTCATGTGAATAGTACAGTGATCCTCTGATAGTGCTATTGCAACTGGAAGTCATAAATAACAAAGGAAAACATATCCATATAGGCTTAGTGGTCAGGTCTAATAACATTGATTATTTCCCATTGAACTAAAATATGAATGACATTTATTGTTACTTTTTTCACGAAAATGGGAAGTTTTGATTACAGTGCCCCAGTGATCACTGCACAAAGACATTATTGTTAAACTCTAAGGATACAAAAGCAAGTTTTGAGCTTTCAAACAACGGGGTATATCCAAATAATCACTTAACCCTCGTGCCTCAAAAGTTTATCTTCTGAACGAACGGCGTATTGCAAATCACATTAATTCACCTCCTCGTCCTCCTTGTATTTTTTTTTGAAGTTTATTAAAATACTCAAATCTAATAAGGTAAATTTAATTCTCCTCTCATTTTAAAACAACGTAAATTTCTTGAATACTAAAAATTTTAAACGATATAAATATTTTTAGATTAAAGTTAGTATTAATTTTTAGGAGATTTATTACAAGTTTTGGAAAAAATCACTACCTCATATCTTATATATAGAAGCAAGAAAATATGTTTATCTTGATTCTAAATATAAGGTTTCAATCTACTTTAAGTTGTCTCTCAAATTCATAAATTATAAATTTTCCACAAAACATCCCTATTGTTTGTGTATAGTAAGGGAGTTCCATGAAGGGGTGTAATTATGATGCACATAATTAAAAAGAATATTACAAGTACTAAAGGCCTTGTAGCCTAGTGGTATGGATGCTCTCCTATAAGTGGGAAGTTGTGGGTTTGATCCTAACTTAGACATATACGAGGACAAATGAATTCCATTTTCATGTTTATAAGTTCATATGGCCGACGCATCTCGCAAGGATCATCCACAAGAGATTAACAAGAGAGAGCCATGTAATACAAACTATTTTGCTTGGACATTAATTTATCAATATGACGTTAACTTTGCCTTTGAATAATTTATCCATATACCATGCAAACACCTAATGCCTCTCTGAGATACATCACGTAAACACAAGTTTTCCCCTTTTCATGCAATTCTTTATGGTGGCATGCAGCAGATCGAGTTTTACACTCTGGCAGAAGATGATGCTTGTTGTTACCCTTTCATCATCTTGTCTTGTTCCTCTACATTGAAACCATGGTATTTCTCTTCTTCTTTTCTTTGAGATCAAACAACAAGAAAAATTTATTTCTTTCCTGAGTTGAAGCTGGTTCTTCTTCATATATATGTGTGTGTATCACCGTCTTCAAGGTTTCGAAAGTGACATTTTCTTTATTGTTTTTGGTTTTTCAGCCACAGACCGACGTCTAGCTCAAAACTGAGAGGCTGCTCAGAAGAATCGTCTAAGGAAAAAGGTATTATGAGTTGGTGAAGATCATAACAGTTACTGTGTTGGGCAGACAAAAAAATTATCTTGTAGTCACTTTAATTTCTCTGAACTTTGTAGCAGCCAGAGGGTCCAGGAGGATCAAGCAAAACCAGTTTGAACAAGAGCTTGAAAGATCCTCTCAGGTTTCCAAATCATACTTCTACTCTCTAATAAGTAAAAAGTTAAATCAAACTGATGAATTATA
The DNA here is from genome assembly GCA_963855925.1 of Inga laurina. Lineage (NCBI taxonomy): Eukaryota > Viridiplantae > Streptophyta > Magnoliopsida > Fabales > Fabaceae > Inga > Inga laurina. The sequence goes on from OY979708.1 coordinate 27,286,258, forward strand.
TAGTAAAAAAAAATCAAACTGAATAATGCAGCCGCTAGTAGTTATATATTTCATTTGTAATTATGAGTGTTTGTTTCATATACACTGACTGTTCTGGTGAATTTTTCTGTTTATTTCAATGGTTATTTTCATGTTGCAACGTCATGATTTTCTAGTTACTATTACTAAAAGTAAAAATTGAAATGAAATGAACATAGTGACTTATTTTATCTCTTCATTATTTTATCTTGTTACTTAAACAATTTTCTTGTCACTTCTTTTCTTTGTTTCACCGAGATAACCATAGTTTATGGATCTGTTCATTCATTTCATATTGCCATGTCATAATTTTACTGTTACTAAAAATAAAAAAAATTGAAAATTGAAAAGTAATGAACATAGTGAATTTTTATCTGTCCACGATTGCATCTTACTCTTAAAATTATTTTCTTGTTTCACTGCTGTTCATGATTTTCTTATAACTAAAATGAACTTCTTTTATCTGTCCAGTAATTGCTTGGTCATAACATGCTCTCTAGTAGTTGCTATAAAATATCATTACACATATTGAGCAGGTCTTTCTTGAATTCACGTTATCTTTTCGTTATTTTCTTCCGCTGTTTGAAGCTGAATTCATTAGAGTAACACCCTATGGATTATGTTTAGAATTTGAATATCAAATCTGCTGTGAATTTTTTTTTTTATCATTTTTGTGTTGGATCCTGTAACAACATTAATTTCAAGTCCAAGTTGCATGTAGTCCAACTCTCAGCTTTCTATCAATTTCAATATTTTACCCCTTGATGTAATGTCTATTTTTACCCCGAAAAATCTCTCATTTTTTTAAAAAAATATTTTTGAAAGTATTTTTGGAAAAAGTATTATGGTGAAAATTTCTCAAGTGAGAATGTCATTCATGCTCAAAATGTCTGTTTTTTTTTTTTAAATTTTGATAGGGAGGGTATTTATATTGTTCTTTTGATTTATTTCACAATCACAAGAACAATATAAATACCCTGTCTATAGGAATAAATAGACAAAAACTTTGAGTATTGCTTGTCATTCTGACGTGGAAAAAATACCGTAAATGCTTTCTCTCCAAATACGTGCAAAAATATATGTTTTTTAAAAAAAAGAGAGATGCATGGGGTATAAGAACAAACATTGCATCAAGGGAGAAAAAATGATACTCCCTCCGGTCCTAATTATAGGACATATTTACCTAATTTTGGAGAAATTAAGGATAGTAGTTAAAATAGTTAATCATATTTATTTTCCTAAAATGCCATTATTTAAAACTTAAATTTAAAAAAAAACAGTAAAATTGGGGTGTATGTCGCATTAGTGAGTTGCAAGTATTACTCACTTTATAGAATACATAGGTATATTCTTAAATTATTATTATGTTTAATTATTATTGAGAAAGTATCAATAGGGGGTATTTCTGGAAGAAATTGACCAAAATTAGAACTTTGTCCTATAATTAGGACCAAGATCAATTCTCAAATGTTGTCCTATAATTAGGACCGGAGGGAGTATATATTTATAAAAATCTGAGCATTGGACCCTTCATTTTCATGTTTTTTCATGGTTAGAAGTTCTTGTTGTTTAGGTTTAAGTCATCTAATCTGAAACAAAATATTTTGAATTATTGCATTTTGCATAGTTAAAACTTAAAGGTATGATTGGTGTTGAAGATTTCAATATATAGTTATGTTAGTTGTGAAGCCTAGCCCTCGATATGTTGTTAAGGTTCTCAATATTTTCTTTGTAACTGGTTAAATGAAAACCACGAATTATCCTCTAAGTTTGAATGATTATTGTAATATCCCAAATTTAATGAAGGTTAAAATTTTCTAAAAAGAAAATTTAAATGGGAATTTGATAATAAGTCAAATTATGGAACCTACAAAATTTAAGGAATCTTAAATTAGACAAAGGGAAAAATTAGGGCCTAGTGTGTGTAATTAATAGGATAAAAATATACCTATATATATATATATATATATATATATATATATATTAATTGGTGCCGACACTTTGTCTAAAAAAAAACTGCCGACACAAACACACTAACATTAATGCTTTTGTTTGCACACCCATTTGACCCACACACACATTCACGGACAAACACTCTCATCACCTCACCACACTTATCCGGAAATATGATTCACACTTGCACCCACTCAGCCACTTAATTAAATATTCCCTCTGCTCTTCATTCGACCAAGTAGCTGGTCTAAGAGAGAGTGAAAGAAAGAAAGAAAACAGAATAGAGAAAGAGAGAGCAAAGAGAGAGTCAAGAGATCAAGAGTGATCGGTTCAATTGAGGAAGGAAGAAGAAGCTCCAAATTCCACATCCAACATCATAAATATATTTAGGTGAGTCTCATACACATTTATCCTTATTTTCACGTTGGATTTGAGTGGTTTCTGTGGTGGTTTTGTGGCTGGAATAAGAGAAAATTCGTCCGAAAGTTTCTGTCACCGAAAAATTGTTAAACCAGTGATTGTGTGACGATTTTGGGGTGAATTTTGGTGTTCTTTGATTCTGAAATTCGATCATTAACCTCAGGAAATATGTGTAGGACAGTATAGAGTTAAAATTCGTGAGGTTTAGAGTACAAATTCATGTATACATGCTAGTTTTCTCAATTCTGTTTTGCTGTCCGAAAAACAGAGTACATACCTGAAACTTGTAAAATCTTAAACAGAGGCTATAGATGGAATTTTCGAATGGGTATGTTTATATAGATAGTTTAGGATGTGTAGTTGATGATAGAATCAAGAAAAGTACAATTTGAAATGAAAATGGATGAGTTCTTGATTTTTGAAATTAGACTGTCAAAACTGACGTTTTTGGGAGCCAGTCAGATTTATGTTGCGTTTTGACTAGGAAAACCTTAGTGAATAATTATGAAATTTTACAGTAATATATTAGACATTCATAGCTTTCCAATGACTCCAAGAAATAATTATTTTGATATCTTTAGCGAGAGTTATGATTTTTGAAAGTTAAGTCAGTAACAGAGAATATTCTGGACGTTCAAGCCTGACAGTTATGGTTTTCGAATATTCTGGGAACGATTAGATGACATCTAGTAGTTTTTGATATTTTGTCATGAAACTACACTTAAATAGCTTTCCATAGAATTTTAGAACACTCCATTTCGATTTTTTTAGAGTTAGTTATGAATTTGTGAAGTTTAGTTGCTGACAGATTATATTTCTGAAAGTTAAATTGGTTGTGACGAAATTTTGGAAAACTAAACTTTAACAAAAAATTATGAAACTTTCCAGAATTAAGGAAGACATTTAGACCTTTAAATTGATGGGTAGAACATAATTTTTGGACTAGTAGATTAAAAGATATGGATTTTTGAAGTTGAGCTTTGTTTCTGAAATGCCATCTGGAACAGTAATAGTTGGCTGAATTTCTGGGTAATATATGTAGTCAGTAAGCATATTTGGATATTTTTCCATGAAAGTACATTTAAAGACCTTCATTTAGGCTTTGGAATCAGTCAATTTGGAATTTTCTACAATTAGTTATGAATTTTCAAAGTTGACTGAAAATATGTCAATTTCTGGAAAATTGTGAAACTGTTGTTTGACAGTGATTTTGTAAAAACTGAGGTTAAAAATGGATTCCTTGGATGAAAATATGTTAGAAGAGCCTGGGTCAAAATTTCTGAAAAAGTATAGTCAGACCGGGTACAGTGGAGCTGGGACCGGGTCCCAGGGGCATTTTGGTAAATTTTCAGTATAGACTAATATAACCACAAAAAATATTATGGGAATCTCTGAAGGGGTACATGAATAGGTTTTAACCTAATTCTTGTACATTTGGAATTTTAGGACCGAATTAATCGCCTGAGCCGTTGGCACATAGTTCGAGGAACTATTCTTGTGTAGCAAAAAGGGGCAGAAGGTAGTAACTCTATCTCTCATACACTATGTGAATGTTGATATGCTATATGTTGCTATATTCTGTTATATGAACACGTGCCTAGGGCACATTACCTAACTGTGGTATGGGACTCAGCTGAGGTACACGGACATGTAGGGGATCCAAACAGTCATTTGGCCCTGAGTATTGTGTACACACATGTTATAGTATGAATTTTTCATTTACATTATATGGTGCATTACATATTTAATTTTCGCATTTTATATGATGGATTATGTGTTACTACTGAGATTCCTTGGAATCTCACCCTTTTTCATAAATAATAAATGTTCCAGCGGGAACCAGTGGCTCCAAAGGCAAAGCGGAAGACATGGGCAATTAAGATGTGCAGGTCCTAAGATCAGAGTTATTTGGTTATATTAGTTTAATTTTAATATGTTGGATATTTTGGTCAAATTTGTAAAATTATCAAACCCTGCGGGGAAGACTCCTGTTTGTAAGCTTGAACTTAATATCAGTATGTTTGTGCTATTTCTGTATGCCTGTGGAACTATGCCATTATTACTCTACGAATATCGAAATGTAAACGGGTGTTGACATTTTTGGTATCAGAGCATGCGGTTCTGGCATTATCAGAATAGTATACTGATATATGACTATGTGAAATTGTATAGTGAAACTTAAAGATGGTGATACTAAGAGGTGGACAAAGAGGTAGAGGCCAAGGTCGAGGAAGTGGCAGAACTGGGGGTCAGCATGGTAACGATGAAGAAAACCCGAGGGCCAGACCAGATCCATTTCAGCAGCAAATTCTTGATATGTTAGCACAACAGCAAGCTACTATGGATGGAATTAGAGAAGTGCTGCAGGAAGTACAACAAAGGCAAGACCGTCTGGAGAATCGCATGGACGAATACATGAGGGGTAATGGTGAAGAAGTACTAGTGGAACCTCAACCAGAGGATATACCACCAGAGCCGGAGGTAGACATTCAAACCTGGTTGAGCAGGTTCAGTAAACAACAGCCACCTATGTTTCGAGGAAAGTTTGATCCACAATTGGCTGAAGAATGGTTGGCACGTCTGGATAAAATTTTTGACATGTTGCAATGCCCAGACGAGATGAAAGCTCGGCTAGCCATTTACAAGTTGGAAGGTGATGCTGATCGTTGGTGGAAGGGCACAGATCTCACTTTGAGGGGAAGGAATATTCCTATCACATGGGAATTATTCCAGGAAAAGTTCAACGAGAAATACTTTCCCCCAACTGTCAGAAGAGAAAAAGAAAAAGAATTTCTGTGTATTAAACAACAAGACCAGGAGAGCTTTGACGATTATTTAGCCCGGTACATTCGACTGTCACGATACTCGTCATACCATAAACTGCATGATAATGAAGAATGGAATGCAGATATGATGATTGAAGGGTTAAGACACGAATTCAAAGAGAAATTGATTTCTCAACATTTTACCGAATTCAGCAAAGCAGCGGAAGAATGCCGCTACATCGAGAAACGTATGTTGAGTTTGGCTATTAGAGACAGTACCAAAAATGTCAACACCCGTTTACATTTCGATATTCGTAGAGTAATAATGGCATAGTTCCACAGGCATACAGAAATAGCACAAACATACTGATATTAAGTTCAAACTTACATACAGGAGTCTTCCCCGCAGGGTTTGATAATTATACAAATTTTTATCCAAAATAGCCAACATATTAAAATTAAACTAATATAACCAAATAACTCTGATCTTAGGACCTGCACATCTTAATTGCCCATGTCTTCCACTTTGCCTTTGGAGCCACTGGTTCCCGCTGGAACATTTATTATTTATGAAAAAGGGTGAGATTCCAAGGAATCTCAGTAGTAACACATAATCCATCATATAAAATGCGAAAATTAAATATGTAATGCACCATATAATGTAAATGAAAAATTCATACTATAACATGTGTGTACACAATACTCAGGGCCAAATGACTGTTTGGATCCCCTACATGTCCGTGTACCTCAGCTGAGTCCCATACCACAGCTAGGTAATGTGCCCAAGGCACGTGTTCATATCACAAAATATAGCAACATATAGCATATCAACATTCACATAGTGTATGAGAGATAGAGTTACTACCTTTTGTCCCTTTTTGCTACACAAGAATAGTTCCTCGAACTATGTGCCAACGGCTCAGGCGATTAATTCGGTCCTAAAATTCCAAATGTACAAGAATTAGGTTAAAACGCATTCATGTACCCCTTCAGAGATTCCCATAATATTTTTGGTGGTTATATTAGTCTATACTGAAAATTTACCAAAATGCCCCTGGGACCCGGTCCCGGCCCCACTGTACTTGGTCTGACTATACTTTTTCAGAAATTTTGACCCAGGCTATTCTAACATATTTTCATCCAAGGAATCCATTTTTAACCTCGGTTTTTACAAAATCACTGCCAAACAACAGTTTCACTATTTTCCAGAAACTGACATATTTTCAGTCAACTTTGAAAATTCATAACTAATTGTAGAAAATTCCAAATTGACTGATTCCAAAGCCTAAATGAAGGTCTTTAAATGTACTTTCATGGAAAAATATCCAAATATGCTTACTGACTACATATATTACCCAGAAATTCGGCCAACAATTACTGTTCCAGATGGCATTTCAGAAACAAAGCTCAACTTCAAAAATCCATATCTTTTAATCTACTAGTCCAAAAATTATGTTCTACCCATCAATTTAAAGGTCTAAATGTCTTCCTTAAATCTGGAAAGTTTCATAATTTTTTGTTAAAGTTTAGTTTTCCAAAATTTCGCCACAACCAATCTAACTTTCAGAAATATAATCTGTCAGCAACTAAACTTCAAAAATTCATAACTAACTCTACAAAAATCAAAATGGAGTGTTCTAAAATTCTATGGAAAGCTATTTAAGTTTAGTTTCATGAAAAAATATCAAAAACTACTAGATGTTATCTAATCATTCCCAGAATTTTCGAAAATCATAACTGTCAGGCTTGAACGTCCAGAATGTTCTCTGTTACTGACTTAATTTTCAAAAATCATAACTCTCCCTAACGATATCAAAATAATGATTTCTTGGACTCACTGGAAGGCTATGAATGTCTAATATATTCATGTAAAATTTCATAATTTTTCACTAAGGTTTTCCTAGTCAAAACGCAACATGAATCTGACTGACTCCCAAAAAACGTCAGTTTTGACAGTCTAACTTCAAAAATCAATAACTCATCCATTTTCATTCCAAATTGTACTTTTCTTGATTCTATCATCAACTACACATCCTAAACTATCTATATAAACAGACCCATTCGAAAATTCCATCTATAGCCTCTGTTTAAGATTTTACAAGTTTCAGGTATGTACTCTGTTTTTCGGACAGCAAAACAGAATTTAGAAAACTAGCATATATATATGAATTTGTACTCTAAACCTCACGAATTTTAACTCTATACTGTCCGACACATATTTCCTGAGGTTAATGATCGAATTTCATAACCAAAGAACTCCAAAATTCACCCCAAAATCGTCACAAAATCACTGGTTTAACAACTTTTCGGTAGCAGAAACTTTCCGACGAATTTTCTCTTATTCCAGCCACAAAACCACCACAGAAACCACTCAAATCCAACATGAAAAAAGGATAAATGTGTAGGAGACTCACCTAAATATATTTATGATGTTGGATGTGGAATTTGAAGCTTCTTCTTCCTTCCTCAATTGCACCGATCACTCTTGCTCTCTTGACTCTCTCTTTGTTCTCTCTTTCTCTATTCAGTTTTCTTTCTTTCTTTCACTCTCTCTTTGACCAGCTACTTGGTCGAATGAAGAGCAGAGGGAATATTTAATTAAATGGCTGAGTGGGTGCAAGTGTGAATCATATTTCCGGATAAGTGTGGTGAGGTGATGAGAGTGTTTGTCCGTGAATGTGTGTGTGGGTCAAAAGGATGTGCAAACAAAAGGAAAAGGAGTGATTAATGTTAGTGTGTGTGTGTGTCGGCAGTTTTGTTTTAGACAAAGTGTCGGCAGCTATTAATATATATATATATATAGGTATATTTTTATCCTATTAATTACACACACTAGGCCCTAATTTTTCCCTTTGTCTAATTTAAGATTCCTTAAATTTTGTAGGTTCCATAATTTGACTTATTATCAAATTCCCATTTAAATTTTCTTTTTAGAAAATTTTAACCTTCATTAAATTTGGGATATTACATTTCTTCCCCCGTAAAATAAATTTCGTCCCCGAAATTTGTTACAAATACATAGCCATAAACTCTGGGTAATACTTCCTCATATCTGCGTCTGTTTCCCATGTGGCCTCTCTAGGAGATAGCCCTTTCCATACAACTTTTACAAATGAGATGCTCTTGCTTCTGAGCTTCTTCTCCTGCCAATCGATGATTCGGTCAGGTGTGACTTCATAAGTCAAATCGTCCCGCATTTCCACGTCTTCATATTCAATTACATGCTCTGGATCCGGTTGATACTTTTTTAATTGGGAAACATGAAAAACATCGTGCAACCTGCTCAGATTTGGTGGCAAAGCAATGCGGTACGCTACTGGCCCAATCCTCGCCAAGATCTCAAATGGTCCAATATACCTCGGTTGCAACTTCTTTACTCTTAGTGCTCTGCCAATACCTGTAAATGGTGAAACTTTCATAAACACATGGTCACCGACTTCAAATTCTAGAGATTTTCGCCTCTTATCTGCATAACTTTTCTGTCGGCTCTGAGCAGCTAACAACCTTTGCTTAATCAACTTTATCTGCTCCGTGGTCTGATCAACAAGATCTGGCCCAAACAATTCCCTCTCTGACAACTCAGTCCAGCATATTGGTGATTGACACTTCCTCCCATAGAGTGCCTCATATGGAGCCATTTGTATGCTCGAATGATAGCTGTTGTTGTAGGCAAACTCTGCCAATGGAAGGAATTTGTCCCAACTACCTTTAAAATCAAGAGTGCATGCTCTCAACATATCCTCAAGCGTCTGTATTGTTCGCTCTGTCTGCCCATCTGTTTGAGGATGATATGCTGTGCTGAATCTCAATTTAGTACCCAAAGCCTCGTGAACTGCCTTCCAAAACTTGGAAGTAAATCGAGGATCACGATCTGAAATGATGTTCTTTGGAGTACCATGTAATCTTACAATCTCCTTGATGTAAATCTCCGCCAATTTGTCAGGGGAATAGTGGATGCTGATAGGTAGGAAGTGGGCTGTTTTTGTAAATCTATCAACTATCACCCAAATTGCATCATGATTTCTAACCTTAGGTAACCCTGTCACGAAATCCATGGTAATGCTTTCCCACTTCCACTCAGGAATCTCCGGGTTTTGTAGAAGTCCTGATGGTCGTTGATGTTCAACTTTCACTTTTTGACACGTCAGACAACGAGCGACGAACTCAGTCACCTCCCTTTTCATTCCTGGCCAATAGTATTGAGCCTTCATGTCATGGTACATCTTTGTAGCCCCTGGATGTAGAGTATACCTGCTCTTATGTGCCTCTTCCAAGATTTGTCGTTTCAGTTCCGGTTGTGGTGGAACATAAATTCGCTTCTTGTACCTGACTAGTCCACTGGGTGACAAGTCATAATCCTGAGTTTTGCCCTTATCAATCATACCTCTGATAGATAGTGCATCCTCATCATGCAGTTGGGCTTCTTCAATCGCTGCCCTCAGATCATTGTATACTTGGCTAACACTACTGCCTAACAGAATCTGACTAGACAGATTTAGATCTCTAAAATCCTCAATCAGTTTCTGCTCATAGATCATCATGGCTGCCACCTGCATTGATTTACGACTCAATGCGTCAGCAACAACATTGGCCTTTCCAGGATGATATTTGATTTCAAGATTGTAATCTTTTAACAATTCCATCCACCTGCGCTGTCTCATATTGAGCTCTTTTTGATCATACAGGTATTTCAAACTCTTGTGGTCGCAGTACAATTCTACGGTCACACCATAGAGATAGTGTCTCCAGATTTTTAAAGCAAATACAATTGCCGCCAACTCAAGATCGTGAGTGGGATAGTTCAGTTCATGAGGTTTCAGCTGACGAGATGCATATGCCACCACTTGGCCATGCTGCATCAACACACATCCCAATCCATGCCCACTGGCATCTGTATACACAACATACATAAACTGTGGATCTGGGATCGTCAGCACTGGGGCTGATGTTAACCTCTGCTTCAATTCAATGAAGCTCTTTTCACAATTATCGTCCCACACAAAATGTTGAGTTTTCCGCGTCAACTTTGTCAAAGGCAAAGCTATTCTGGAGAAATTCTGTATAAACCTTCTGTAATACCCGGCAAGACCCAGAAAACTGCGTATTTCAAATACAGTCTCTGGCCTCTTCCAGTTTAATACTGCTTCCACTTTGCTAGGATCAACAGAAACCCCTTGTTGAGAGACTACATGGCCCAGAAACTTTACCTCTGAAAGCCAGAATTCACACTTGCTCAGCTTAGCGTAGAGTTGCCTATCCCGCAATATGTTCAACACAATTCTCAGATGCTGCTCATGTTCGACTGTACTCCGCGAGTATACCAGAATATCATCAATGAAGACTACTACGAACTGGTCCAGATACGGACGAAAGATTCGATTCATGTAATCCATGAACACGGCAGGTGCATTGGTCAACCCAAATGGCATCACAAGAAACTCGTAATGACCATATCTGGTTCTAAAAGCAGTTTTTGACACATCCTCTGCTTTGACTTTCAATTGGTGGTATCCCGATCGCAAATCGATCTTTGAGAATACACAGGAACCAGACAATTGATCTAGCAGATCATCGATTCTAGGGAGTGGATATTTGTTCTTGACGGTCACCTTATTTAATTCCCGGTAATCTATACAGAGACGTAGGCTTCCGTCTTTCTTTTTGACAAAGAGCACTGGAGCACCCCATGGTGAAACACTTGGCCGAATGAATCCTTTTTCAAGTAGTTCTTCAATCTGCTTTTTCAGCTCTGCCATTTCGCTTGGAGCCATTCGGTATGGGGCTTTAGATATTGGACCTGCTCCAGGCTTAAGATCAATAGAAAATTCCACTTCCCTATCTGGAGGTAATCCACCAATATCCTCCGGAAACACATCAGGAAACTCGTTCGCTACAGTGATACTTTCTAAAGGTACTCCGGCCTCTGATTGTATAGAGAAGAATACCATGTATCCTTGACAACCTTTTTGTAAATATCTCTCGACTTCAGCAACCGAAAGAAAGTTAAGGTTGGTTACTATACTGGCTTGAAATTGAGAATTAGGGTATATAACCCTCTTCTCTTTACAATCCAGCAATACACCATTCGTTGTCAGCCAGTCAATCCCAATAATTACCTCTAACCCTTGTAGGGGCAAACAAATTAGATCTATAGTTGATTCATGACCCTCGTCATTTACCACACAATTTAGACACACATCGGCTGTGACAATCTTAGTACCCATGGGCGTCGATACAATCAAATCATACGGAAATTGATGCATATTCAAACTTAACCGCCTCACACAGTCATATGCAATAAATGAGTGGCTAGCGCCCGAATCATACATAACATGCACTAGATTGCCATTAAGAGAAATTGTACCTTGAATCAGCTCTGAAGACTTCTTAGCTTCATCTTGAGTCAACGTGTAGACCCTGCTTGAAACCTTAGGCCTTGCCTCATCCAGATGACGCTTCTGTGGACAATCTCTAGAAATATGCCCCGGCTTACCGCATATAAAACAAGTAGGAGGTCTGTTAGGATCTGTATTCAATGGGGCTCCACTGCAAGTTTTTCCTGGATGGAAAGGTTTACGGCAATGCCAACATGTTCTGTTTCCAGAGAATCCCTGGTTCCCACGGCCTCCAGTCTGATTAGGCCTTTTGTTACCACCCCTAGAAGGTCCACCTTGATCCTTTCGCTTCTGTGATGAACCGCCACTGCCATAAACACCCTTGTTACTGTCTCTAATAGCCAAACTCGACATACGTTTCTCGATGTAGCGGCATTCTTCCGCTGCTTTGGTGAATTCGGTAAAATGTTGAGAAATCAATTTCTCTTTGAATTCGTGTCTTAACCCTTCAATCATCATATCTGCATTCCATTCTTCATTATCATGCAGTTTATGGTATGACGAGTATCATGACAGTCGAATGTACCGGGCTAAATAATCGTCAAAGCTCTCCTGGTCTTGTTGTTTAATACACAGAAATTCTTTTTCTTTTTCTCTTCTGACAGTTGGGGGAAAGTATTTCTCGTTGAACTTTTCCTGGAATAATTCCCATGTGATAGGAATATTCCTTCCCCTCAAAGTGAGATCTGTGCCCTTCCACCAACGATCAGCATCACCTTCCAACTTGTAAATGGCTAGCCGAGCTTTCATCTCGTCTGGGCATTGCAACATGTCAAAAATTTTATCCAGACGTGCCAACCATTCTTCAGCCAATTGTGGATCAAACTTTCCTCGAAACATAGGTGGCTGTTGTTTACTGAACCTGCTCAACCAGGTTTGAATGTCTACCTCCGGCTCTGGTGGTATATCCTCTGGTTGAGGTTCCACTAGTACTTCTTCACCATTACCCCTCATGTATTCGTCCATGCGATTCTCCAGACGGTCTTGCCTTTGTTGTACTTCCTGCAGCACTTCTCTAATTCCATCCATAGTAGCTTGCTGTTGTGCTAACATATCAAGAATTTGCTGCTGAAATGGATCTGGTCTGGCCCTCGGGTTTTCTTCATCGTTACCATGCTGACCCCCAGTTCTGCCACTTCCTCGACCTTGGCCTCTACCTCTTTGTCCACCTCTTAGTATCACCATCTTTAAGTTTCACTATACAATTTCACATAGTCATATATCAGTATACTATTCTGATAATGCCAGAACCGCATGCTCTGATACCAAAAAAGTTATCTTTGCCTTTGACAAAGTTGACGCGGAAAACTCAACATTTTGTGTGGGACGATAATTGTGAAAAGAGCTTCATTGAATTGAAGCAGAGGTTAACATCAGCCCCAGTGCTGACGATCCCAGATCCACAGTTTATGTATGTTGTGTATACAGATGCCAGTGGGCACCGATCACTCTTGCTCTCTTGACTCTCTCTTTGTTCTCTCTTTCTCTATTCAGTTTTCTTTCTTTCTTTCACTCTCTCTTTGACCAGCTACTTGGTCGAATGAAGAGCAGAGGGAATATTTAATTAAATGGCTGAGTGGGTGCAAGTGTGAATCATATTTCCGGATAAGTGTGGTGAGGTGATGAGAGTGTTTGTCCGTGAATGTGTGTGTGGGTCAAAAGGATGTGCAAACAAAAGGAAAAGGAGTGATTAATGTTAGTGTGTGTGTGTGTCGGCAGTTTTGTTTTAGACAAAGTGTCGGCAGCTATTAATATATATATATATAGGTATATTTTTATCCTATTAATTACACACACTAGGCCCTAATTTTTCCCTTTGTCTAATTTAAGATTCCTTAAATTTTGTAGGTTCCATAATTTGACTTATTATCAAATTCCCATTTAAATTTTCTTTTTAGAAAATTTTAACCTTCATTAAATTTGGGATATTACATTTCTTCCCCCGTAAAATAAATTTCGTCCCCGAAATTTGTTACAAATACATAGCCATAAACTCTGGGTAATACTTCCTCATATCTGCGTCTGTTTCCCATGTGGCCTCTCTAGGAGATAGCCCTTTCCATACAACTTTTACAAATGAGATGCTCTTGCTTCTGAGCTTCTTCTCCTGCCAATCGATGATTCGGTCAGGTGTGACTTCATAAGTCAAATCGTCCCGCATTTCCACGTCTTCATATTCAATTACATGCTCTGGATCCGGTTGATACTTTTTTAATTGGGAAACATGAAAAACATCGTGCAACCTGCTCAGATTTGGTGGCAAAGCAATGCGGTACGCTACTGGCCCAATCCTCGCCAAGATCTCAAATGGTCCAATATACCTCGGTTGCAACTTCTTTACTCTTAGTGCTCTGCCAATACCTGTAAATGGTGAAACTTTCATAAACACATGGTCACCGACTTCAAATTCTAGAGATTTTCGCCTCTTATCTGCATAACTTTTCTGTCGGCTCTGAGCAGCTAACAACCTTTGCTTAATCAACTTTATCTGCTCCGTGGTCTGATCAACAAGATCTGGCCCAAACAATTCCCTCTCTGACAACTCAGTCCAGCATATTGGTGATTGACACTTCCTCCCATAGAGTGCCTCATATGGAGCCATTTGTATGCTCGAATGATAGCTGTTGTTGTAGGCAAACTCTGCCAATGGAAGGAATTTGTCCCAACTACCTTTAAAATCAAGAGTGCATGCTCTCAACATATCCTCAAGCGTCTGTATTGTTCGCTCTGTCTGCCCATCTGTTTGAGGATGATATGCTGTGCTGAATCTCAATTTAGTACCCAAAGCCTCGTGAACTGCCTTCCAAAACTTGGAAGTAAATCGAGGATCACGATCTGAAATGATGTTCTTTGGAGTACCATGTAATCTTACAATCTCCTTGATGTAAATCTCCGCCAATTTGTCAGGGGAATAGTGGATGCTGATAGGTAGGAAGTGGGCTGTTTTTGTAAATCTATCAACTATCACCCAAATTGCATCATGATTTCTAACCTTAGGTAACCCTGTCACGAAATCCATGGTAATGCTTTCCCACTTCCACTCAGGAATCTCTGGGTTTTGTAGAAGTCCTGATGGTCGTTGATGTTCAACTTTCACTTTTTGACACGTCAGACAACGAGCGACGAACTCAGTCACCTCCCTTTTCATTCCTGGCCAATAGTATTGAGCCTTCATGTCATGGTACATCTTTGTAGCCCCTGGATGTAGAGTATACCTGCTCTTATGTGCCTCTTCCAAGATTTGTCGTTTCAGTTCCGGTTGTGGTGGAACATAAATTCGCTTCTTGTACCTGACTAGTCCACTGGGTGACAAGTCATAATCCTGAGTTTTGCCCTTATCAATCATACCTCTGATAGATAGTGCATCCTCATCATGCAGTTGGGCTTCTTCAATCGCTGCCCTCAGATCATTGTATACTTGGCTAACACTACTGCCTAACAGAATCTGACTAGACAGATTTAGATCTCTAAAATCCTCAATCAGTTTCTGCTCATAGATCATCATGGCTGCCACCTGCATTGATTTACGACTCAATGCGTCAGCAACAACATTGGCCTTTCCAGGATGATATTTGATTTCAAGATTGTAATCTTTTAACAATTCCATCCACCTGCGCTGTCTCATATTGAGCTCTTTTTGATCATACAGGTATTTCAAACTCTTGTGGTCGCAGTACAATTCTACGGTCACACCATAGAGATAGTGTCTCCAGATTTTTAAAGCAAATACAATTGCCGCCAACTCAAGATCGTGAGTGGGATAGTTCAGTTCATGAGGTTTCAGCTGACGAGATGCATATGCCACCACTTGGCCATGCTGCATCAACACACATCCCAATCCATGCCCACTGGCATCTGTATACACAACATACATAAACTGTGGATCTGGGATCGTCAGCACTGGGGCTGATGTTAACCTCTGCTTCAATTCAATGAAGCTCTTTTCACAATTATCGTCCCACACAAAATGTTGAGTTTTCCGCGTCAACTTTGTCAAAGGCAAAGCTATTCTGGAGAAATTCTGTATAAACCTTCTGTAATACCCGGCAAGACCCAGAAAACTGCGTATTTCAAATACAGTCTCTGGCCTCTTCCAGTTTAATACTGCTTCCACTTTGCTAGGATCAACAGAAACCCCTTGTTGAGAGACTACATGGCCCAGAAACTTTACCTCTGAAAGCCAGAATTCACACTTGCTCAGCTTAGCGTAGAGTTGCCTATCCCGCAATATGTTCAACACAATTCTCAGATGCTGCTCATGTTCGACTGTACTCCGCGAGTATACCAGAATATCATTTGCCGAATGAATCCTTTTTCAAGTAGTTCTTCAATCTGCTTTTTCAGCTCTGCCATTTCGCTTGGAGCCATTCGGTATGGGGCTTTAGATATTGGACCTGCTCCAGGCTTAAGATCAATAGAAAATTCCACTTCCCTATCTGGAGGTAATCCACCAATATCCTCCGGAAACACATCAGGAAACTCGTTCGCTACAGTGATACTTTCTAAAGGTACTCCGGCCTCTGATTGTATAGAGAAGAATACCATGTATCCTTGACAACCTTTTTGTAAATATCTCTCGACTTCAGCAACCGAAAGAAAGTTAAGGTTGGTTACTATACTGGCTTGAAATTGAGAATTAGGGTATATAACCCTCTTCTCTTTACAATCCAGCAATACACCATTCGTTGTCAGCCAGTCAATCCCAATAATTACCTCTAACCCTTGTAGGGGCAAACAAATTAGATCTATAGTTGATTCATGACCCTCGTCATTTACCACACAATTTAGACACACATCGGCTGTGACAATCTTAGTACACATGGGCGTCGATACAATCAAATCATACGGAAATTGATGCATATTCAAACTTAACCGCCTCACACAGTCATATGCAATAAATGAGTGGCTAGCGCCCGAATCATACATAACATGCACTAGATTGCCATTAAGAGAAATTGTACCTTGAATCAGCTCTGAAGACTTCTTAGCTTCATCTTGAGTCAACGTGTAGACCCTGCTTGAAACCTTAGGCCTTGCCTCATCTAGATGACGCTTCTGTGGACAATCTCTAGAAATATGCCCCGGCTTACCGCATATAAAACAAGTAGGAGGTCTGTTAGGATCTGTATTCAATGGGGCTCCACTGCAAGTTTTTCCTGGATGGAAAGGTTTACGGCAATGCCAACATGTTCTGTTTCCAGAGAATCCCTGGTTCCCACGGCCTCCAGTCTGATTAGGCCTTTTGTTACCACCCCTAGAAGGTCCACCTTGATCCTTTCGCTTCTGTGATGAACCGCCACTGCCATAAACACCCTTGTTACTGTCTCTAATAGCCAAACTCGACATACGTTTCTCGATGTAGCGGCATTCTTCCGCTGCTTTGGTGAATTCGGTAAAATGTTGAGAAATCAATTTCTCTTTGAATTCGTGTCTTAACCCTTCAATCATCATATCTGCATTCCATTCTTCATTATCATGCAGTTTATGGTATGACGAGTATCGTGACAGTCGAATGTACCGGGCTAAATAATCGTCAAAGCTCTCCTGGTCTTGTTGTTTAATACACAGAAATTCTTTTTCTTTTTCTCTTCTGACAGTTGGGGGAAAGTATTTCTCGTTGAACTTTTCCTGGAATAATTCCCATGTGATAGGAATATTCCTTCCCCTCAAAGTGAGATCTGTGCCCTTCCACCAACGATCAGCATCACCTTCCAACTTGTAAATGGCTAGCCGAGCTTTCATCTCGTCTGGGCATTGCAACATGTCAAAAATTTTATCCAGACGTGCCAACCATTCTTCAGCCAATTGTGGATCAAACTTTCCTCGAAACATAGGTGGCTGTTGTTTACTGAACCTGCTCAACCAGGTTTGAATGTCTACCTCTGGCTCTGGTGGTATATCCTCTGGTTGAGGTTCCACTAGTACTTCTTCACCATTACCCCTCATGTATTCGTCCATGCGATTCTCCAGACGGTCTTGCCTTTGTTGTACTTCCTGCAGCACTTCTCTAATTCCATCCATAGTAGCTTGCTGTTGTGCTAACATATCAAGAATTTGCTGCTGAAATGGATCTGGTCTAGCCCTCGGGTTTTCTTCATCGTTACCATGCTGACCCCCAGTTCTGCCACTTCCTCGACCTTGGCCTCTACCTCTTTGTCCACCTCTTAGTATCACCATCTTTAAGTTTCACTATACAATCTCCCTGATAATTCCAGCGGGAACCAGTGGCTCCAAAGGCAAAGCGGAAGACATGGGCAATTAAGATGTGCAGGTCCTAAGATCAGAGTTATTTGGTTATATTAGTTTAATTTTAATATGTTGGATATTTTGGTCAAATTTGTAAAATTATCAAACCCTGCGGGGAAGACTCCTGTTTGTAAGCTTGAACTTAATATCAGTATGTTTGTGCTATTTCTGTATGCCTGTGGAACTATGCCATTATTACTCTACGAATATCGAAATGTAAACGGGTGTTGACAATTATCTTCAATTTGAAAATAATCTTAAGACGAAAAATTGAGGCAAAATATTATTTTATTTGCTCGCCTTGAAATTGAAGTTCTGTTTCACTCTCTGACTGCTCATTTTTTTGGTATTTTGTTTCTAGTTTTTGTCCACCACATGCATGAAATATAAATCTTGTTCTCCTTTGTTTTGGATATGTGATTTTCTTTTGGATAATCAATGTAGCCGGGAGATCTTATCAGTGTTTATTTACCAATATTATTTTTATTTTATTTTGTAATAATTTATGCCTAACTATAATCTCTGAAGCTTATATATTAACACAAGTAGTAATAAAAATAGTCAAATTTGGGCAACCCAATTTTAAAATTTTAGTTGAAGTTATTGTTTTGACCAAAACGTTTTGCCTAAATTCTTGTGTCATTTTTAACTAATTATAGAGCAATGATATGGCTATTCTTCTATTTAGTTACATATCTCCAATGGCTCCTTCGTAAAAAATCCAACGGCCGAAAAAAAATTCTGAAACTTCACCGTATCACCTTGGACCAAAATGAAATTAAAATTTGTAGTTGACAAAACATCGGTGCCCATAATTTTGAACCCATGACCCCTTGGCACTTCAACACATAAGGGAATTAATTGCAACTATGTATTTTCACCACATAAATTGATTTCATTTTGGGTCAAGGGTGCAATGAAGTTCAAAATAGCACTACAACAAAATTGAATTTTTGATGAAATTTGTCACAAAATTAGCCATGGAATTTAGATATTGCAATTTGTTCCCTCACTGATTGGATCGTGGCAAATTCAATTTCCGATGAAATCCTAATACCATTGCAAATCTCTCATGGAATTCAGTCTCACAAAAAAGACAAAAGAAAAAAGAAGAAGAAATGAAATTAAAAATTCATTTATTAGAAAATTAAAAATATAATATGATTATTAATAATAATATAAACTTAATAAACTGAATCTTAATACTTAATAATTTTAACTTAGTTTTAATTTTTTTCAATATAATTCACAAAAAGAAAACTAAAAATAAAAAGAGGGCAAGCTTTAAGGACCAAATATAATCTATAAATTTAGAACTAATTTTTTTTATATTCCCTCCAGCCTTAAATATAACACAGAGTTGACATTTTTGAAGATATTAAAAAAACTAATTAAATTATTTTAAAATATTTATATTTATCATTTTTTTTCCAAACTATTTTGCCAAAATTAGAAACTGATATATAATCTAATTAATGACACACAATATATAATATAATTAAGTAACTTATTTAACTTTTTTAGTCTCTCTAAAAAAAATTAATTAGGTCTTATATTTAAAATCAGACAAAAACAAGAGAGAATACAAAATTAGAATCAATTACTAGTAGGTACTTTACTCCTCAGCTTTAGCCAGAAAGTATGCCGTATATTAATTACACGTCTTCAATCTACACTCTACAAATTCTATTGGAAACCTGTTGGCCATTCATCACAATCTCAACACCCAACGAAACTCTTTAATGCAATGCAACCAAACAAATTAAAGCAATCACACCCACCCACTCAACTTTGAAATCCGGGACAGACAATGGAGAGACAGAGAGAGCGAAGGGAGAGAGGGAGAGAGGGAGAGAATGATGGGGCCGGTTGCAACGTTGACGAATGGCGGAGGGCCCGGCGGCGGAAGTCCAAGTTACTTGCTTGTATGATTTGAATATGATAACTATACTCTGAAAGCTTTGGTTATGGTTGGGTGTGGCTGTAACCTATTGCATTTTTCCTAATTGAAGAACCTCAGTCCCTCATTCCTCTCTCTCTCTCTCTCTCTCTCTCTCTCTCAATCTCTGTCTCACCTTTCTTCAATTGCTTTCGATTAACCTTTGCAGTTTTCACCTTGGCATTTTGATTCTTACCAGATTTGATGCTGGTTTTTCATTCGGCTGTGATTTCCTTGGTTAAATTCGTAGTTAATATTATAACTCAAAAAATGAAATATAAAAATGATCCATCTCAATGTTATATGAGCTCCAACATTTGATTAAATCCATGAGCCGGAAGATTAAGCTACCAGAGAGGTAAATAGTTTTTTTTTTTTTTTGGCCATTCAATATTTTATTTATAGATTTATTAAATTATCATATAAATTTTTCATTTATATCAATTTTTTATTGAATAGATAAACTTTTTTTTTTTTTTTTTTTTTTTTTTTAGAGCACCAATCGAAGACGTAGTACGCCATCCTTTCTTTGGGAACACCGACCGAAAGAGGCTGTTCTTTAACGACGCTAGTGACGTCTTTAAATCTCGTTTGAACCGAAATACTACAGAAATTTTTGGACGTGTAAGTTGGCATTACCAAATAGATGGGAATATAATAGATGCTGCTAACGTACATTGTTCTTATGGTCATGAGGCTGCAGATATGGTTTGTATGGTGAGAAATTTAATTTCACACTATGAGACTTGGCCGAGAAATGTTTGGGTAAGAATTATAAATTATTTAAAATTAATTAATTATATATATCAATGTGTGAATATTCATCTATAACTAATCTATATCTAATGTCTTTATATTTTGTTGATTTTTCAGATTGGCTGCTGTGGTCCTAAAGGATCACTGGAATATATTGTCAATCAGTTTCCACGGCCACTAATAGAAGTTTGAGGTAATGCGCTCGGATACGTTATTGTGCTTTAATGACAGGAATTACCGAAATTATTTTGCAAAACCTGTGAATAGCTGGTAATGATCTCACGATATACTCGTTCCCTTTGAAAGTGACAAATGGTCTTTTTAGAAGAACTTATAAATCATCATGTTTACTTATTGTAGTACTATTTATTATCTATATGCTTGACGGTTTAGTTGTTTTTGGCACAAATTAAGCTTCATACATATTTAAATATTTTAGATTTAAAATTTGCTAGGTTGTAAGATGGAAGGGTGAACAATGGAAGGTGGGGTTGTGCATCTTTCATGGAGAAGGGAGATCAACGAAGGGTGCGGAAACTTTGAGAGATTATGGTCTTATTATTTTTTTTTTTTTGAGAGATTATGGAAGCTAAATAGGTTACTTAGTCATATCATATATTATGTATCTTTATATTATATATCAGTTTATAAATTAGATAAAATAATTTGGAGAAAAAATAATAGATATAAATATGTTAAAGTAATTTAATTAGTTTTCTTATATTTAAAAAAAAAGTCAATTTTGTCATATATTTAGAACCAGAGGGAGTATTTTTTTTTTCCTCAAGTGTTCGACTGACACGTATGGTGTTTAAATTTAAATCAAACTAAGGGTGGCATATTTTGTTGGGAAAATGATACTTAAATACCACTTGAACTTTAAAATCCTAAATTGGTTTTGTTGACAATAAGAGTAATGGAATTGACAAAAAGATTATAACAATTGATAACTCAGGTTTTTGAGAAATAACTGATTTAAGATTTTGAAGTTCAAATGGTATTTAAGTATCATTTTCCCTATTTTGTATATGGTATTAATAAGTCATATTTATGAGATCATCCTATAAAAACTAGAATATAAAATTAATGAAACATTTTAAAATAAAATTCACATAAAATAAAATATCCTTAATCAGCAGGCCACCTTGTTACAAAATTAGAAGGGGTTAGGGCTCGGATCATCTCAAAATTAAAAGGGGTAAAATTGTTTTAAAGGGGAAAAATTGTATTTCCAGATTTGAAAATAATATCACCCAAGCCCCATGGGCAAAATATATTATTATACAAAAATTATAATAATTAGGGAAAATTACACTCAAGTCCCAAGCTAGACAAAATATAACCGAAAGGTCCCACCAGATCTCGAATTTGCAGCCAAGTCCTGTGGGACATTTGGGTAATATAATTCTATAAAAGACCAATATACCCTTAGTGAATTTGATTATATTACCCTAGCCCATCTTTTTCTCAAATTCACTAATGGTATATTAGTCTTTTCACAATTGAATTATATTACGCAAATGTCTCACGGGACTTGGCTGCAAATTCGAGATTTTGAGGGACCTTTCGGTTGTATTTTGTCTAGCTTGGGACTTGAGTATAATTTTCCCTAATAATTAAAACAAACTTTAATATCAAAAATTTTTTTATGAAAAAACTATTATAATTATAACATATGCTACTATAATTTTAAGTAAAAAATATTATAATAATTAAAAAAATAGATTACTATTCAATTAATTTAAGTTGAAATATATTTTTATTATTAAAAAAATTTATTATGATATAAAAATTTAAAAAATTGTATTTTCATAAATAAAATATAATATTATAGTTAAAAAATATATTATTATAAATTTAATTAAAAATTAAAAAATATATTTTCATAAATGAAAATTAGTATAATTATAAAATATGTTAATATAATTTTAAATAAAAATATATTATAATAAATAAAAACATTATTATAATATATTATGATAATTAAAAAAATATATTATTTTTATTAATTTTAAATAAAAAACATTTTTTTTTGAAAATATATTATTATGAAATTAAATTAAAATAACAATATGTTATTGTTCGCACCTCAAGTGCACGGGCCACATCAAGTAATAAATTGATAAGTGAAGATCGTCCCTATGGAGATTTGATAACAAGATGGTCAAGCTAGTGAATTCAATTATGTTGAGCTAAAACAAAGTTTTGGTGTGGAATAAGAATTTTGAAAATTATTTCTAAAACTGGAAATTGATAAAAGCGAATGATTTTTTAACTTCAAAAGATTAAATGGAGCCTTTGATTATTTCTCCCCTTTACACTTCATAAAACTTGTTTAACTTCCTCTCTAATAGCATTTCAATGAATCAATGTGTTAGTCTAAGGTTCACAAGTACTTGTCGAAGCTCTCTCAAGTCAAAATCAAGTTTATCTTTTTATTAAAATGCACAATCTCTTATTATACCTAATGAAATTCAACTCTAAACAATAATCTTCATGTGACAATACAAGGTTAGTAAATATATCTCTATTTCACCAACAAACCATCCATTTATCAAGTAAACTATCAAACCTACGTGAACAAATCAATCTACATGGTGGCCAAATATTTAGAAGCATTAAGCAAATGATAGAATCAACACACACACACATATCATTAATTACAAAAAGAGAGGAGTATTCAATTACAAATAAGAATACTATATATATTAAATAGATAAGATGTAAATTAATTTATATAACATAAAAATATAATCAAATATGTTAGGGTAGAATGATAAATTGCTATTATTCCCCTCCTCCCCTCCTCTTTTACCCCCTGTTTGGATTGAGAGAAAATGAGGGGGGAAAGAAAACTAGGGAGGAAAATGGGGGAGAGAATGGTGTTTTTCCTTATTTGGATGAAGGAAGAAAAGTGGGATGAAAGAAAAGTTGGGCAGAAAATGGGTGTGGGACCCACATCATTTTCTCTTCTACTTATCTCTTCACGTATGGAGAGAAAATGGGAACAAAACTCATTCTATTATTTGCCCTCACACGCATTAATAAAACTCATCATGTACGCATGCATTTAAGAATTTGTTTTTCTTTTTTCCAAATTTATTTATATCTTTTTATTATATTTAATTTCTTAAAAATTAAAAAATCAAAAAAAATTATCTACTTGTTATTTTTTTACATTAAAAATTAAGTTTTTTTTTTTTTTTGTGAAATCAATTTCTGAAGATATTATATTCCAATTTAATCCTTTCACTTCTTATTAATAATGTTAGATGATGTAAGATTTATTTATTTCCTATTCTTATATTTAATTTAAAAAACTGTCCACAATTCTTACCTTGAAAAATAATTTTTTTAAATATTGGGTTTTAAAATAGAATAACATCAAAATATATCTTATCAAATAATTTAGTTTTAAATTATATAATAATGATAATGCTAATGTTAATATGATGTATTGAGATACTTAATTTGATTTTAAATTTAAAAATCTCGGTCATAATGGAGAGTCAGAGAGAACCAAGGGATCATGCAAACTGAGAAACCTGTATCCCTACCACATAAGTACATAAAGCTATGAGCAAATTCCATTTTCATGTTATACTGTAGGCTTTTAGTGGCAGAGTAAAGGAGCTACACAGTTTAACACTGACAAGGCAAAATGAATAATACCATTCCATCACTTTCATCCTGATATTGCATTTAGTTTTTTGGTCGTCTTCCATGGATTCAAATTCAAAATTCAAAATGGAATGTGAGTTTTCTCCATCGTCCTCTCCCCCAAGGACCTGAATCATTTCCCTTTGTTTTTTTTTTGTTGGTGATATGATTTCACCTTGTTATTATCTTTCTCATCATCCATTGTTAGATGTTCAGTTGAGTCCTAAGTGTGCATCTGAACTTCACTCAGAGAATAATAAAGTTCGTTTTCCATCTCACTAATACAACAAAGCTTCCAAAAATTATGTTTTCTCTACTTAAAGAGTTTGATCATTGTTTTTTTTAATGGAAGATCACTGTTTCCCTCTTCAACTTGACTTGTCACCACACTTTTATTGAAAAAGCTCTTTCTTTAATATTCTCCATCTTTATGTTATCTAACCAAAAATTTTGTTTAGTTTTTTTTTTAATTTCTTTTCCAGACATTACATTATAATATGACCTTGCTAAAGTTGTGCATGGCTTCATGTAATTGCAAACAAACTTGTCAAGGAATATCTTTAGTTAATATTATGTTCTTTTGCTTTAAGCTGTTTTTTTATGTAATCATATAATGATATAATGATATTTCATTTCATATGTTCTTTCATTTCTTCGTAAAAGATGAAACGGATATTTTAACACGGGTTAAGGTGTAAAAATATACATGTGGTTTTTCCAAAAGTGCGTCCAACACCAAATACTTTTTTTAAGTGCAAAAGTGACTATGTGGTTACAAATATGGGGCAAAAGTCAGAGATTCCGTTAAATGTAGATGACATCCATTAGATTGAAGTTAACTGAGCCAGCTGTTGTTCAAGTGTCATTAATAGCTCATTGAACACTTTCAACTGTAAAGTAAATCGATTTATGAGACAATGTATATCGATTTACAAAAATCTGTTTGAAAGCAGTTATGTTTTACAAATTCAAAGTAAATCGATTTATCATATTGTTCAAATCGATTCACCATGACCCCTAAATTTTATAACACAAGGTAAATCAATTCAATTTATAGGAAAATCGATTTACATAAGCCTAGCCAAGATAAGACAAACTTTGAAGAAGTGGTAAATCAATTTATGATCTAGGTAAATTGATTTAATCCATTGTAACAACAATGAAAAATCGATTTACCAAGAACAAAATCAATTTATCACTTGTCACTGTTTTATGTCCGTTACAAGGATTTTTGCAAATAATGATTTATATTATTTTTCATTCTAAACCTTATCTAGATTGATTCCATTTTATTAACAATGGCTATGAAGCAAAATTCAGGGATCATATCAAGGTAATGGACAGAGAAAATCAAAAGGCAAGAATCCCGCCAACAAAAGGAGAGAAATGCCTAATTGTGATAAAAGCTTCCAACGACTCTCCAACAAATATATTTTGGCCATCATGAATGCTTCCAATGGTTACCAATTCTACTTACAACGTTGAAGATGAGTCCATGGAGCTTCCTCTTGATTTCTAATATTTTAGACCTTGCATCTTGTTCGCCATTTAGCTTCCGCAAGTGCATGGGTCGCAAGTAATAATTTAGTAAGTAAACGAGTGTCGATCCACAAGGACTATGACGAAAGTGAGTTAATTATTGTAACTATGCTCTTAACTAGGTTGAATGGAATCATTTGAAGTTGAATTAAGGAATTTTGCTGAAAACAATAAGGTAAAGCAAAGGTGATTGTAAAATTGATTCTACTTCAAGGTTTAAAGGCTTAGGATTACTTGTTCCTCATTATATTTCATAAAACTATGCAATTGATTCACTTATGCTAGTTGTGTGAGTCCATATGCTAGTCAAAGATTCTAAGATCATCAATCAAGCTCTCTCAAGTCAAGATTGATTTTTAATCTTCATTAACAATATTCAATCTCTTGTCTATCATTAATGAAAATCATCTTTCCCAAAGCAATTCTTCATTAGACTAAGCTAGGTTGTTAGATATATCTCTATTCTAACAACAAACCATCCATTTAATCCATAAATTTCAAGTCTAATATAATTTTTCTCAAGTTCTACAACCAAAATAGCTCTCTCAAGCATCATTCAATTGAACTAAAATAATCATGTGTTGATCAAGCACAAGATAGTAATTAAGCATAGAGAAAAATCAGCATATATTCTCAACAACTAGCAAAAGCAAGAAAATATAGTACTTTTAATCCATACAATGAGTAGAAGTAATCCTAAATGAGAGTTTTAGCCACTCATAATCAATACAAACCAACAACTCAACACAAAACTCATAACCATATCAGCAAATGGGGAGAGAAGAGGGGAAAACCAGAAAAAGAGAAGAAAATCTTGAATTTCTCCAAGAATCTCCTCCAAGAAGCACCAAAATCCTCCTCAAGCTCTCCAAGAAGCCTCCTTGTGGTTCTTGAGCTCTTCCTTGTGTAGAATATCTCAATTTCGGCTCCCCCATTAGGTTAAAAACACAGCTGAAGCTTCACTTTTTCAAAACGCACAGTTGCAGTATCGCAACTTTGCTTTCGCTTCGCTATAGCGAACCCATAGCGTACGCGGTCAGAAGGGCTTGTTTTTTATGTGTTTTTGCTTTTGCTTCGCTATAGCTAACCCACAACATACGCGGTTAGAAGGGCCTATTTTTGATGTGTTTTCGCTTTTGCTTCACTGTGACGTAGCAAAAGCAACCGGGGGCACCTTCAAGCTACTTTGATCTTCCTTTTTGGCTTTTGTTCTTCTTTTCTCCATCTCCAAGGATCCATGTAAGCTTCCATTTCTTGTCATCATCCTCCTACGAAGAGAAGGATTTTATGAGCTTTCCAACTTTCTTCAATTTAATCTAAAACCCTATACATCTAGCTCAACATTTGCATTTTTTAGAGTATTTTCAACACATCACATTTTCCTTCATATGTATAAAGTTTATGCACAATTTTAGTTTAAAACCACAAATATACAAGAAAAATGTGATGAAATATAAGAATTTTCAGAGAATAACACATCTCTACTCAACCAATTCCTTCCTCTCGGTTGAGACGATTGGGGACGATAAATGTTGGGGGGTGAGGTTGTTGTGGCCTTAAATGACAACTCCACCCCCAATTGCCACGTATGAAAGTGTTCAATGAGCTATTAATGACACTTGGACAACAACTGGCTCAATTAACTTCAATCTAACAGACGTCATCTACATTTAACGGAATCTGTGACTTTTACCCCACTTTTGTAACCATATAGTCCTTTTGCACCTAAAAAAAGAACTTGGTGTTGGGCACACTTTTGGAAAAACCACATGTGTATTTTTGCACCTTAACCCTTTAACAAATCATTTTTGGTCGCTACTATTCCCTATTTTGCTTACAGTAAATGCACAGGTCAATAGTATAGCAATAGAAAGAGTGTCCTTATGGAATAACAAGTGAGCTAATTAATGTAACAATGTTCTTAACTAGGTTAAATAAATTCATCTGAGATTAATCAACTTAAATGAGGAATTTTAATGAAAACAATAGATAAAACAATGAAAATTGTAAAATTGGTTCTAACTTCAAGAGATTAAAGGCTTGGGATTACTTCTTTCCCATTATATTTCATGGAACTATGCAATTCAATCACTTGTATTAGTTAAATGAGTCAATATGCTAGTTAAAGGTTCTAAAATCATCAACCCACCTCTCTCAAGTCAGGATTGATTCTTAATCTGCATTAAAATATTCAATCTCTTGTTTATAATTAATGAGAACCATTTTTCCAAATCAATCACTCAAATGACTATGCTAGGTTGTTAGAGATATCTCTATTTTAACAACAAACCATCCATTTAATCTATAAACTTCAAATCTAGCATGAGTTTTCTTAAATTTTACAATCAAAATAGCTCTCTCAAACATTATTCAATTGAACAAATCTAATCATGTGGTGTCAAGCACAAGATAGCATTAAGTATAAAGAAAAATCAGCATATATTCTCATTAACTAATAAAAGTAAGATAATTTACTAATCTAGTAGTTCCAATACATACAATGAGTAAAAGTAATCCTAAATGAAAGATTTAGCTAGACATAATTTGAAACAAACCAAAACTTAACAAGGAATTCATGTTCATAGCAATATCTTTCAGAAAAATAGAGAGGAAAATGAAGAAAACATAGCAAGTTCCCAAAGCTCTTCAAGAATCTTCCTCCAAGCTTTCAATCTTCATCAAGAACTCTCTCCCAAGGAGTTTTCTTTTGTGCCCAGCCTCTCTAGAGTCTAGAATGATGAATTTTGGCACCTCCAAGTAGGCTAAAATCCCTCATATGAGTCACTTTTTCGAAACACACAGTATTAGTTTTGTTTATTTGCTTTTGCTTTGCCACAGTGAAACAACAACAAACACAGTCAAACAAAAAGGTCCATTTTCGGGATTTTTTTTTTATTTTTCTTTGTTATAGCGAATCAAACACGAATGTCAGTGTCTTTAAGATACTTCTTTGATCTTCATTTTGTATTTTGTTCTTCTTTTCAGTGCTCTCAAATATCCTTGTAAGCTTCTACATCTTATTCACAACCTCCAACAAGAAAAAGGAGTTTATGAGTTTTCTACTCTCTTCATTTAAATCAAAACTTCTATACATTTAACTAAAAATTTTATAGTTGCAAAAGTATTTTCATCACATCACATTTTTCTCTATATGTATTAATTTTATGCACAATTTGAGTTCAAAACCAGCAAATATATATATAAGTGATGAAATATATGAATTTTTGAATGTTAATAGCTATCGATTCACCAACAATATCTTGCGAGTGTTGGTAAGTAATTAAAAATTTATTTTTGAAATATTTTATTAAAATAATAATTCTTTAATAACTTAAATATCAATGTTATTCACAAATCTTCATACGAAATTTATAAGTCAATTTTTAAAATTAACAAATCCTCTAGAAGTTTATAACTTTACTGGGCACACCCTTTTTGAGTATTAAAAACTCAAGGTGGTACACATAGAGATATTTGAGACTTCCCGTTGGGAACACACACACACACACACACACAATTTCCTAATGTATTATATATGTAGATAATGGTATATATTTAGATATCTTGGATAAAACGAACGGTTTTTTAATTTTAATGAATAATTTTTACTCTAGAATTTTAATTAAATCAATACATTTTCTTAGAATATAATTCACTAATCTAAATATATTTTTATGGATGATTTTTATATTGGAAGTAAACTAAAACTTATATTTTGAAGATAAAAAATATATTTAATTCCAATAAAAATTATTTGAAACCATTCATATAATTTATTTCAGATAATATTACCAAACGTTCTTTTATAAAAAAAAAAAGTTAGCATTATTATTTTTTATTTATAAAAGTTTGAATTTATATAGGGAAAAAATAATATTTACTAGAAATTATCATTAACTTGTAATTATTGAGAAGTATACCATATATCAAAATAAAAATTTAGGAATAATAAATTGTTATAGAGCAAATCGTGTCCTTTGAATGGAAAGGGTTATGTTATAGAACTAAAGATGCTGTTATAAATTGGCATGGTTAACATAAGTAACAGTTATTCACTAATAATTGTGAACATCATATCCCTTGTAAAATACCTAAATTAGTAACATTTGTTTACTAATAACTGTGAAGAGACAATTTTTTAAAAAATATTTTTTGGCTACATTGCCCTAACAATTAATTATTTTTAAAATTCAAAAATAAAAAAGCAGTAGTGGTTTTCAGTCATCACCGTTACTTTTGTCCTCCTCCTCCTGCCCCCTTACTTGGCATATCATCAACATCTGAGTAAGTAGATGAAGGGTCTGACAAGAAGTGATTATATATAACTTAATTGTGATTAAGGATGAGGTCCAACTTCATGTTTAGACTGTGAGTGTATCTAGTAAGATGCCTTGTGAAGCAGTCAAGGATGGCCAATGTCTATAGCAGAACCTCCATTTGAGGAGGAGGAGGAGGTGGTGGTGTGATGGAGGCGATGGTGGAAGAGGAGGGGCTTGTAGAGGAGGAGCGTGACGATTACAAGGAGGAGGGCGAACGGAAAGAGTTCTCTAGCGTCTGATCATGATGAGGGAGAGAAGGACGAGAGTATGAAAATGCGCTTTTAGAAAAGTACTAAGAAAAAAAAGGAAAAGATTAGTATAAATTGGCTTGAATATTTCGCTCTAAAGTATTTAACTTAGGAGAACTGGTATTGGTGTCGGATCGAATGAGGTTTTGAAAAAGTTCTTTTTAGATATTCTTTTTTTACATGACAGTTTTTTCATTATGAAATGTCGTTTTTGCCGTTCATACTTTATGGTCAATAGATATAACCGTTATGTTTGCGTTTTTGCTAATGTAAGGTTGGAAAATGAATTATTTGTAAGTGTTATATGATGGTTGTTTCGAAAGAACTTTCACTTTTGTTATTAAATAAATGACGGTTATTAACTACAATCGTTATTGTTGTATTTTCGTGAATTCCACCTCACAATATATGATGGTGTACATAATTAACCATTACTTTTAAGCGTTATATATCCTTATACGACCTCCATCTTGATATACCATAACGTTTATTAGTTGTAACCGTTATGTATTAAACGTTATAAATGTGCAAACCTGTAGGAGTGCAATAGAGGATAAATTTCTTATGAAACAGATTAATTAGATCTACAAAGATTGTCTGTTCTAGCACTCACATACTCAAATCTAATTATTGCATGCCAATTTGCAACACTCTGAATGATAGTTGTATCTAGCATTCCACAAATAATTCAACAACGCGCATGGCCTTGCAGTTTTTATTTATACTCTAAAATTTATAAAAACATTAATTTTCTATTCCATGAAAGCTTAAATACAAATGACAAATTTGTGTAATAAATCTATGAATAGAAAATTAAAATACCCCAAAAGAAAATTACTTACATATAATTTTTGAAAGGAATTAAATCTATTAATTTAGGAAAGTCAGGTAGCTCATCAACTATGCAACCATTTTTATTTTTCTAATAGGCAATATGACAACAAAGATTCAAATGTCAACTTCTAGTCCTTATTGTCCTCTTGAATTTCTCTGCTCGGGCGACAATTAATTTTTTTTGGGGTCTGAATAGACCACGATTAATGATAATCTCTTATATTCTTATATAAAGGTAATAGTTTTCATAAAAAAAACTTTAGATTGGTGGTATAAATAAAAGATACAATACAAAAAAAGAATTATTGACATGCTTGCCAGTATGGTTATTAAAAGAAAAATTCCACCCTTCTAGGTTAAGTCATCTTGATTTTTTTAAATCGTAAATTTTTAGAATATATTTCTTGTCAAAATTAATTTCATGGAATTCTACCACCACAATATGCCATGGATTAAAATTCCCATGAATTAATCTTAATCGATATAGGTCAAAGTGGTTGTGAATCATATGTTTAGACACGAAAAGAGGAAAAAAATGAAAATCAAGATCAATAATTTAATAAAAATATATTTATAAAAAAATTATTTTTATTTTTTTCTATTTTGTTATTTCGAAATATGGTTAACGCCTTATTTGACCTCGGTTGATTAACATTAGTTGAAGTGAATTCTATAAATTTAATTCTAACAAGAAATTTATTGCAAAAATTTGACATTTGAAAAAAATTAAGATGGTTTGACTCTAAAAATTATATTCTTTCTTCTAATAGGTTTTTAGGTAAGCATCTCAATAATATTTCCTTTCATTTATACCAATAATATACGAAGTTCTTAATATAAGAAGCAATATAAAGACTTTAGATATGACTAAAAGAGATTATCTTTGGTCCTCTCATGAACAGAGAAATCGAAAAACTCAATAAGGTCAAGAAATAAATACTTTCAGTCTTGACTGCTTGATAGGTTATTTTCTACTCATACAATGCCATTGAAATGGCGTTTTTCTAATTAGACAGTATTCTATTAGATAGTTAAGACTAAAAATTTTTATTACTTAGGCTCGGTGGCTTTTTCAATTTCTCTGATCAAGAGAAAATGACCATTGAAAATGTTCTGGCAAAAAAACACCATTGAAAATGATTTAATACAACGTATTGACGATCTATTGATTGAGCTAATAGATTTAATTCTTTTCATGATGGATAAGAAATATAGGAAATTAATTTTCTTTTTGTGTGATTCAAGTTCCTGTTTATAAAATTATTAAATGATTTTTTCGTTATATATGTGGTTTTATTGAATAAAATACTATATCTTTATAATTCTTAACGTATCAATAAATCAATAAAATTGGTAATATCATAACTTTATTTTGGGATATAAAAAATGAAATTCTTTGAATGAACCAGTAACTACTTAAGAGATCATGCAGATTATTGTCAAACATCTTTAGACAATGAAGTTACTACCATTATTAAGGGTGTTGCAAATTGGCACGCAATTGTACATTTTGGTACTTGGAAAGTTATTTTAGGCGACTATTTTTATACTGTTTCTGATCTCATCTGTTTGATAAGAAATTTATCTATCCATTATGGGATTTGACGGTGAAGGTATGAATTATAAGGTGACACATATAATTTATAAACTGAATGCTAGAACTTTACGTGACATCAAGTGTGGTTTTAACTTAACTATTTATCATTTAATCATTTAAATGCTCATAAAGTTACTTGTATTTTATGCAAAACTTATTAATATAAGTGTTATCAAAATATTTTAGATTTTGTCCAGTTATTATTATATTAAATGTCTTGGTCAATAGAATATAGAACAAATAAGAAAGAGTTGAAAGCTAACGATAGTTAGTTGCTTGGTTATTGTTTGGAGTTTGATCTATGGCTTTCATTCTTGTTGTCATGAACAATTGTCCGATGTAGAAATGCTTCGCTGAATTTTCAGTGAGTCAATGTCGTATTCTTGGGTTGGCATATGATTCAAGCTCATTCTAGCAATAGGTTAACATGTTCATAAGATCAACATGCATTTTGTACGACTTATCTGTTAGATAATTTAATATATTACAATTATTATTAATTAGGTAATTAATTAAAATATCCTGACTGTGGCCTGTAAGTCAGATTTAAGCCCAATTCAAGATTAGGGTTATTGGCTATTAATGTGATTTTTCTGATGGTGAAAAATACGCACTTGAGTTCACGGCCAAATGAGATGAGCGTAAGAAAAACCCAGTCTGCTCATCTGAGGTTCCTTGACTGGCGACAGCTCTTAACCCAGTTACCATCACTATGCCTCACAACCAGTTAGAAAGAGACTTGACAATTATCTTTTGTCTTCAATTTCTTTTGCAGCTCTCTCTCATCAGGATTTGTGAATTCTCTGTCCGATCAAAGTTTAGCAATAGTGAGAGATAATTCTTATAATTCTTCCGCTATTGATATAGGAAAATTTATATACTCTAATTTGTTATTTATCTGTATTCATGAATTTTGTTTACAATCAGAAAAGAATTTTTTAAAATTCTTTTTCTGTCATTTTCCCTTTTATACATATTGGCGATTGAAATATGAATATAGAGGACATGAGCACAAAACTATCATCTGTGACATTACGATACTCTCCCTCTCTCTCACAAAAATCAAATCAAAGTGCTTAATAGTAAACTACTAGGATAATCATTTTTCAAAAATTCTTTTTTCTTTTTCCTCGATGAGAAAACGAGCAAAAAGGTTCAATTCTATTTTTCAAGTACCAGCAGGTATCTCCCTACTTAATACATTGAATATAAACTTTACAATAAGCATGCTTCATTGGTTCATGTGAGAAATTCAGCTTGAATGAAAATAAATTCTAATTATATTTAGACATATTCCAAATTATATTGAGTATTGAATGATATTTATCTACATATTTCATGCTTTGTATTATATCTTAAGTTGGCCCCTTAAAGTAAGACCACCTCCATGCATCCCTCAAATATTTACGTAAGTTCTTAAAACAAGCTTGGTCAAATTAATAGAAGTTACGTTATATGCAAATTAAATGATAAAAAAATCTATACTCATGCAATTATTCAATTATTCAACCTTTAAAATAATCATATAAGTCTTTCAATTACTATATTAATATATCAAAGGACAAAACTTACATCCAATTTCTTCCCGTACAACCAGTTTTAACAAGTGACCCCTGGAATCATCAAACACATCACCATTATTTAAAGCCGTTAGTCTTCGTCTCCATTCACACGATTCTAAGTAAATCTAGGATATGGATTCTCAGGACCAAATTCTCTAGTTCATTTTGCTCCTACTGTGTCTGCTTCCTGCTCTATTATTTTTCAACTTATTCTTAATCACCGCGAAGGTGTGTTGTGATTGTGTTGTACCTTTCCCTATTTGATTTGTTGCAATGTACTGCTGCCGGAATACTCTCGTTATGGGATCTAGGATGGCTTGAGATTAAAATAGCCATGCTTTGAATTAGTTGTTGTTAGTTTATTGTTTGATTACACTGAACATATGCCTCATTTGCAAGTGGTAAGTCGATTTCTTCATGGTGAATGTTATCAGAGTTGGGCTATTTGCTTTCTTCAACTTGTATATTTCATTCAAAGCGTCGGGAAAATTTTTTTTTTTTAATTTCTTTATACTAGACATCCCTATTGATTTGTTAATAGAGAGAAGTGAAAGGCATAGTCCTTTGAGTTGATTTGGCGAGAATGAGAATCATCAATTGAACGGAGACCGAGAAGAAGGGCATTAAAAGGTGACGCGTTTAATGAGTTTAGGTGTCACTTATTGATTTGAGAATTGATTAGACTGAATATACGGAACTTGAGGTAAGTTTTGTTCTATATCAAATAGATTAAAAGAAGATTGAAACATGCATATTTTTCTTGTAACATAAATTTCTATAAATATATCTATGTTAAATATTAAATAATAACATAAGTAACTTATATTTTTTTCTTAATTCAAACAGCTCTGTTTTTTTTTTTGGCCAACAATTCAAACAGCTCACAGAATGATTGAAACTTTTTGTTTTTGTGACGACACAACACAACCATCAAAACGTAAAATATCTATTATATATTCTTATTACAATTGTTAGTGACTAACGATAATTTTATGCTAAAAATAATTTAAAGAACAAAAGGTGCTAAACCTCTGAGAAACACTACAAAGGGAACAATAGAACTTTTCACTTTAAGCACAGGCAGGAACCCAGAGGAAATGATGAAGGTGAACGTACAAAAATTTTATGTATATTAGTAATCGCTGGGCTGTTAATTTTATCATTGAAATTAAAATATACTTCTTCATTACCTCTCCTAAGTGCTTTCCCTCACTCCTAACTTTGGTGAAATTAACTTTTTCTGCTCGGTTCTTTCTTTCCTCAATGTAAACTTAGTTGAAATTTCCAAAGTTTCTCAGCATTAAAAATGTAAGATTCATTAAGCAAAATGAATTCTACGAAATTGAGTCAAGATAAAATAGAAAAGAGAGCAGTATGCAGAAAGCCTTCACCTTTTAATAGAAACAGAAAAAAATCATCCCATATTTTAGAAGCAAAATATACAGACAGCTGCTATCAACAGAAAGAGAGGATGAAAAGCCAGAACAATAAAGAAAATGACCTTACATGAAGTTCTTCTCGGCGACTCAAGAAACGTCATAGCTGGCTTGGCGATGGAGAAGACGATGGCTACTTGAATTTAGAGAACGAGGATTTCGATATTTGGACAAATTTTATTACCATTTATTGCCCTCACAGGCTGTGACATCTTAATAGCAATAATAATTTTATCTATGCATCCTATAGATATATATTAGTGTGTCAAATGTAACATCCCAACTTTTATGCATAAAGAAGCCCCAAATTTTGGGTCAAGAAGTTCAAGAATAAGTTTGAATTAAGTAGACTATTAATCCCTATTGAGCCAAATGTCTTAAGTATATCAAGAGGAAAAGCCTTAAGATAATTATTAAAATTATTTAAGGGCAGATGAAAATTGAGAAAATAGTATGAAATGTTATTCTTTATGTTGGAGCAACATTTCATACTATCTATGGAGTAAGAGATGTGCTCCATAAAACCAAATGAGAAGAGCATCGTAATTCTTTATGTTGGACCAAGAAAATGGCTTACAAAGATTAATTAAAATGGGTTAATTTAATATGGGACCACAAATGAATTAAACAAACGCCACAATCCCTTGACGTACCCCCATCATGTTCATCCTCCCTGTTCATTTTCGAGCAGCAACTGAAACAAGAGAGAGAGAGCGAGCTGGAGAACGGAGGAGGAAAAACAAGAAAGAAGAGTTGGGTTTTCCTACTTTAAGACCACTTCTAGGCAAAGGTAAGAGCCTAGATTCATACTCTACCTTTAGTTTCTCCATTCCATGAGTATTTTTCAAGATGATGATGGCTGAACTTTGGGGGTTAGAGAGAGAAAATCAAAGAACAAGAAAAATAACTATAGTCAAGTATATATTGAAGCTTATATTAAAGATAAATGACATTGCATGTGGCTAGTGAGCTTGCATGTTGGGGTTTGGGACTTTAGTGGATTAGAAACTGAAGAAAAGCTTACTGTTTTGATGATTTTGTGTTGAAGTTATATATAATTGAAAAATCAAGCATGCATAGCTTCTAGAGTACACTATTATGTGTTTGGGAACAATATAGTTTGATTCCATGAACTTTTCCCTCTCCTCTGTTCAGCCAGCCATTGTTTCAACATTAAGGAGATGAGTTTTGTTGAATTTGAGCATCCCAATGAGTTTAGAAGAGGAATTTGTGTAGGAGTAGCCCCTAAAGCGAGCTTAAGACCATAAGAAGTGAAAAATGAAAGTTTGTGACTGCAAGATTAATTTAAAATCGTTTTTGAAAGATTTGGATTAGATTTCCCACTTGTTTGATGTTCAAAGATAGGATAAATATATCTTGAAATGGTATAGGCATTCTTAAAGACAAGCCAAGAGGTCTCTATAATGCTATAGAAATGAAAGTGAAATGTATTAGTTTTTCCTTACTTCCCTGTTTTGGAAAGCTTTGCTTTAGCGAGAGGGAGTTGGATTTTATTCAATTTGATGGCTCCAATGAATTTAGGAGGTGGAAATGGGAAGAAATTCCCAAGTAAGAGAATGAACTAGTTAAGAATTAAAGTAACAAGAGCAAAGTTAGAAAGTAAATTAAAGGGGTTAGACCTTTTTTTTTTTTTTTTTGGGAGGTATTAAATTTGCTATCGAAGTATATTGCATATGTACATTAATCTGCCCGATACATATACAGTTCATAGGTTTCGTTTTATGCCCAAGCCCAGGTTTCATTTTATGCCCAAGCCCTCCAAGAAGCACAGCCAGAAAGGATAAGCAAAAGAAGCAAGTTATAAAGGAGAATCTTCAAAAAGGTAGTGAAACTTACTCGTATTTATAGCTTGTGTTTTGTTGCTTGCATGTTTATTTGCTATATATGCCTTTGAATATATAATATCTTTGCTTGAGTTTGTATCATGGCCATGTGTATTTGCTTGTATGGTGTGACAGTACCCAAGCTTTGATATTAAGTTTTAAGTTTTTAGGTTAAATAAGGGCATTTTTGGGTCACATGTAGTTCTTAAATGGCTAAAATACTAAGATAAGCAACCTTAAGGTGAGATGTGAGATGCAAGGCCACAACTAAAGCTAAGACCTATATAGTCATAGTTTAAAAATATGACAACATATATCTTATATTCTTTTTCCAAAGCAATATTCTTAATATATAAATAGTCTCTCTGTTTGTGTGTTGTTCATTTAAGTTTTTGGGCAACGTATACAGATGCACCTATTTATGAGGCATGCGTGGATTCTGGCATAAACTCTGTATTTTTTTTTCCGGAACAAATAATAATTAATGGAGTGGGGTGGCTTTTCTAGGGTAGGACCTCTCTGCTTCTCTTTTCCATCGTCCCCTACTCATTACTTAAATTGAAATTAATGATCATAATTGTCCTTTGTGTGAACTGGCTTGCTCTCTGCCAGTACAGGGACTAAAAGAAACATGTGTAAGTACCAAACTCCATTTTCATGCTATGCCTCTACTGCCAGAAAATTGTGGAACAAAGCTTAACATAATAGATCTGAAAGCTTCTCGATGGGACCTATTTACTCTCCGCAACGGAAGGTCCATCCAATTCTTCCACTACTGCTTCAATTTGAAGATTCAAAATAATAAAGTTGGTTGAGAAAACAAAAAATCCAATATGGTTTCATAAAGACTGAGAAACTTGTATTTATAACAACGTACATAAAGCTGTAAGAAAATTCCATTTTCATAGTAGAGCCCATTTGGATCAAATAATTGGTTGGAAAGGAAAGGAATGTAAAATATTTTACTACAGGATTTTTGTTACGTAAAGATGGAAAAGGAAAATGATAAATTACAACATATAAAAAAATAAAATTTGAAATTTGAAATACCTATATTACCCCTAACTCTAATAAAATAAAAAATCGCTCCCTCCGGCTTTTTTCTCCCTCCACCACCGATCAGCATTCATACAAAAAAGCTGCTGCCTTCTCCCTCCATCTTCACCCCCCACCAGCCTCGCCTCAAATCACTCCCTAGATCGACCAATTTCATAAACAGCCGCACAAATCCACAGTACTAAGTTCCCAAACCCAGATCGACCACAACCATGAGAGTAGAATAAGAAAGACGAACAGTTGCTTGCTTTCCCCAGGTCATCGAAGAAGGAAGAAGATGAAGGTTTATTTGGTAATAATCCACGAAGGAAAATCGAATACCACCTACGACCGAAGGAACCAATTTTCCTACGATTAAAGAAAAATTTTCAGCCGTCAGAAAATGGTTTTTGGAGAGCAGGTGCTGCCAAACAGCCGCCGCCAGTGGGAAATTTAGATTTTTTGTTTTCTTCCCCAACTTTCGGTGATCCAAACAGGCTCTTATAGCTTTTTAGTGGTAAGGTAAAGAAGCTACACAGTTTAGTGCTGACAAGGCAAAGGAACAGGAATGTCACGGAACGAAAAAGACCATTCCTTCACTTCCATTCTGACATTGCATTAAGCCTAACCCCAATTGTTGGATTTCAGCGTTATTTGGAAAAGCAATTACTTAAGTTAATCACAAAGTTGGCACATTGGCTCTAAAAACGAAGGTTATGAAACCTGGACTGGACACTGAATTAGTTGGAGTATTAGGTCAAGGGTCAATAGATCAAATTGGGGCTAACCCGGGGCTAGACCAATGAGGAAGTGAATATTTCAAGGTTATTTATATGAAATTTTGAATAAAATATTAAAGAAAAAAATAAAAAAAACCGATAAAAAAACAGGTCAACCTATAGAAAAACCAATTAAACCGAGGTTCTAGACCAGTCAGACAACCGGTTGGCAGGTTACAGCCTGGACAAGCCTGTCCGGTCCGGTTTTAAGAACACTGCTAAAAACACATCTAATATATTTGTCTTTTTTTTTTTTTGATACAAAGGCAAGCAAAGCTTGAGAATGTCAACCACTATAGGCTAGGCCCTATAAGATGATCTTGAGCTAACAAGCCACAATCCAAAGCAAAAAAATGAAAACATTCAATTGGGGAAAACCCAAGTTCGTCGTGATCCTGCGGAATCATATGTGCCTTCTTTGCAAGATAATCCGCACACCGAAGACTTTCCCTGTGAGCATGCGAAATTTCTACCTCCCAGTCGCTATAAACGAGAGATCTGGTTTGTAAAATAACATCATGTAATGGATGATCCGAATCACAGTGAGAGGATAATAAATGGACTGCCTGTATTGAGTCAGTGAATATCCTGATTTTCTTTAGCCCCAACTGTTTACACAGAAGGAGACCACATCGGATTGCATGGATTTCCGCAGCAGTTGGGAAAGAAAGTCCTAACTTCTGTTGAAATCCACGAACCCAATTACCCTGGTAGTCACGGATAACACCTCCACAAGCACCCTGACCGTCCTCGATAACCGAACCATCAACATCTAAACGATAGACACCTGGATCAGGGGGTTTCCAGTGAAGCACACCTCGTTCTGGGATTTGGAATATCTGATGCCGAAACTTGCCGTTCTGCACACCTTCCAAGAGGTGATAAATACATCTGTGAACTATCTCCTTCGGGCTATCTGAAGACCCTTCAAAAGCTTGGCAACACCGATTTTTCCATAATATCCAACAAGCGATACTGAAAACATTTTGCCAAGGCCATTTAGCCATCTTATTGTTTCCCGGTGAGTGCTGCAAATTCCAATTGAGCCAATCCTGCAAATTACCAGAGAAAAATATATTATAATATAGAGGGTTAGTTAAAGCAGACCACACTCTCCGAGCTTGCTCACAATCTCTCAAAATATGCAGGGCACTCTCCACACTCTCACACAGAAAAGGACAGGTGCTTGAGGCTCTCGGATTATGTCTCGCTCTGACCTCATTTGTAGGAAGCCTATCATGGAATACTTGCCAAAGAAAGAATTTGATACGTTCAGGAATTCCCCAGCGCCATAGCGACTGCCAGTGACGTTGGTGACTATGGATGTGCTGATAATAGATTTGATCATAAGCTGATTTTACACTGAAATTACCATCAGGAGCATTCCGCCAACAAATAGTATCGTCATCAATGCCCGAAGGAGGCGGAGTCAACATAATTTTATCCACCACCCAACTAGGTAGGAAGGATTCCCATTTAGCTCTATCCCATAGCCCGGAAGGAGTCCTAAAGGAGTGAACCTTGGCACTCATATCAACAAGATGACAGTTCTTGTCGATAAAGAATTTGAGAGGCTTGTCCAAAGAAGTCCAGCATTCCTGCCAAGCAAGCGTATTTCGGCCACTTCTAAGGTGTTTGCCAAGTCCCCCTAAGAAGTCCTCCCAGACGGTCACAATTCCACTCCAAACCACCGACTGATTGCGCCACCTTTGAACCTTCGGGATAACAGAAGAACCGCAAGAGTATTTTGCACGTAGCCATTTCACCCAAAAGGCCTCCGGCTTTTTGATAAGCCCCCAGCACAATTTCATGAGAAAAGCTTTATTTTGGCAGTGCAAATCTTTTATCCCCAAACCACCTTCGCACTTTCTCTTTTTAAGGACGTCCCAAGAAAGAAGGTGCAGTTTTTTGGAATCATCATGCTGGTTCCAAAAGAAATCATGGCTTAGCTTTTCAATCGTAGCTAACACCCCTTTAGGAACAAGAGTTGATTGCATCTGGTATTGAGGGATCGCCGAAAGGACAGACTTGATAAGAGTCGACCGACCCGCCATACTCAGGAATTTACCTTTCCAGTTAGCCAGCTTCAGTTTCACCTTATGGAGGAGAGGAGCAAACGTCGTCTTGACCATTCTTTTGTGGAGGAGGGGAACGCCCAAATATTTCCCAAGATCAGCCGTCAGACCAATCCCTACCGTCTGACTCAACTCATAGGCCCTGTTGAAATGAACATTCTTGGAGACGAACATTTTAGATTTATTAAGATTAATCTTGTGACCAGAGATTTGGCAGAAAAGAGCCATGACATCCCGAATCTCAATCATCTGATTGTTTGAAGCCTCCCCAAAAAGGACGAGGTCATCCGCGAAGAAGAGATGGGATAGCATAGGGCCATTAGCGCTCAATTTAAGAGGACACCAATTCCCCAATTCAACTTCGTGATGAATAAGTTGGCCGAGCATTTCCATACATAGGACAAACAGATATGGGCTCAAAGGGTCACCTTGTCTCACCCCTCTAGATGGCCGGAATCGCTCAGAGGCAATTCCATTCCAAATAATGCTCATGGTAGGGGACGAAATACAGGACATTATCAGCTTTACAAGAGCAGAACCCAAACCCAAGCTG
Organism: Inga laurina; assembly: GCA_963855925.1. NCBI lineage: Eukaryota > Viridiplantae > Streptophyta > Magnoliopsida > Fabales > Fabaceae > Inga > Inga laurina. Next base: position 27,328,231 of record OY979708.1, read on the forward strand.
TTAAGAGTGAATTCAAGAAAACGCCAGTCAAGACGGTCAAAAGCCTTTTCCATATCAACTTTCACTGCAATATAACCCTTTTTCCCTTTCTTGCATCTCATAGAATGGATAGCCTCCTGGGCAATAATGATGTTATCCACAGCCTGTCTACCAGCAATAAAACTACATTGATTTTCAGCGACCAGATGGTTCATGACACGCTTAAAGCGGTTGGCAATAATTTTGCTGACAATTTTGTAGCTTACATTGCAGAGGGATATAGGTCTAAAATCTTTCATGGAAGACGGATGATCGACCTTAGGGATAAGGGTAATGTTCGTATGATTAATTTCCTGGATGACCTCAGGATTTTCAAAAATCTTGATAACCAGGTCTCCCATCTTCTGGCCAATAACATTCCACTGAGTATGAAAAAAATGGGGATTTAAACCATCTGGTCCAGGAGCTTTAAATGCTCCCATCTCAAAAGCAGCATTTTTAATCTCGGTGGGCGAAACAGGCCTTTGGAGAAGATCAAGCTGGATATCGTTAAGAGGGGGGAAGCTTGCCCTCCAAGGAGAGAAAGGCGTAGGAGGGGTCTCAGCCGCATAGAGATATATTTGTCTTTACATCACATATATACTCCCTCTCCATATGATAAGACATTTTTAACTAATACATACATACTAATAAAAATGGTTAAAGCATCAAATTTGTTATAAAATGTAAATTATTTTTGATATTATCCTTATTAGCAACACTAAACTCTAACATCATATGAATTTATATTCTATCTTACTACTCTTATTAAAATGGGTATATGTGGAAAAAATATATATATATATAATGTTCATTAAAATTATCAAAATATCTCTTAAAAATATCTTCTGGAAGATGTCTTACAAAAAAAAAAAAAAAAAAAGACAAGGGGAATATAATATGATAAAAAAAATATTAGGAAATCGATGCTAAAATTTGTACATTTTATTATGATGGAGACGTCAACAAAGACATGATCATATGAGCGTTTCCAGTTATTGTATGAAAGTGTGTGTTTGGTATGGCTTATTTAAGGCCAATAAGCCTAATTTGTTGTGATAAGCCCAAAACAAAAATGCAACCCATTATCAGAGTGTTTGGTTGAGTTTATTTTTTTAAAAAAATATAAGTCCAAATTGACAGTGTTTTGAAAAAGCCCCATCAGCCAACTTATTACATTGGCTTTTTTTTTGGGTTGAAAGCTGATTTACAAGGTGTTCAATTTTTTTTCTTTTGTAATTATCCTTATCATCACATAACGTCACTACATTGATTAACTGTTTTTTTTTTCCGAATACAATGTATTGAGAGGATCAAAGAAGACAAAAAGGCTACGAGTTTGGTTAAATTCAATGGATAAAAATTTTTTATCCTAAACATAAAAGTCTACCCTGTTGGCAAAAAAAAAAAAAAAGTCTACTACGTTTTCAAATTTACGGGGCATGTGATTCAATTAGTTATGTAATAATTTTATGTGAAATTATGAATTTTGGCATCACTTTTTCTAACTTCAATTTTTCCACTAATTTTTAATTTTAAATATCTTGTTTTGTTATAATTAACACAAAAACACTCATGTAATCGCCAATCCAAACAAGTTTTTACTTTTAAAAAAGCACTTATATAATCGCCAATCCAAGCAAATTTTGACTTATGAAAAATCATTTATTCAATCGCTCATCCGAACATAAATTATATTACAAAAAATAACTTTTCTATTAAGTCATTTTTAATAAGTCAGAATTATAATAAGTCATTTTTCCTACCGTTATCCCAAACACACACAAAATCGTGCATTTTGAACGCAGAGCAACCTGCACCGTCACTCACTTTGTGTCTTTTTGGCAAAGGAAATGCAGCTTTATAATTAACCTGTCATGTCACTATTTTATAGAAGACAAAGTCATTAAACAAAATAAAATGATACCACAAGAATAAATCCCATATTTTTCTTAACTGAACCCCACTATGCATAGGTGAGAAAATTACGAATTTAGTCACTTTAACCTCGAAATTTTTTTAGTGTTAAAAGAAAAAAATATTTTATTTTCTTAAGGACATAGTGAAGATGTTAAAATTATTGGAGACGAATTTATTTAATTATACCCCAATAATTTTCAATTTTTAGGAGTAATCATATTGATAAGCTTAACACCTGTCTAAACACATTAAGCATGAGAATAGAATAGCAACACTCAACACAAAGTTGGTCTAGCAGTGTAAGGCTCAACTAGATCCCTCTAGGTCTTAGGTTCGAATCCTAGAAGAAACATTTGTGTTGGGAGGGAAAGCCGTGAACCCCAAAACTTGAGTACTTAGTTATTCGGATACTTGATAATAAGATAGAGAAAAGGGGGCAGATAATGGTTGAAAGAACATAAAAAAAAATATCAACACTCTATCTCAGCAAAAGCATGCGAGTCAGAAAACAAGTAAAAAAACAGATGGAGGGAGAAAGAAACTAGCACAAACTGAGAATAGCAACTCTACACTAATTGGTAATTGATAATATATTACCACTTCTGATATTTAATACTCTCTCTAATTCTTAATATAAGATCCAATTGACTTGTTTGGAAAAATTAAAGAAGCTGAATATATTACTTTAAAGTATTTATATTTATTATTTTATACCAAACTAATTTGTCTAACTTATAAACTAATATATAATCAAATAATATTCAACATATGCTATGATTAAATTACTTATTTAGCTTCTTTAATCTCTCCAAAAAAAGTCAACTTGTATTATATTAAAGACCGAAGGTAATATTTCTAATTTGAAAAAAATTAAGTAAGGTAACGAGATTATTTAGTTATAACATATGTTACATGATCTTTCTAAAATAACTGTCTATTATTATATTATATATTAGTTTATAAGTCAGACATATTAGTTTGAATAAAAATGATAGATTTTTTACTTTACATTAGTTTATTTAGCTTTTTTAATTTTCCCTTATCAGACACATCTGGGTATTATATGTATTAACAAAATCTGAGTCATGAAATATAACATTCTCTATTCTCACATTAAAATCAATATCAAACAATATTATATTTCATGACTCAAGTTTTATAAATTTCATAATGAAAGACATATTCAATTAAGATTATGTAATTATTTCTAGGTTTAAAGTTTTATTACATTGAATATTTACCCAAAAAAGAGCTCAAAGATGTGTTTATGCATTTAGTAAATTAGTGCCTGCTTATATATTTGGAACTAACATATATAAACCAATTGCTGAATTGAACTTGATGCTTTGTCTACCAGGAAAGAATCGAAAAGCATTCGAGAAAGTGGAAGAGAAAACATAAAAAATATTTTTTTTCTATAATTCTAATATTGAAAGAAAATAATAAAGGAGAAAAAATTAGAGAAAAAAAGGTTTTAAAAAAATAGCTTATATGCTAATTACTACTACGAAAATACTTTTTAGACATGTTTCAATGAGAATCTCTATTCGAATATCCTAGACACATATAAGACAACACATTACATATATTATATGTCATTCTCACTTACCCATGCATGGCCAATACTGATCTATCTGCCCGTGCAATTAGGCGCTCTTCAGTTTTAACATAATTTTGTGTATATATTAATATATAAATCTCTATGAGGCTGTAGTTAAAGTTCAGTTTGCTCCCAGCCATGAGTGTTTTTATAATTAAGCTTTCCATATCAAAGTTGGCATATTAGTTACGAACTTAATTGTTTGGTATCTGGGGTTCTTCTTGAAATGCATGGCTAGCTAGGGTTTAATGCTCGCATCCTATTTTCTATGAATTTATGTTTCTTGTGGTTGACTGGTTTGATGTGGAATATGGTGACTCACTGGTGATGATCTCATATGGCTTTCTTATACTTTTCCTTTTTTTTTTTTTTTTTTTTTGTGAATGGCATGATTTTTTAACCCATAAAAGTTTTTAGTGAACTTTATCGTTGTTATATTTTTGTTTGTCTTGATTATAGGTGATGTAGCCTTGATATAATGTGAACTAATATCGGCGTTTGATTTTGATGCAATACTACTTAATATCAATAATTAATTCGTTTCTCTTTATTATCTACAAAATAAAAGATATATGAATAAATTTTATAGAAAGATTACTTTTTATCCTCAATATTAGATTTAGGAGGAAAATAAATTAAATAAATTAAATAGATTTAAAATATCTATAGATTTTATCTAATAAAATTCAAAATATACACATATTTAAGTTTAAAAATATGCACTTATCAAATAGTACCTACTTGCTTTGGTTCTTTTTATAAGGAACAACTATCAAAATGTCGTGGCTCAAAATATTAGTTAAAAGTAATAAATGTGTAAAATATGTATTTTTGTTTCTAATTATATCCTTATTTATAAGGAGGGTACATAAAATATAATAAATAAAAATTCATTGCATAGATGATGAGTGACTAATATTTAAATGAGCGTAGATTGATTTAAAATTTCAGATTAGGTGATTTGTTTCTTATATTAAGGACCACCCCTACAAGAGAAAATGATCCTTATAAAAAGAACATGAAGGAGTACTAAATGTATATCATATATATTTTGATTCTAACCGAATTAGTTTTCTAATAACCGAACTGAACACACAAAAACCAAAAATTTTTTAAAAATGAAAACCAAATCTTTAACTGAAAACTGAATTAAACTAACCAAAAAAGTCAAATTGAGTTTAGTTTAGTTTCAGTTCTGGTTCTAATTTGCTCACCCTGATTGAAACCGTGAGTTGTCTGATCTTGCAGCTGGAAAATTCAACATTCTCTTCTCTTGCTCTTAATATCCCAATAATCCCAAGACTTGGTTGCAAGCTTAACCATAGGCAATCTCAATATCTTCCCTTCATCATCTCTGGCTATTTGCTTTCTTAATAACTATGGCAGCAAAAAGTCCAGAAGCCGCAAAACCTGATTCTTTGCAAGAGCTCTTCATGAAATATGATGAAGAGCTATCACCAGAATGCCAAAATCTCATTGCCACCTTACCCAAGCATTTCGATCGGTTATCCGATGACCAGCTCTACCAATACCAAGGTTTCTGGAACCTCAAGAGGGTAATCCAAGGAATCCTCAATTGCCAGAACCACTTCCAAGCCCATGACTCTGATATTATCATTGTCACCCCACCAAAGTGTGGCACCACCTGGCTCAAGGCCCTCACTTTCGCCATAATCAACCGAAAGACATGTAATATGAACCCAAATCTAGACCCAATCGAGAATATGGCACCACACCCTCTCCTCACTACCAACCCTCATGATTTGGTGCCAAACTTTGAGTTTCAACTCTACTTTAACACCGACAATCCTGATCTTAGCTCACTCCCTTCACCAAGGTTCTTTTCAAGCCATTTAGCGTACATTTCATTGCCAGAATCAGTAAAACACTCAAGATGCAAGATAGTGTACTTGTGTCGAAACCCTAAAGATGTGTTCGTCTCATTATGGAACTTCCTGAATAGACTAAGACCAGAGGTGCAAGAGTTCAACACGATCGAGTATTTGTTTGAAGAGTTTTGTCGAGGAGAAAATTCTTGTGGGCCGTTTTGGGATCACGTGTTTGGGTACTACAAGGAGAGTTTGGAGAAGCCAGAGAAGATAATATTTTTAAAGTATGAAGAGCTTAAGAGTGAGCCAGTAAGGGTTTTGAAGGACTTGGGAGAATTTTTAGGATATAGTTTCTCTGAGGAAGAAGAAAATGATGATGTTATGGGTGATATATTGAGGCTCTTTAGTTTTGAGAATTTGAGTAATTTGGAAGTAAATAAAAGTGGAAAACTGAAAGTTGGGCTAGAAAATAAGGCTTTTTTCAGACGTGGAGAAGTTGGAGATTGGAAGAATTTTATCACAAGTGACATGATCAATCAAATTGATGCTATTACCGAAGAGAAGTTTGGGAAACATGGTTTGAAATTTTAGGCTCAGGTGATATCTGAACACATTATATAATAGACATTTTAAGATAATAAATGTGTGGTTGCTCTCAATTTAGTTTTTCAGTTGCTCATATGCGCATCCTCAGCTATTTACTTTCTTTGTTTCTGGTTGTAAGAATCTATTGTTTGAATCATATGGATTAAAAAACGTAACATTATTTTCCAATTTTTTTGAGTAAAAAAAGGTCTTAAATAGTTATATTTTGGGCTGGGTTGGATGTTGCTACTTGCTGGCTTGCCCGCTCTAAGTGAAGAGTTGGGCCACGGGACGAGATCAAGGGCATTGCATGAGGCTGGTTTCACAAAGTTAATTATTATTAGGATTTTTAACTGATCCCCATCATAATCCCATAAAATCAGACTTCCAGTAATATTAGGATTTAAAACTGATTCCCATCATAATCCCAAAAGGCGACTGCATAAAAAAGTAAAAGAAAAAAGGACCCAATCAAATTAATTAATATTTGGATTTAATACTGATAACGGCGTCTGTATAAAAAAGGGCCCAATTAAATTAATTAATATTAGGATTTTAATATTCCATTAGTGGACACTCCTAATTAAGATGCCGCCTTCAAAGATGGACTAGCTTCAGCCTAAATATAAAAGGATTTAGAACGGAGCGGCTTCAAGTTAAAAATATTAGGGTTTTAAAATTAAATATGGAATATGAATTTTAATAATAACAAATAGGATACAGGACCTGCTTTAACTTATAGATAATCGGATCTTAAAATTGAAAAAAAGGAATATGAATTTAGACTAACAACAACTTTAAACAATGAAAAAAAAAAATAACAAGAGCAAAACCCAATTAATCCACCCAATTATTTTTTCATACAAATAAAGAATATGAAGTTGGACTAACAACAACTTTAAATAGTGAAAAAAAAAATCGTGAGCAAAACCCAATTAATCTATCCAATTATTTTTCTTATACAAATAATCCATTCGATTATTGAAAACCCTTGATAAAGCCAGAGCTAAAACAACCGGCCTCATACAGTTTTTAAATATCATGTTTTTTAATTATGTATGAATTTTACGATTTTGGACTAATAAAAAATTCATAAAGAATCTTTAAGAATATTAAGACATCTCAAACCAACCCAATTCAATTCATTCACCAATTTCAGTAAAAAAATTGGACAGAGATTAGAGTTACCGATTGGGTATAAAAGACAGCCCCGCCACACATAGCCTGCCACATTTGGTAACCACGCAAAACAACTATTCTTATCTCCAAGTATGGCAAGCATTCAATGAGACATACTATGTCAAATCAATGATAGTGCAAACACATGGGTTATCATTGCACGTGTTCTAAGGAAGGTTGTCAAATGGAAAAAGTACTCCACCATATTATGTTTGGAAGGTGGTCATGATCCTGGTAGATGAATATGTTTGTCAATCTTAAAGTCCCTCTAATTATACACTAACTTCTATGATGTCACTTACATAAGTTTGAGAAAAAATGTAGGAACTACAATTGAAGGTTTTGTCACTCTAAAGCGATTGAACAAGCATTACATGAAGGTGCTCTAAGAGGGTGAGGTTTATCACTATCAAAATTTTGAGGTTCTAGACAACAATGACAAATATAAATTAACTCTGCACTCATGGAGGATCCAATTTCAAACAAGATATTTTTTCAAGAATCTAATTTGCAAATTCTTATAGAAGCATTCAATTTTGTCTCTATTAAAAACATTACAGATTACACCACGCATAATGAAGAACTAATTTGTTAGTGCTTGTCAGTTAGATATTCTTAGCAATATACATCTATGGAAGGTACTTGTCATGGACTCAAATGAGCAGAATCAAGAAAGTAACATACATATAGGCCCAGTCAAGAGTGACCCTAAAAGCCCAATAAGAAAAAGCCTACGAGTTAAGGAAAAGACCTGGAAGCTTCGTGCCTCAGAGGGAATATAAATAACCATACACCTTTAGATATAGGGTGTGAATAGTTTTGTGGTAATCTTCTTTCTTTTCTCAAGTATCTTTCTCTCTCTTTTCTATTATTTCCTTTCTCCTGTTACTTGACAAATCTCTATTTTATTATATATTTTTATATTTTAATTGGGGATTTTGTTATAGTTATTGAGCCTAAAATGTCTTTCTTGAGATAAACTGAGATTAAGAGTAAATATATTAAATTAGGACTAAAAAGGGTAAAATTGTCATAAAAATTTTTAATTACTCTTAAAAATTTATTTTTGAGAAGATTTGATGTTGGGGTAAATTATTTTTACTTGTAGGAACTTGGAAAATGGGACTAAAACTGAACATGGCAGTTTTAGACTTGAATTTGAAAAATACCATATTAGTCCTACGAATTTGAGAAATTCCAGTTTAGTCCACGAGCTAAACACATCGTTTTTGCAGCAAAAGCTTAGGCCTGAATCAGGGGAGCTCTTGTCATAACTTTGACCAGAGACAGCGCCGCAGGACTGAGAGGTCGAGACCCACCTTCAGCACTTCTTCCTTCCTTCCTCCTTGGTCGCCGCGATCTCATCACCTACATCATCGCCGGTGACCCTCCTCCATTGACCCACCTATGCCGCGAGTGAGAGACCTGAGAGTTGAGCTGAGAACAGTGGAGGAGGCCAAGATTACAGAAGCTGAGAGCGAGCAAGTGGACGGTGCAAACAGAAAAACAGAGCTGAGCTGAGACGAGTGTGCAAGGAGCAGAGGAATTTCAGCGCAACCTTCAATCTCGCAACCACCACCGCCTCACTACCAACTCTTCACCGCCGGCAGCCTCCTCTGTACTTGACATTGTGGTTAATTAGCTTAATTATCATTTCTTTGTGCTGGTAAGTCATTGAATTGATAATGTTGTGAACATTTTGTGCTAATTTCAAGGTGGCTTGGTTAGTGGATCAATGGTGTCTTGCGTTTGCATTGGTTAATTGAATATGAATTTATCAATTATATTTAGCATTGGACTTTAACATCATTAATCTTGATTTTTCATATGGGTGTCCATTGTTAAATTAAGATTAATGAGAAAATCAAGTGGTAATGCGAGGTGGCTCAGTTATTGGATCAATAGCTAAATATGATTTTTAAGTTCATTTAATTGCTAGATTGCTTAATCAACCTAATTTAGAGATATTAATATGCAAGGTGGCTTGGTATTGATCAATCTATATTAGACGTAGTCTAAGGGGTGGCCCTTAGAGTCATTTTTGGAAATAGCATGGTAAATTTCCCATAATCATTTTAAGTGAGGATTGCTTGCATCATTGCTATGAGGGGTTGCTTATTCCACTGTTGATTTCTCTGTTTCTTTCATTTCATTAATCTCAATCATAATTTCATTTCATATTTTCAAGAAAAATCCCAAAAAGAAGTAACTTAGGACCATTTTAATTCTATTTGCAAAAGTAGTTTTTCATAGATAAAAGATCCAACCAGTTTCTCCATTTTTTTAGTCAAATTTGATATTTAGTTTACTTAGGAATCATTTTCATTTTTGGCTCCATAAAGTGAACATGACCCGAATCGTGTTGCTATATTGCAGTATTATTTAGTATTTGAACCTCAATGCGACTAAAGGGAGTTTCACTACTCTGTAATTTTGCTATTATTTCCTGACAGATAGTATTCTGGAATTGGTGATTTGATTTTTCCAGTAATATATACAGTGTTATATTGTGCTTCTTCATTTATTTTTGCACAATCATACCATAACATTTGGTGCTTTCACCATTGATCTCTTGTGCAACAATGGCGGAAACCACTAGGCTCAAGGAAATGCAAGCTGACCATAAGAAGACTCATGAATTCAAGAGTATGCTAAAGATCGTTTCGGTTAGCTCTGATATCAATGACTTGACCCTGGCTCTGATACCAATGACTTAACCTTAACTCTGATACCAATTGTAACATCCCAGCACTTTACTCTCAATGTTGTCCGCTTTTGAGTCCTTTCACTCCTCACGGCTCTTTAGTCGATGTGAGATGTAACACTCCACCCACATTGGGCCCCAACGTCCTCACTGGCATATTGGCCTACATCGACTTGACTCTAGCTTTGATATCAATTGTAATATCCCAGTGCCTCACTCTCAATATTGTCCACTTTGGGGTCTTATCACCCCTCACAGCTTTAAAAAGTGTCAAGGGGAGGTATCTAGACTCTTAAAAGGCATCTTTCATTCCCTTCCCCAGCTGATGTGGGACGGCTTACATCGACTTGACCCTAACTCTCATACTAATTGTAACATCCAAGTGTCTTACTCTCGATATTGTCCGCTTTGGGGTCCTTTCACCCCACACGACTTTAAAATGTATCGAGTTGTAACATCTCAGAGCCTTACTCTCGATATTGTCCACTTTGGGTCCTATCACTCCTCATGGCTTTTAAATTCATCGAGAGAGAGGTATCTAGACCCTTATAAGGTGTCTTTTGTTCTCCTCAGTCAATGTGGGATATAATATCTACCATCGAATAAATCAAGTCAACCAGGGCTGGAGAATTTAGGAGATCATTTTTGTACTTCATGTAACCATTTTCAATATTTTCCAAACGACTCTCACTTGCATTTCTTCCAAATGGATGCATACCAATCAAGCAGTGACAAGAGATACACCGTAAGTTGAAAATATCAATGAGCAGGCTTTGTGTACTTTTAGGTCTCCTCTGTTCAGGAGCTTGCCAAAACTAATTCTGTTGATAATTAATGTTGGCAAAAACAATCAAATTGTTAATATGAATAGTTAATTTATAACACAAAAAACATTGTTAAATTACTTACCAATTTGCCTATTCTGAGCAAGATATAAATTTTTGCAATAAATTTATTATTCGGATTAAATTCATAGTGAGACGCAGCCACCATAATGTGATTAGGGGAGAGATTGCCAATAATTAACTTGTGTCCATGGATGCTGAAAACCCCTTTGATCATATCCCTGGACATTAAAACACGAAAATTGAAAATTTAATAAAAATATATTTCAAATAATGAAAAATTGATCCATACCTCTTGTAAAAGTTTCCCCTTTTCTCTTTGTAAGAAATATTCTAATGTATACTCAAATCATTCAAAAACTAAACGTTGATTTATATGATAATCGACCGAGCCGTAACAATGAATTACATTTGGTAGATATTCACATAAAGTCAGATTTTGAAGCTCTTCAGTATCTAGGTCAACTTCTTGCTTCTAAGTAGTATATACCGAAACTCTATTGTCCCTTAGACATCCAAGGCAAATGTTAATTAGCATTTTTGACTTGTTTATGAAAGATAAGTGGAGAGAGAAATTAATAGCACTCATAAAAAAATAACAAATAGAAAAAAGAAACTTTACAAAATTGTAAAGCGTTGTCAAGAAGATGGGTCTATCTCTAAAAATGGGGTTGAAAATAATGGATCCACGAAGTAGCATGAGTATGTTCTTTACTCAAGGTTAGTTCAACCAGCCACCAATGCGGCGGGTTTGACGCAAGTGGTAAAGGGCTTGCATTCCCGTAAGCGTTCTAGTCCTTGATTTAATTCTTGGGGTGGCATGTATGGAGAAAGTTTGTTTAGGAGGATCGCCCCCATCTTGAGCCTGATAGTACCCGAGGGATTAGTTATCGGGCTCGCTCTAGTGGGGATACCCTGGTCTTACCCAAAAAAGAAAAATATTCAACTAGTCAAAAAGCAGCTTGAGTATCTTCTTTTTTCGTGGTTAATTCAAGATATTATATTATAATACCTATATAATAATAATAATATTCTTTTATCCATGCTGAGTCTTGCCCCTTCTTCTATGGAGGATTTCTTGTGATACTTTTTTCTGTCTCGTAATTATTAATACAGCACTGACCCTACACCACATGCATCTCATTTAACTCTGCCCTCCTAAAACCCCATGTGAGTAACAAATATGAGGATGTTGAGATGTGTATAGTCATACAAGAAATAATAATTAAAATTCATGATAAACATATATGAGGAATAGTTGGCGTGGGGTCTATTAAAGAAGAAATAGTATAAGATTGTTTTGAGATAGTTTGTCCATATACAAAGAGGACCGCTAGAAGCACTAGTGAGAATGATAAATCAAATACTACTTCTGATCCTAAATATAAGACCAAGTTGACTTTTTTTGGAGAGATTAAAGAAGTGAATTAAATTACTTTCAAGTACTTATTCTTATAGTTCTTTCTCCAAACTGATTTGTCTGAATTATAAACTGATATATAATTTAATTATACACAACATATGATATGATTAAGTAATTTATTTAATTTTATTAATATATCTAAAAAGGTCAACTGGGTCATATATTTAGTAGTATGGAATCTTCTGGAAGGAACATAGAAAGACTAGAGAGAATATTCAATGAATTTATTAAGAGGAACCTTTTGATTGTATGTAGAGATTTGATCGTTGATAAAGCATAATAGCCAATCTTCATCTAATGAAATAAATCTTATTGTTGTGATTGTTACATCTATGTCCAAAGCATAATGGTTTAGAGATACAAATGTTTCGTTATAGAGACCAATTTTTCTTGTTGGTTTATGTGAAAGTGCATTACAAAGAACTATACATATGTAAAACTTTTTGGTTAAGTGCACTTGAGTAAAATTTCTCCCCATTTCCTTCTGCATGAAGTTAAGTGCCCTTGAAAAACTCGAAGCCTCGTCAAAGTTTATTCATTTTGGATGTTGAGGATTGGCAAATGCAGTTAAATAATAAAAATGACCATATATATAAATATTAAGTGCATGCTATAGAGGAATGATTATTGAAATGATAAAAATATAAAAAATTCGAATCAGGTCAATGCAAACTGCTAACATTACATTAAACATCTTTAGATTTTTTTTAAGTGTGAGATTGTGAGTTCAAAAGTAAACTAGAAAAAAAATCCATTTTCACTTAATTTTATGTCATCATGTCGGCCTTTAACCGATGGTCTTAATATAGTCTATGCTTGTTTATAGCATCCATTAAGTGCTCATAGTGATAGATTATTTTTTACTTATAAATGCTTATAAATTGTGATTTATGGTATATCAGAGTGCTTCATTATGTGCTCATTTGGATAATCATTCTCAAGTTAAGTTAGGAGGCTTCTTAAAGGGTGGGCTTGAGCTGGATGGCTTAGTTCCTTAGAATAGGAACAATGAATGTGGGGATGTCATCAAAGACAGTGAAAACTATTGGATCTGTGGGTTTAGCAGTAAACTCACAAGTGTTCCTCCAACTATTTTTGAACTAGTAAAGGGTTATACATTGGCTCGATTCAATGGTTGTATTGATGCCATTTATTTTATTAACAGGCGATGCAGTAGTTCTTATCCTTTTAGAGACATCATTGATGATTCTATTATTAAATTTGAGAGGCATTGTTGGATACTAAATGTGGACACCTTTTTCAATAGAAATTTGAATATTGGTTTGCAGTGTTATAAAAGACAAGTCCCTTCTGCTAAACACAATTCCATTGGTAGATAAAGGAAGTTAAACTTTGAGTTGGTATTTGAATTATGATTAATGGATTTCAGTATTTATTAAAAAAGGGTGTGCTTGTTTATTCTAGATCCAACTAAGGTTAGCCTATTTAAACCCAAATATTCTTCTTTTTCAGAATTAAAGTGACAAATGCTAACGACTTAAGATTATAATCGAACTCACAATCTTTCACTTAAAGAGAAATTCTCATGCCATGATACTATAAGGGCATTGACTAAACCTAAATATTCTTTACACCCTTTTAATGTCAAGTCCGGATTTCAATTTAAACGAGCTTAAATTAGAGAGATTTGACTAGTTTTCTTGAATATAACCTTGTTGGATTATACGTGTCTCTGTAGTTATCTTTAATTTGATGAAATTATCCTTCAAGTCAAAAAAGTTGGGTAACAAAGGCTGCTGGGTATTGGTAAAAGTCTAAAGTTAAAACCTTTCTATTTTAACAATATATACAATTTATATTATTTTAAAAAATAAAGTTCGTTTCCTATATGGTTTTAGGCCAAGAAAAAATTAGTTGAACTAATAACAATTTAGGTATGGCATACGAGCCTAATGAGTATAAAAAAGTTATAGCTACTCCATCGAGGCTCAATAATAATATTCTGTCTCTTGATATTGTCTGCTTTGGGGTCTTGTCACCCCTCACGGCTTTAAGAAGTGTCGAGGGGGAGGTATGTTGATCCTAAAAAGGCGTCTTTTGTTCCCTTCTCCATCCAATGTAGGACATAACACTACACCCATCTTTCGGCCTAGTGTCCTCGCTGGCACATTGGCTCACATCAACTTGAACCTAGCTGTGATACCAATGACTTGACCTTGACTTTGATGTCAAACTCAAACCTAGCTTTGATACCAAATATTGAAATTTTGATATTTTTGTTGGAATCAAGCATTAATTCATATAAGGGAGGATGAGGAAGCTCATCTTGGTGAAGCAAGTCAGAGGCATCAATAAGGAAATTGTGTGAAACTACAAGGTCATGGGGATTAATTTTTCCTAATAAAAAAAAGTACTTGTAACTTCTCAAAAAGCTTGATTGGATGATTCTTTTGATATACAAGCAAATATCTTTTGTCTGTTATGAAGTGATATAATGTGTTACTAAAGTTCTCTTATGTTATATGTCTATATCTATTATCATCCATAGCAAGAAGAAAGTGGGTCACATTATTAGAATGCTGGCAAATCTTCAGATTGTCAATTTCTTCTAAATTGATGACAAAGTCACTGATCTCGACGCTTTTGGTGCAGACATCTATAAGGTGAAGTTTGTCTCTTCGAATGTTGTGAAGATTATCAACATATTCATCATAAATAGTTAAATGAAAATTATGAATAATCATCCAAGTTTGCATGGCCATCTTCAATCTAAAAATAATCTTAAAATGAAAAGTTGAAGTAGATATCCCATATTTAATATTTAGAAAAATTAGCTAGTACAGTTTTCATCTATTTTATAGCTCAAAAAATGAGTGTGATCTTTCTTAAACATTAGTGCCATATTATATAATGTATCTTTCAAAAACAAGGGAGACCAAGATTTAGTGGACAAACAAGCCCTAGCTGGCATGATTATTATAGTTTTCCAAAACTAGAAACAAAATACCAAAATAGAGTAGCCAAAGTGTGAAACATAACCAAACCTATTGAAAGTGATTTGTGGTAAAGTGTTAGTAAGCATCCTTGAACTAGCTAGAGTTGAGCGATAGGAGTGAGAGATGAAGTGAAAAAGAACCAAACCTACTTAATGTGATCAGAGGTAACGTTGCTGGGGAAGTAAGCTACTTTGAACTTATTTTTTAAAGAAAATTATGATTATACCCTAAGCCTTCCATCCAATTTATTATAGTGGATAGATAGGTTGCAAATGAAACAAATCAGGTATAAGTCACCTGCATACTTAATTATAAATTGTATTCTCCTTTTCACTTAATAAGAAATTACTACACTGGTGAATAAATGATGTTTTCCACGTGACATCCCAGAACAAAATGATGACATGCTGCTTCATTGATTGTTATCTTGAAAAATATTAACACACACATATATTTAATAAAATCTCCTTCCCAACTGATGTGGGACATAATACTCCACCCATCTTTGGGCCCAGCATCCTCACTGGCATATTGGCTCACATTAACTCGAACCTAGCTCTGATACCAATGACTTGACCTTGGCTCTGATACCAATTGTAACATCCTAGTACCTCTTTATCGATATTGTCCACTTTAGGGTCCCGTCACCCCTCACGGCTCCTTAGCTGATGTGGGACATAACACTCCACCTACCTTTGGGCCCAACGTCTTCATTGGCATATTGGCCTACATCAACTTGACCCTGGCTCCGATACCAATTGTAATATTCTAGTGCCTCGCTCTTGATATTGTCCGCTCAGGGATCCAATCAATCCTTATGGCTTTAAAATGTGTTGAGAGGGGGAGACATCTAGATTCTTATAAGGTGTCTTTTGTTCCCCTCCTTAACTGATATGGGATATAATACTCCACTCATATTTGGGTTTAGTGTCGTCGTTGTCATATTGGCTCATATTGACTTGAACCTAGCTTTGATACCAATGACTTGACTTTGGCTTTGATGTCAAACTCGAACCTAACTTTGATACCAAATATTTGAGCTTTAATACTTTTGTTGGAATGAAGCATTAATTCATACAAGGGAGGACGAGGAAACTCATCTTGGTGAAGCAAGTCAGAGGCATCAATAAGGAAATTGTGTGAAACTACAAGGTCATGGGATTAATTTTTTCTAATAAAAAAACTTACTTTTAACTTGTTGACAAGATTGGTTGGATGATTCTTGTGATGTATAAGCAAATGTCTTTTGTCTGTTATGAAGTGATCTAATATTCTACTAAAGTTCTCATATGTTATGTGTCTATATCCATTATCATCCATAGCAAGAAGAAAGCAAATCACATTATTAGAATGCTAGCAAATCTTCAGATTGTCGATTTCTTCTGAATTGACGACAAAGTCACTGATCTCGACCCTTTTGGTGCGGACATCTATAAGGTGAAGCTTGTCCCTTCGAATATTGTGAAGGTTCTCAACATATTCGTCATAAATAGTTAAATGAAAATTATAAATAATCATCCAAGTTTGCATGTCCATCTTCTATCTAAAAATAATCTTAAGACGAAAAATTGAAGCAGATAGCCTATCTTTAATATTTAGAAAATTAGCTAGTACAATTTTCATCTATTTTATAGCTCAAACAATTAGTGTGATCTTTCTTAAACATTGGTGCCATATTATATAATATATCTTTCAAAAACAAAGGAGAACAAGATTTAGCAGACAAACAAGCACTGGCTGGCATGATTCTTATATTTTTCAAAAAACGAAGAAGCAAAATACCAAAACAGAGTAGCCTTTGGTTCAAACTTCTTTTAATGATGCCCTTAAGATTATATGACTTCTGCATGCGTAATAAAAGGGGTATAACGAAGGGTGTTATATTTATGGTATCAGAGTAGTGTTTCTGGCAATGGAATTATCATCTTAGAGTTAGAGGTCTAGTCAGAGCAAAAGGGTTCTGACTCTAGGATATATTCTCTACTCATGTGAATAGTTAGTGATCCTCTGATAGTGCTATTGCAACTCGGAGTCATAGATAGCAAAGGAAAACATAACGTTAAATCACCCCTGTCCGTTAACCAGATGGTACCAATGATATCAGAGAGCAGTGGTATCATGCACTTAAAGGCGGTACCAGTACCTAATTGGTGGTATCGGTGAACATGTTAATGATACCATTGCTCTTAACAATGGTATCAGAGTGGTATCTGTGCATGCAAATGCGATACCAGTACCTAGTCGGTGGTATCAGTAGTACTAATGCACATAGTAATGATACAAGCACTCATAATTGTGGTATCAAGATGGTACCATAATGTGATTAGGGGAGAGATTGCCAATAATTAACCGGATTAAATTCATTGTGAGACTCAACCACTATAATGTGGCAGCCACCATAATGTGATTAGGGGAGAGATTGCCAATAATTAACTTGAGTCCATGGATACCAAAAACCCCTTTGATCATATCCGTGGACACTAAAACACAAGATTGAAAATTTAATAGAAATATACTTCAACTAATGAAAAATTGATCCATACCTCTTGCAAAAGTTTCCCCTTTTCTCTTTGTAAAAAATATTCTAATGTATATTCAAATCGTTCAAAAACTAAATGTTGATTTATGTGATAATCGACCGAGATGTAACAATGAACTACATTCGGTAGATGTTCACATAAAGTCAGATTTTGAAGCTCTTCAGTATCTGGGTCAACTTCTTGCTTCTTGGTAGTCTATATTGAAACTCTATTGTCCCTTAAACAGCCAAGACACATGTTAATTAGCATTTTTTACTTATTTATGAAAGATAAGTGGAGAGACAGATTAATAACACTCATAAAAAATAGTAGACAGAAAAAAGAAACTTTACAAAATTGTAAAGCGTTGTCAAGAAGACAGGTCAATCTCTAAAAAAGGGGTTGAAAACAATGGATCCACGAAGCAGTGTGAGTATGTTCTTTACTCGTGATTAATTCAACCAGCCACCAATGCAGCGTGTTAGTGCAAGTGGTAAAAGGCTTGCGTTCCCTTAAGCGCTTTAGTCCCGGGTTCAATTCTTGGAGTAACGTGTATGAAGAAAATCCGTTTGGGAGGGTCACCCCCATCCTAGGTCCAACGGTAACCAATGGATTAGTCATTGGGCTTACTATTGTGGATACACTGGTCTTACCAAAAAAAAAAAAAATCAACCAGGCAAAAAGCAACTTGAGTATCTTTTTTTTGTGTGGTTAGGTCAACATAATAATAATAATAATAATAATAACAATAATCTTTTATCCGAGCCGTGCTCCTTCTTCTATGATGGATTTCCTTTGATATTTTCTTCTCTCTCATAGTTATTAATAAAATAAGTTTTATTATTTTTTTATAAAAACAAAAAACAAACAGTCGCACACCAAGGGAGGCATAGATTTTTTAAATTCGGGGAACCCATTTCTTCCGTCCGCAGCGCCATCCTCAATCCCTCCCGATCGTTCGTCTTTTTGTTCCTTCCGGTCTTCCCCCTCCCTCGATGTCAACAATTTGTGCCCTAATCCCTTCTCTTTTCCTCTTCCATCGACAGATCGACTCGGCCACCGCTCGTCGCGATTCTCCATCAACGTTCGATTAGCTTCTTCTACTAAGAAGGTTTGCTCGAGTGGCTTCTTCTCCTTTTCCTTTTTGTTTGCTTCGTGAAAAAATTCAAGTTAAGAGTTGGGTTTAGGATGTGTCAGATTAGCTGCTTTACGGTCATTGTTTTCTTAGTCTTAGTTATTTATTCCTGCATTTTTGATATGTTAGATTAGTTGTCTTGTTACTGGATCATTATATGTTCAGAGTGTTTTTTTCCTTTTCTGCTCTGGTGCTTTGCTGGCTGGCTCTTAAATTTGCTCCTGATGATTTTTTTTTTTTTTTTTGACCTCATGCTCCTGATGATTTAACCTAATGCACAAGGAATTCTTTTTTTCTTTGAAAAATAAAAGTTTCCCGTGAATATGAATTTCCCCTTTTTAGTCGACCCAATTCATCCGTCTTGCTGCAATGGAATGACCGTCCTGTTTAAAAGCTTGTGAACACAAATTTATTTCTTATTCTAAGATTGGGTTGCATCTGGTACCTTCTAAAATTTGGCCTTAGACCATTGTTATATTCACTTCTTTTTAATACTCAACAGAGAACTCTAATATCTGAGTTTGACTTGGTTTGCTGGATTCATCAATCTGTTTTTTGGCTTCACAATAAATAACATCCATCTACCTTATATATCTCATTCTCAGCCGTATCAGTGAAATTGTTCTCTTTCTTAATGAACTTTTTAACTTGGCCTTTTTATCAACAGCATAACGGATATTAACTTAGCCTTTTAACTTTAGTGGTTGTTGGCTCCTTTTTTTATTCATAAAGGAAAGACAATGGGAAAGCAGAATCCCCAAGTTTTTATGGATATCTCTATAAACAGGGTGCATGCTGGAAGGATGATATTTGAGGTACCCTTTTCTTTTAAATACGTTTTGGATTGCAATGATTATTATTATACTTGATGAATTTTCATTTGTGGATTTTACAACTTCTGCATTGAGAAGAGTGGAAATGCAACTCATTGAATTCTTTCATTCTTCCAGCTGTTTAAAGAGGATGCTCCTGCCACAGTGGAAAACTTCCCTGCACTGTGTACAGGTAATAATTTGAGGGTAAAACACTATTGTCCTACTATTACTATTGTCCTTGTACATGCTAGTGTGTTTAGATTTTATGGCTTATGATGTAGGTTCCCTATTTCTCATTTAGTTTTTCATTTTGTTCAGGTGAGAAGGGGATTGGGCAAAAAACGGAAATGCCCCTACATTACAAGGGGTCTTTTTTTTATGAGATCTGGAAGCGCTACTCCTATATAAAGGTATGTTTCTTTTTACTCTTGATAATTAAAAATTTAGAACTCCTTTCTTCGCAAATTTCTTTGTTTATTATGCTCCTTCCATATTCATCTTCTGCAGCCATAAGCGATGGGTTATCTAGTTGTCATTTTGGATTTCTTCCTCATTGATGTTGCTCCAAATATGCACAATTGATGGGAGTTATCTTATTATGGATTTTGTTCTTCTATTTGTTGACCCTGCATTCTCTAGTTTTGCTATCTTCAATTTTGGTTTTATGAATGCATTTTCCCTTTTGCTTTGGTTGAGTTCAAGTTTTTCCGCTCATGCATTATTAGAATTGAACCTTACATTGGAAGCGGACATTGTTAGCTTTATATGTTATATTTCATTGTGATGTAACAATTTGCGTTGAAGTTTTGTTCAGTCATTCATACATGTCTATGCCAGCACACCCCTAAACCTGTTACTGTGGATGGGATTGAAATTTTTTTAAATTTAGTTATTTGTGTGGGCATTTTCATGCTGTGTCATTGATTTATTGAAACTGCTTTAGATTATATTCCTTGCTTATGTTGTAGGATACAGGATTGATTTCACGAGTGCTTTTCTTGTGATGAGCATTTTTATGTTGTAGTTTTAAGCTTGTACTTGCTAAGTTATCCATCTTATATTATAATGCTAATAATAATTTTCATTATGTCCGGAGCCATTTTATTTGCATTGTCGTATCTTCATTTGCATTGGTAACCGATTTCTATTTTGCAGGGTGGTGACTTCAATAGCTCGCTCGATATGTTTTCTATCATCCTGTTGAAATTAGGATGACACATTTGTCTAGTTTTTCAACATTGTAATATTCTAACACCTCTACTTCTCTCATTTTTTTATAAATATTTTTGCAGGGACTTGTGGAGAGAGCATATACAGAGCAGATTTCCCAGGTGAGAATGCCAATCATAATGCAATAATTCAGAATATTTTATTGTTCAAAACTGATTCTGATAAGATATTAATATTGTTCTTGAGAATTATTTTAGATGACAGACCAAGGCCAACACGTAAGTGTGATGAATGGGGACTTTTGTGTATGGACATATGTGATCGCCTTGGTATCAGCTCTCATTTCGTTATAACTCTACAACCAGATCACGAACTCAACAGGTTTCTTTGAGTTATTTAGCACTGTGTTCTTCCCTTGGTTGAGAGTCAATATAAATTGCTTGGTATGCAAATATTTCGTTTTAAGTGTGTAATTTATCAATATTATTATGTAATTCTGTGTACAGATTTCACGTGGTCTTTGGTAAGGTGGCTTCCGGAATTGAAACATTAGACGCTTTGACAAATGCCCCTTTAGGAGCATCAATTAAAGTCTCTGATTGTGGCGAATGCCCCATGGCAGGCATGTGGGTGATAGTGCATATCTCGTTTAAATTAGTATGGATTTTGGATATACAAGATTGAATCTACAAGGGTTTTATACCTATTTAGGTTATTTAAATTACTTTACTCTTTTAAATTCAATTATGAGGATAAAAAAGATTTTTTTCACAAAAATGTAGTTATATATTCTCTTATTTTGCAGGAAACAGAAAAAGAAAAAAAAAAACAAGGAAGGAACTAAGAGGCCCTGAAGACGGAAAAACAAGATTGGAACATGAAACCGTCGAGCCGGTCACCTAACCTGTCCAGTCCGGTCCGACCGATTGATTGGTTTAGAGTTTAATCAACTTCTCGGGATTTCAAAGATTTTATATAATTCTATATATTTTCAAAAATTACAAATTAAGACTCCAAATGAAGTTTGAGATGCCTACTTTCTAATTAAAATAAATCACTCAAAAATATTACTTCTTCCGATCTTAAATATAAGACATAGTTTTTTTTTTTGAGAAATTAAGGAAGCGAATTAAATTACTTTAAAATATTTATATTTCTCATTTTTTCTTAAAACTATTTCACCCAACTTATAAAATGATATATAATCTAAGGATGCATATAATATGATATGATCAAGTAATTTATTTCGTTTCTTTAATCTCTCCAAAAAAAGTTAAATTTGTCTTATATTTAAGGCTGAAGGGAGTATCACTTCATCCTCAAAACTTCCTAAATTCCAAAATAATTCTAAAAAATATTATTTTTCAAGTTCACTCTCTCATTAGTCTGATTTAGGATTAGTTTTGTTTTGGCTCTGATCTGATCCACTAACCTTTAATCCATTATCCAAATTATCCAGATAGGTTTAGTGGTCAGGTTTAATAACATTGATTATTTCCCATTGAACTAAAATATGAATGACATTTATTGTTACTTTTTTCACGAAAATGCGAAGTTTTGGTTAGAGTGCCCCAATTAGCACTGCACAAAGACATTATTGTTACACTCTAAGGATACAAAAACAAGTTTTGAGCTTTCAAACTATGGGGTATATCCAAATAATCACTTAACCTGCGTGCCTCAAAAGTTTATCTTCCGAATGAACGGCGTATTGCAAATCACATTAATTCACCTCCTCGTCCTCCTTGTATTTTTTTTTGAAGTTTATTAAAATACTCAAATCTAATAAGGTAAATTTAATTCTCCTCTCATTTCAAAACAACGTAAATTTCTTGAATACTAAAAATTTTAAACGATATAAATATTTTTAGATTAAAGTTAGTATTAATTTTTAGGAGATTTATTACAAGTTTTGGAAAAAATCACTACCTCATATCTTATATATAGAAGCAAGAAAATATGTTTATCTTGATTCTAAATATAAGGTTTCAATCTACTTTAAGTTGTCTCTCAAATTCATAAATTATAAATTTTCCACAAAACATCCCTATTGTTTGTGTATAGTAAGGGAGTTCCATGAAGGGGTGTAATTATGATGCACATAATTAAAAAGAATATTACGAGTACTAAAGGCCTTGTAGCCTAGTGGTATGTATGCTCTCCTATAAATGAGAAGTTGTGGGTTTGATCCTAACTTAGACATATACGAGGACAAATGAATTCCATTTTCATGTTTATAAGTTCATATGGCCGACGCATCACGCAAGGATTATCCACAAGAGATTAACAAGAGAGTGCCATGTAATACAAACTATTTTGCTTGGACATTAATTTATTCATATGACGTTAACTTTGCCTTTGAATAATTTATCCATATACCATGCAAACACCTAATGCCTCTCTGAGATACATCACGTAAACACAAGTTTTCCCCCTTTTCATGCAATTCTTAATGGTGGCATGCAGCAGATCGAGTTTTACACTCTGGCAGAAGATGATGCTTGTTGTTACCCTTTCATCATCTTGTCTTGTTCCTCTACATTGAAACCATGGTATTTCTCTTCTTCTTTTCTTTGAGATCAAACAACAAGAAAAATTTATTTCTTTCCTGAGTTGAAGCTGGTTCTTCTTCATATATATATGTGTGTATCACCGTCTTCAAGGTTTCGAAAGTGACATTTTCGAAACCTTGAAGACCAAGAAAAATATATAGTTATGTTAGTTGTGAAGCCTAGCCCTCGATATGTTGTTAAGGTTCTCAATATTTTCTTTGTAACTGGTTAAATGAAAACCACGAATTATCCTCTAAGTTTGAATGATTATCTTCAACTTGAAAATAATTTTAAGACGAAAAATTGAGGTAAAATATTATTTTATTTGCTCGCCTTGAAATTGAAGTTCTGTTTCACTCTCTAACTGCTCATTTTTTTGATATTTTGTTTCTAGTTTTTGTCCACCACATGCATGAAATATAAATCTTGTTCTCCTTTGTTTTGGATATGTGATTTTCTTTTGGATAATCAATGTAGCCGGGAGATCTTATCAGTGTTTATTTACCAATATTATTTTTATTTTATTTTGTAATAATTTATGCCTAACTATAATCTCTGAAGCTTATATATTAACACAAGTAGTAATAAAAATAGTCAAATTTGGGAAACCCAATTTTAAAATTTTAGTTGAAGTTATTGTTTTGACCAAAACTTTTTGCCTAAATTATTGTGTCATTTTTAACTAATTATAGAGAAACGATATGGCATGCTTGGGTAGGATCCCGGTAAGTTCAATTTTTGAGGCGTGGCTTGAATTTATTGATGCCAAGCAGAGTTACTACTCAGCAATTGATAAATTAAAATTTAGGGTTTTGGTGAAAAAACGCCTATATACTTTTGTTAAAAGTGCATCTAGCATCATAAATTTTATTTGTGTGCAAAAATGTCCACAAATGTTTAAAATATGAGTGAAAATGCCATATCCGTTAAAGTTGACTAACACTGTTACTTTTTGTTAGGTGTGCCTCACATTATTATTTTTTAAATGATTGTTTTATAAGAAGGGTTAAGGGACAATTTTATTTAGGAAGTTTTCACCAAGGGGCAATTTTGCCCCGAAGGTTTCTCGGTAGGCAATTTTGCCCTCGTTGTTATCTCAATTAATTTTGATCATTGTTGGTCATATATATTGAGCTGACAGTCCACATGTCATCCACATCATTTTATTAAGATGCAAATTTACCCCGAAAGTTATAAATCTAACTTTAAAACAAAATGGAGTAGATCACATATGAACTTTTGGTTGAGGTGTAAATTCCTTAGTTTTAATGATTATTGAAATTTTTGTCATACGTGTGCTCAATATTTAATAACGATAGTGAAACAAGAAAGAAATTAATACTTCCTCCAGTCTTTAATATAAGAGTCACTTTGTAGTTCAATTAGAATTACAAAGGGTCTTATATTAAGGACTAATTTACCCCAAAAGTTCAATTAAGGTGTAAATTTACCCTGAAGATTATAAATCTAACTTCAAAAAAAAAAAAAAAAATGAAGTACATCACAGATGAACTTTTGGTTAAGGTGTAAATTCCTTAGTTTTAATGATTATTGAAATTTTTGTCATATGTGTGCTCAATATTTAATAAGGATAGTGAAACAAGAAAGAAATTAATACTCCCTTCAGTCTTTAATATAAGAGTCACTTTGTAGTTCAATTATAATTACAAAGAGACTTATATTAAGGACTAATTAAATTTAAATAGGTCTTATATTGAGCATTGAAGGGTGTCATATTGGAATTTAATTAATGTTGCTAATAAGGATAATATTCAAAATTAGTTGAATTTTAAAACAAATTTACTGAGTTTAACTGCTTTTGTTTATTAAAAATAATTTATATTTAGAACTAGATGAAGAATTGAGGGTATGATTACCTGTTGGTGCAAATCTGCTGCATTCACCCAATCATCATAATTAAATACGACTAAAGTTTCATTGAAAGCTAATAAATATAATAAAGAAAAAATGGCATGGGAATTAAAAAATAATCCCTCCGGTACTTATTATAAGATATATTTGAGAAGTTGATATTAATCCTAAATTTTAGTCTAATATTCGTATTCGATTTTCTTATTATTTTATTATTTTGATTTTTAATTTTTTTGATTTCTTATTAACTTATTAATATTATTTAAATAGAAAATTTTAATATTAACTGAATAAAAAATTCATTATTATTATTTCATATTTGCCAATATTTTCTTCATTTGCTTCTATTGATGTACCCTCAACAATAATCAAGAAACAGATGGAATGGGGGAATTAAAAAAGATGACTAGGGTGTTTTATAAAATATATGTTATATTAATTAACTTAACTAAATTCCTTAATCTAATCAAATGAAATAAATATGTCTTATATTAAAAACAGAAATAGTAACATAAAAGTTAGTATTGACGCATAGAGGCAGATCCCGCACCCGCGTTTCAGCTTCCGTTGAGAAATAAAACTAATAAATAAAAAGGCAAATTAAGAAATAAAAAAGTAAAATCACGATCGTTGCTATATATTCCTACTACTTGTCGGCCATCACCCATTTAACATCTCATTTCTCTAATCTTCGGTCCACTCCAAGTGGGTTGCCTTATGCTCTCTTCTTAATCTCCATTCAATCTGAGCTTCCATGGATTGTATGTATTTGGCCCACTTTAATGAATAGTTATGAAGAATTTTTCAGATTTATTCATAAAAGTTTTAGTTTTGTTGTTTCGTGAATCGGTTAAAATCTTATGTTAATACTCAGTTTTAAAGTAATTCAGTGATCGGATATTGAACTTTGCACATGTTTTGGCTAGACAAAAGCTCAGATTACTTCAAGAATGAACCGCGATGTTCATTGCTTGTGAATGACAGTGTCTTCTATTTATGCAGTGAATTTTATGTTCACTTGTCTACCTTTTGTTTTAATTTTTTATAATGCCTTTTATTACACTTTTGCGTGTCATTTTTAATCTTTTTGCAGGGGAAAGTGGAGAAAGCGTATATTGTCCACGTTTCCCCGGTGAGAATGCTGGATCTTGCACCCACTCTTTAAAAGTGATCAGAATGGTTCTTGCCTATTTATTTAAATGAACATAGTTTTCACTTTTTACATTGGACTGATTTATTTCAGTTGACTCAAATGAGCTCAAACATGATAAAGAAGGGCTTCTAAAAATGTCCAAAAGAGACCAGGAAGCTTCTAATTCTTGTTTTAAGATCACACTGAAAGTTGATCAAAGCCTTGACAGGTTCATTTATACGGTCAACTCTTGTTTTGTTTTCTTCTTCCCTTCTCATGATCGGTTGGGGAGTGCATATATAAACTGCCCAATGGGAAAACATTGGATTTGTAGAAATTAACTATATACTAATCCTTATCATGTTGCTTGGAATTAATCTTTTGCAGATCTCACGTGGTATTTGGACAGCTTAGCTTGTAGAAGGATTAGCTACACTTCGAGAAATTAGAGATTATGATTTCATGATGCCGGTTAAAATCATCGACTGTGGTCTGTTTATATAATGGTGAATTTTATTTTGATCATTTTAGTTCTATTGAAAATGATAATCAATAATTTGGCGCAAGACCAATTTAAAAATTTTTTCAGCTAGAAGTATTCATTCTGATGTGATTATAAGGCCTTGGCCGTCTGATGCAGTGGTGCATGTCTTGTCAGGTAAAGCAGGTAAAACTTGACATTTATCTAAGTTTGTCATTATATTAAAGTTGACATTTATAATTAAACATAAGTGAATCATATGGTATATGTACTCTAACAGAATGAAGACAGGGCAAGTGAAGAAGGGCCATCTTCCTCCAAACTAAAGGGTCACAAAGTCCGTCTTCTTCCCCAGAAAAAGGGTCACAATGTCCATCTTTCCAAAACCAAACGTTCGAGAAGATGAAACATTTACCAAGTTCACACTAGACAGAGGATTCCTCTAGTCTTCTTAAATATTAGAGGAAATTAAGATGGATGGGTACAGTTGCAACAATTTCTCTTTGAAAAACTATATATATATATATAAATTTAGGATACAGCCGTTGCATAGACTCCGTAAATGTTCTTGCTTAGTGTGAGTGATCCCAATCAGTTGGGACAATTGATTCCATCAAAGTGAGTTCTTCCTATGTGATAGGGAAGGCAATGCTAGTTTATAGTATGTAAAACGAGAGAACAATGCTGTTGTGCACTACTTGTTAAATCGGTTAATTTTTAACCCTGTTTTTATTACGCTGTGATAGGGGAGGCATTACTTATTATTACCCTGTTTTTGACCTGAAATTATTATTACACCTCCTAATTCAGAAATGTAGGTCTTGAATTAAAATCTTCTTCAAACCAAAATCTCTCCCAGCGTAATATGGAATTTCACGTAGTTTTGTTTTTTGCCAACTTCACCAAGTTAAGTTTATAGACATGTACTTCGCTTTTTTCTTTTTTTTTTTGGGGTTCGGTGGGTGGGCCAAATAAATTTTTTAAAATAATATACATGCACATAATATATATTTACCGTAATAATAAGGTAAATATCTCTAATTATATGTGTGCGAGAGAGAGGAAATAAAATCATAGTACGTATCTTTTTTCCCCCAAAAATCATACTGTAGCTCTTATATATTATTCACTTGACAAAATATCTCTAGTTAAGTAAATGGTCAAGATACAAAAATATACGTGAATTTTTATCAAAAGTGCATCCAACAACACCATATACTTTTTGAATATACAAAAATGCCTATAAACTTTGCAAATATGGGCAAAATTGTCCATTGCATCAAGTCATGTGACGTTGGCAGTTAATGTTACTTGGTTTGACCGAAAGGTTTGATGTGGATGCTGATATGGGTTTGTTGATATCCTAATTGGCTGTGGTTGAGAAGATAAAAATAGAAAGGGTGGGTTAATACCACTGTTGGTACTCAGAGTCTGCTTTCATTTTGGTGTTAGTCCCTGAAGTTTCAGACCATTATTTTTTGTCCCTCAAATTTACTCCATTTACAAAAGTTAGTCTTTGTAGTTTGAAAATGACTTGGAGCTTAATTTAACGGTGTTTAATTTACTTGCGTGTCACTAACGCCGTTTAAATTGATTTGCTGACTTGGATTTGTGATTATTTTAAAAAATCAGAAATTGCAACTTCAGTACTCAGCTCTACAATAAATCAACAAGAACAGTGGCCTTTTTGTCACCATCAACAAGGGGTAGGGATGGGTGATATGCCTTTGCTGCCCTTCATTTTGGGAACCTTCCTAAATGTATTTTTTATAATTTTTTAAATCATTAGATTCTACACGAAATGAGTGACATTTTGATATTCTATGGGAAAAAAAGAGTTTTTTCAATTTTTTATGATTTTTAAAAGATTTAATACTCTAAATAAAAAAGAGGCTACACACTTTTGAACTCTTAATCTTTAAAAAATTGTAAAAAAGTTGAAAACAACTCCACTCTTTACCCCTAATGATTTAAAGAACCATGAAAAATATATTCAAGAAAATCTGTAAGATGAAGGGGCAGTGGGAGCAGCAGGAAAAGCACATCACCCACCCCTGCCCCCATCAACACAGCTCGACCGCGACAGCATTAACGTTGGATCCAACAAGAACAGAAAAATAATGATAACCCATTTCCATAATCATTAATGGAACGAATTTAACATATCAAAGAAAAAAATTAAACAAAAAACGCTGAACAAAAGGGAAGAAGAATAATCATGAACAATGAAATCTAAAAATCGTAAAGAAGGGTAAAAAGATGGAGCAAAAATTCAGCAGACGAGAAGGCAAAAATCAAGAAGTTGGAGAAGAAGATGGAGCAAAAATCCAATGGAGAAGAAGACAAACAAATCTGGAGAAACCCAAGCGTGAACCTTAATTACCGACAATCCATAACTATGGGTGTAAGAAAGAACCAACAAAGAGCGCTGAGTTCTAAATTCTCAGGCTTAAAAAGAGGGCTGAGTTGAGAAGAAGAATTTTTTTGGTTATAAAAACATTATCAGAAGATTTTAAAATTTTTACTGCAATTTTAATTTTCTTAATTTTTTTTATCAACGTCAAAGATTTTAAATTTTAAAATTAAAGATGCAGTGACATTTCATTTGATTGCTGTGAACATTGTCCCGAACGTTATTATGTTATTGCTGTGATACATTAAAAATTGATGAAAAAAAAATATATATTTTTTTTTTGAAAAATTTGGCTAAAATCCCTAAATGGAAATTTAATTGACCATTGGTACGTGGAATCTATGGTCTTTAGGAGAAATAGATACGTTGAGAAAATGATGAAATTGCACACCATAGAAGCTGAGTTGCAATTCTCATATGCTCAGTTGCAATTTGTGGAAAGCTATATGCATTTTAACTTTAATTTTTACACCACGGAAGCTTAGTTATAATTAGTGAAAAGTCATTCACAATTCCTAGTTCACCCTTTATTCTACCAACTGCCATGGTTCACCTTCATCTCATTCTGTCTCCCTCCATCACCAAATCTGTCATGGCTTGCCACTACACAAGATCTATTATTTTTCTTTTTGAAATTTTATTTTTCATTTTCAACAAATTTAAGAAGGTGGAGGAGGGAGAGAGCAGCAGCGAAGATCGAAGAAATGGGGGATTGAAGAAGGCAAGTGCAGCGGCAGCAAACATTAAAATTATTTTCCTGATATTTTATGCATTTTTTATATTAAAATCATTTGTGATGGTAATATGACTGAAGGCTGAGGGAGTTTCCATGGAGACTCAAGGCATAAATAAGAAGACTGATTGCGACGAAAACTGAAGGCGATGAAAGGAGGCAAGGAGCAGAGAAAGGGCGCGCGTATGGTGGTGACTGGTGAGGGGCTAAATTATTGAAATTATTTACGGGAGAAGATATTACAAATTGAAATTATTTAGAATGACCAACGAAAAAAATAAAATTTTAAAACTACTAAATTAAAATTAATCAAACCCCTACATCCTCTCATGATATCTCCATATTCTTTAATATTTTCACCATTTAATTAAATAGTCAACTTTTATTCAAATTAAATCAAACAAATTTGAATTTTATAGTCATAATTCATAAACTAACCTAATTAATTAAATGGTTAATATAATTTTTGGTTCATCAAATTTACCCTCATTTTAATTTTGGTCCTTTAAAGGGCACAAAATGATCCAAATGAGTCATCCATTCCTTACCCACGAGCATATAAGTTTCGTTTATTTGACGAAACTAGGGTAAATTCCTAAATACAGAATCATTCATCACAAAACATGAAAAAAACAATGTAAGGTGTCGTCTATCCTCAAGGTACATTCCGATACAAACACCTTCCATGGCAAGAAAGTCATCACATCTGAGGATCTGCCGACTTGTGCTCTGCAACTCTACCTCCCAACTCCCAAAAAGTAATTCTCTGATCTCAACTATATATGACAGCCTTTCAAAGGGTGATCAAGCGCACATTCCCTCATAACAAGGATGAACGCATCTATGAAATTTACATGGTTAGATATATAAATGTGCCATGTCTATGAAGCCTATTCATTAGCAGTTTCAACACAGCTTTTTTTCTTAGACAATTTAATCCCCTCGCCTCACAGCGGAGGGCCCACACATACATCACACACTCTTATTATTATTATTATTATTTTTTGTTACAAAGGCAATCAAAGCTTGAAAGTGACATCCACTATAGGCTAGGTCCTACAGGATAATCATGGTCTAATAAACCACAGTCCAAAGCAAAGAAATGAAAACAATCAATTGGGGAAATCCCAAGTTCCTCATGATCCTGCGAAATCATGTGAGCCAATCTAGCAAGGTAATCTGCACAACGTAGGCTTTCCCTGTGAGCATGGGAAATTTCTACCTCCCAATCACTATAAATAAGAGATCTGGTTGCCAAGATCACGTCGTACAATGGATGGTCTGAGTCAAAATGAGTGGATAACAAATGAACTGCCTGAAGAGAGTCCGTGAAAATCCTGATTTTCTTTAGCCCCAACCGTTTACATAGCAAGAGGCCACATCGGATTGCATGGATTTCCGCAGCAGTTGGGAAAGCATGTCCTAACTTTTGTTGAAATCCACGTATCCAATTACCCTGATGATCTCGAATAATACCTCCACAAGCAGCCTGACCGTCGCTAAGAACTGAACCATCAACATCTAAGCGATGAACACCTGGATCAGGGGGTTGCCAGTGTAGCACTCCTCGTTCCGGGACTTGGAAAATCTGATGCCGAAACTTGCCGTTCTGCACACCTTCTGAGAGATGATAAAAGCATCTGTGAACAATCTCTTTCGGGCTGTCTGCTGACCCTTCAAAAGCTTGGCTACAGCAGTTTTTCCAAAGCATCCAACATGCGGTACTGAAGACATTACGCCAAGGCCATCTAGACATCTTACTTTTTCCTGGTGAGTGCTGTAAGTTCCAATTGAGCCAATCCTGCAAGTTACCAGAGAAAAACATACTATAATATAGGGGTTAGTTAAAGCCGACCACACTCTCTGGGCATGCTCACAATCTCTCAAGATATGAATGATGCTCTCCACACTATCACACTGGAAAGGACAAGTGTTTAAGACTCCCGGATTGTGTCTCGCTCTGATCTCATTCGTGGGAAGCCTATCATGGAATACTTGCTAGAGGAAGAATTTGACACGTTCAGGAATACCCCAACGCCATAGAGACTGCCAGTGACCATGTTGGCTATGAATGTTCTGATGAAAGATTGCGTCGTATGCTGATTTTACACTAAAGTTCCCGTCAGGAGCATTTCGCCAACAGATAGTATCCTCATCAACGCCCGAAGGAGGAGGAATCAACAAAATTTTATCCACCACCCAATTTGGAAGGAAAGATTCCCATTTTGCTCTATCCCAATGCCCTGATTGAGTCGTAAATGAGCAAACATTTGCACTTAGATCAACAAGGTGGTTATTCTTGACGATAAAGTATTTTAGAGGTTTATCCAGCGAGGCCCAGCGATCTTGCCAAGCAAGCGTATTTCGGCCACTTCTCAGGCATTTACCAAGGCCTCTTAAGAAATCGTCCCAGACAGTCACCACCCCACACCAAACTGCCGATTGGTTACGCCACCTTTGAACATGAGGAACAATAGCAGATCCACATGCATATTTCGCTCTTAAGCATTTCACCCAAAAGGCATCCGGTTTCTTGATAAGACCCCAGCATAATTTCATGAGAAAAGCTTTATTTTGACAGTGCAAGTCTTTAATACCCAATCCACCCTCACACTTACGTCTTTTAAGAACATCACACACTCTTATGTAAAACAAATATCCCATCACACTCACATGTATTTTGGTCGCTTGGATATAGAACTCACGACTTACTATATGAGAAGAGGAGTGAGATGTCATGTGAGTTACAAGCTCTATGAAATATTTTCAACACATGCAATCTCATCACACTATTGAAAATGTTTATAGCATAAATGAAAACCAAAGCGAATTCCGATCAACCGATTATAATCCATATGCAATAACTATTTGTTCTTTTCTTTCTGGGCCAATTTTTTCTTTTCATAATTCATTAAGATTAAGAGATATTTGACACTTTCATCTGGCACCGCTTTTCTTACATGTAAGAAGAGGCTCATTCAGGGAAAAAATTAGTCGATAAAGGTATACATAAAAAACGGATTGTAGGGATTGTTTAAAGATGTGATTAATAAATAGATGGAAATAAACGAAACTAACTTTAAATTAAATAAAGTAAATATATTTCTTTGTTATATTAACTCTTGTATGCTAAAAGAGCCAGAGGCATTCAATTAAGAGCAAAAAATTCTCCTGTTGACCGGTTCTCCTTTATTTCAAGTTAAGTATTAACTTAAAATGCTCTTTGATTTCGTTATTTTCCTAAACCCTAGATCTCTCCCTTCACTCGATTATTTTCCTTCCTGTCTTTCTTCTGCAGAAAAGAACAAAGAAGAAGAAAGACGAGGAGAGAAGAAGAAGGAGAACACCAACATATAAATGCATGCATGTACAAAATAAGCTATAAGGGAGAAAGATACACACACACACACACACACACACACATATAATCCTATAAAAAAATTAATAATGGGGTTGTTCTATATGTTCTCGTTGGCTCTAACAATTGGGATGGTGATTCTTACGTTGAAATATTTTGCTGGACCTGATGTACCTAAGTATGTGTTCTTCACCGTTGCTTACACCTGGTTCTGTTCCCTCTCTATCATCGTCCTCGTCCCAGCCGACATATGGACGGTATTTCCAATCCATTATAGATTTATAGTTTAAATTTACACACACACACACACACACACATGATTACAAGGATGTATTATACTTATGGTAGTATTCATGTATGGTAATTATCTGACTTTGATAAGCACATAAAAGTCGATTCAGTTGAATTGAAAGAAATTCTTGTTGACAGCTTTATATATATGTTTAATGTTCATGTTTTCTTGAGGCAAGGAGTTAAAAGAAGATAAGGGTTCATAATAGAGAAAATAAATTTGTCAGTCTTCATAGTTTTTATTGATTTTGAATCAGATTTCTGTACGTTGATTCTGTTATCGGGTCCTCATACTTTCACAGTGGATCCTTATGTTTATAATATGTTAATTGGGCTAACATGGATGCTAAGTAGGTGACATGTAAATTACTCTGCAAAATAAAAAAAGGTTTTTATTGGGAAGATTTAAGCTCTGGAATATGGAATCTTGGATATGGATCGCTCCAATATGATTGAAATGAATAGATGATGGGAAGAAGAGAAAAAGAATATTAATTATTCCTATATTTATTTATTTATTTTTCTTAGTTTAATCTATATCTATGCTGGATTAGAACCACATAATCTTTGTATTAGTGCCCTCTAATACCATTAAACTCACAAATTAACGGATTATTTATAAGGATCAATGTAGTGGCTATAAGGACTCAATAAAAAGAAAGTTAGAGGAACCTAAATTATAGGGACTCACAGATTAATTTTCCCTTCATAATGTATATTTAGTCTGATTTCCCTGGGACTCAAATGTTGTAAAGCTGTTTAATTATTTGTTTTTGATGCAAAAGCTGTTTAATTATATATGTTGTTTAATTAGGATTCTGATGTGTTTTATTTTATATAGATTAACTGCATCTGAAAAGCAACCTTACCCTAGTCATTTTATTTCATGAAATATATATAGACGATTCATGGAGTTTATAGTGGTGAGATTTCCTTCTTGTGGAGTTTGTCATATTGGAGTACCTTCTTACTTACATGGTAAGCTTCTTCCTTACGGAGCTTTCAAAGATTACTCATTATTAAACTGTTAAATGTTTGGTAGACCTGCTTCCTGTAAGACCCCGTCTTATATACCACTTATCATTGATATTAACCACAGTACTTGAGCACAATTCAGTGAGCTACACATGAATAGCGGAAATATACTGATATTATTGAAATAATTGGCTTGATTACATTACCGGTTTTCCCCTCAAGGTTTCATAGAATATATACACTTTGTCCAAAATATTCAAAATATTAGACTACATATAACCACTAGCTACCGTCTCAGGATCCACACCCATCAATTTCCTGTGTCTACCACCTTGCCATCGGAGCCGCTGGTTCACGCTGGAAGGTTTATTTAATTGAAAAAGGGTAATCCCAGTAGTAACATACAATCAATCATATAGAATGCAAAAATTAAATATGCAATGCACCATATAGTGTAAAATGAAAGTACATACTATTCCGTTTGTGTACACAATACTAAAGGCCAAATGACTGTTTGAATCCCCTACATGTCAGTGTACCTCAGCTGGGTCCCTAACTACAGCAAGGTAATGTGCCCTAGGTAACGTGTTTATATCACAAAATACAGCAACATACAACATATCAACAATCACATAGTGTATGAGAGATAAAGTTACTAGCTGAACCCTTTTTGATCCTTAAATAGGCTCCTCGTACTTCGTGCCACAGCTTAGGCTATCAATTAGGTCCTAAAATTCCAAATGTACAAGAATTAGGTTAAAATCCATTCATGTACTATTTTAGACACTTCCAAAGTATTTTTAGTGGTTATATTAGTCTATATTGAAAAGTTACCAAAATGCCCCTGGGACCTGGTCCCAACCCCATTGTACCCGGTTTGACTGCACTTTTTATAAAATTTTAACCCAAGCTATTCTTACACATTTTCACCCAAGGAATCCATTTTCGGCCTCAGAATTACCAAATTCATTGCCAAAAGACAAAAATACCCTTGGCAGCCCCTAACATAGGGTTTCGGGGGCATTTTGGTCATTTCGCTTTCTAGGGCTTTTCTAAAAAAGCTTTCAACTGTAACCTCATCTAATTTTCCCTCTTGAACACAATGGAACCATCAATTTCATAAAAATTCAACCTCTAGCCCATTTTCTAACTATGGCCGAAACTTGGGAAACTCCGAGAAAATTTGGTGTTTTTGAATTCTGACCTCAAATCCTTGCTTCTTCATACTCCTAATCACTTAATTAACTACTTAATTACATTTCCAACTTGATTTAGACTAAATTTGGAAGCATAACAGTTAGGGAAAATTAACAAATCACAGAAATCAGCTACAAAATCATCGATTAAACCATCAACAACAGCAACAACAATGATAATTTAAGGTTTATGGAGTCACCTTTGCTTTTCCTTGCTTTCTCTCTCTTGGCCGACACTTCCACCTCCACAAACCCTAGGATTTTGCTTCCTAAATAACATAAATCATGTAGAAGGGAAGTTTAGAGGAAGGATTTCACCAATTAGAAACCAAAACACTAAGTAAATCAACTTACCTTGCAACTTTGCTCTGCCTTCTCTATAAAAATCTCAAAACTCACTTTCTCTAGCTCTCTTGGGTGCTGTCGGAAATGAGAGAAAGATGAAGGGAAATGTGCTTTTAAAATATCCCATTTTCCCTTATTTCTTTATTACAAGAAAATCCCAAAAATTTGACTTTTGTGTCATAAATTTTCTTAAGCTTATCTATATGGAATTTGTGTTATAAAGCCTAACTAAAATGAAACTAATTTTTCCCTCTTCTAGTCAGCCCATAAGGAAGCCTAAGAGGGTCCTTAATCAGCCCAAATGGCTTTTCCCATTTTTCTCATAATTTCAAAATTGCCATCACATTTTTCTTTCATTTTCGGATCAATTTGCTATTCTTCTGTCCAAACTTTGAAAAATCATAACTTAATTTATAGACATTAAATTGGAGTGATTCCAAAGGCTTAGAAACCTTATTGATTCTAGTTTCATGGGAAAATATAGCTTTTAGCCAATTGGAAGTATAAGATTCCCAAAATTTAAGTCTTTGGATGCTGTTTCAGAAAATAGGCAGTTTTTCTGGGCTAACTTCAAAAATTCATATCTTTTTGTGTATAGCTCCAAATGATTCATATAACCTATCAAATTAAAGCTTAGGATGTCTACTTTCATCCTATGAGATTTCATAATTTTTGGTCATCATTTGGTCATCCAAAACCACATGACAAACTCACTGCCTCACTGGAAGAAGTGAAACAGCATGCACTTGCAATTTCAATAAATTCCATTTTTGTATACAAATTTCCCATACTCTTTAATTCACCATTTTATCCCATTAAATGTCTCATGGTGATAAAAATTGGGGTGTTACACTTCCTTGAGATCTAGACTATATAACCTTGTTTTAAACCTTGGCCTTACCTAAACCTTAATTAATGAATAAAGATGATAGGTTGATAGAATTACAAAACTCATATAGAGATTTAAATTTAATTAATTATTCGTCTAAACAGGGCCGTGGTTCCCACTCTTCAGGGTTATGAAGATGCTGGAGATTTTTCAGTGAAAGCAAGGCTCAAGACAAGCTTACATGGAAACCTAGTTTTCTATCTCTCTATTGGTCTTGTCGGCCTTCTTGGACTCATATTACTAGTCATTTTCCATACAGACTGGTTTGCCTCTTACTTTTGTCCATAAAACCTTTACTGAGCTTAGTTAATTAAGCATGCATTATTGGATAACTAATTAATTAAATTCATGCCTTAAAATGGTTTCTAATTATAGGAATGGGAATATTATGGGTTTTGCCATGGCTAGCTCTAATACATTTGGGTTGGTGACTGGTGCATTTCTACTTGGATTTGGATTGAGTGAAATTCCAAGGAGCCTTTGGATTAATGCAGATTGGAACACTCGTCAAAAGGTTCTTTCTCACATTGTTGCAAAAATGGCTGTCAAATTAGACAATGCTCATCAAGACTTCTCAAATGCCATAGTGGTAAGCCACTTGTTACTCTTCTGTTATAACAATTCCATTATATCCCAGTCAAAAACTAAACCTCTACCACCTACCAATAGTGGCTTGGTCAATGGAATATTAAAAAAAAAAAATCATACATGTGTTATGAGTTTGATCTCGGGAAGTGTGACTTATGAGTTTCAGAGAGTATCTCTCCCAATAAGCTAGCTCTTTTAGATGAATTCTTCGTTTAGACTTGTGCTCATGACATTGGTATTTTCATTAAGAGTTCATGGGGAGGGGGGATTTTGAATGGCAAGAGGTTGAGTGAAGTGCTGTGGAGAGGAAATGCAGGGTTTAAAAGTTCAATGGGTTTTCCCATCTAACAAGCTAGTCTCTTGAGACGAGCACTCTCTTTAGACTTATAAGATAGAAGCTAGAATTGCCTCTAGTTTGGATTCTAACAATACTTAAATCTTGCTTAGTCAATACATTCAACCATACCATGTAGTTATTTTTGAAACCCAAATTAGTCGATATAATAATAATAATAATAATAATAATAATAATAATAATAATAATAATAATAATCTAGCCATTTGACAAATCCTTATCAAAACATCGGTATCATGTTGTTCAAAAAAAAAAAAAAACAAAAAACAAAAAACAAAAAACAAAATCTTTCCTCCTTTATTTTATATTTTGCAGACATAATTTCTGATGATGATGGTGTGCATTATCATCAGATCACACAAGCAACTTCGAAGCAGATGCCCAAGCGAGATCCTTTGAAACCCTACATGAATGTCATTGATAACACGTTGCTTCAGATGGTAATAAGGTCTATTAGTGTATTTATATAACTGATGTTTCAGAGTTCGCTTAATGAAAATAAAATTATTGTTTTTTTTTTCTTTTGATTTTCTTGTAGTTGAAGGAAGATCCGTCCTTCAAGCCCCAGGGAGGGAGATTAGGGGAAAATGACATGGACTATGACACTGATGAGATGTCAATGGCAGCATTACGACGTTACCTTAAAAGATCTCAGGAAGAGTATTACAGATATAGGAGGTATATGCATTAATATCTATATATATATATATATATAGTACTTATCACTTACTAATTGTAACAACAAAAAGCCGACATTATTATGTTTTATTCTGAAACCAACTCTTCCAATAAGCCATTAATCAGGAGATTTTGATTAATGACTTGTTTAAGTGTTCGTCTTGACCTCCTTTTACCTCTATTTATCGGGTTAAAAACTATCTGCTCCCCGCTCCTTAGCTTGCACCTCTAATGAGCTACATTCTAAGCAATATTTTTTTGACCATTTTCTCTTCAATAGATGATGCAATACTGATTTCACACATAGTCTCTTTTCTTGTCATGTTGGCCTTTCAAACCACAACCTTCACTTCCATATGCCATAGCATACTAGCCTTTCAAACCACAACCTTCACTTCCATATGCCATAGCATACTAGATGTAACAGAATTTTCATGAGATTAGGAGTTGGGCTGATGAGTTAGATACTTGTCTTTCCTTCTAGAACTTTGTTAATTTCAAGTTAATTATAGATTGATTAAATTGGCTTAACTTTTTTTTTTTTTTTTTTTTTTTTGCAGTGAATATATAAAGTTTGTCTTAGAAGCCTTGGAGCTGGAGGATACCATAAAAAATTTTGAAAGTCGCAAAAATACTGGATGGTTTGCCCTAACCTACTTTTATTACTTTTGGGTGCCTTGTCTCCATTGATTAGTCAAGGTTGGATTTTTGGCATAATATTCTTTTATATCTACAACAAGTTTTCATGAACTGTTCAAATTAGATATGAGCTATATAAGTCAAGAGACGTGTTGCCTCATTCCAGTAATTAATGATATCCGAAGTTGACTTGAAAAATTCACATCATTTTTAGTAATTAAAAGGTTTGATCAATTGACTATACTGCAGCATAACATTCAAAATTGTATGAGCTGGATTTTAAAAAAAATGGGAAAGTGGGTTTGTAAAATTTTAATAAAGAGAAGATGTAAGATAAAAGAGTAAGAAAACTAATTAAAACGTTTAAACTCCACTTCTCCAATTGTTAAATCTAACTCACAAAATTTTTTTGTCCCCTCCCCTCCCCATCAAATCCTTCATACCAAACAGATCCCTAAGGTCCCACATTCTAGACTAGTTTGCCTTGGCTTTTTGTCGATAGAAACTTTCTGTCACATACATGAATGTGCAACAACTTGTTTCTTACCACTTCTACTTCTTGTTGGGGAAACAATTTCTATTAAGACTTCCCAGTTTCTGATCCCTAAGAGCTTTTTAGTTTTCCCACTACTTGCATTAGATTGGAGCCATTGACTAGCCTCACATCTCTAATGTTCTTTGACCAATGTTTTAAATTGCTCAGGCATAGTCCACATATTGAAAAATTTACACTGCTTTCTTCTCTGACCTCAATATGGTTTCCAATCTAACTGAAAAATGTGAAAATCTCGGAATCTTCAAAAGACCATACCATTTTTTATTCACCAAAACTCTCAATTTTTGAGAAAACCCCTGCCTTTTAGATCCTTCAGTGAGCAAGCCTCAACACAATC
The DNA here is from genome assembly GCA_963855925.1 of Inga laurina. Taxonomy (NCBI): domain Eukaryota; kingdom Viridiplantae; phylum Streptophyta; class Magnoliopsida; order Fabales; family Fabaceae; genus Inga; species Inga laurina. Next base: position 27,368,320 of record OY979708.1, read on the forward strand.
TCTGAAATCAAAAGCAAAACAAAAGAGGTACTCACACAAACACAGAGGGAGACAATTTTTTTGCTGTATTTCTAGGAAAGTATTCTTGTAATTAAGATGAACAAAATATTGCTTACATGTTGCTAATTAAACTCTTCTATTTCAAAAAAAATTGAGTTAATATTTTATATCATTGCAGGAAATATGTTTCAAGCTTCAGGCCTGAACGAACCAGCAGATTGGCTGGATTTTTGGATACAATTGGTATGCTTTAGCTCGAAAAACTTATATCTTAGCAAATTTAGTACGTAATTGGGTCTTTTTCTCCTTTTATAGTTTAAATTGATTGGAAATATTTTTACCATTCCAAACTCCAAAACGGTCATATATTGTTCTCCTAACTACATCATATATGACTTAGACTGAAGGACAGATGAGGATGAATCAAGATAGATAATTATAGAGATCTTCTTAATGTATGCCACTTAATTTATTTATTGATTATTTCTTAATTAATTGTCAGAGTTTGTATGGAGGTGCATATTGAAGAAGCAACTTGAGAAGTCATTGGCTGTGATATTAGGTTGCATGTCAGTGGCAATTCTATTAGCAGAGGCCACCATTCTACCAAGTGGTGTTGATCTGTCCCTTTTCTCTCTCTTAATACGTGCTCTCTCAAGAAAAGAAATGCTTGTGCAGGTATATATATAACTCATGATGCAAGTTTTATATTTGACACATTTTCTTGCATAGTGACCCCTCTAGTATAAAGTATAAGGTATTTCCAACTATTTCATGCAAGTTAAGAAAGGTTAGTTACATTTTGTCAAAAAAAAAAAAAAAAAACAGAGAGTTTAAGATTGCATGTTTACTACTATTAATTTAAAGAATATATATAAACATCATTATTATTTATATATCAATTATGACATCACTCATTAAAAAACATATGCACGAAAATAAAGACAAAGTATTATAGGAGACATTTTATAATATATAATGCCTTTTAGAAGAAATTCTTAGTTCATAATATGAGTCACTTAGAGAGTTATTACTTATCATTTTTCAATTTTACCTTTATTTATTGGCAAATATTATATACAGTGGGGCATATATTGTTTATATTTTACGAATTATTAACTTATTTATAGATTTGTTGGATTGTTTGATATGGCCAGTTAGCAGCTTTCATCCCGTTGATGTATATGTTTGTATGTACATATTATTCCTTGTTCAAAATGGGAATGCTCATGTTCTACTCCCTCACTCCAAGACAAACCAGCTCCGTAAATTTGCTTATGATTTGCTCGTAAGTTTCTCTATCTCCCTATCTAAATGGATTAATGAAAAAGTTTATTAGAGAGATTTAAATCAGTTAAAAAAAATAATATTTTAAATTTCAAATGGTGAAAAAGTTACAAGTTTACGCAAAATGAATCACTTTCTTCCACATAAAAAAAGGAGAGGAAATACGCAAAGTTTACTGCTTAATTTTAAATTATATGGCCTGGCCTACTATAAACTTTATTTTTTATATTATTATTTGATTGATTGTGGGTAAAAATATTTTAAATAATTTTGGGCTCTTGTTGTGACGTGTATTTGTAGGATGGTTGCAAGATATGCACCTCCCATTTCATACAACTTTCTCAACCTCATTCACCTTGATAGGGGAGCAAAAACCATTTTTGAGCAGGTCATTTACTATTGTACGTCCCTAAATAAATAATTAATTGATTTACAATTTTTCAAATGATAGCAAAACTGTTGTTAAACAAGATGTGATACTACTGTAATTCTATAGCCGCCCCTCTTATATTTTTCTTATTTCTATTATAGTATGTAGTTCTGTAATTTTCTTTGATCTTCTTGAAATGGTGTATTTGGATTGAAAATTTTCATCAAACATAGACTAATATTGTTTAATGATTTTAGTAAATTTTTGGAGCAGATTACATGATATGTTGATATTGATTGTTTAATTTGTGCAGAGGATGGGAAATATTGACGATGCTGTACCTTTCTTTGGGGATGGATTCAACAAAATTTACCCACTCATTATGGTTATATACACACTTCTAATAGCAGGCAATTTTTTTAATCGGATCATTGATTATTTTGGAAATTTGAAGATTTTCAAGTTTTTAATAGATGAAGCAGAAGATATGGATGGTTTTGACCCTTCTGGAGTAATCATTTTACACAAAGGTGAGTCCAAGTAGTTGGTACTTTTTCTTATTTGCATACTAAAATTTAATTAATATGAAAACCCATGTTTTGGAAATTCTAGATATAATATAATTTGTCAAACAAAAACTAGTACTACTGCTTATTTGGACACTATATTTAATTGATATAAGAAAAAATGTTTGTTGGGAACATTGTTGTTAAACTCATGAGTTGACTCTCCGAGTTTACCATTTTTATGTTTCTAGCTTACAAAATCGAGTCCAGTCACTGGTAAACTCGTGACCATTGTAAACTTGATTAAATTCACGAGTTTATATACCGAATTTACCTTTTCTATGTTTCTAACTTATAAAACCGTATTAACTCACCTTTAAACTCATGTTAACTTCTTCGATTTGATCATGTTCAGCGGTTTTATATATAAATTTTATAGAAATTTCTTTGTTAAATATAATAAATTATGAATGTTGATGGATTTCATTTCTTTATTTGGATTTAAAATATATTTAAATCAAATTGTTGTCATTTTTTATATTTTAATTATTTAATTATACACCATTAATACCTATTTAATGATAAAAATAAAATTTTACGAGTTTACAATGCGAGTTCACGATACGAGTTTAAATCACTGTTATGAGTTTGCTTAAATTTGCGAGTTTGACAACCTTGGTTGGAAATACTAGAGATAATATAATTTGTAAAAAATACTATATTAAAGTCGAAGCTGAGTAGAAGGGTTTGTTTTAGTACTAAGGGCCTGTTTGGTTCGATCTCATTACACCCTGTGATGTAGTGCAATGCGATGCAATGGTAATGCAATGCAGTATTAATGCGATGCAATATAATTTGTAAAAAATACTATATTAAAGTTGAAGCTGAGTAGAAGGGTTTGTTTTAGTACTAAGGGCCTGTTTGGTTCGATCTCATTACACCCTGCGATGCAGTGCAATGCGATGCAATGGTAATGCAATGCAGTATTAATTACAAGGGTAGTGTTTGGTTTGATTTTTAAGCAACGTGCAATAAGTTAATATTTTAACAATTATTTAAAATTAACATATTACACAAAGTCTATTTTACCCCTTAATATAATCTTTGTGGAAAAAAAAGTTAAAAGCCGGCGACGGCGGGGATAGAGAAGGAGGAGGTAGTGGCAGCGGCCATGATGGGGGTGGCAGGGGAGGAGGACGTGATGGTGGTGGGTGGTGGGCTGTAGGTGATGGGCCAGTGGCGGCAGTGGAGGAGGAGGTGGTGGTGGTGGCGGTGGGCGGTGGGCGGCGGTGGTGGTGGCGGTAGGTGGCGAGGGTGGAGGAGGAGGTGGTGGGCCACGGGGTGGTGGTAGTGGCGGTAGGCAGCGGGATTGGAGGAGGAGGTAGTGGCGGGGGCGGCAGGGATGGCAGTGGGTGGCGGTGGTGGAGAAGGAGGTGGTGGTAGTGGCTGTGGGCGGGTGGCAGCGGCAGAGGAGGAGGTGGTGGTGGTGGCGGTGGGTGGCAACAGGGGTGGAGGAGGAGGAGGTTGTGGCGGTGGTAGTTGTGGCGTGATGTGACAAGTGAAATGAGATAAATGAAATAAAGACAAGAGAAACTAAAGGGTAAATTGGACTTTTTAAACTATGCAATGGGATAATAATAAGGATTCATAGGGGGGAGGTATGAATGAGGATTACCAATTTTTTGGTAATCATCATTACCATGGTAAACCCTATTACCATGCTAAAGAGCAACCAAACATTCTTCTCTTGATAATGCAATCATGATTACCATTGCAGACATGCAATGAGGTTGAACCAAATGGGCTCTAAGTATTATATCTCAATATACACTTTGTCTTTCAAGTCAAAATTATAATTTTCCCCTGGACATTTTCTATTAATTGCATATATTAAGGGAGTTTCCCATTAAGAGGGTATTTTTCGATGCGAATAATTAAAAAGAATATAAACTTTAGGAAAAATAACATATTTTTTACAAATAACTAAAATTATTTTAATCTCTTAATGTTTACAAATTAATTATATAGAAAATTAATCATTTGGTCATTAATTGTAGTTTTGATTCGGTTAAAATAATTAGTTCCTAAAATTAACTCAATACAATTTAGTCTTTATAGTTTTTACTTAGTTAAAACTTAGTTCCTTAACTTCACTTCAACTCACTACAATTCAATCTATATAGTTTTAAGCATTTAAAATATTGGTCTCTATATTTTAAAATATAAAATTATAAGGACTAAAGTTCTTTTAATTAAACTTAGGAGCAAATATTTTAAATTGCTAAATTATAAGGGTTTACTAGATAGCAGATGGTTTAATTTGATAATTAAAATAAAACTATAGGGACTAAATAATTAATTTTCCATTAACTATATAACTCCTACATTTAGAATCCAGGGATTACTAGATAGCAGATGGTTTAAGAAAAATATTCTTCGTCTTTTTCAGAGCGTTCCCTTCTACAAAAGGGGCATAAGGTTGCTGAGCATGTTTTCCCTCTAGCAAGGAGTTTCAGCATTAGTATTGATGTTGAGTCCACCCACAACACTTCGTTGGTTTGTCACCTTCAAATTTAACTGCGGGATATATTTTATATCTATCAGATTTCAAATCCTTCAAATAAATATGTAATTGTCTTTATATATTCAGGAACAAAAAGAGGATATCACTGAGGCTACACAAAACAAAAATAACGGTAAGCAGAGATTGACAGATGATGAAGATGAAGTGATTCAAAGCGACAAGAGCAAAAAATTTGAGAGCAAAAAGTATGTTTCGTTAAGGGCAAACGTGAACGAAGAAGAAGTTGGGATTAATTATAGCACCAATGATACACTACAAAGAATAGCTTCAAGATGGGAATCCATGAAAAGTGGAATTTCCAGTTTGAGGCCTAATAGGTTCCTTCCTCTTACCACTACTCAAGATCATCATCATCTAGGAGGCAACAATAATGGTGTTGTTTCACAATTTCCCAGTGGTTCGCTTGATGAAATCTTCAAGAGATTAAACCACCCACCTTCATAATACAATGATTCTTAACCATAATAATGTGATGAAATTCTGTCCCGTAGGTATTGGTGAGAAACCGGACCTTTTGATTAATAATTTATTTAATGATTTAGTTTTGGATAAAGCATAATGGTGTTGTGTTGTGCAATCCACATAACTAACCCCATCTGGTGGGATAAGGCTCATTGTTGTTATTGTATTGGTGAGAAAATGTACGTGTGTAGGTAAGTAATATATTCCACTATTATTGGGCATTGGTTACGTGAAGCGATTTTCTCATTTAGTTTTGTTCTCACTGTCAGAGAAACTACTTTTTATCTCTAGTTCTTGTTATAAGGCACTAACTAGAAGCAATTTTTTTTCGGCAAAAAAAAAAAAAAAAAAAAAAACTAGAAGCAATTTTTGGTCCCAAATATAAGGCACCGACTACTGCATTAATTACTTTCCCCCTACTTTGCCCTTGTTATTAATTGAGGTTCAAAATTGAAAAAAATTAAGTCACATAATTTAAAGAGAGGTAACGTTGAAAAAATTTCTTAAGGAGAAATTTAGTGACATAACTGTCATTCCTTAGTCCGTTAGAATTAGTGGTTGACGTCTTAAAATAAAGACAAGAGTATTCTCATTGAAGGTGAGATTTAGCCCTCATATTAGTCAAAATGTGTGTGTACTAGTGTAGATAAATTTAACATTATGTCCCATCTTTTGAGTATTATACTTGTATTAGTGGTCTTACAATATGGTATTGTACTCAACCAGTCCGTAATATAAAATATATTTATCTAATTTAATTAGATTAAATAAATTAGTTGAGTTAGTTAATGGCATGTATTTTCTAAGACATAATAATCATCCTTTTGATTGAAAATTTGATTAATAAATATATAGAAACTGAATGTGTATATGGATCTTTTTAGCAAAAAAAAATTAAAAATAATAAATGATAAAATTTAAATAGTTTACATAATCTCTCAAACTCAATCCATTTATACTGTATGATAAAATAAATATATTTAAAATATGTTTTTTTAGCCAGTAAATTTAAAAATATGTTTTTACCCTTTGGAAGCAACATAAAGTTTATAAAATGTTTGGTCTTTATAGTTTTCCCTAAAAAGCTAATTCTCCTTGTTAAAAAAAAAAACTGAATTTATTAAATTTTCTCATTTTCCCTCCGCATTTTTTTCTAACTAAACTGAGTCAATATTAATGTGATAATTTTACAAAATACTCTTCAGGTTCTTAATACAAGACCTATTTACCTAATTTGATTAGATTAAGTAAGTTAGTTAAATTAGTTAATATGTCTTTTTTTCTCTAAAACACCGTACTCATCTTCCTTAATTCCCTCTATCTCTCTTTATCATTATTGATGGAGCATCAATATGGGTAAATTAGAAAAGATTGATAAATATGGAAAATATGTTTGACATTTAAGATCAAGATTAACTCCTCAATTAGGTCCTACATTAATTTCAGGAGGAGTAATAAATAGTAATAGTATGAGTATCTATAGCAATATGTGAACACGCCAATTGGTGTTTTTGGTTGTAACCAAATTAAGCTAATATAATCCTTTAGATTGGTCCATAGTTCATTTGGTCGAATCAACCGACCAGTCCGATTGAGATGTATTTGTATTTTCCCCCCTTCCTTTCTGTTGTAATTATTCAATTGTGCGTGATCATTATACTACTTTGGTCTTTAATATAAAATATATTTAAGAAGTTGATCTTAATTCTAAATATAAGACATAGTTTTTATATTTTTCAATTTTTTTTAAACTTGTTTTTGTTTCGGTTTCATTCCTCTCGCAATTAGCGGTACTCCCACTTTCCTACCCCTATTTTCATTGTCGTTTGATTTTGTGAGTTTTCTGGGTTGAGTTCTGATTCATAAAAGAAGACCATGGGAAAGAAGAAATTTCCTGTTTTGATGTCCTTATTTACTCGCCCCTTTGGATGGTTTTTGAGGTACCTTTTTGTTTCTTTCACTTTTGAATTACAGTTATCGCATGCGATGAAGTTTCTATTTTCTGATTGTTGCAACTTCAACTATGTGAGAGAAAATATACAACCTAATGCAATCTTTGGTCCTCCCAGCTATTCTATGACATTGCTCCCTATACAGCAGAAAATTTCCGTTCCCTATGTTCAGGTAATAATCTGATTTCATCAATAATTGTACCATCCCTTGGACATGCTAATTTATTTTTATTTTATGGTTTACCATATGGCTTCCCAATTTCTCATAGGAAAATGATAGAAAAAGAACTTGAAAATTGCAAAATTCAAAATTAGGTATTTCTAATAAAATGAGTTGTAAATTGCTTATCAAGTGTAGTTATTATCTTATCAATAATTGGCAACAAACCTGCTTTGAGATTTTTCAATTTTCAAGTTCTTTTTCTGTCATTTTCCCTTTCTCATTTAACCTTCTCTTTGTCCAGGAGAAAAGGGAGCCAGTCCAAAAACTGGAAAGCCTCTGTGATGCAAAAATTGTTTCTTCCTTCCTGTTAAAGAAGGTGCCTCCTATGTGAAAGTATGGATTGGCATAGTTTTAAACTTAACGCTCCCTCCAGTTCTTTTTATAAGAGCCCAAAATTTGAATTGCCTTGGTTTTTTTTTTATAAAATCCCGGTAGGAGTTGTCTGAATATTTAATGAATTTTTTTTCCATTGTTAACCCTCATTAATTATATATACATTAATTAAAAGATTGGTAATACTTATATTTATTCTATTTCTCTCTCTAGCTTATTTAACCCTCATAGATAAGGGCATACTTGAAAAAAAAAAAGTATTTTAGTCATACTTATTATTTTAACTAATTTTAACCACTTTATTAAACTACGTAATTTGATTGTTGGGCTCTTATAAATAGTATCGTTTCCTTTGCAATGTGTCATCAATACTATGAACTGATATCTACTTTTCTTTTGTAGGAAGGTGTTTCTTGCTTCAAAACTGGTAAGTCAATGCATTATTCATAACTCTGAATTGATTGTGGCTAAGGTGTTTATGAGTACCTAAGTTAGTTTGCATTAGGATTATTTCAAACCATTGCAAGGATTGAGACTTGTAATTACTCTTTTTTTAGTTGTTAATGACAATTATGTATTAATTTTATCTTGTGCCTAATACTTCTATGTGATTGGCCACTACTTAGATTGCTTATTTGTTCAATTAAATTAAGCTTGAGAAAGTTAATTTAATTGTAGAACTTAGGTAAAATTAGCTAGAGTTGAAGTTTAGGACTAAATGGATGGTTTGTTAGTAACATAGAGATATAATTACTAACCTAGCATTGTGAAATTCAAGTTGTTGCTTAATGCTTATTTTCTCTTAACTGTAGCAAGAGATTGTGCATGTTAATTGAGGATATAATTTGGTTTTCACTTGAGAACGCTAAATCAAATGCTTTTGAACCTTAGATTAATATATAATCTCATTTAATCATTAATGGAGTGGTAATTATTTAAGTCTCATGAATTGCCAAGGTGAGAAATAATCATATGCTCCTCTTGTCTTGAAGTAGAGTTTCAATTTACTTTCACTACTATAGAAATCATGATATATAACAGTTATTAACTGTCATACATCACAATTCCGAACTATCTTATATGTGGGCACTATAAAAGCTCGGCGCAGATACATTACGGTTCGGAACTGTTATTTATTCTACACCTATTATAATGGTTATAATATAAAACTTGTTATGTATTGATGCTTGGTGAGGCTTTGATATGCCCATATTGCTGTGATAATAATTAACGGGGCACATGTCAACAACCGTCATAATATATGGTAATGTTTGTATCATACATAATGGTTCCGCTTTAACAACTGTTATATATAGTTTATATAAATGATGATTGTTAGATGAGAAACATGATTTATGGTTTCTTACATAACGGTTTCACTTTAATAACCGTTATATATAGTTGACATAAATAATGGTTGTTAGATAACAACAGTGATTTATTGGAGCTAATTTAAAAAAAAATGGGGGGGGGGGGTTATTATGCTTTTTATATCCCACTGCATATACATTTGTATAGAATGAATCACAATATATATATATATATATATTTACATTCATTCATATACAAAACAATAAAACAAATCAGAATATATTTACAGTCATTCATGTACATGTATACACCATTAAAACAAAAAATTTAAAACAAACAAATCATCAGTATCTAGAAGTTTATAGTCATTCTATATATATATATATATTTATTGTCCCATTGATGTTGCATAGATATCGCCACCTCTTCAGCAACTTCTTCCATTTGTGAGTTGCTAAACATTGTGTAGGAGGCATCAAAATACTGTGCGCAAAAGAAAACAAGATGGAAGTTAGATATTGTAATATATAGCTGACTGAATGTATATATGAATGAATTGAGCATATAATATACCTTAGTTGTATGAATATTTTCAGGACCGTGGTTGATAATATCCTTCATATACTGTATCATGTAGTACCTACAATCATTGCTCTTGTCCGGTTGCTTTGGTCACTATAAAGAAATGAGAAGAAAAATTTTGTAGTTAGTCATCTTGATCAATTTATTAATATTATAGTCATTGGTGAATAATATATATACCTTCGAACACAGCCATTGGAAGTAGCATCTGTACATGCCATCGGTGAGCTTGTTTTTGTTGCATTTTGAGTACGGTAAGTGTAGACATCTCTGAGAAGATACATTATAAAATTATATATACAGATACATGCAAGATGAATTGAATTATAAGAGATGATGAATGAATAACTTACTGGTTGAAAGTCTCCTGCATGTATAGTCTTGTGTCTGGAACCCCACTCATGGAGTCATAGTACCAAATCCTTTTGCGCATTGGACTTACAACTATGAGCATCCAGTAGTTCAAAAGTACAATAATCGATCACACCATCAGGACAATTACAAAATAAATAAAAACTAATTCAAGAAGGGTTAATGATGTTCCCACCCTTAAATATAAGGCTCCAAAAAGTAAGAGTCACTTCCGTGTGACGTCCTTTTAAGGAATTCATCCCACATAAACCTCATGTGCCGTTGCTTGGTATCTTCCTTCATGCCCTTACCCTAGTTATTGATTAAGTCTGAGCGGATGAATTTGATCTTATCTTAGAGGCTACGGGGGATGAGGTAATTATGGTACAAGTGCCTAAAATGTCGAAACCAACATATCAAAATGTAACCAAAGTTCTAAGGAGCCAACTATCAATCGCAGTTGAAGAAATACCTCATAAAGAAGTTGACAGACATTGAACTGCTAAGTCCTTGTTCAGGATCTCAGAAACAAGCTCTTTAGTTATAGCTTCCACTTTGTCTAGAAGGTTGAAGATCTCTCTCAATTGTGATCATTAGACATGGGTACGAAGCAAATGACTTGTCAGTGAACTCCCAAAGGGACTTCTGGGAAGATTGATCAACTGTCTTATTCTATGAGGAAGACTTCTTCCTAGATTGATCATTGGGGGTGGGATGCATCCACTTATTGGATTGACTAGGGGTTTTAGAAGTGGGACGCTTAGGCTGATTAGGGGTCTTAGAAGTGGGAGGCTTGGACTTATAAAGGGTCTTAGGAGTAGGGGGCTTGGACAAATTGGGGGGGCTTGAACTGATTGGTGTGGGCTTTAATTGATTGGGGGCTTGCATGTATTGGTTGGTAGCTTTTTTTGAGCAGCCAACTTCTTTTGAGTGGGGGGCTTCCACACTCTAAGTAGACAGTGTGGCCACACAACAAAGCTAACCTTAACCTCTCTTACTGTATCTGTGCCTTTGGTGGGCACAGGGAGTGGATAGTAGGGATCGATATTGGTATTGATTTGTACCTTCACATGCTAAAGAGGGATAGATGTGTTATGAAGTGTGTTATCCTCTGGGCTGTTGATCATGTTACACATTACAACTGTATAGTGTCTAGGACTATCGGCAAGACATTCAACATCTGCTAAACCCTCAAGAAGATCATGAGGGAAATGTAAAACTGCCTTTAGTACTTGGGCTGCCATTTCCCCCTTGATGCTTCATAGTACTCTTATTCATCAATTCTTATATAAGAAACCGTATTTGTTCCTGCATGTCATCAAACTATTTCTGGAGCTTTTCATACTTTTCATACTGATTATTTATTTGAGGTTGCCGGTGACCATATATTTTGTCTTGGTCAATTCAAAGCTGGTACCCCTAAAAAGATCGGGATAGTTAAGCCCCAATGTCTTCACCAATACTTCCTTATCTACAAAAAGCAACCCCCCTATTTGCAACTTCTTGGGACATGGCTTGTTATGCATTTAACAATAATGTTAATATTGATAGTTAATTGAAGACATTACTTCCAGGAATCGGGGACTGATATTATGCTTACTATTTTATCAATGACTTCCTTCACTTGAGGATCGTCATAAGAGCCATCTTTATTTTGCCTTCCTACTAACCAAAGTTTATGACAGGGAGGTCCACTACCATCCCCACTCTCAACTTTTTAGCAGTTTGAGCATACCCCTTTCGCCCTCTCTTATAAGGATACTTGTTGTTCTTCACACTCCTCCTATTCACCAGACTTAATTCCTACGAAAATACACAACACTCAAGTTAATATTAAACAGATACATGCATGTCTTATGAATTGCAAATAACAATTACCTAGAATGCCAGGTCATGACATGAGATGACAAAATTTCCCTAATCATCCAGTTTTACGGTGTACCGAAGATCCATAGAAACTTTTGTGTCATGAGCCTCTTTAGGATTTTGCAAATACACCTTTGACAATACATGATAGATGTATGTAATGCTGTTATTCTCTAGAAATTCTTGTATTTCATCACATTTTTCTTATATATTTGTTGGTTTTAAACTAAAATTGTGCATAAACTTTATACATATAAAGGAAAATGTGATGTGATGAAAATACTTTGGAAAGTGCAAATTTTGAGCTAAATGTACAGAGTCTTAGATTAAATTAAAGAAAATTGGAAAGCTCATAAAATCCTTCTCTTTGTAGGAGGATGAGGACAAGAAGTATAAGCCTACATGGATCTTTAGAGGTGGAGAAAAGAAGAACAAAAGCCAAAAAGGAAGATCAAAGAAATTGAAGGTGCTCTCAATCACTTTTGCTTTGCTACAACAACGCAAAAACGAAATCACCTAAAAAATAGGCCCTTCGGATCGCGTTCGCTGTGGGTTCACTATAGCGAAGCAAAAAGCAAAGTTGCGATACTGCAACTGTGGTTTTTGAAAAAGTGAAGCTTCAATTGGTGTTTTAACCAATAGGCCCACCAAAATGGAAGGATTCTGCACAAGTAAGAGGTTGAGAACCATAATGAGGATTCTTATAGAGCTCTTAGGAGAAATTTGGTGCTTCTTGGAAGAGATTCTTAGAGAAATTCAATATTTTCTTCTCTTTTTTTGGTTTTTCTCCACTCTTCTTCCCATTTGCTGATATGGATATAACTTTTGAGTTTATTTTTTGGTTTGTATTGATTATGAGTAGCTAAAACTCTCATTAGGATTACTTCTACTAATTGTTTAGATTGAAACCACTATATTTTCTTGCTTTTGCTAGTTGTTGAGAATATATGTTGATTTTTCTTTGTACTTAAATACTATATTGTGCTTGATCACCACATTATTAGTTTAGTTCAATTGAATGATGCTTGAGAGAGCTAATTTGATTGTAGAACTTGAGAAAAATCATGTTAGACTTGAAATTTATGGATTAAATGTGTGGTTTGTTGTTATAATAGAGATAAATCTAACAACCTAGCATAGTCTAATGAAGAATTACTTTGGGAAAGATGGTTGTCATTAATTATAAACAAGAGATTGAATATTGTTAATAAAGATTAAAAATCAATCTTGACTTGAGAGAGCTTTATTGATGATCTTAGAATCTTTGACTAGCATATGGACTCACACAACTAGTATTAGTGAATCAATTGCATAGTTTCATGAAATACAATGGGGAAGAAGTAATCCTAATCCTTTAAACCTTGAAGTAGAATCAATTTTACAATCACCTTTGCTTTACCTTATTGTTTTCAGCAAAATTCCTTAATTGACATACTCAATTTCAAATTATTTAATTCAACCTAGTTAAGAACATGGTTATAATTATTAACTCACTTTTGTCATAGTCCTTATGGATTGACACTCATTTTCTCACTAAATTATTACTTGCAACCCGTGCGCTTGTGGAAGCTAAACGGCGAACAAGTGCATTGTTAGCCTTCTTGACAACAAATTCCCTAATGTAATCTCCATCTCCATGATATGCAAACTGCAAAACACACAATTCAGGTTAACATTTTTTACAAGTACATAGCAAGTAATGTAGTAGGCATATATACCTTACCATGATATTGTCCTAAATAATGCCCGCGTAATCTCTCTATACGCTATGCCAGTTATGCTCCATGATAGGAATGTTGATCCTTGCAGTTAAGCCGATATAGATGTTGAAGTATGATGGCTCATAAGGTTGGCTGTCACTATTCCATGTCATGTGAAATTTTTGCCCTAAAGACTTTGCTTTATTCACAAAAATCAAGGCACAGTAGCCCTCTTAACAAGATCTTGCACTCGTTCTAACGCCTCTTTTGTGGTATCATTTCTGGGTTTCGTAGGGACAAAATCAATACTAGTGGAAATACTAGTACTAGGACCATTAAACTAGAGGCACTACTAGAACTAGGGGCATTATCAGTGTCATGGGAAGTAGAACTAGCCATTTTAACAAGAAAACAAAACTCATTCAGTTAGTCACAGGAAACAGAGCACTGGGTTTTCCAAAAAAACACGATACACAACCAAATTCAAAACCTACTGAGGAAAGACGAAGTAAAAAATAAGGAGAATACAGAATGCAGCATGGAGAATGCGAATGCAGAAGATAAATCATACCAAGAATAAAGCAAGTGAAGGAATAAAACCTAGCAGGGCTTCGAAACAAAAAAGCAAGTTAGGGCAATTGAAGTGACTTGTGCAGTTGTTGAACCGAAGTTCAAAGAAAGTAGTGGAAGATGTGGTTCGCCGGATGCGATTGTCAAAGGCCGAAAATGTCAACTGTAGTTGTGGGGTTTCGAGGATGGTAAGTAACGTTCGAAAAAAGACAAGTTTGTTAAGTGTAATAACTATGGAAAGTGAAGAGGCGTAAGATAGTGGGTACGTCTTTTAAAAGACTTGACAAAACTTGCTTACAGTCATAAGTTTAGAACCGTTATGAAATGTGGCCTTTTCTTATGGTTCTTAATTTACAACCATAATGAACATCTGAACAAAAGTTCATGGTTTTAAAATCTCAATCATTAGGTTTTGTAAACATTGACAATGATTTCTTAATAACCCCTAGGTGTTTGATATGGTAATCTAAAAAGTGATGGGTTTTATATAATAACCGTTACTTATTTGACTTTTTTTTAATAAGTTTTAAAGTTGATTATTTAACCCCATAGACAAAAAAAATGAGAGTTTGAATAAACTAACAAAAAATAAAAAAATTATGTGGATGAAGGATCTACTGCATCATCAGATTCATATCCTTCCAGTAATTTGTCCACTTTCTCAATCAGAGAGTGAATGAGGGACATTAGTTCTTTTAAGCACTTGTCCATGTGTCCTTACTCTCCTATATAATCGATGAAGAACAAAAGCTAGAAGTTGGATATGACAAGTTGGAATAGATCAAAGTGGATGGATAAATGGAGTTCACTTTTTTGGACGTTTAAATGGAAAAGGTTTCATGGGTATCCAGAAGAATGTGCCCTTTGGAATGAAAAGGGTTACATTATAACATGCCTAAATTAGTATCAGTTGCTTACTAATAACTGTGAAAAAACAATTGTTTTTTTAATATTTTTGGGCTACATTGCCCTAACCATTATCTTTTTAAAATTTAAAAATAAAAAAGCAGTAGTGGTTTTCAGCCATCAATACTACTGTTGCCCTCTACCACCTCTTGCCCCTTCCCCTCACCTGGCACATCATGATGTCTTAGGAAGAAGATGAAGAGTTTGACTGGAAATGATTATATACAACATAATTGTGATGTAGGATGACGTCTAACTTCCTATTCAGACTGTGGGCGTCTCTATCTAGACACCTTGTGGATTGAAGAATTAGGCGTTGTTTGCTTTTATGCCTTGGTAACATCTTCAAAAATTAAATCAAGGATTGTAATATAGGGTGCAATCCCGGATCGTCTCTCGAAGAGCCTTTTATTAATTACCTAAAAACTAAGTGCAATGATTGACATGAAATGATTTAAAAATGGTTTTTAACTTTTTAAATATCAAATAGGTTGCATGAAAATGTAAATGCCTACACTACAATATTTTTTGTATTTTTGGATATAAAATGATAGGTGGAATGAAATGGATGAAGTGAATCTCTTGAAAATGGCTTGCAAGAGCAATCATAGTTCATCTAATGATAATGGGAGTTCGATTTACTAGCTTAGTCAAAAATGTCCAAAAGACCCTTTGAGCTAGCTTGAGTTAGATTGATTAAACACATAACAAAGACTAGCAATTGCAAACAAAGTCCCTCAAAATACCAAACCTCAAACACCGTTGAGTCTAGTGCATTAATCAATGATTATTCCTAGACCTAGAAAATAATCATTTCTTAAAACAGTATTAAAAATCACTTTGTGTGCAATTTATGAAATCACTAAGTTTTCTAAAATACCAAACTCCATCAACCGATGAGTCTAGCACCAAAAGAGAGAAACCCCTACTCTAGAGATGTTATTAAACACTCTTAGTGTATGATTATGAATTAATTAATGCAATTGGTTCAATGTAACTCCAAAATCAACTCAATATCTAAACAATACCATGTAAAACAATAGAGAATAAATGGAATTACACTTAAACATATATGTAACCACATATATTGATGAGCACAAAATTCAACATTAATTAATTCAAATCACAAATTAATCCAAATTAAGTACTTAACCAAGTAACAAAGATCTAGCAATATAAATACAATCTTCTAAGATAGAAAATCATAATTACAAAGCTAAACAAATGGATTAAAACATAAAACTCCCCTTTGTAGTCCTTGAAACTCAAGCCTTTAGCTTCCATCTTCAAGAGAATGATCCTCTAGCCACTGCAATTTATCATCACAACTTCACCAAACCAATTCACAACTTCAGCCATATCAATTAACGAAGAGAGTAACTGTTCAGCAAAGGATTAAAAGCAGGGGAATCAGCTGAAGGTTCGGTGAAACAGAGAGTATGAGAACAGGTGTTGGTGTCGAGATGCAAGGACGGTGAAGAAAACAAAAACTCCCAGCTCCAGAGTCTCTCTGCTGCAGCAGCTCCCTCTACTCCTCTCAAGCTCTCAGCTCCTCCTCCACCTTTTCCGTCTCCTCTTTACTCCTCTGGTTCGATCCCCTCCTTTCGGCCACCAGCTCCCTGCTTCTGTTCTGCCGCTGCTGTGGATGATGCTCGCCGGAAGTGATGAGGTCGGAGGAGGTTGTGCACGGTGGTGACTGTGACGGTGGTGAAGGTGGAAGACTATAGTTTCACGGCCACTGAAAGCTGCTATGGTGTTCACAGCTGAAACTTGAATTCTATCAGAGCGGTGAAGAAGGGATGTCGCCGGTGACTATGGAGGTGAAGGCGGAGGTCGCCGGCGACAGAAGTGAAGGACTGAAGGTGAGAACAAGATCAAGATCGATGTCCGGTGTTGCGGCTGTGATTTCTGGTTCGTCCTTGCTTTCGCGTCTGTCATCTCCTTTTTTATTTTTCCTCCACAGCTCCTTTTTAGCTCACAGCTCCTTCACGTCTGACCTAGTCCATTAGGAGTAAAACGATGTGTTTTAATTGGTGCTGAACTGTAATTCTTCAAATTCAAGAGACTAAAGTGTCATTTTCTAAATTTGAACCCCAAATTGCTATTTTCCGATTTAGTCCAAAATTTCAAGGATTTTCAATTAAAATATATTTAAACCAACATCAAATATTTTCAAGAAATCAATGATTAAAAGTAATTGCAATTATTTTGACAATTTTGCCCTTTTTAGTTACAATTTAATATATTTATTCTTAATCTCAATTAATCACAAATGAGGCATTTTAAGCTAAATTATTATGACAAAATCCCCAAATAAAATATAAAAATATATAATAAAATAGGGATTTGTCAGCAATCAAGGCTAGTCAACGTCTATAGCAGAGCCTTCATTTGAGGAGGAGGTAGAAAAGGAGGAAGAAGAGTAGGTGGTGTTAGCGGAGAAGGAGGAGGGGAGGAGCTTGTGGAGGTAGTAGTGGAGGAGGAGGGTGAGGATGACGAGGAGGAGGAGGGAAAATGGAGTATTAGGACCAAGATCAACTCCCAAATGTTTTCCTATAATTAGGACCGGAGGGAGTATTAGATATTGATATATTCATTTTAACTATATTTTGTATGCTTTTTCCTCAAATCATTTTGTGTCGCTAGCAGGAGGATTGAATTAGGACTATCATTTTGATGATTTTAACTTGATCATTTTCCCCCAAATTAAATTGTTGTCGCCTAAGATGCATTTCTAAATTATTGGTAAAATAAATAAATAATGTATCCGTTTAGAAATCATAATGTATATGTAAATCTTTAATTTATATAAAATATGGTTTTACTCCTCTGGTCCTATATATATTCCCTTGATCTTTTTTATAAGCAACTTTCTCTCTCCTGGGGTTGGTCCTTAACAATATCACTACAAAAAAAAAAAATGATTTAGTAGCCGTTAAAAATTGTTATTACTAGCGGTTTAAACTACTACAAACAATATTAGTAGTGGTTCATAAAACCGCTACTCAAACAAAATAACCGCTACTTTTGTTGTAGCGGTTCAATCTCACCACTACAACATCGCCATAAGCAATAATTATTTTCTATGATATTTGTAATGGTTATATAACAGCTACAAATATCAAAAAGTGAAAATTTCAAGGCAGGAAAAGAAAAAAGAATTTTTTTAGGTATTTTGTAGCAGTTCATAAACCGCTATAAATATGATTTTCTTTTAATTAGTAGCGGTTAAATAACCGCTACTAATTTCATCAAAATTCAAAATTCGCACAAAAAAATTAATTTCTGTTTGAAAAAGGCTCGTTAATTTGTAGCGGTTTAGTAACCGCTACAAAAATTAAGAAAATTTTAAAAAAAATACAATCATTTGTTTCATTTTTTTTGATATTAAATTAAATAATTTTTTTTTTGTAGTTTAGCTAATTTAATTAGCTTATTATTCAATAGTTTAGCTCATTTATAAATTAAAAGGAATAATTTAATTTAGTTGGATAAGTATAAAAATTGTATTGATAATATTATTAAGGATACGTAGGTAATAAGAAACTATTATGTTGTCTACTATAATGTAATTATGTATGAAAAATAGATGAAAATGAGATAAAGCTCTGAAATATTTAGAAAAAAATGGTGAGAATAAATTTTATGCGAAGGAAAGAAGTATTCAAATAAAAAATTAAAAAACTTGTTACCATTGTGATCGTATTGTTAAGCTCCTCAACTCATACAAAAAAATTTGTAAATGAGAGAAAATGAAATGAGGGTAAGGTGAAAAGAAATGGGGGAGTGTTTGAAATGAGATGTGGTAGGTGTATTTATAGGGATCCGCATAGCATTTGTAGCGGCTAATGTATCCATTTTGTAGTGATTTTTAATTAGTAGCGGGTATTCTTTTTTGTAGCAGTTTAAAAACCACTACAAATATTATTTTATTTTTTAAAATATTTTTTCCACTTTTTTTTTAAAGATAAAAACATAATTTGAATTTGATCACTCATCCTCGGCATCCCTACAGAAATTATGTAGAAAAATTATTGTTAGTGATGTATTATTAAATTTAAAAAATTTAATTTAAATGATGTGGAGTTGTGGACTTAAAAAAACGCACCGCAGTAGAGGTTAATTGTCATCGCCTTCAAGGAAGTAGTTTTCAAAATTGGTAGACTGAAATGACTCACTCTCGTAGGCGATGTTATCGCCTTCACCCATGTCGTAAAAGGTCTCGTGGCTTTAAATGAACGATCATGTGCCAATCCCTGTGCCTCTCATCCTTAACATAATAAATCTGATGTCCCTCTGAAGCAAGAATATACGGCTCATCATCTTGAGAAGTACCAGTATGAATTGGCCGTGAGAAATTGACTGATGTGATCCCTAAGTCGTCAGTCCCCGAGAAGTAGTGGTATTTGCCCACAAACACTTGAACAACGTCACGGTGAAATGGCCTTGATAATTAAGTTCGACCACATCAAGAAGCTTTCCATAGTACGTAAGGGACGCCTCCGAACTGCATGTTGGCGTCACTGCTGCTTGCATAACTTCTTGTCCCAAATGTGCCATAAACACCTGAATTTTGAGTTTGTAATCCTTGATCCCGTGAAACCATGCAAAACTTAAAACCATTGACATTGTATACTGTAAACCTTTTTGCATGATCAAGAGGGCCGATTGCGAGAGCTCTGAAATCTGGTGAGTGTGGGTTGTGGTCATTTAGTATTCTAAGCAATTTTTTTTCTTGTGTTTTAAAATTTAAACTACTTTTTCCTTTTCTACCCCTATTAAATACACACCTTTATATCAATTATCCACCACTAACCACTAATTCTCTTTCATTTAATTATTTATTACTCATTCTCTCTCATATTTTTTTACTTATTTTCTCTCCTATGCTCTTTTCATAAATAAGGACATATTTAGAAGAAACATGACATTTTAGACACATTTATTGTTTTTAACTAATCTTAACCACCAATTCGTTTTGCATAACCAAGAAAAAAGTTGCTTATCAAAAGGATCAAAGGGAGTAAGACACTTCCAGCATATTTCACATAGACCAAGAAAATCCTTAAACTTCATCAAGTCTTCCATAAAATTCAAGAACATTCCAACTTTACCCTTATTTAATATACATTATACCTCTGCTTGGAAATAAAGTCATACAATAATAAATGAAGGGTAAACTTATACATTCACATGAAACTTTTCTCTCTTTGCCTTATAAATAAAACCAAAAATTTTCTTTTCTCTTGGGGGGGGGGGGGGGGAGTACTTTTATATAAATTATTTGTTTCTCAACACTGTCTTATTAAGTATTGTGAGGTTGTTCATAATTACTACCTCCGGTCCTAATTATAAGACAAAGTTGACATTTTTTTTGGAGAAATTAAGGAAGCTAAATAAGTTACTTAATCATATCACATCTTATGTATCCTTAAATTATATATTAATTTATTAGTCAACCTAATTAGTTTGAAGAAAAAAATATAAATATAAATATTCTAAATTAATTTAATTAGCTTCCTTAATTTCTCTAAAAAAAGTCAACTTTATCTTATAATTAGGACTGGAGGGAGTACATGTTAATTGCAATCATAAGTTTCATGTATGATCTCCACCTTGCTATAGTTTTCCAAACCGACAAATCATTTCTTCTCCTTCTTATTTAGTTTGTGATGTTTACTTTTACAACTTTGTGTCCCACTTTTAATTTTTAATCTTTTTGCAAGGAAAAGTGGAGAATGCATATATGGTGTACATTTTCCGTGTGAGAATGCTGGATAATAGACTCGGTTTTTAAAAGTTTTCAAATTGCTTTTGTCTATTTACTTCGATGAACATAGTTTTTACATAAAGACTCTCTCTATTTTGAAAGCTCATATAGGCCTCCTTTAAGATTAAAATATATGTTACATAAACCTCTCTTATATTTTGAAATTCTATTTCTATCCACCCAAACTGTTAGTTAATCGTTAAGTTTCACTTTTAAACCTTTTTTTTTTTTTTTTTTTTTTTTTTTTGCGAAAATGCCCTTCTTTAACATTAGAAATATTTAAACACACACACACATATATATATATATGGGCCAAAAAAATTTATACCATGAAAAATAATTCTAATAGATTTTCTAACTTTCTAATATGTTAAAAATTAATTAATGTTGAGATAATAAAATTTATTATTTTAATTTTTCTTCACATTTATTTATTTTTAGTTTCTTAAATGATTAAAAGTATACACCAAATACATATTTTTTTTCTATCAAATATAGTAAACTATATAGGTTTGAAAGATTGTATAAGTCTTTTAAATTTATAATTACATTTTTTCCCTACAATTATTTTAAAAACTTGAATTTTCAAAAGTTTTTGACATTTACAAACTATCAAGAAAAATTTGAATTTAGGATTAAGGGTAAATTAGTAAGTAAAATTTAGTTTTATATAAATTATAAGTAAACAATATATTTTTAGAATTTTTTTTAGAATATTCTTAATAGAGTTAACAGTTTGGACTTAAGTATATATTTTCAAAATAGAGGGGAGTTTTTATGATTAAGACAAAACATGAAGGTGTTTAGAGTACGTTACTCAAATATTATATTTATATGTATATATATATATATTAAAATCTCAAATGAAAATTTATAAATATATATTAAAGTAAATAATATATATATATATATTAAATAGGCTCGGCCGCTTGTAACAAAAGCCTCAAGAAAAAAAACCTAGCATATTTAAGCAAGTAGGCCTCTAAATAGGCCTTTAGTATGACCTCTTTGCTAAATAAGCTAGGCCTTATCAAGCCTCAAACATAACAGTCTGTAGGCCCCTGAAAAGGGCCCAGCCATTTTCACTCATACTAATTTAGTAACAATATGTAAAAAGAAAAAACAATAATTTATTGCTCTACTTTTTAAATGTGTTAATTTTTTAAATTATGCTTCTTTAGTTCTATATATAAGGTAGGAAGAGAAGGAATTTTTTAGTTATATTTATAAGGCATGTTATTATTATTTTTTTTCTATATGAATGTACAATTTTACCCTTCAGTTATTATAATGTGGACTTTGTTTTCCTAGGGAATATAATATATTAAATAAGGATAAAGTTGGAAAGTTGCTAAATTTTAAAGTAATGCTAATAAAGTTTATGATTTTTCTTGATCTAAGATCATAGAAGTAAGTGTCTAGATACCTCTCTTCTTGAAGAGTTTTAAAAATATGAGGGGTAATGATCCCCAAAGTGAACAATTTTAAGGGAGCACATTTTATGCTCATTAAGATGATGAAAGATGTTCTCATCACCCATCTAAACCATTAGATTGATTTTCGATGGTCCAGATTTAATTAATTTAATTTTTATAGTTTAACTAAATATTTATTTTAATATATGTAAAATTAAAAATAAAGATATATAACCTTATAATTGTCACTTCACATAAAAATGAATAAATCATTTAAAAAATCAAAAATTAAAAATCTTAAATTTGGGCCTTTCAGATTAAATTCAAACGGTTGAAATCTCACTATAGTGATGAGAAATTAGTTACTCATTACTACGATGAACACAGAATGTGGACCCAATTTTAAGAACAAGGCTGTGAGATGTTACAGTAAGAGGTTTTGCTTTCTTATTAAATATAATACATCAATATAATTCACTTTATTTTCTAAATTTATACTCCCTCTGGTCTTCAATGTACGACATATTTATTTAATTTGATTATATTAAAGAAGATAATTAAGTTAGTTAATATGACGTGTATTTTTAAAAACACTTTAATTGTCTTTCTTAATTCCCTCATTTTTTCTCCTTCTTGATTATTGTCAAGGGAGTATTAATAGGGGTAAATTAGAAAAAAAGGTTAACAAGTATGAAAAAGATGGCTTATATTTAGAACTAATATAAACTTCCCAAATATATTAAGGAGCATAGGGGGAGTAATTATTTTCCCAAAAATTCTCTAATAGCCCGTTTGGTTTGATTTCATGAGATAGGACTATATGTAATCCTGATGCAATAAACTGATTACAACGTTTGGTTATGCTTATACAATGTAATGAGGATTACATTTTATAATCCCTAATAAGACTAATAAATGTGGATGCAAACATCCTATGATCAAGTTAAAAAGACATTACTGCTATTATAAATTTTTAAATTGACCAAAATGTCCACCCATAAATATAGTCAAATATTAAATAATTACCAACATTAAATATTTAAAATAATTAATTAATAATATAGAAATTTAATAAATATTTCCTGATTAAAAAAATTAAAAATTATATTCCACCATCAAAACAATAATAAAATATCCCATTAAATAATATTCTCACCATTAAATATTAAAAAATTATTATAAACCCAAAATGTACACTACATAATATTTCCACAATTAAATATTAAAAAATTATTATGAACCCAACATGTACATAGTACAAAATGAAAAAATCACCATTAACCCAACTAGTACATCATACATATATACTTAGACATGGGTAATTTTGTCTCTTACTATATTATTTTCATGTTTGATATAATCCAACCAATTGTTCTTATGCATATGCATCATCTTTCCTTAATGATCGACAAAACAAACAAATGCATGTAATCATTATTACATTAAATTCCATTACATTGCTTTACGTTCCCTCCAATTCTGTGAACCAATCGGGCCATAATGGTGTTTCCATCAAATTCTACTTTTCAATGCAAAAAATTGAGGAGCACGCGCGCGCGCGTGCACACACACACTAAGGAGGACACTTTTAAAAACCAATACACTCCCGTATTTAGCAAAGACAGGAAAAAATAAGCAATATAAACCTTTATTTTGATGTGCGAAATATGTAATTATTGATGTAGGACGATTTTTTTTTAAAAAATTTAGCTAAGGGTATAATTCTTTCAAGACTTAGAGCGAAAAGGTTAAAAAAAAATGATTGTAAGTGTTTATTTTATAAATATATTGATTGTTTAAGTAGTCCTAATATCATTAATTTAGCGTCCTAACTTTGTACAAACTCCAAACACAATTTCAGGTGAAAGAAAGTAAGAAACACATGATGTAAATAATTTATAAATTAAAATTATTTGTTAAAAATAAAAAAATTGATTGATAACTCAATGGTTAGAATGTATTCATATAACATAAAAAGCTATTTCTCTCATGCGTTGTATGAGAGAGTATTATACTTGAAACTGTAATTATGATGGTATATGCAGAAATATATAAAATTAGATTGAATGATGATCAAAATATATTGATAGGTAATAAACATGTGGCATCACACTAAAAGTTAAATAACATTAATTTTTTTCCCATGAATAAATAGCAACAATTTGATTATTATTGTGGAAAAAATGCTCAAAATTGTTTTTTGAATGTGAAGGAAAAAATTAACAGTATTATAACACTGAAAAATCAAAATATTAAAACTTGCAAGTAAGGGAAAAACTCAAAAAGCAGAAATTCTATTAATTATTAAATTCAAATTCAACATCTACTTAATCAATCAAATATAACAAACGTAAAATAAAGAAATCATGAAATAATTATTAATATAGTGTATTTATTGATTGATGGATTTAAACCCACCTGTTTTGCAGTAAACCATGCGTGCGTATAAAAAGTTTTCAAAGATATTGTTGATTGCTTGATTTTATAACATTGTTTTTGGGGAAAAAAAAAACAGATAACAAAAACAAACATGCCATTATTTTTGTATCATCGATCACGCTTTGAAGAAATTTGAAAATAAAGGCAATTAAGAAATAATGAAATTGATTCCAAATATGATTGCTTAATCAATCAAATATGAACAAACATAAAATTAGGAAATAAGAAAATATTATGAAATATTCATTAATATTATTTTTAGTTATTACAATTCCATGCCGTTTTATTTTCCATTTAGAAAAATGGAACCACACACATGAATTTAAGTGGTAATTAAATAAATATTTTGTTGTATAATTTATAATTACGGTTAGTACTGGTTGATTGAGATTTCCGTATGTTCTTGGTTTTAATAAATTTAGTAATGGATGATTGAGATTTCCTTTTGTGCGATAGAACCAGTTAGTTAATGATGTATTTTGTTACATAACTGATAGTTATTGTTAAGATTTCATATTAATGCTAATTTGACTCAGGATTCATAATTTTTGTTTTCTTTTAAGTTAGCTTTTAATTAATGGCAATGATCACATATATATTTTCTAAATTACTCGTAGTAATGCCGTTAAAAACCGTTATGTGAGAAACCATTTTTTGAGAAAATAGTTGTGTTTATATTAATGCTGTTAGTGTATTATGTTTACTTTGACACCAATAAATATCAATATCCATATTTATCACCCTCTTTTGGCTATCATAATAATTTTATCAATATCAATATTTTATATTTTATATCCATAAATTATTAGTTGGCCCCCTAGATTCAAGGAGTTATCATAATAATAATTTAGCCCAAAAATCAATAGGTTATCATAATTATCATTCAAACTAAATATGCAAGAAGCTTAATTTTTAAGAAATATAGTTGGCCTCATGATTATAGTAATGCTTATATATATATATATATATTAATGTTGTTAATGTATTCCATTTCGTGTTCTTTGTTCTTCATTGTTAGTGATCTCAATTTTTCATCCCAAATATCATGGCGGGTCGGCCTTATGAACTCATTAAAGATATTGACAATCATAGATACCTGGGTTACCATTACTCTAGTTATCAAGACGTGGACGATGAATAAAAAGACATCACTTTTTGATGAAAAGTTAGCAACTACACTTACTTCAATCCTTTCTTTTCCTCATTTTGTCTAATCTTTTGTGCCTTTTAGTATATTAATTTTTGAATTTAAATTTCTCTTTTCTATATTCCTCCATACTTCACTTTCTTAAGATCCATCTTTAATTGCAAAAAGTAGAGCTTGGAACTTTCCCAAAACAATTAGAGCGTTGTGTTGGGAGAGAAATTATTGTTAGGTTTAGAGTCAAGCCATCAAATACTCATCCAGTATTTTGGGCGTTTTGCAATTTTCTGAGGAGGGAGATATTTCGCAACGGCAAGAAAAAGATTTAGTTGATAGTGCGCATATTGTGATTGGGTACTTTATTATATATTCATTTGTTTGCTGTTCCATTTATTACTTGGGTCTTTCTTCCAAACCTTCAAAGTTGAAACAAATGCCTTAAGCCACTTGACGAAGCAGAAAAACGATGATGGCCTTCAAATAGTTCAATCATCAGGATCTTCAACCACTCATTCAAAGAGAAAGAAGAGAGACAACAATCCATTGGCTGATAATGAGGGGATGTGGAATTGTCTTATATGTCTACCCCTACCTTCAAGGCCACAAAGCAATCATCAATAATATAAAAATAGAAAAATGAGTTCCCACGGGTGGATTTTGAGCTTTTGAATGCTTCATTGTGAACCCCCTATTTTGTTCGGACCCCACTCAAAAATAAAAAAAATAATTGATGATGACTAGTGTCCAAATTGGCAATCATCATTAAAAGAAAAAAATGAAAAATGAAAAAAATAAAAAATAAAAGACAAAAATTTTTTTAAAAAAAGAAGGAGCGTTTATGAAGAAAACCCTACCTTGAGACTATAGATAGGGGAACAAGGGTTGAAGCAAAACACAAGAATCTTGGGAGAGCAAGGAGGCAAGGTAGAGAGCTAATTTTATTTTATCATTTCATTCATACATAATTCTCATATTGAAGGGTAGTTGACATAAGAGGCAATCTTATTTTGCTCAATGCTCTTTGATTAAATTCACATGCTCTTCTTTTATTTGTGATAATGTTCAGCCACTGGTACAAATTGTGTGTTTGACTAATTCTCCCTCCAGTATGCTCTTTTATGACTATTCTTGTCTTTGTGTTTATCTCAATGACCCAACACTACATGAATCACCTTCTAAAAAAACTGTATGAATCACCTCCTTTAATATATGTTGGATGTGTCAAATCCAAGCACTACTACAAAAATAGAGATCAGTGACGCACCTTCTGTGACACTTCGTCACAGCTTCTTTCTAGATTTTTAATTTTTTTAAAACAAAAAGTACTTTAGGCAGCGCTTCCTCAAGGAAGTGCTACAGCTGCTTGGTGACATTAGGTGGCGCTTCCTTGAAGAAGTTCCACCTAAGGTGTTTTTTTTTTTAAAAAATAAAGTAGCAGCTGTGGCGCTTGCTTAAGGAAGTGTCATAGCTTCTACGTATTTTGTGTGGTACTTGGCTTAGGAAGCGCCACACAAAGTATTTTTTTAATTTTTTTTTCAAATTATTTTCTCTCTTGCAATATGCTTCAATCACATTTATCCTCTTAGTCTCCACTCCCCATCAAACACGTGCCTCACTACTTATCCTCTTAGTCACCACATTTTCTCCTTCTCTTCTTTTTGTCATTCATCACCGTCTCCACTTCGATTGGCACTTAACTTGTACATGTACCAAAGATGATCAATAATATTTGTGCAAAAAGATATCACCTCAGCTTTCAGTATCTACAAAGCATTAAATTTGAGGATTTTCAAGAGTTCAACAGAGGATCTTTTCTAGATTTGATGGCTTCTTTGCAACAAATACAATTGGATGTGAAAGCTCCAAAGGTAACATATTTAAATTATTGTTCCTGGATTTTTTTTTCGGTGAACTGTGTAGCATTCAAACTTGAACGTCAAGAACATATTTTCATGCCTAAAAACTCTGTCTTGTCAAGACATGAAATTTCTAAATTTTCATACTTTTTCATTAAAAAAAATTGGGTTTGCATCAACACACACACACACACACACACAAACACACACACACATTCCTTTCCCAAATTATAATAGAATTTGTGAATCAAGCAAGTAGTGACCTAAAAAAGTTAAAAATTTCTTATATATACTTTAAAAGAAAGATGCACCATATGTTTATCAACTTCTAATGAATATAGACATTATATGATTTCAAGTGTATATAATTGAGCATAATCATGTGTGCATGTATGTTCTTAATTCGTAAGCATTCGAGGCATCTAGAGATAAAGTTTCTTTTTTTATAAACCAATGCCTATTGAGGCATCCATTAATCATAGTATTAGGAATTTCACAATTTTTGTGGATGTGATAATTTGAATTCATGCTGAAATTTTGAATTGATTTATTTTTATCAGGAGTTGATGAAAATCATCTAGGATGTGGAAAGGTTGACAAATCTTGAGGTAAAAGACTTCAAAATAGAAAAGGTTCTTAATTTCGAAGGAGTGGAAATAGACCGTCTAGAAGTGAGATTAAGATTAGAAGAAATGTGATTGGAAAATCTATACATGAGTGGAGGTACATATGGAAGGGTCCCAAATATACTTTCAGGATCTACTATCTTCAAAATCTGAATATCAAAGCATGTAAAAAACTAAGAACAATCTTTAGTGATGTCTCAATAGCATATAAATAAAATAATTATTTATTTTTAACATTTGTATTTTACTTAGTTGTGATTTTGTTAATTAGTTATTTATTAATTTAAATCATTTTGGAGTTATTTCATTATAGTTTGCTTTTTTTTTTTTTCATTTTGTTTTGGATATGAAAATGTGTTCAAAGTGTGTTATCAATTATAATTACAGGCTTCTTTGATAAAAAAATAATTATAGGGTTCTAAAAGAAAAATACGAAAAATAATTTTTTTTTAAAAAAATAATACTTTAGGTGCCACTTCTTTGAAGAAGTGCCACAGGAAGTGGCCCTCCTACGGCGCTTGCTGACGTTAGCGCCACAAGAGGGTGTGGTCTCCTGTGGCGATTGCTAACGTAAGCACCATAGGAGACCCACCTCCTGTGGCACTTCCTCCAAAAAGCGCCACAGGAGGGTATTTTTTTCAAAAAAAAATTTTAAATGCTATGGTGCTTCCAAGTGCCAGCTTTTTTTTAGTAACGTCTTGATATATGACACTTTTCTAATGCCACAGCTTTGCTTTTTTGTAGTAGTGAAGATCAAGAGTTTGGTGCACTTGCTGTCCATTGTCTCATTGATGTATCTCACATATTGTTGATGGACGTGAGGCATTTGGATCAAGAGGTATGTGCTGCCTTGTCTTCTTATGATGCTAGGTGTCATACTTAATAAATATATGTAATGTGATTGTACTTGCTTCTTGTTTATTATGTGGTTCTATCATCCTATATCTTGTTGTAGTGGGATTCAAACATAAAAGGTACATGCGCTCACCATGTCTTTCTTGATTTTCTTGTTATCTTGAATTTTCTACTATGAATGATATAATGAGAATGCACTTCTTTTTTTTCTTTGCAAATAAAAATGTTTCAAATAAAAAAAAAAGATTCTTTTCTTAAAGTAAATGAATTTGGTTTCATATGAGATAATTAAAAAAATGCCTTTTTAAAAACAAGGAAAAAACACAAAAAAAAAATTCTCAAATAAGTTAAATAAAATTTTTTTAAAACAAACACCAATAAAGTGACACGCATTTCTACCTCTCGAACTATGTGGGCTTTAATCTCTCTAAAGGTTATGTAGGCCCTAGGCTCTCTTCCTAGGTCAAGTCCAACTTTGTAAATAAGTATATTTTTCCTTATTTTCTTTTTGTAAATAAATATTCATTTTTTTCTTTAGTTTTCATTTCATTTATTTTTGTAAATATTCTTTTTTTTATTTGGGTAATTATCATAAGATTAAATGCCATATTTATTTTTAAATATTAACTTAGGGTAACCATTCTTATGAATGGGTGTTGTGGGATGCCTAACACCTTCCCCATATACAATTGACTCCTGAACCTTAATGGTTTTTATAGACCAGTTTCATTTTCAAAAAAGGTTTCCAAAATTATCCTTTTCCAAAATTTTGGTTGCGGCTCCTTATTTTCCAAATTTCAGGTGCTACAGTCATTTTAGCATTCTAAGACCACATTATATTAGGTTATACTCCTATAGAGTGATATCTGCTTTTAGAACATGCCTATTTAAGTTTGATTTTATAATTCTTTGCCACTTATAAGTACCCTCTGGTCAAAATATATACACTTAGCTATTGTTAGTTATATTATATTGATGAATAATTCCTTTTTGTTGAAGTTATATTGATTAATAATTCTAAGTGTATACAATATATTAATCAAAATGCAATTATGTGAATATTTGATGAAAATTAATTTTGGTCAAATATGAGGATGCGTGGGTCACTATTCTTGACTTGAGAAATGAGAAATCAAATACTTTAAACAAAAGGGAAGAATCACCAAAATCAACAAAAAATGTAATGTAAAAACGAAAGATAATTACAATCAAAATGTTAAAGTTAGCATTTCATGGGGGAAAAAAGTAAAGAGAGGGGGCATGAATTTTCTATAATCTTTTTAATAAAAAATGATGTTTCCCCTGTTTCACTCTCATGGTAAGGGTTTTAAATATTGGTCTCATCAATATTTATCGACAAGCAATACATTTGAGACTTTAAGTATAAAAATATATGGGTCATTTAAAATAGATGATTATAAAATAATTACATAATTTAATATGATTACAAATAAATATTGTTTATTGTGCATATAATAAAAAAATTTGTCCAATCATAAAGACTACATTATATAATAAATATTACATACCTCACAAAGCAATGTTTTAGAACCATAAACTGTTTTTCTGTGCTTGTAGTAGGTTGGGAAGCTCAAAAATTAAAGTGCTATATATGACCTTTTCCATGCAACGCACGGGTAGCAACACCTGTTTAATTTAAAAATGGAGAAATTTAGAACAAAAAACATCAGGAAAAATAATATTTATTCCTCCGCTTCTTAAGAATTGACAATATTTAGGAGGACCAATAATTAAAATTGAAATATATAAATAATAGTTCGGGTATTAATCAACCCTTTAAATCCATTTAACCACTTGTGAATTATTTGTTCGTTATTGGCTGAAAATTTGGAGAGTATTCCACTATGGTAGTATTTCGTTATTAGAGTGCAGTGCCGCTAGGGTGCTGAAAAATAGGACAGCATTACGTTATTCTCAATGAAATATAATGTTATGCAAATTAAAATTAAAAACTACACATTATTCGCAAATATTACAATATTTTTTATCATCTACCATATCTAAGTATTTTAGAAAGTCTTCTAAATGACAGTACTTAAAAATATAATATTATGCAGATATCTTAAATACCGGGAAGGTCAGATCACCTATGTGAGCAACCCAACATACGCCAAAGCCAATATTCATGATTTTCAAATGCATCAATACATATAATCATAAGATTCTTTACCCAAATAAAAAAGAAATAAAATTGATGTTTTTTTATTGACTTTTATTGTAGTTAATGTGTTTTTATATAACGCTGTCATTTTTTATTTGATAGATATATGCAACTCACCAATCCCAAAGGAAAATAAGTTTAAGGGAAAATAAGATAAACACTCATATTGAAAGTAGAAGAATTTCATCCCAGCATACTAATAACTCTTTTATGAAAAGATGAGGTCAACCCTCAGAGTTAAGCAATCCAAGAAAGCATTCAGAATTCAAATTCTGAAACGAGCAAGACCTACAACAAACTTATTCAATGAAGAAATAAAATACGGAAGAGACTCTGAAGAAAAGATCACTGCTTATTTTCTTTTTTGACATTCATGACTGGTCTGGTGGCACTAAAACTAGGGGTTGACAGTTCGGGCAGCCCAATATCAACAACTTCAACCAGCCACTTCTTGCAATTTTCTTTATCTTTGACACAGCCATCATATGAGTCGCATCTGAGATATGGTTATGTCATCTTCATCCACAACCTTGTCATTGCTCATATTTTGTTCCAATGATCTTGATGTAAGTGACTCCAGAGGTGAAATATGGGAAGCAACATCAACAAATGTAAGGAAAAGAGAACAACTCTAATTCCAATGAAGTTCATTACTATTATAAATTATCAATTTCTTCTTGTGTCGGAGTCTCTTCTTTGATCAACCAAGCTCCCAAATGCTTGTAGGAAACCTATATATCACATCTGGATGAAATTGACCTCCCTATTAGAGTCAAACGGATTGAATGAGAACCATGATAGAAAGGTATACTAACCAATCGGCTTTGTTACTGGCAATTTCACTGGCGATATCATTGATTGGACAAAGTTGAATGAGTGAAGAGGGAATGGGAAGTCATTTTCCTAAAAAAATATATTCGAATGGAACATAATCGTCCAATGGTGTACACATGTTTTGTAAGCGTCATTGTTGGCCAAGACTGTGAAGTTTTCGATCACCCTATTTGCATCAAGTAAGATGAATAAGTACAACACATAATTTTCCTTCAGTGAATATGAGAACTACATTATTTACTTCCCAAGAACAACACAGATGAGCAAGCAAATAGTGAGGCAGAAAACCACTAACGCTGTAATTGGTTCGATGCTTCATGCTCTATGATCCTTTGGGTATTGACCATTGGTTGTGGTGGTTGGAAGTAAACAAAATACATTAACAGTGAATGAAGAACTGAGAATGCAAAATGGAGTACACTAACAACGTTAATATATATAAACATTATTAAAATCATGGGGTCAATTATATTTTTTCAAAATTAAACTTCTTGCAGATTTAGTTTGAGTTATGATTATGATATCTCCTTGAATTATGAGAGCCAACTAATAATTTATAGATATAAAATATTGATATTGAATTATAAAAGAGAGTGATAAATAATTATGATAGTCAAAAGAGAGTGATAAATAAGGATATTTATATTTATTGGTGTCAAAATAAATGTAACACACTAGCAGAGTTAATATAAACAAAACTATTTTCTCCAAAAATGGACACTCACGTAATGGTTTTTAACGGCATTACTATGAGTATTATAAAAGAAATAGATATAATCATTCATAATCACCATCTTTTTTATATTATCATCGGATATTTGGTTTGAGGTACATGACTGCCTTCCCAGCATGCACTACTAGAAAAAAGGGTTTTAACGTCCCTTTTTTTGGTCTTTTAACGTCTAAAAACAGAGGGACGTCTATGTGAGGGTCGTAGGAAAAAACATCATTAACGTCCGTAAAATAGGGGACGTGGAAGGCAGACTTTACATGTCCCCAGTTGGAACTGGGGACGTCTAAGGTCCACTTTAGACGTCCCCAGTTCCAACTGCACGCAGCACTGGGGCATCCAAAGAGAGGATGGCAGGTTCTCCCTGCGCTGGAGGGGGAGAAGGGTCGCCAAGTGGTTCCTCCGCCGGGTTGTAACTTCCTTTGGTGTTGTGGAAGGCCGGGGATGAATGGGTTCTACGCTCGGTAGTTGCCATCTGCGATTCAAACATCTTCTGCATTTCAGCTCGTATCTCAGGCATCAGCTCAAGACGTAGCTCTGGCAATAGCTCTTGTCCGAGCTTGTTGCGGAGGTTGGCCTCGAGCTCTTGTGAGACTTCCTGACGAATCTTGGCCACAAGCTCCCTACTGGGTTTAGCTTGTGAAGAATAAGGATGTGAGGCTCGGCCAAAATACTTCGTGACACGAACTCCTACTGCCTCCCTCGAACATGACCAGGGTGATCTGCCTTCCCAATCGCCGTTGACAAGATGTCCATCCGTCCACTTGGAGTGAACGAACCTTGGCTACTATGATCTTCCAGTTCATCCTGCAGCATAAAAGTTATCGTAAGCACTCCCAATATGAAAAAATAAGTTTGTATTTATGCTCTAACTACTTACAATTCTTGCGGCAACCTTAGCAACAGTCAGATTTACGTACTTCCCACCCTTAACCCTCCCTGCTTTCCCTTTTGTGGCAACCTCAGGTGTCGCATCACGTTCAGGCCTATTCATTTCATTGTCCCTATCACTTTGTGAGTCACCAGAATTGTCCATATTCCTGTAAGCACAAAAATCATTGTCAGATAGGTGAATAAATTGTAAGTAAATGAATAAACTAACTAGTTATAAAACAAACAGCACACATTACTATTTTTTAAGTTAAGCTCTTACTCTAGATTGTTTCCCATATTCCTTCACCATGATCATTTCTCACAGCATATTCTTCATCATCTACCAATTCTACTTCACTTGTTGTAGGTGGATTAATTGTGAAAGGTGGTGTGTCGTCAAGGTTGAAGGTCGGATCATCATGCTTCTGTTTTTTACTCTGAAGTACAATGGAAATTTTTTTATTTGCGGGATCTGTGACATAAAACACTTGTTTCGCCTGGCTTGCTAGAATGAAGGGCTCATCCCAATAACCTACTCTTTCAAGATCAACTGAGACAAATCCAAATTGTTGATCTATTACCATAGCATTATTGCTAACCCACTTACATTTGAATAAAGCAACTTTGAACTTGTTGTAAGTGATTTCCCATATTTCTTCTATCACTCCATAATAGGCCATGGATGCTAATATGGGGTTTTTGTCTTTCGAACTGGAAAAGTGCATGGCTTCAGTTTCTACCATCACCCCACTATTTTGCATGGTACTTCGGTCATCTTGGTCTTTTGTGTAGAAAGAATACCCATTTATATCATAACCGCTCCAAGTAATGATCTGAAACGAAGGCCCCCAGGCTAGCCACTCTATTGTCCCAGACACACCGGTCTCATGCAAAACCTTTTCCTCAAACCACTGAATGAATGTCTTGTTTTGCTCAATAGTAATCTGCATGTCATTCTTCCTCGGATGCATGTTCTTCAATCTCTTTCTGTGTTCCTCTATGTACGATTGAACTTCTGCCATGTTATTCAGGATATAAAGGTGTGCTTGCAACACCTCTTCACGAGGCATAGTCTTCACTTTCAATCCTCGTGTTCCCTTGCTCCTCCCCTCTTCATGCCGAGATTGTTCCTTCTTCCCTGATAGATAATCGCTGCAAAAGTCCATAGCCTCTTCAACAACATACCTTTCAACTATTGAGGCTTCTGGTCGATAGGGATTTTTAGAGTACCCTTTTAAGATCTTCATGTATCGCTCGAAAGGGTACATCCGCCTCAGGTAAACTGGACCGCAGAGCCTTACCTCACTTACCAAATGAACTATCAAAAAAAGAAGGAGGAAAGTGCATCTCTAATTGGGACAATATGATATAACCCTCAGCTTCCAGTTCATCCAGCTTTTCAGTGTCAATGACTTTGTTACAGATAGCATTAAAGAAAACACACAATCTTGTCACAGTGCTTCGAACTTCATCTTTCATAATCCCTCTAATAGCTACTGGTAACAGTTGTTGCATCAACACATGATAATCATGGGACTTCATTCCCACTAACTTCAAATCGTCCATTGACACACACCTTCTCACATTCGAAGAATATCCTTGTGGTACCTTAATTTCATGCAAACACCCACACAAACTTCGTTTCTCCGCTTTTGATAGTGTATGCACTGCTGACTCCATGTATACCCTTCTACCATCATCTCTTATCTGTGGATGTAACCGTTCTCTTATTCCCATATCAACAAGGTCTAGTCTTGCACTAATCTCATTCTTGGTCTTCCCTGGAATGTGCAAAAGCGTACTGACAAGGCTATCACAAACGTTTTTCTCCACGTGCATCACATCAATACTGTGTCTCACGTCAAGCCTACGCCAATATGGAAGATCAAAGAAAATTGATCTCTTCTTCCATATGTTCTTCTCACCCGCAGTCTTCAGATTCTCACCGAGTAAGACATTGATACGTTCAACCCGACTGTAAACTTGCTCTCCGGTTAATGCCTTTGGAGCCATTCCATGCTCCGGTAAGCCGTTAAAACACTTTCTTAACCTACGATATGGGTGGAACCTAGGAAGGAACCTCCTGTGACCTAGGTAGACCGTTTTTCTTCCATGTTTCAGTTGGTGGAAGTGAGTGTCTGCTTCACAGATCGGACATGCTTTATGCCCCTTCACACTGTAGCCTGAGAGGTTTCCGTAGGCAGGGAAGTCATTTATCGTGGTGAAAATCATTGCACGTAGCTTGAAGGACTCATTCTTATATGCATCAAACACATCTACGCCTTCCTCCCACAACTTCTTCAAGTCCTCAATCAAAGGCGCCAGGTAGACATCGATATCGTTTCCTGGCTGTTTTGGTCCAGAAATCATCATAGAAAGCATCACATACTTGCGTTTCATACAAAGCCAGGGAGGCAAGTTGTATATTACAAGGAGTACTGGCCACGCACTGTGTGTGCTATTAAGAGTTCCATACGGATTGATCCCATCTGTATAGAGCCCAAGCCGAAGGTTTCTCGGCTCGCTGCCAAATTCAGGGAACATTTCATCTATTTTCTTCCACTGTGGAGAGTCAGCTGGGTGCTGAAGATATTTTCCGTCGGATATTCTATCATCCGTATGCCATCTCAACTTCTTCGCTTTTTTTGTAGTGCCAAACAAACGCTTAAAGCGCGGTATTATTGGAAGATACCACAAAACTTTTACAGGTTGCCTCTTAGTTGTCCCATCGCCACAACCACCATTTTTCTTCACTTTGTATCGTGCAGTTTGACACTTAGGGCACTCACTCAGACCTTCATACTCCTTTTTGTACAGAACGCAGTCATTAGGGCAAGCGTGTATCTTTTTATACTCCATACCCATTGTGGATAGGATTTTCTTGGCCTCATACATACGATTTGGAAGTACATTATCGTCTGGAAACATATCACACAACAGTTCAAGCAGCAATGTGAAACTACTATCGGTCCACCCACAAGTTGCTTTTAAGTTAACCAAATGTAATGTTCCTATAAGCCGTGTGTACTTACTCCCAGGGTACAACGGTCTCTCTGAATCACTCCACAGGCTGTCATATTCATGCGACTGCGCAAAGGATTCTACCTCAACATCGTGAATCATTCTCTCCATTCTATCTTCATCTATGACATCCACAGCTTCCTTCTTGTATGACGGACAATCAGTTACTTCCTCACTATGCCATATCCACCTTGTGTATCGAAGATTTATTCCATCACAAAGTAGGTGATCCCTTATAACTTCAACATCCCGTGTTCTCTCATTTAAACAATTGACACAAGGACAAAAATACTTCCCATTTTTGGCTGGAACGTTCCTTCTAGCAAATTCAATAAACTCTTCAACCCCATTCTCATATTCTTCACTTGTTCTCAAAGCATTCATCCAACTATGATCCATTCTATTACCACCTATGCCATTCACACTCAAGTTTAGAGTAATTGTCAACATTGGGGATTGCCTTTTACTATTTTGTTTTCCAAAATTTTGGCAGCATTTCCCCTTACAAGTGAGACATCCCAAAATCAAAATAACAAACCATCTCAGCTTAATTTAAACAAAACTAAACTAATTAAGAAGAGTAAAAGAAAAATTCATAACAGTAAAACAAGAGTAAAAAGTAGGAAGCTAACATTAATTCTTCTAACCCAAACAAAAGGACGAATACTTTAATTGGTGCCAAGAATTTCAATAAAAAACATGAAAATAATGACCTTAACTCAATGATAACAATCTCTTAGTCTCTCTTTCTTTGTTTTTTCTCTTTCTTGTTATATCCTTTTTCTATTTTCTTTTTCAATTTCTCTTTTCTTTTTCAATTTCTCTTTTCTTTTCACTATTTAAAAAAATTTACATAGCATTGTTTCTCTTATTCATCAATCCCTTCACTATTGTCTTTCTTTCTTATATCACTTACACTTAATAAAACAATAAATGAATGAGAAGATAGGGGGAAATTGCATTAACTCAAACAAATGGCTAATTAATCAATGCAATTTTTCTTTAATGAAAGTTTAGGCTCAAATGGTTGAAACAAAGGATTCATGACATAGGAATGGACATTTGGCCAAACTAGCTATAAAATTAAATGCCTAAATTATTTTTGATCATTCAAAAAGAGTTCTAAATTTTAAAACAGATTCAAGACTATAAGTTCTAGAGATGAAATTGCAATAAATATACCCTCCCTTAAAAGAAATAAAAATTTAGCCTCAATTCCTCACTAGTCTTTGCCTTCCTAAAGTTAATTATCAAGGCCAAATTCTATGCCTACCTACTAACACTCTAAGAAGATAGAACCAAATCCTAATCAAACTCAATTCTTTCAATATCAAATCAAACAACTTTTAGAATATTCATAAATCAAAATCCAAACTTCCAAAACGTAATTTTTTTGTTCAAAATTTTTCAAAAAAATTTCTCTATATGTATAAAAGCAAAATAGACAAGTTATGCAAACTCAATAATATTAGTTATAAATTTTTAAAACTTAAAAAAAACACAATTTAACCAGTGAATATATACAGTGACCCGAGAAGTTTTTTATTTTGTAAGGGTTCAGTTACGTTGGATCACAAGTGATTCTTAAATGTCTAAATAAATATGATAAATGACCCCAATATACATAACGTTTGACATATTCTAACATTAATTCAATTCTAACATTGTAAACAACATCTATTCCCCAAAATAATTATTTACATTACATTAAACCCACGCACCTGATTTTCTCAGAAACCAAGTGTAGAATCCAAGTGCATGCAGCAACAATATAACCCAGAAACGCAGAACCAAGTACACACACCAACAATCCAGAAACACAGAATCCAATTGCAGCAACAATCTAGAAATGCAGAATGTAAATTATTAATTGCTTCACATAATAATCCAACTCACGCCTCATATGCACATGATTTTAGGAAACCCAGAAACGCACCTGAATAATTCTGAGAATGCAGCAGCAGCAAAATAGGAAGACCCACATGGCCACGAGAATGGGAGAAGAGGGAAGACAAATGCAGGGGAGGGGAGGTGCGCCTTTGCTCAGTGAATGAGTTCTGAAACTCAGCTCACGGGTTTGGGAGAAGAGAGAAAATGAATGCAGCAAGGGAAGTGCAAATCTGGAGACGCTCACGGGTATGGCTTTGGAACTTGTTCAGTGAAGCAGATATGAAATGCAGCTCACGGGTTTGGGAGAAGAGAGAAAACAAATGCAGCAGGGGACACTAACGGGTATGGCTTTGGCACAGAAGGTAAAGCTGTCATGTACAGTGATTGAGGTGATGTTTCTGGATGATTCTACGTCCCCAGTCAAACTGGGGACGTCTAAAGCCAACTTTAGACGTCCCCAGTTTCTCTGGGGATGTCTAAAGTGTTGGAATTTTTTTTTTGGTCAAATTCATCCAGCGCCTTATCCTCCCGCCAAATATTGAACTTTGGACGTCCCTAACTTAGAAAGGGACGTCCTTTAGGGACGTAGAAGGTCTAGTTTGTAGTAGTGATGTGTCACCTCTGGGACTTGAACTCAAGACCCAGAGAGATCTAACGAGGCCTTATATCATTAAACCAACTCTCTATTGGTTCCATAATCACAATC
The DNA here is from genome assembly GCA_963855925.1 of Inga laurina. Lineage (NCBI taxonomy): Eukaryota > Viridiplantae > Streptophyta > Magnoliopsida > Fabales > Fabaceae > Inga > Inga laurina. The sequence continues at coordinate 27,407,664 of OY979708.1, forward strand.
TAACTTTAGACCAGATCCTGTTCGCCCATCCTAAAAAAAAGGATCGCACCTATCCTAAAATATATTATGTTATTAATATAAATGCAGATGTTGTTATTGACCTCTGAAACTTGTTTCCTCAAACTTATCCTTGGTTTTTGGGAAATATAAAGTTGTCAAACATGAAAATAAATTCATTAATGTAAAATTTGATGTTGTTAATATAAATACAGATGTTGTTATTGACCCCTGAAACTTATGCTCTCAATTCAGGGCAGTTTGGTCATTTGTCAAAATCAGAAATCTCAGATTCCTATTTCAATTCTGACTTGGGATTTGATAAATTCGCAGTATCAATTTGTATTTTTCATTTGTATTTGTATTTTTCTGGAATTTTCCTAAGAATAAATTAGATGAATACTTTTTTTTAAAAAAAAACTAATGAAAGTAAAAAATCTGAATAGTAGAATAGAATAGAATGGTTAAGGCTAGAGATCGTGTTCAGGTGGAAAAGAGGGTAGAGATCTTGCAACATACCATCAAATTCTCAGACGTATCTGTGCTTGTCTGTTGTTGCTCTCCGCCGTCATTCTCCGTAAACAAGGTTTGAGACTCTTAACCTTCCTCTCTTTTTTTCCTTTCGGTTTCTTTCCTCTCGCGATTAGCGATATCTTCTTCCCTCTTTCTTTTCTATCTCTCCATATTTTGCTCCTATCATCCATTATGCTTTCTGATTTTCTTGTTTCTTGTGTTTTTGTTATTGGTTGATTCATCTTACCCCACTTTCTCAGTTTGATTTTGTGAATTTTCTGTGCTGATTCTTTTTTCTGAGATCCCCTTTTCCTTCTGCCGCTTTGGTGGGTCAATCTTATACTACCTGTGTATATCTATGACTCAAGAAACTACAAAGGGGAGATCTTATATTAAAGATGGGAGACAATACTCTACTAGTCCTTAATATATGATCTAATCTAATTAAAGAGTTGATTTTGCTTTTCAAATTTTTCAATATTTTCCTATTTTTTTATACTGATTTCATTAACAATAATAGAGAGAAAAATTAAGGCGATGAAGGAATATTTTAAAAAAATATATATTATATTACTTAGCTTAACTAATTTACTCTAATCAAATTAAGGAAATGTATCTTACATTTAAGGACTAGAGGAATATATTATATGTATGTGCCAGGCCAGTACCAGTTTCTACTTCCGATGTACTATTACATAATATCAATAATTAATGGGTCTCTCTTGCCAGACTTTTGTGTGACCCTGTGGCTTTGTTGGCCTGAGTTGAGTTCTGATTCATAAAAGTTGAGAGACAATGCAAGACAAGAGGAAATTCCCTGTTTTTGTGGATGTTCGTATACTCGCGCCCCCTTATGAAAGGATTGTTTTTGAGTTAGGTTTTTGGTTCTATTACTTTTACAATGATCAAACATAACGGAGTTTTTACTTGAATTCTTTCATCCGACCAGCTATTCCATGACGTTGCCCCCTTCACCGCAGAAAATTTTCGTGCGTTATGTACAGGTAATTGTCTGATTTCCCCTCCTATATATCATGCAATCAGAGTCTCGCTAAATTGAACAAGCCCTTGAACGAGCTAATCTATTTTGATTTTATAGTTTATGATATGGCTTTCCCATTTCTAATTTAATCTTCTCGTTGTCCAGGAGAAAAGTGGCTCAGTGCAAAAACTGAAAGGCTTCTGGAGTACAAACATTGTTACTTCCTTCCGGTTAAGGAAGGTGACTCAGTGAGAAAATGGACCAATGGCATGGGGAAATATTGGCGAACGGAGGAGGGGAAGGGGTTTATAGTGGGAGAGGGCAGTGGTGGAATATTGAAAAGTTACTGTGGATAATTTAGTCATGTAGGGAACTAAATGAAAAAAATCCTCCCTCGATGTTTAAACGTCAGCAATTCGTGCCCTAGTTCCCTCTCTCTTCCTCTTCCTCCGACAGATCGACTCGGCAACTGCTCGTCGCGATTCTCCGTCAACGTTCGATTAGCTTCTTCTACTCAGAAGGTTTGCTCGAGTAGCTTCTTCTCCTTTTCCTTTTTGTTTGCTTTTTCAAAAAATCTAAGTTAAGAGTTGGGTTTTGGATGTGTCAAATTAGCTGCTTTACGGTCATTGTTTTTTAGGTCTTAGTCATGTATTCCTCAATTTTTGATATGTTAGATTACTTGTCTTGTTACTGGATCATTATATGTTCAAATTGTTTTTTTTTTCTTTTCTGCTCTGGTGCTTTGCTGGTTGGCTCTAAAATTTGCTCCTGATGATTTAACCTAGTGCACAAGGAATTATTTTTTTATTTGAAAAATAATAGTTTCCGGTGAATATGAATTTCCTCTTTTCATTCGACCCAATTCATCCGTCTAGCTGCAATGGAATGACCGTCCTGTTTAAAAGCTTGTGAGCATAAATTTATTTCTTGTTCTAAGATTGGTTTGCATCTTGTACCTTCTAAAATTTTGCCTCAGACCATTGTTATATTCACTTCTTTTTAATACTCAACAAAGAACTCTAATATCTGAGTTTGACTTGGTTTGCTGGATTCATCAATCTGTTTTTGGCTTCACAATAACTGACATCCATCTACCTTATAGATCTCATTCTCAGCCGTATCAGTGAAATTGTTCTGTTTCTTAATGAACTTTTTAACTTGGCCTTTTTACCAACAGCATAACGGATATTACCTTAGCCTTTTAACTTTAGTGGTTGTTGGCTCCTTTTTTGATTCATAAAGGAAAGACAATGGGAAAGCAGGATCCCCAAGTTTTTATGGATATCTGTATAAACAGGGTGCATGCTGGAAGGATGATATTTGAGGTGCCCTTTTCTTTTAAATACGTTTTGGATTACAATGATTATTATTATAGTTGATTAAGTTTTTATTTGTGGATTTTGCACCTTTTGCATTGAGGAGAGTAGAAATGTAGCTCACTGAATTCTTTCATTCTTCCAGCTGTTTAAAGAGGATGCTCCTACCACAGTGGAAAACTTCCGTGCACTGTGTACAAGTAATAATTTGATGGTGAAACACTATTGACCTACTATTTCTATCTGATTAATTGAACAGGGGCCCTTGTACATTGCTAGTGTGTTTAGATTTTATGGCTTATGATGTAGGTTCCCTATTTCTCATTTAGTTTTTCATTTTGTTCAGGTGAGAAGGGGATTGGGCCAAAAACGGAAATGCCCCTACATTACAAGGGATCGTTTTTTTTATGAGATCTGGAAGCGCTACTCCTATATAAAGGTATGTTTCTTTTTACTCTTGATAATTAAAAGTTTAAATCTTCTTTCTTTGCAAATTTCTTTGTTTACTATGCTCCTTCCATATTCATCTTCTGCAGCCATAAGTGATGGTTATCTGGTTATCATTTTGGCCTTCTTCCTTATTGATGTTGCTCCAAATATGCACTATTGATGGGAGTTATCTGATTATGGATTTTGTTCTTCTATTTGTTTACCATGCATTCGCTATTTTTGCTATATTCTATTTTGGTTTTATGAATTCATTTTCCCTTTTGGTTTGGTTGAGTTCAAGGTTTTCCGCTCATGCACTACGTTTTGATATTTTAAACTTGTACATTATTAGGATTGAACCTTACATTGGAAGTGGACATTGTTAGCTTTATATGTTAGATTTCATTATGATGTCACAATTTGTGTTGAAGTTTTTTTCAGTCATTCATACATGTCTATGCCAGCGCACCCCTAAACCTGTTACTGTGGATGGGATTGAAAATTTTTTAAACTTAGTTATTTGTGTGGGCATTTTCATGCTATGTCATTGATTTATTGAAACTGCTTTAGATCATTTTCCTTGCTTATGTTGTAGGATGCAGTATTGATTTCATGAGTGCTTTTCTTGTGATGAGCATTTTTATGTTGTAGTTTTAAGCGTGTACTTGCTAAGTTGTCCATCTTATATTATAATGCTAACAATAATTTTCATGATGTCCAGAGCCATTTTATTTGCTCTGTCGTATCTTCATTTACATTGGTAACCGATTTCTATTTTGCAGGGTGGTGACTTCAATAGCTCGCTCGGTATGGTTTCTATCATCCTGTTGAAATTAGGATGACGCATTTGTCTAGTTTTTCAACATTGTAATATTCTTACACTTCTACTTCTCTTATTTTTTTTTATAAATATTTTTGCAGGGACTTGTGGAGAGAGCATATTCGGAGTAGATTTCCCAGGTGAGAATGCCAATCATAATGCAATAATTCAAAATTTTTTAATGTTCAAGACTGATTTTGATAAGATATTAGTATTGTTCTTGAGAATTATTTTAGATGAGAGACCAAAACCAACACGTAAATGCGATAAACGGGGACTTTTGTGTATGGACATATGTGATCGCCTTGGTATCAGTTCTCATTTCATTATAACCCTTCAAGCAGATGAGGAACACTACAGGTTTCTTTGAGTCATCTAGCACTGTGTTCTTCCCTTGGCTGAGTGTGAATATAAATTGCTTGGTATGTAAATATTTCATTTTAAAGTGTGTAATTTATCAATATTATTGTGATTCTGTGTACAGATTTCACGTGGTCTTTGGTAAGGTGGCTTCTGCAATTGAAACATTAGACGCTTTGACAAATGCCCCTTTAGGAGCATCAATTGAAGTCACTGATTGTGGCGAATGGCCCAGGGCAGGTATGTGGGTGATAGTGCAGATCTCATTTAAATTAGTATGGATTTTGGATATACTAGATTGAGTCTACAAGTGGTTTATAGCTATTTAGGTTATTTAAATTACTTTATTCTTTTAAATTCAATTATGAGGATGAAAGAGGTATTTTTCACAAAAAATACTTATATATTCTCTTATTTTGCAGGAAACAGAAAAAGGAAAAGAACAAGGAAGGAACTAAGACGCCCTGAAGAGAGAAAAACAAGATTGGACCGTGAAACCGTCGAACCGATCACCTAAACGATCCAGTTCAGAGTTTATTCAGCTTCTCAGGATTTCAAAAATTTGTACGTTATTCTGCATATTTCAAAAGATTATAAATTAAGACTTTATGGAAAGCTTGAGATTCTTGCTTTCTAATGTAAAACGAGTCATTCAAAAATATTATTATTTGATCCTCGAAAATTCTCAAATTCCAAAACCATTCTAAAAAATGTTGTCGTTCAAGTTCACTTTATCACCAGTTTAACTTCTGGTTAGCTTTAGTTTGACTTTAATTTGAAACACTGACCCTTGACCTACTACTCAGATAGATTTAGTGGTCGGTCCAGACTTTTCATGAAAATGTGAAGTTTTGGTTACAGTGCTGTAGTGACCACCGCACATGCCCTAGTGACCAACGAAGACATTATCGTTAAACTTTAAGGAATCAAAAGTTAGTTTTGGACTTTCAAACTATGAAATATTTCCAAATAATTCACTTAACCTACATGCTTCAAAAGTTTATCTTCCGCCTGCACGGCACATTGCTCATCACATTAATTCTCCTCTTTTTTTTTGGTGAAGTTTACTAAAATACTCAAATCTAATTAGGTAAATTTAATTCTCCTCTCATTTTAAAAAGATGCAAATTTCTTAAATACTAAAAATTTTAAAATGGCATAAATTTTTTAGATTAAAATTAGTATTAATCTTTAAGAAATTATTACAAGTTTTGAAAAAAATTACTACCTTATATCTTATATATATGAGTTAGACAATGTGCTTATCTTGATCATAAATATAAGGTCTACATCTTTATTTTGCATAACAAATTTATAATTTTTCCACAGCGCATCCTTATGTATGGTAAGGGAGTTTCATAAAGTGTAGTTATGATGCACATAATTAAAAGGGAAAATCCTATTTAAATACCATTTGAAATAGTAAAATTCACAAAAGTCCTTTATAACATCTAAAAGACAAAAAAGGGTTGTGGGATGTATCAGGGATGATGAAGTTTTGGGTTAAAGTCGAGAATGCCCTTGAACTCATTTACTCGCACACGCACACATAGGATTACTCAAACTTGGAAAAGCTTGTACCTGTTTTCTCCTAGAATGGTCACTGTCGAAAAAATCAGTGGCAGAGTCGTCGGACCAGCAAGTGCGCGTGGAAGCCGACATATAGTCGTCATTATCTGGGGAGAATTTTAGGCTGATCAAGCCATCGCATAGGATTAACTATTTCAATGGTGGCGGGTTTAGGGTTTGAATCCCCTTAAGTCAAGCTCGTTTGGGTTAATGACTTCTATATATTGGGTGCATGTGGGATGAGTAATGTTAAATTTTTATTTGACAATGTTTTTGGTAGTTGCTATCAGTAAGATTTTGGTGTTTTGTAAATTCCATTACTGCACTTGTCATTCACATTATTACTCTTGTTAATGGTGACAGCTTATTGTAATTAAATTTTACATGAAAGGACACCTTCTTTTGGGTTCATGACTTGATTGAATAGGGTGTAGGTGGAATGAGTAATGTTAAATTGTCATTTGAATATTTTACTTGATAGTTGCTGTTATGAACATTTGTGGTTTTTATCACTGTCAGCATAGAACTTGTCATTACTATTATTAAACTTGTCATTCACATTACCATTATCGTTAAAACCATTAAAAACCTTGTCATTTACATTAGTGAATTTGTTAGCATCCTCTCCTTTTGGGCAAACATTTCCACACATAATGTTTGGTGAGATAGAGTTGTCATTCTCATTACCATTCTCGTCAAAACCATTACGAACTTTGTCATTTACATTAGTGAATTTGTCAGCGTTCTCCCCTTTTGGGCAAACACTTCCACACATAATGTTTGGTGAGATAGAGTTGTCATTCCCATTACCATTCTCATCAAAACTATTATGAACTTTGTCATTTACATTAGTGAATTTGTCAGCGTCCTCCCCTTTTAGGCAAACACTTACACACATAATGTTTGGTGAGATAGAGTTGTCATTCCCATTACCATTATCATCAAAATCATTACGAACTTTGTCATTTATATTAGTGAATTTGTCAGCGTCCTCCCCTTTTGGGCAAACACTTCCACACATAATGTTTGGTGAGATAGAGTTGTCATTCTCATTACCATTCTCGTCAAAACCATTACGAACTTTGTCATTTACATTAGTGAATTTGTCAGCGTCCTCCCCTATTAGGGAAGAAATAAATAATGTTTGGTTAGACTAATTTGTAATTCCCATTACCAATCTCATCAAAACCATTAAAAATCTTGCCATTCCCATTATTGAACTTGTCAAAGGCTACCTATTTTAGGCCAACACTTTCCACACATAAGGTTTAGTTAGACTCATTTGTCATTCCCATTACCATTCTCGTCAAAACCATTAAAAACCTTGTCATTCCCATTATTGAACTTATCAAAGACCACCCCTTTTGGGTCAACACTTTAACACACAATATTTCTTGATTTACTTGCTTCCTATACAACAAAAGTGCATATTGGCATACTGTGGGGATAAAGGGACTATAGCTTTCGTAAATTTACATACATAGTAACATTACAACACTTTCCACACATAAGGTTTGGTTAGCCTAGCAATTCAAAATCCTCAATACATCTTCGACGCACTAACCAAAAAGAGGAAAGGATCAGCACCCAGATATGGAGGACGAGGAAGCTCGAAGAAACCAAATACAAAGGTTAAAAGGACAAAGCAACCGATCAAGATTCACTCACCCACATCCACGTCGGTGGCAAGAAAAGAGAACGGCAACCACTCCGACGACTCCGCCGCTTCTTTTGTCGACAGTGGCCCTTTTAGGAGAAAACAGGTCCAAGCTTTTTCAAGTATGAGAAATCCTGTGCATGCGTGTGTGTGAGTAAATGAGTTGAAGGGCATTCTCGACTTTAACCCAAAACTTCAGAATCCCTTATACATCCCACATCCCTTTTCTGTCTTTTAGATGTTATAAAAGACTTTTGCGGGTTTTGCTATTTCAAATGGTATTTAAATGAGATTTTACCTAATTAAAAAGAGTATTATGAGTACTAAAAGCAGTGTAGCCAAGTAGTATGAATGCTCTCCTATAAGTGGGAGGTTGCATATTTGATCCCACTTGTAACTCAGTCAGTTAGTGCATACCTTTGTAACTAAAAAAAAGAGTATTGTGAGGAAACCAATAAATATTTTTGACAACTAACTAATTTAATTAATTTCTTTTGATATCCACAAATTAGTTATATATACCTTATATATATTAAGAACCTAAGAGAGTATTACTGGGTATTAAATTTAAATAAAAAATTGTAGTTATAATTTATTGCATTGGACTTGAGTAAAAATTCATTTCCCACTCTTATTACCCTAGCTATCGTATCACACAAGGGAGACCCCACAACTGCAAGTAAGGTGGCGGCATTAATTAGATATATAAGAGGACAAATGACTTCCATTTTCATGTTTGTAAGTTCAAATGGCCAACGCATCACGCAAGGATCATCCACAAGAGATTAACATGTAAGATCCAATTAATGCAACAGAGTGCATGGCAAGGCTCATTTATTTCAATTAACAAACAGTAGAGGAAAAGGACAGAGTATTCAGCTGCCCTTGCCTTGCAATTGATTTTCCTTTTACATACATGCATGCATGCAAACATACATACATGCATACATACCTATTTTGTTATAACTTATATTCAAGAATGGTTATTTGAAAGAGGGAAGGCTCATTATGAAATGTGTTATCTTTCGAGTGGTTGAACATGATGCACGTTACAACTGTATGGTGTCGAGAGCTTTCGAAAAAACACTCAACATTTGTCAAACCCATCAGGAAGATCATGGGGGAAATGTGTAGTTGCGTCCAGTACTTGGGCTACCATTTCCCCCCTAATGCTTTGTAGTAATTCCTTTATCATTTCTTGAGTAAGAAACTATATTTGTTCTTGCATTTCATTACACTATTTCTGGAGCTTTTCATACTTTTTATCCCGGTTATTTCTTTGAGGTTGTCGGTGACCATAATATTTTGTCTTAGTCAATTGAAAGGCAACACCCCTAAAATGACTAGGGTGGTCAGGCCCTAATGTCTTCGCCAATATGTCCTCATCTATTGAAAGACAACTCCCCTGTGTTGCAACTTACTGAGACATGACTTATTGTGCATTTAACAATAATGTTGATATTGATACTTAATTGAAGACTTACTTTCATGAATCGGGAACTAATATTAATACTTACCATTTTATCAACAACCTCCTTCACATGAGGATCGTCATAAGATCCATCTTTATTTTGCCTTGCCATACTATTGTCCCCACTCTTAGCAACCAACTTTTCAGCAATCTGAGCATACCCCTTTCACTTTTTCTTCACACTCCTCCTATTTACCTGGCTTCATGCTTTATGTTCCTTTGAGTATTGACTATTGGTTATAGTAGTTAGAAGTAAAGAAAATACACTAACAGATAATGAATAACAATGAATACAAAATGGAATACACAAACAACGTTAATATAAAAACATTACTAAAACCATGGGGCCAACTATATTTCTTGAAAATCAAGCTTCTTGCAGATTTAGTTTTGTTAAAATAGGTCCATAAATGACTAACAAATCAACATATTTTTATTAAACTAAAAATCCACTTTACAATATCACAGCCCAAACATATATATAGGCTCTATACGTTGGTCCTTTAGATAGGACATTTACATATTTACATATTTAACCACAGTATATAGACACATAGATACATTTATTTATTCCACACTCCCCCTCAAGTTGGGAACTCTATACTAGTTCTCAACTTACACAATATATAATCATGCTGTGAAGTTCCAAGTGACTATGTTAAAATATCAGCAAGTTGCTCCTCTGCATAAACATGTCCAAACTCTATCATACCGTTTACCAACTTTTGTCTCACAAAGTGACAATCTATCTTGATGTGCTTTGTATGCTCATGAAAAACTGAATTTGTTGCAATATGAATAACTGCTCTATAGTCACAATACACCTTCATAGGTTCTATTCATTGAACATGCAATTCTTTTAACAATCCTACAATCCAAGTAAGTTCAACTACCACCATTCTTAATGCTCTATATTCTGCCTTAACAGAAGATATGGAAACTACGGCTTGCTTTCTAGATTTCCAGCAAATTAATGATCCTCCTAGTTTACCAAGAAGCCAATTACAGACTTCCTAGAGTCTAGGCAAGCTCCATGATTTGAATCACATAAGCACTCCACTCTTAGTGAACTTTCTGCTAAAATATATATTCCTCTCCCTGGGTTATCCTTGAGGTACTTCACTAGTCTTAATGTAGCTCGTATGTAAGACTCCTTGGGCTCTTGCATAAACTGAGTCAGCACTTGCACTGAAAAAGATATATCAGGTCTAATCAAAGTAAGGTAAAGTAACTTACCAACCAAACTTCTATAGACTCCGAGATCTTGTATGAAGCGGTCTGATTTTGTCTCAACAGTTGTAAGCCTTAAATTTTGTTCCATAGGAGTCATCATAATCTCTTCTTTACTTAAACCTATTTCAGAACTTAATTCACTTGCATATTTTCTTCGATTAAGTAGGATTCCATATTTTGTTCTCAAAACCTCTAGACCAAGGAAATATTTTAATGTTCCTAGGTCTTTAATTCTAAATTCACTGTGAAGATATTTCTTGACTGTTAGATATAATTAGTTTTGATGATGTCAAATATAGATGCCAAATATTAAGAGGAAAATATTTGCATAATATATTGATATTCTACATTGACTAACTACCATATTTAATATTGCATATCTTGTAGATTAGTCAAGAAAAGAAAGAAGAATATTCAAGATAGTCAAGAAAATAAAGAAGTTATCTTGTTAGATTATGGAGAATAATCATCAAGAAGAAAATCAAGACGAAAAGATTGAAGAAAGAAGAAATTCCAAGAACTAGTGAGAATATCAAGATTCAAGCTCTTAGAAGTGATACTGGAGGTTTCTATGAACAAATGATGTTTGGAATAGATCAATGCAAAGCCAATATAACTTATATAGAAGTTATGGCACCTCCAAAGATGATGCATTCGAGTTTTGATGAAGTACTCGAGTACTGGAAGCTCCAACACTCAAGTGTTGGTGTTGCACTCGAGTGTAGAAGCACTCTGTTTACCTCTGTTCTTCATTTACCATGATAGAGCTTTATTTTTTTAGACATATCTATCAAACCACATTTATGATTGAGCTAAAACCAATGGCATATGAAACTAGACTCCTAACATGGGAGAGAAAGCTCTTCGGGATTGCTCTGCTCGTAAGACTTGCCGTAACGGGGAGTATCTCAGTGAGAGATTTATAAAAGGCTTCACAAGTACCAGACTAAACTTATGGGATTGTAGAGGCTTATCTTGTACCTGATTAAAATAAGAGGATAGTGGATTGAAAATCTCAGGAGAAGCTTGGGATTGGACGTATGTGATCATGGATTGGACCGAATCAGGATAAATTATAGTTTGCATATTCTCTTCCCTAAGGTCTTATGTAATGCCCCAAAATATAAAATGCATGTGGATGAGCTCTTTCCGAAATTAAAGTGCGAATCGTGACTCGGATTAGCAGTAGAAATCGCCCAAACTTGTATTTAAGCTTATTTATGATTATCAAGCTTAAGTTGAATTAAAAGTGAGGGGGAGGGCATATGGCATGAGATAGTAGGGCTATATAATGTGTTAAATGGTAATCCAGTGGAAAATGCCCAAACCCATTTTCTAAAATTTAATTGTGATAACAAAGTGTAATTGAGATATTTTGAGAGATCATTATCCTCTTCCAATGGGCCATAAATTTCGTCCAACATGAGGCAAGAGAGAGAAAATGAGTATGTGAACACAAATGGTGACCTTGGGAAGCCATTAAAGTCAAGTGGAAAAGATAAGAAGAAAATTCAAAAATTGTAGGCAAAAGTTGTGACATTTAAAGAGGCAATTGGAGTAACATATTTGGTTATTGGGAGGAGCCCATTTACATCACTTTATAAGCATAAGGCAAAGGATAATGATTGAATTCTAAATGCCAAAAGATGAAGTATGATAATCAAGTAAGATGTGAACTTTGAAGAGGTAAAGTGTCAAACTGTCTTTTCTCTCTCCTCTCCTCTCTCAAAGTCGGTTAAGTATGTGTGAGGGGGCTGAAAAACTGATCTCATCACTTCTCTCTCTCTAGAAGCTACCTAAAGTCTTAAATGATAATCAACCCTAAGTGTTTTAGAGTTAATTGGGAATTGAAATAGGGAACAACTCGTCGTCCTTGATTTTGATGTATAGGACTTAACATCTGCCCTGATCGTATGAAACTGGTGTCGAGCAGGAACGGAAAGAACAAGGTAGTGACTCTTTCTCCTATATCATGTGGAATGCTTTGTATGTATGTGCTTATCATTGAATTGTAATAAACGAGAATGCTGCTGGTTATGCCGTTCTGAATATAGTAAAAGCAGTCATAAAAATGCCATTGCAAATACAGTGAATGTTGTCGTTATTGTTAAAACAACGCAAGATGTCATTATTGCACTACAGCCGTGAGAGCTGTCGTTATTGTGCATACAACAGTGATTGCGGTCGTTATTGCACCACGGCCGTGAGAGCTGTCGTTATTGTGCATATAGCGGTGATTGCGGTCATTATTGCACCACGGTTGTGAGAGTTGTCATTTGTGACACAAGTCACGCATCATGTGGATACAGCTGTGAGAGTTCTCATTTGTGACGCAAGTCACTCATCACTTTGATTTGTTGTTGCTTTGTGATAATTACTTACATACTTTGTTTAGTTATGCATCATATACGTGAAATGTTACTACTGAGATTCATATGAATCTCACTCTTTCCAATGAATAACCTATAACCAGGGCAAGCGGATCCAAGGAGAAGTTGGTGAACAAGGGCGACTAGTGCTCTCGGCTTGGACATTTAAGTGTTGTTAGTCGGTTATCATAATTTTGGGTTAAATGTATATATTGTGAATGATGTAAGTTGAATTCGATATAGTGAAGGCAGTTGTATCCACCATAGATTTGTGTTCTGATTTTAATCCTCGGTATGGAAATTGAGAAGGGGCGATCATGCCTTATAAACCCTTATTGTTGTTGAATAGAACTCGAGAGTCGTCAGGAATTTTGTTGAGTACTTTGATATTAATGAATGGAACAGTACCAAATAAGCCAACAAGATTTGAAAAGTGAATGTGAGACTGTATTAAACAGGTTTTTTAAAATTTTTTGAAAATCCACTTTATCACAAGATTGAATCCTGTCGTGAAGTTCAGACCTTTCATGAGTTTTAAATTAACCGTTAGTCTCCATATTGATTTTATGACATGTTTTTAAACCATATTAACTGCTATTAAGGTAGGGGTTACATCTTCTTTCCAGCATATATTATTTAATCTAACTGTTAATTTATGATTCATTACTGTCATACTTATTACTTCTACTAAGATGCAAAAATATTTTCAAAGTTCTTTTCTTCCACCCAATTCACCCCCTCTTAGGCGTCAGCCAGTTCTAACATTGATAGCATTTATTTCTTTTAGGCTATTTCCAGTAATCATCAAACCATCAACATAAGCAAGAACAACAACTTTTAGCCTATTTGGGATGGTGTTTTGCCATCCGAAGAGTGGTTTTTTTTAAAAGAAAAAAAAAGCATGGTTGCAGTAGTTTAAGGTGTTTAGGTTGGCATTTTGGCAATAGGGCTTTTTTTCAAAAGCAGCTTTTGAGAAGAAGCTCAAAAGTCTAGCTTTTTTTAGAAAAAAGCCACTTCTGCCACAGCCAACCTAAACAGAAATCACATTTATAATTTGACTTTTATCTTATCTGACTTTTATAAAAGTTAGAATAAAAAAAAAATCCAACTTCCGCCATTCCTAACAAACAAGCCCTATATTACCTTGATTTCATTTATGGAAAAGAGCATAGTCATGCTTACTTTGTTCAAAACCACTTTTAATTAATGACTGAGTTAATTTTTCATTCCATTGTCTTGAAGCTTGCTTTAGGCCATATAATGATTTCTCAAATTTATATACCTTGTGCTGCTCTCCCTTGGTTTCAAAACCTTGACGTATGATCATATATAGACTTCCTTATATAGGTCTCCTTACAAAAAAGCATTTTCTACATCCATTTGGTGTGTAGGCTAATTATAAAAAGCAGCTAATTTTAAGATAGTTTCAATAGTCAAAATTTTCACAACTGGAGAAAACATTTCATAAAAATCAATTCCTTCCCTTTGATTATATCCTTTTGCAACTAATCTAGCCTTCAACTTATCCAATGTTCTATCAGCTTTATATTTAGTCTTAAACACCCATTTACACTATAGCCTTAAACACCCAGCTTTATATTCCAAGCTTACCGATATAGCGCCATTTTCCAATAAAATGGATATTTGGCAAAATTCTACTAGCCAAATTCATAAAGTACTTATTAAAAAATTAAATAAATTAATCCATTTTTGGGCTTCCTCATGTGTCATAGCGAACACCCTGCTCTGATTCCTAGGTTTTTACTCAGCCCACGGCCGGTTGCATTCACTAGACATGTGTCTAGGTTGTTGGTAATTATAACAAATCACTTGCCCCTGGCACATTCTACCATAATGCGCCTTACCGCAATGAGTACATATCCATACTGTGGAGGCTTTCTATAGTTCATGATCCCCAGACTGATAGGGCTTTTTGCCACTACCCTTAGATGAGGGGAATCCCTGACCCTTCCGCTTTTGGGAAGTATTACCCTTGCTAGGTTCACTGTGGCTGCTAACACCCTTGGCGGGATATAAATATCTCAGATTATTCTTAGTAATTATACACTCTTCCACCGCTTTATTAAATTCAGTGAATTGGTGGGTGGCTAACCTCTTTCTCAATTCACACCTCAACCCATGAATTAACATATTTGAGCTCCATTCCTCATCATCCATTCTCCGTAGATATGAAGAATACCTGGCTAGTCAGATGAAGCTAGACAACTAATCATCGAAGGTCTTTGAATCACCCTGCTTGATAGATAGAAATTCAGTTTCCTTCTCAAGTCGTACTGACTTGGGAAAGTACTTTTCGTTGAACAGTTGTTGAAACAAATCCCAGGTTAGTGGCACGTTTCTATTTCGCAATGTCAGGGCGATATTCCACCACTAACGATCAGCATCTCCCTCTAACTTGTACATAGCCAACCATGTTTTCATCTCCTTGGGCAATCAAGCACTTCTAAGATCTTTTCTAGATGGTTCAACTAGTCTTCGACTGCTTTAGAATCAAATCTCCCCCTGAACATTGGAGGTAGATGCTTGCAGAATTTTGAGACCCAGAATTGAAGATCTCTCTCTTCTCTAACTAGAACCCCATAAGATTCTTGGTTTGGTTCTGTGTGAGGAGGTGACTCCAAGAGTCATGCTGACCCTTCTACAGTATCTTCTTGTTGTGTCTCCTCATGGGTTTCTTCCTTTGTAGACTGGACCCAGTCCTCATTACGATTCGCTCTTTCCTCTCTAAGCTCTTCTCTCAGCTTAGTAATCATATCTCACTATTCTCTTATCAGACCTATCAGCTCTTGTATAGGATCTGGTGGATTGTCATTAACCACTTCCACCTCTGGGCCTACTCGTTGTACATTGGGGCGAACCATTATTTTCTTTATTCTACAAATGATTCACGATGTTAATATCACAGATAATGTATACACATATGTCCTAAGACTCATATATCCACAAATAGCAAGAACATTAATATATATACAATAACCAATGACTAATCATCTTCTATCACTAAGGCAAAGAACTAAGGGAGCTATCCTAGTAAAATCTACCCTTACCAGGAACTACAGCCCTGATACTACAAATGTAACCCTCTACCTTATAAACCGTGATTATTATTAAAAAATGCATAATTAAGTTAAATTAGAGACCCATGATTAATATAAAATCTGTTTAAGTTCCCGCTTCATGACAAGGACCCACCCTGAAATGCAGTGGGTTTTCAAAATTTCTTTCAAAACCTGTTTAGTCTGGTCTCATACTCACATTTTGAATATAATTAACATGTGTAGTTAAGTTGCATTCATACATATCAGAGTGTAAACCAAAATTCTCGGTAACCCCCAGGTTTCCATATATTAAATAAAGGGTTTACGGGGCATTTCTTCCCCTTACTATTTCCTATTCAGGAGATTACATATCCATATCCAAAATAACATTTACAAATGTACAGTAATCCCAATCCAGATATGACAACCAACCAACAACTAAAACAAAGAACTATCCACCCTTGGTTGCCTGCTTCTCCTTCGAGCCGCTTGCCCTGTCTGTAGGTTAGTCAATAGAAAGAATAAGATTCAAAAGAATCCCAGGAGTAACAAAACACTCATACAGTATATAATCACATAGCATGTAAGCAAATCATCAATTAGTACAACAACAATCATAGTATACACATAGCCTTAATGATATACACATAGTTTTCGCAGCAATCACATAGCCTTACGGCTCACACCCAGCCTTTCGACTGTCACATAGCCTTTACTGCTATCACATAGCCTTTCAACCTTCACATACACAATGAATTCATTGTCACACCCCACCCTTATCCTCTTTCACCGCTAGGAATGCATACAGCCCTCACCCGAGCCGTTGTTCGCTACTGGAGGACTCTTGGCATGGCGATGCAATTCAAAGGCATATACGCATGATGCGTAACCAGCATCACAATATACACATAACTTCACAATATACACATAGCAATGAGCTTCACAACATTGGCAATACACAATCCAATGACATCACATACATACAATGCATTACAAACAGTATAAGAGAAAAATTCACTACCTTGCTCTTTCCGATTGTGCTCTGGTACTAGTTGATCTCGTATAGGGAAAATATTGAATCCTAAAACCAAAACCAAGGATGTAGTATTATTCCCTTTTCCAAATTCTTAATTTCAAATGCTCAAGGTTGGTTATCATTTTAGGCCTTTAGGTAGCTATGAAAGTCTCTAACAATAACCTAAAATGATTGAGAAATACTAGGTTAGAAACCACTTTTCAAAATCACAAAGTGTTGAAAACAGGGGTTGGCTGTAGCCAAGAAATCTCTAGTTGCTACAAAAAATAGCATAGAAAGTTTTTGGTTGCAGCCAAGATCTTCTGGCTGCGGCCAAAAACTGCACAGAGAGTTTCTGGCTATGACCAAAGACTGCCCAGAAAGTTTTGGGCTGCAGCTAAGGAAACTTCAAAAAATCATAACTAATTATAGAAAAATCGAAATGGGGTGATTCTAAAGCCAATGGAAAGCTATTTAAGTCATATTTATAGGAAAAATATGAATCAATGTTGTTCATAATCACAAAAATACAGAATTACATGAAATCCCATACTGCTTCAGAATAGCTTCCAGTTTCAACCCCAAACTTTGGAAAATCATAACTCCTAGCTCAAAAATCAAAATGACATGAATTTTATGTGAATTTGAAAGATTGGAATGTGAAATTTAATACTAAAAAGTTTTAGAATTTTTAGACACCATTTGCTCATTCAAAACGTCCATGCAATCTAACTGCCTAGCATAGAGTTTCAATAGACAAAATTCTAACTTTCAACCAATGTGTCTAAGGGCTGTAAAATCAACAACCAACCTATTTCCACAAAATTTTTCTCAAGGAAACCATTGGAATCACTAAAACAACCAAATTCCCATCACATCACATATATTCTATTTGGACCACATTGCAACACAAATCCACTAAATTGCCAAACTTTCCATTCAATGATCAAAACCAATTCAAACCAATTTCATTGTTCAAATCATGCAACAAGACACCTATTCCAATACCAAATAACCATGCAATACATAAGACCCTAATGGCACAAAAATTAGGGAAAAAATCAAAAAATTTTAAAGTCCCACCAATGGTAACAATATGCATATCAAAAGATAGCCATTTCTCACATCTTTCACTTTCCAAAGCTTATTCTTTGATTCCACTGCTTCCAATTTTCTCAAGCTCTCAAACACCTTCTTTCAAAATCTAAAACTATAGAGATAAAGCTCTTATCAACATGATCAAAGTTAAAGAAGAGCATTTCACCATTCAAGGTCAAACAGAACACTTACCTTGAACTTCTTTCTTTCTCTTTCCTTCCAAGCTTGGATGAAAATGGAGTTGAAGAGAGAGAAATGAGATGATGATGAAGATAATCAAATTTTGGGGAGCCAAGGCCCTTTTTGGCTGACTTCATGAGGGAGAGGAGAGAGGGAAAAGTAGTTGACACATTGACCCAGATCCATGACTCACCTAATACCAAGTGTCATGATCTTGAGCCTCTTCCCAACTTCTTCTATGTTCATACAAGCATAGAATTACTCCCTCATAATCTCTTTAGCAATTAAACACTCCACAATAGCTCCAAGTAATTAGTAAACTCCCTCTATGGGAGTTGACTAATTGGTCGGTAACTTTTTCCTTATTTTGCCCCTGACTATGGGAATTCCTATGGAATCACCATTTAGAACATTTTCTCATTGCACTACTTCAATCATGTGCCCTCCCCTTTTCCTTTAATGCATTTTAAGCTTTGTCATACAATTAAGCTTAAATACAAAGTTTAAGCACTAATTATTATGCATTCGGATCACAATTCAAATCACATTCTCCAAAAGTGTTTGTTTATCAATAATTACATTCACTTTTGAAGTCATAAGCCATTAATCACATTTTGGGCCATTACATTTGTCCTATACGGGGCAGTTTTTTTGTGTGTGAAAGTTTTAAATAAGTAAATGATGTCCAAAAATTATGAAACTTTTCAGTATGATAGTAGACATGACAAGCTTTAAATTGATATATAGAAACTAGTGAATTCTAGGGGCAGAGAACAATTAAATGAAATACTGTATTGACATGCATCCAAAAGTATAGTGGCTATATTTTTCCTTGAAATTAGACTTATTTGGGGTCACATAGCCTTTGGAATCATCACAATTAGACACTGTACAATTAGATATGATTTTTCAAAGTTAGGTCATGTTTCTGGAATGGAATTTGGAACAGGTTGGATTGGGCAAAATTCTGGGAATTATGTGGCTATAATGGTCTGAATTGAGTATTTTTATTTGAAAGTATACTGAAAGAGCTTTCCATAGAATTTGGAATCAATCAATTTGAAGTTTCCTAGAATTAATGGTGAATTTTTGAAGTTAATAAGAAAAGCTGGCAGAATTGAGAATAAGGGTGAAAATGAAAAATGTAATGGCATAAAGTAATTAAGTTGAACTTTGAGGGTGGAGTTAACCAACTTTGGGTAGTTGGGCTACTTTCACTTTACTTTTAGCTTAGTATGTTAACTTTAATGACAACCAACTTGACTAATTGGGTTATACAAGTATTGGACGAAATAAGAACCTGTCGTCCATAAATTCTAATTATAGGACCTAACAGTCGTCCGAAGCATAGAACCTGCCAGCGCCCAAACAAACAGTTAGATATTGCTAAAAGGAAGCAACCAGGTGTAACTTGTCTCTCATATATTTTTAAAATACACCACATGTTTTTTGGATTCATCATGAATTATCTAGCACATTCTGATTTTGCAGGGTGGTTGCCTGAGGCCTATTACACGGGTGGACACTCAGGCCAATATAATGTTCTTTGTTGCATGAGTGAATGCCCAAGGCCTATTGCACGGGTTACACTCGAGGCCATTTGATATACCTAGCGCTATGGTGATATATGAACTACTTGTTATATGTGGAATGTTGTTGTGATAATTATGTCGTGTGATGACTGTATGGCATGCTTTGTGATGTTATATCTATATGATTGACTACCTATTACTACTGAGATTCTTTTGAATCTCACTTTTTTTCTAAATAAATCTATAGCACAGGCTAGTGGTTTGCAGAGTAAGAAGGTAAATCAGATAGCTAGAGGATGAAGTTGAAGGACTTGATTTGTTGTTGGTTATATGTTTTAAGTAGTTTGGTTAATTTTGGGACTGTATATGATATACATAGCTATGTAAACCTGGCAATAGTACAGTAAGTAGAACCAGTAGTATCAATAACTTAGTAAAGAAGGGTGACTGTATATTTTGATAACGCTTCTGTTTGACGAAGAAACGTTAACTAATGAACATCTTATGAGATGTAAGCGAAGATACGCTCACACACTCTGATAAATGGATTTAAGTACCAATGAAACTTAGTGAGATTGTGAATGTTTATGAAACTATTTTGAAAAATTTTATTACACTTAAAATTCCCTACTAATCCCCAGCTCACCTTTTGGGATAGGTTCGAAAGTTGTGAACGTGTTTTTAAAGTAAATTTAACTAGGACTAAACTTTGGTTTCATAATTGATTTCACTACTCTTTCATACTCATTAGGGTCTGTTGGACATAAGGTGTTACATTTATGGTATTTGAGTGTTGATTCTAGGAATGGTAGGAATTTGCTAGAGTCCTCTGCTTATGTTGATAAGTTCTAACCTCTTGTTAGTTGCTTTGTGATGGGAAGCATGTATGAGGGAAGTGTTAACCAGCCTCCTCCAAAGCAGTGTAGACCTGAGGGCAGGCTCTATATAGTTATTAATCAAGGGGGCTATGGACCGAGGGTGATACTTACTGTAAGGAAAAACCATTTGAGTTCTGAAAGTGAAGTGCAACAAGTGTTTGCCCTAGAAGAAATAAGAACCTGAAAACATGAAGTGCATTCGAGTGTCTGTGTATACGCTTGAGTGAGGACTCACAATACTTGAAAGTGCATGGTGCACTCTTGCAAGTGTTAAAGGAAGTGTTGATTAGAAGACATATCAGAACATGGAACCTACATGTTGTTATGTGTGCAAAATGATCTATTAAATAATGTAAGTGTACACTGTCGTAATTAAGTATTACAGAAGTGAGTAGAGTATCGTTCCCATAAGGATTGATCACTAAGTACCAAAATGGGTAATTTTCATTCTATTTAGTCGATTGATTAGTTGGCGATTGAGAGAACAAAATAAAATGATTAAATATGATTGTAAATGATATCAAAGAAAGCCCTAGGGATCATATTTCACTTGATAAATTTGGGATTGAATCACTTATATATTATAGCCTAATATATTCAACATGATTGATAGTCGAGTTTCCCTAATTTAATTACTAGCCTTTTCCAAGGTCAAGCAATTCTATAATTAATTGCTAATCCAATATATTTCTATATGAATTTAAGCAATTAATTATGCGTTAAGAATTATGGAACTCAGTAAGACTACACAACTCATATGAATATATTCATATTTCATATACAAGTCATGCATCTCCTTCCAAGATGGAGGCATGCAAAAAGGAATACAATGCATTAAATTAAATCTAGAAAATAACACAATTTATTCAGAATTGTCAAAGAAAAGATGTCTCTCTGTCAGAGAAGGAAACCTCTATTTCTCTCCCTCCTCTTCTTGATGCTTGGCCAAGGATCTCTATTTATAGGAAAAAAACACATTCGCTACAGTGCCAAATGTGCGTTGCTACAATGAAACTGGGTTTTGCAATAGTGCTTCCATAAGCTATAGTAACTTTCATCTTGAATAGTGATTTCCATCATGAATAGTGCCGTCATGAATAGTGACCCTTGTGAATAGTACCAATACTATAGTAATTGACCTTTTTTAATCCCATCAGTCCAATTTTTGGTCTCCTTTCTCCTCTTATTGTGTGGCCATCAGAAGAGAAAATAAGTAAATATTATAATAGTAATAAAAATATTTATGCCAAAATCATTCTGTATTTATCAATTACACCTAAATTTATTACATTAATCTCAAATATCGTCCACAAAATCATCATATAAGGGAAAATAAATATGCAAATATTTTACTTATCAAATTTCTCCACACTTAGCTCTTGGACGTCCTCGGACAAGGAATGACTAATAATTGTTTCCAACAAAATTAGAAGTGTCAACTCATAAGCAAGAACACAATTGAAAAATAAAGAGATCATAGTATTCATAAATCAATGAAAATATAAACTGATAACTTTATTTGAAACTAAATAAACTGAGTTTGTATTTGTAGCTTATTCTCTTATTCTCTCAAGTATTTAAGGGTAAGTATTTCACTCCAATTAAACTGAAAAAATTGCACTACCATAAGCTTGTTAAAAATCTCAATCTCCACTACTTAGTTCATATGCATAATTCAAATCAAAAGGACTTATTAAGGATTGTAATGGGGTTAAAGTAAAAGGAGTGTAAAACATGACATGAATGGCTACTTTTGAGAAATAGACTAATTGAAAAATGGGCCAACTTATAAATAAATTCATCTCATCACAACAACCCACAATTTCAATTCTATTTTTTTTTCTTTTTTTTTTTTTTTGATGAAATTGCAACTCTAAAGTTGATGATATATACACCCCCACACTTTCCAAAAGCCCAATTCACAAAAATTTCAAATGCTCTGCTAATCTTTCGAATCAGGTAAAAGCAATTGATATATTATTAGAACACATGTTAATAGGTTGATAACAAAGAAAATATCAATCAGGCTCAAAGGGGCTTATCAACAATAATATAATTGCAAGGCTGGCTATTTATCATTTTTGAATGTGCTTGTGAGATGTAACTTCAACAAGATTTAAAGCAAGTTCTAGAGTAACAACTTAATATGTGAATATCACACACAAGAGAAATAATCATTATAGGCTCAAAAGCTCACGGTTAAGGGCTTTCAAACTCAGATCATTTAATCTCAAAATTCATCACCAATTGTAATAATCCATTGTTCATTCATGCTATGAAATCTCTAAATTCAATTGATCTATTCTTAAAACTTATATACTTCTTAAAATCATTACAAAGCACTTGAACAGGATGATTTTTTTTTTCACTTTTACTCTTTTATTTTTTTAGAAAAGAACAAAAACATGTAACTAATAAAATGCAACAAATAAAATGCGTTTCAGGAGTTAAGATTAATTTCTTACTTTGCCAATTTTTTCATACCCCATGCATCTAATGTTTTTTTACTAACTAACTAATTTCTTTTACAATTCCTCCCCCAACTTAAATCAAACATTGTCCTCAATGTCTTCTAGAGCTTAGAGAAGTTTTTTTTTTAAACACAATAAACATAAACACACAATAAACCAAGATGCTAAGAGTAAAACCAAAAGATTAAGGAGAGTTACAACCGAAGAGTGGTATCTGGATTCTGCTTCTGACTGCTATTTGAAGATTGCCCACCTACTTGCTTGACTAATAGATATGGGTGAGGTTCATACGTTTGCAGTTGATCGAGCAGCTGATCAGCAGTTGATACAGAAATTATAGAATGCCGAGTCGCTTGGGGTATGAATACTGTTTCTACAACATGATCAAAAAAAGACAACAGATCATCATAAAAACCATTAACATTTAACAATCCTAATGACTTTTTGTGAAAGTTTAACTTAGCCCAATATGCAACCCTAGAAATGCCATCCAACGTCTCCAAACCACCGGGTAGAGCAATGAAAGCTTGAGCATAGTATAACATTCTTCTCATTTATTCAAGCAAGCTCGAAACCTATAACTTTTATCCTAAGGAAAAGGTGTGATCTTCCAACTCCTTCACCCTTACATTTAAACCCTTGCTTTCATTCATGGATGCAGAAATGGCCACACTTCCCTTTAGGCCTTGAAAGCCTCCCTGTATACAAAGTTGATACTTCTGTCAACTAATGCAATTCCAAGTTCTTTTGATGTAGTGACAAACTCTCCATTCTTGCCTGAATCAATTTTACCAAAAATGCAAATAGATATAAATCTACATTTTTGTGTGATACCCTTTTTTCCTTTTTTTCTCTTAGACCATTTGTGTTCACAAGTAGAAGAATGCATATTTACAAGTGAAAAGTACATATTTATAAGTGGAAGAGTATATATATATAACTAAAACAACGACAACAAAATCATACAAATCACTCATTTTTCAAAGAAGTTTGAAAATAATTTCTGACATAGATGACTAGTGGGACATTGCATGATGAAATTAAACAAAAAGAGGAAAGAAAGTCAAGATTTACTGAAAAGATAAAACAGATTAGACAAAAGCTGCTAAAAAGATAAGACATATTAGATAAAAGCATGATTATGTACAATAGTTGTGATTTTGGTGCACATCTTCCTCTGGTTTTACGTCTAGTGATAGCTTAAAAGATTTCTATGAATCGAGAATTTGCTTCCCATCTAGTTGTCTTATAAACTGGCAAATAGGGTTTTTTAAGGTTAGATTCCCAAGACAACAGTAGCACCATTTTTCTTGGTTGAATACGTTTACTAAATTAAGAAGAATATGATGAATATCACCACTCAAATGCGTCTCAAAAGTTTGAATGATATCATCCAGTGACTCCTTACTTAGCCCATCTTTTATAAATTGAATTTTATCTTCTTGATTTATAGAAACCATACCTTTGTTCCTATAGCTCTGATCACATGTCCACCTTGCACATTTATAGCAGACATTCATTCTTTTAGCTCTTCTCTTTTTGCAGTAAGAACTTCTTCTGATTCCTAGTAAAGGTTTAACAAATGATTTATGAATCTCACCTACTAAACATACCTTAGCTTCAATGATCCAGTGTACATCCACAGAAAGGCCTAAATGATTGAATATCATCATCCTTTCAAGTTGACTGCTATAGATCTTCTTGAGCACATCTTTAGGAAGAGTGGGGAACATGTTCTTAAGCTTTATAAGAGATTCCTCCATGGTAACTTAAAATGAAACTAATGAAAACTAAAATTTCAACGTAGTGCAATGTGTTTTGGTGAGTAGAAAACAAAAATAAGAGAGAAGGAAAGATGTTTTGTGTTGCTTCCCAAATAGCCACCCTTCTTTAACGTCTTTAGCTAGACAAGACCAAAACAATTTTTTTAAAATTTATTATTATTATTTTAAAAAAAATTATGAGAAGGAGGACTTACCTGTTGGTTCCTCAAACGTGATGGCAGTTGTCAAAGTGTTAAGCACACCATCTTTGTATTCTTTCAGTGTTCTAGATTGTAACTACCAAAGTAGAATACATCATCAAGGACTACCAGAAGTCGTGCAAAATCACAACAAAACATCCAACCAAACATTGGGTTTCCTTCCAAGCAGTGATAAATTTATAGTCTTCAGTAAAACTTCTCAAAACAAATTACTAATCAAAAGTATCAATCACTATAATTATCTTGTCTTTATTTCTTTTCAAGCAACAATGGTTCATACACAAAAATTGATCATTCAAGGCAATTAATTGTACTTCTTCAATCATAGACAATTTTAGATTATAATTATTTACTGAATTTAAATAAAGCACAACATTCATGTATTTGCAAATAGATTTAGGAGTTTCAGAAAATTCAGAGCATCCCACAAAATCCACTTGACTCTCATAAGTAAGAGTCAACACTTCAACAGGAGAGACATGAAAAATAGCTGTTAGAACATCTATGTTAGTTTCAACATCAAAATGGCAGAAATTAGGTTCCACAACCAGAACTTCTTCTAAATTACACCCATTATTCTCTCCAAAAGTGATTTCAAGGTCCTGATCACATTCCACAAGAGCCAAAATTTCATTCAATTCCACATCCTCAACTTCCTTACAATAATCATCATCAACACAAGAAGTGGTTATTATGCTTAACGAATTATATTGCCTCATATTCTTAAGTGATGAAATAATTTGACTCACATATATTCCAATATTTTGGACATTTGACTCAGCTCTAATGGCAAGTTTCTTTTGCTCTCTACTAAATTTCTCTGTTGATTCTATAAACTCCTCACATAATCTTTCTAGACTTTTCCTTGTATTCAAGAGTTTGTTCTTGAATATGTGGATAAGAGTAGAAAGGAGGATTAGGACAATACCTGACATATGGATCCAAAGACTCTTGTTGCTATAAAATTCCACCAGGATAAAAGGAATGATCAAAATAAGTTTGGTTCATATTGAAATCATCTCTCACATAATGACTGGTAGTGCTATATGGATAATGCTCATAGGAATGACACTCTCCATAATAAGCATCAGAAAAAATAATTATAAGGAGAAGAATTTTCAATCCAACTAGGATTTATATTTTCTTGTCTCATTTCATCCACATACATTCCTAAAAAAGAACCAAGATATGACAATTTATCACTGATTGAACCAAATGAATGCTGTGAATAATCCATTTTTTTTTATAATTTTTCACTTTTTTGCTTTTTTTTTTTTAATTTTTACATGAAGACTAAATTAATATTAAAATTACTTGATATTGATACTAATGACAACAATCCCCAGCAACGGCAACACAAACTTATTACGTGTAAAATGATCTATTAAATAGTGTAAGTGTACACTATTGTAATTAAGTAATACAGAAGTGTGTAGAATATCATTCCCACGAGGAATTATCATTAAGTACCAAAATGGTTAATTTTAATTCTATTTAGTCGATCGATTAGTTAGTAATTGAGAGAACAAAATAAAATGATTAAATATAAGTGCAAATAATATCAAAGAAAATATGAGAAAAAGCCTTAGGGGTCAGATTTCACTTAACAAATTTTGGAGTAAATCACTTATCTATTCTAGTCCAATACATTCAACATGAATGATAGTCGAGTTTCCCTAATTTAATTACTAGCCTTTTTCAAGGTCAAACAATTCTATAATTAAACCTAAATTTATTACATTAATCTTAAATATTATAATAGTAATAAAAATATTTATGCTAAAATAATCCTGTATTTATCAATTACACCTAAATTTATTACATGAATCTCAAATATCGTCCACAAAATCATCATATAAAGAAAAATAAATATATAAATATTTTACTTATCACATGTGTACTCGAGTGTGCACTTCAGCACTCAAGTGAGCACTTAGACACTGGCAAGTGCAAAAGCTCACTCTTGCAAAACTTGGCGTAAGTGTTATCCAGAAGCTAAGGCCAAAAGTGATATACACCTATGCCATCAAATTTGGAGTGCAGACCTATAATATTTGCAAGTGCAAAGCTCACTCTTGCAAGTTTTGGTGAAAATGTTGTCCAGAAAGTGAAAGTGTTTGTGCACTTCCAGTTTACACTCGAATGTTGGCAGAAAGTCCAACTCGCACTTCTAGTACTTCCAGTACTGCTTTTTCCAGAAAATAGAGCAATGCTTCGAAACTTCTGAAAATCATAGAAATGATTGTGTAACTTTTCTTTTTGTTTTGCTTCTAATCACTCTAACACTTCATCATATTAGTAAATAAGCATTTTTCATGTGATCTAATAAGGATTAACACACAACTTGAAAAAGTGACTTCACATAGCGTAAGGAACGTCAAACATAATGCCTAGTTTTCAAACATGATAACGGTCATGACTACCAATTTGACTCAATGGATAGGTTGAAATACTCATAACGGTCATATCCTACTCGACTATAAATACAGGAGATTCAAGTAGAGTACAACAATGACGAGAACTCAACTATGCCAACATGCGAATATCATGAGTCATCAACTCCAACCCAAATACTCTTTGTTTATCTACTTTCAATATCATTTACCTTAAAGAGAGAGAGATCATTTGTATTATACTTTAGTGACTATTTTATCCACTCTATGATAGAGTCTGAAACATTTTCAACTGTATTTCTGAATTAATCTCAAGGTAGAGGGACCTTGAAAGGGTTGATTTCTTTAGGGGGAAGCTGTAAAGAGAATTGCCGATAAGACTTTATACTTATAAGACTTACAAGGTACAAGCAGTAGAGAACGTTGCTGCTTGTAATACTTACAAGGTTGAAAGCAGGAGAGAATGTTGTTGCTCGTAAGACTTGTATAGGTAAGTGGGAGAGAAAAATCTTCAGGATTTGCTCTGCTCGTAAGACTTGCCGTAAGGGGGAGTATCTCGGTAAGAGATTTGTAAAAGGCTTCACAGTGGATTGAAAATCTCAAAAGGAGCCTTGGAACTGGACATAGGTCATCGTGGATTGGACTGAATCAGGATCAATCACAGTTAGCATATTCTCTTCCCTAAGCTCTTATATTTCCAGTATATGTTTTTTAATCTAACTGTTGATTTATGATTCATTACTACCGTATTTTTTACTTCCACTAAGATGAGAAAAGATTTTTAAAGTTCTTAAGTTTTTATCTTACACACAATTCACCCCCTCTTGAATGTCAGCCAGTTCTAACAATGACAACATTTATTTCTTTTAGGCTATTTCTAGTAATCATCAAATTATCAACAAAAGCAAGAACAACAACTGTTAGCCTTTTCGGATGGCATTCTGCCATCTGAAGCTGGCTTTTTAAAAAAAAAATAATAATAGCTTGTTGGCAACTAGTTTAGGGTGTTTGGGTTGGCATTTTGGCAATAGAGCTTTTTTAAAAAAAACAGCTTTTGAGAAGAAGCTCAAAAGTCTAACATTTTCCAAAAAAGTCACTTCTGCCACCTCCAACCCAAACACCTATCACATTTACAATTTGACTTTTTATCTTATCTGAATTTAATAAAAGTCAGATTAAAAAAAAGTAACTTATGCCACTGCTAACAAACATGCCCTATATTACCTTGATTTCATCTCTAGAAAAGAGCATAGTCATGCTTACTTTGTTCAAAACCACCTTTAATTAATGACTGAGTTAATTTTTCATTCCATTGTCTTGAAACTTGCTTCAGGCCATACAATGATTTCTCAAATTTACATACCTTGCGTTGCTCTCCCTTGGTTTCACAACCTTGACGTATGATCATATAGACTTCCTCATGTAGGTCTACCCACAAAAAAAGTATTTTCTACATCCATTTGGTGTGTAGGCCAATTATAAACAGTAGCTAATTTTAAGATAGTTCTAATAGTCACAATTTTCAGAAGTGGAGAAAACATTTCATAAAAATCAATTCCTTCCCTTTGATTATATCCTTTTGCAACTAATCTAGCTTTAAACTTATCCAATGTTCCATCAGCTTTATATTTAGCCTAAAATACCGATTTAGAACCTATTGGTTTCTTACCTTTAGGGAGAGTAACTACCTTCTATGTTTTATTAATTTCCAAGGCCTTAATTTCATTTTGCATTGCCTCAACCTATCTAGGGTCTTTAGAAGCTTGCTCATAAGTGTAAGGTTCAATCTCTTTGTCAATAGCAGATAGAAAAGCTTTATAAGAATAAGACAAATAATCATAGTCAATAGCGTAATGTCCCAAAAATGGGATTGAGGGCTAATGACTTCAAAAGTAGATGTAATTATGGTTAATAAACACTTTTGAACAATATGATGTGAATTACAACCCGAATGTGTTATGATCAGTGCCTAAACCCTGTATTTAAGCTTAATTATGTGAAAAAGCTTAAAATAAACCCTATGGGTAGGGGAGGGCGCATGAATGAGGAAATGGAATGATAAATAGTGCTTAATGGTGATTCAGTAAGAATTACCATAATCAGGGATAAAATAGGAAAAAGGAAAGTTACCGACCAATCGATTAGTTATCGAAGAGGAAACTCCTTGGTAATTTAGGGATCAATGGCTAGAATTAAGTAAATAATAGGGTGGAATCCTATGCATGTGTGATCATGCAAGAAGTCACAAGATTTTGACAAGTGTCAACTTGTGGACCACAGATAATGGTCAAATATTCAAACACATTTTCCTCTCTCCTCTCTCCCTCCAAGGTCGACCAAAGTACATGGTTCAAGGGGAAAAATTGATCATCATCATCGCCATCTCATTTCTCTCTCTTCAACTCCATTTTCACCAAGCTTGAGAAGGAAAGAGAAAGTGAAAGGTGAGATTTTTGGTGGTTTAATGTCCTCTTTAGCTCAACTCATCTTCTTTAAAGTTGTTTATGGTGATGAGAGCTATATCTTCATGATTTTAGATTTTTGAAAGAATTTTTTTAAGTACTGGAAGAAATTTAAAATTTGAAAAATCAAGAATCTACTTTTGGAAAGAGGAAGAGGTAAGAAAGAGCTCTCTATCGGCATATTCATTTTGACCATTGATTAAGTTTTGGAATTTGTGAAATTTGCCCTGATTTTAGTATGATTTTAGAATGCACAATTTGGATAATGTTGAAATCAAAGTTGCAGCTCTGTGTTGTTTTTATTCATCTGATATGTGTACATATATATAGGGGTAAAGCATATATGGTTAACCTAATTTGATCCCTAGATTCTCTCCTATAATCAAGGAAACAATAATTTGAAATTTAAAATAGATTTGATCACATGACAGATTAGGAAATTAGGGTTTAAGTGAGATAGGCCCATAAGTGGTGGCTAGGGCCACTCCAACACTCCCCCTCAAGCTAGTGAATAGATGCTGATCATTCCTAGCTTGCTTCTTAGGCTTTCGAACTTCCCCTGAGTGAGGGACTTGGTCATAATATCTACAGCCTGTTTTTTTTATGGAATATGTGATAGGTCCATCACTTTTGCTTCCAATTTTTCTCTAATAAAATAATGATCTATTTCCACATGCTTCATTCGGTCATGATGAATAGGATTATTCGCAGTCCTAATTGTTGACATATTTTCACACCATACTTTTATGGGTTCTTCTGATTCATCCTTAATCTCCTTAAGTAGTCGTGTAACCCACATACCTTTATATACTCCATGGGACAATGCCCTATATTTAGATTCTGCTGAGCTTCGTGAGACTACTGGTTGTTTCTTACTCCTCCAAGTTACCAGATTACCCTATAGGTACAATAACCAGTGGCAGAGCGTCTGCCAACTTTTGAACCACCCCAATCAGCGTCAGTGAACAATTCAACACTTCTAGTTCTTCCTTTTCCAAAAAATAAACCTAATCCTGGAGTTTTCTTTAGGTACCAAAGTATCCTGTATACTACTGTCATATGCTCTTTTTGTGGATTACTTGAAAATTGACTCACCACACTGACGGGGAAACATATGTCAGGATGTGTGTGAGACAAATAAATTAGTTTTCCAACTATTTTTTGATATCTCTCTTGATTTACTGCCGTACCATTTGGTCTAGTGGTTAATTTTTGATTTAACTCCGTAGGAGTATGAGCTGGTTTAGCACCTTACATTCCAGTCTCTTTAAGGAGGTCCAGGGTATACTTTCTTTGTGAAACACTTATCCCTTTATAAGTTCTAGCCACTTTCATTCCTAAGAAGTATCTTAGTGGACCAAGATCTTTTATCTCAAATTCTGATGCTAAATTTTTCTTTAGCATTGTGATTTCTTCTTTATCATCTCCTGTTAAGACAAAATCATCAACATATACAATGAGAATTGTCCTTATTCCATCTTGGTCCTTTATAAACAGTATATCATCTGCTTAGCATTATTTGTAACCCCAAGCCTTGATGGCCCGAGTAAATCTTTTGAACCATGCTCTTGGTGATTGTTTTAGTCCATATAATGACTTGTAAAGTTTGCACACTTTGTTGGAATTTTCTGAGTTTTTTAGTCCTAATGGCACTTGCATGTATAATTCCTCCTTAAGATCCCCATTTAAAAAGGCGTTTTTCATATCAATTTGATGGAGAGGCCACTCTATGTTGGCTGCAAGAGATAGCAAAACCTTCATAGTGTTTAGTTTTGCTACAGGAGCAAAGGTCTCTTGATAATCAATGCCGTAAGTTTAGGCGAAACCTCGAGCAACTAGTCGGGCTTTGTACTTATTCACACTCCCATCTGGATTATATTTCATAGTAAATACCCACTTGCTGCTAACTATAGATTTACCTTTAGGTAAATTTGTGATTTTCCATGTTCCATTTTTATGCAAAGCTCTCAACTCTTCTTCTATTGCCTGTTTCCACTTTGGATCAGAGACAGCTTCCTCAAAATTTCTAGGTATGCCTTCCTTCTCAACATTAGCCACAAACATTTTCATGTGGGGTGAAAGTTTATTATATGAGACATACCGAGCTATAGGGTGTTGTGTACAGCTTCTCTTCCCTTTCCTTAAGGCAATATGCCAGCATAGATCCTCAAGGCTTGTCTCAGGGACAAGATCATGATTTTGCTGAGGTGTGGAGTTGATATCTACCGTATCATGTTGTTGTTCCATGGTTGTATTAGGTTCGTCCAGCCTAGTCTCATATGTTTCAGATTCTGAAATCAAGTTAAGAGGCTTAAAAGGATTTGCTATTTGGAGATCAACTGTTTGGGGACTGTGCTGATATCTATTTCTGAGAGTTTCATTGGCTGAAGTATTATGATCAAGGTTGTTTTCAATGGAATCAGTGTATGGGACAAAGCTAGGAACAGAATTGATAGGTGAAGAACCTGGATTTCGATCTAGAGGTGAAGGATCTGGGATAGTTTGGGACTGTTAACAAGATGTCCAGATGAAGAAACAGATTGATGATCATTCTCAATTTCATAAACAATCCATTCACTCCTACTCTCCCCCTGAATGGGTGTTTGTGAAAAATAAGGTTGATTTTCAACAAATTTCACATTTAAAGTGACATAGGATTTATTTGTAATTCGACAAAAACACTTGTAACCTTTTTGAGTTAAAGAATAGCCCAAAAAAATACACTTAAGAGCCCGTGTGTCTAGTTTTCCTCCTCCCTCATTGTAAACAAAAACTGTACAGCCAAAAACCCTTTGAGAAATAGAATTAATAAGTGGGGAATTTGGGTAAGTTGCTGTAAAGATTTATAACGGAGTCTGAAAACTTAGTGCTTTTGAAGGCATTCAGTTAATCAAGTAGGCTGAAGTAAGAACAACATCTCCCCAAAATCTGCTAGGAACATTACTTTCAAACATAATAGACTTAGCTACTTCAAGGAGGTGATGATTCTTCCTCTCAGCCACTCCATTTTGTTGGGGAGTATGAACACAAGAAGTTTGGTGATGGATGCCTTTTTCTATCAAAAAATTTCTAAAGTTTGAGTTTAAGTACTCTCGACTATTATCACTTCTAAGAATTTTAATAAAAGTTTGAAATTGATTTAGGACAAAAGTATAAAATTTTTTGAAGAGTGGGAACACCTCAGATTTTTCTTACATTAAAGCAACCCAAGTTAACCAAGTATGATCATCAATAAATGTTACAAACTATCAGACTTTAGAATTTGTTGTAACCTTAGATGGACCCCATACATCACTATGAATCAGTGTAAATAGAT
Source organism: Inga laurina (assembly GCA_963855925.1). Taxonomy (NCBI): domain Eukaryota; kingdom Viridiplantae; phylum Streptophyta; class Magnoliopsida; order Fabales; family Fabaceae; genus Inga; species Inga laurina. Next base: position 27,440,768 of record OY979708.1, read on the forward strand.
AGGCGGGTTTATAAGAATGAGAAGGATAGGAATTTCAAACTTGTTTAGCAAAATGACAAGAGTCACAATGAAATTCTGAAACAGATTTATTACTAATGTTTGGAAACAGAAATTGCATAGAGTTAAGACTAGGGTGGCCTAACCTAGAATGCCACAATTTAATATCTTCAGCAGACATGACAGAGAGAACAACAAGAGATTTATTTGAGAGGGATCCTCGATATAGTAGAGACCATTCCACACTTTAGCATTCCCAATCACCTTGCCCAAAGCCAAGTCTTAAAAATTGCAACCAGTTTTGTCAAAGGTTACTATACAGCTTAGATGATCAACAATACATTTGACAGATAACAAGCTGCACTAAATCTCTGGAACATACAAGACATTTTTTAATATGATGATTTCAGAGATAACCATTGTGCCTAAACCTAGAACTTTTGAGAATTGACCATTAGCTACTTCTACTAACTTATGCTTAGAATTTTCAGTAAAATCAAAAAACAATTCTTTGAAACCTGTTATATGGTTTGTTGCACCAGAATCCACAACCCAAATATCCTTAGATATAGACACACTACTGAGAGCACATGTAAGGGCAGTACCTGATTTGGCCAAGGTAACAGAAGGAGTGTTTTTCTCACAGAATTTGACAGCGGAAGATTCATTATGTTTGTCCAGGAGCTTTCACAGAACCATGAGCTCTTCGGTGCTTAGAGTATCACCTTCAATTTCAGAGGTACTAACCACCAATCCTTTCTTATCATTCCTTCCTTTTTGCTTCATGTGTGGAGGCTTACCGTGTAATTTTCAATACTCTTCTTTGGTGTGACCACTTTTATTACAATAATCACACCACTTTACAGACTTTCTTGGCTCCATGTCCCTATGATTTCCTTGAACAGTAAGGGCAGATGTCTCATGTGTGATCTGTGCATGGCTGGGTGATCCTTGAGTCAAAAGCTTTCAGCTTTCCTCACATTTCACCATATTGAATGCATCCTCCAATAAAGGCAGAGGCTTTATACTTATTATGTGTCCTCGAGCATCCTTATATGAATCATTTAGACCAAGGAGAAAATCACAGCGCCTTTCTCGATTAAGTAAACACTTATGATACATGATATTATTATGGCAAGACCATTCATAAGTTTCATATAAATCAAATCGCTACCACAACTTCACTAGAGCAGTGTAGTATTGAGTAACAGATTTTTCACCTTGATAGAGCTCTTAGAGTACACGTTTGACTTGGATGATTGCAGCAATATTCTCCCGGACAGAGAAGGTTTTCCAGGTAGAGTCCCAAATCTCTTTGGCGATAGTAGCAAGGAGGTAATTCTCACTTATCTCAACGGTCATGGAGTTTACTAACCATGCCATAACCATATTATTTTCTGCACACCAGGAGTCAAATTCTACGGAGTTGGCTGTAGGAGGATCTTCGGTGAGATACTTCGCCTTCTTCTTTCCTCGAACATACATCAATATATTCTGGGACCATTGAAGATAGTTGTTTTCATTCAACCGATGAGCTATCATTATTTGGGAGAGGGAATCCGGTGCTACCCCAATCAGACCAGATGATGATGATGAGGTTGTGCCATGGTTTCCCGGATTAGTTGGTGTGTCAGTCCTTTTTGGGTCCTTTGCAGTTGACGAGGAATGGTTATCTCCATCGTCAATAGAGAAGGCCCGCGGCTGACCGTTTAAAGCTGCCTTATATGACATGGATCTTTCATCTCTAATACCATGAAATCAGAGTTACAGCTCTTTGTTGTTTTTATTCATCTGATATGTGTACATATATATATATAGGAGTAAAGCATAGATGGTTAACCTAATTTGATCCCTAGATTCTCTCCTATAATCAAGGAAACAATAATTTGAAATTTAAAACAGATTTGATCATATGACAGATTAGGAAATTAGGGTTTAAGTGAGATAGGCCCATAAGTGGCGGCTAGGCCCACTCCAATAAGTGTATTATGTTGGATTTGGTGTCTTATTATATCTTTATGTCATTAGAATTGATTTAGAACTTTGGAAGGAAAAGTGGTGCAATTGAGTAAAATATGGGAATGAGGTGTCTAAAGGAAGAACTTGTTGTTAGAATGAGAATTTCATTGTTATGTATTTCCAATGGGTTCCTTACGAAAATTTGTATGGGAATAAGTTATTAGTGAAGTTTGGGAGCTACTGGACACAATGTTTGGAAGTTTGGAAAATTCTATCATCTGCTGCGTTTTGGCTTCTGATAAGCCTCACTCGAGTGCACAGGGGTGTCACTCGAGTGCAGTATTATATTTTCTCGTTTCCTTCAGTTCTAGTTGCACTCCCACGTGGTGAAAGCAGAAGTATATGTTCTCACCTATGAGAGATTTGAGTCATCACTTGGGTGAACCTTGTTTCACTTAAGTACGGGAATATTTTGCATTATAAGGCCACATCTCGGGTTGTCACTCGCAGGCTATTTTTCAAGAGTGTGTCATAGCACCCACAAGTGCTGAGCCATTACTTAAGTACCAGAGCTAGTGCTCGAGTGCACTTCTCATTTTAGGGTTTTTGTTGCTTTCAGGTAGTCACTTCTTGTACCTCACTTGGTAGGACTCGGGTAAGTGTGAGGCTATCACTCGAGTGTTGGGTCCAGGACTCAAGTGCTGTGATCACTTTCTGTCTTTGTGGTTGCTCTTGGGCAAGCGCTTGTCAAGTGCGCTTCCATGCTCTCGTGTAAATCTCAATATCACTCAAGTGAGGTCTTCTTCACTCGAGTGCATGAGTCAAAAATTGGTGTTTTTGCTTCTGAAGGGGGGTCTGAAGTCAAGTTTTCCCAACCCTTTAAGCATGTGTTTAGGCTTCTAGTAGCCACCTAAAGAGTTCAAATGATAACCAACCTTAAGTGTTATGAAGATAAGAACTTGGAATAGAGATTAATCCATTGTCCTTGATTTTGGTTTATAGGGTTTGATATTTTCCCTACTCATGAGCTGATTGTGCCGAAGTACACCGGGAAAGAACAAGGTAGTGACGCTTTCCCTTATACTGTATGTGATACATTGTATGTTTGATTTATCATTATTTGTGAATTCTTCACCCGCGGCCCATTAGTGTTGAAGGTGGGAGGACCGTTCCTTTGGAGTTGGGGAATATGGGGGATGAGACTATGTGATTATGTGTACATGTGATAGCTTGTATGCCATACTTCGTGCTGCTTGATGATGTCATTACATGTTATGTGATTACATGTTCTATGAGTGATTAGTTACTACTGGGATTCTTTGACTCTCATTCTTTCCATTGACTAACCTTCAAACAGGGTAAGTGGCTCAAAGGATAAGTAGATGACCAAGGGTGGATAGGACTCCTTAGGGAGATTTTGATATTGGTTGTTGGTTATCTATTTTGGATTGGGAATCACGGTATATTCTGTAAACCCTTAGTATTTATAAAACCCGGGAATCACTGTATATTATTTTGGATACGATTGTGTAATCCCCTAAATGGGTATCTGTAAACCCTTAGTATCTATATGAAACCCAGGAGTTGCCGGGATTTTGCTATGCACTCTGATATATAAATGTGATTTAACGGTGCAGGGTAATTATATTCGAATTAAGAAATTTGAGACTAGGTTTAAAAGAGATTTTGAAACGAATTTGTGAAAGACCCTATCGTGAGGATGGGATTGAACTAGGTCTTGTTTAACCTTTGGTCTCTAAACTATCTTAATTATGTATTTTTGAGTTATAATTACTGTTTATAAGGCAAGGGGTTACAAATAGATTGAAGAAAGGAAGCATGGTTTTGTAAATCATCAATTTTAGGTTCCCATTCACCATCATTAATAGGTAAAAAATCACATTTATAGTCGTTGGTCCACCTAGGAGGTTGCCTATGTCTAATTGGACTGTATAGGAGTTAGAGTTTCACCATTCTCAGGTTGCCTATGTCTTGGTCTAGGTTTCCTATATTCTATTCCAAGTTCAGACAATTGCTGATTGCCCTCATGGACCTCATATTCAGAATTATTTCTTACCTTAGATGTTGAGAATCACTATTATGAATAAAAGGTGTTAGATCTCATGTTTTGATGATAACAAAGAATGGTATGAAAAAGATTTGGTTAATAAATAAATTTGAACAAAGTAATAATAAGGATAAGCATCACTTGAAGTAAGCAATGGAGTAATGAAAAAAAGCCAAAGGAAAAAGCTGAGAAACTTGATCAGAAGCAAGTTTTCTAAGGCATTACTCGAGGATGTACTCGAGTAATGAGACAAAACTTGAAGTAATCAGAGACACCTTCAAGTAATCTGCCAATATTACTCGAGTAAGTACTCGAGTAATAGTGTAAAAGCTTTCAAGTTGCTCTCGGCTTGCCAATGTTACTCGAGTAGCCACTCGAGTAACCAGGTAAATACCTTGGAGTTGCTCTCGGCCTGCCAATATTACTCGAGTAGCTACTCGAGTAACCAGGTAAAAGTTTTCAAGTTACTCTCGGCCTGCCAATGATACTCGAGTATGTACTCGAGTTACTCTGTTTCAGAAAATGTGTTGCTCTCAGCATTTTGTACCACTGCCAATGTTACTTGAGTAGCTACTCGAGTAACGCACTGAGGTAAGTAAAAATTTGAAGGTAGTACTCGATAAACTTGATTTAATTTTATCTCACTTTCCTCGAGTCATTACTCTAGTATGCAAGGATTTAATGATTCTTTTTAAGTGGATTACTCGAGTATGTACTCGAGTATGCAGTGTTATGTTTGAAGGAAAACCTCAAGTCATTACCCGAGTAAGTTATGCACAAAAAGTAAGTTTACTCGAGTATGTACTCGAGTAACAAGGTAATCAAACTTGAAGTGCTCTTGGCCTTGAAATCCTGCAACATTGCTGGAGTAAAGCATCGAGTATTCAAAAGTTTATTTGAAGGTTTACTCGAGTTGGTACCCGAGTAACTTATGAAGTTATGAGTTCATTACTCGAGTAGGTACCCGAGTAAAGATGCATTTCTAAAGGTTTGATATTTTGTTTATTCCATGCACTACCTGAGTAATCTTATAGTTGTGTGTTGACTTGCAGTTCATCAAAGTTTTCACGATGATACTCGAGTAAGTACTCGAGTAACCTTTAATGAATACTCGAGTAGCTACTCGAGTAAGCAAACCCAGAAATCATTCCAACGTTCATTTTCTATTTGATTAACCTTTTATTATATTAGTATTCTTAGAATATCTAAAGATAAACAATGAAGAGATCTTACCAAATAAGGAAAGTCAAATGCAACGTTCAAATGTCACCGACCGCCACCTACCGCAAACGTATGTTTTTCAAATACTGGAAAAGTCAATAGTGGCTGCGCACGCTCCAACGGACATGAAGAAATATGTTCCAGCAATCATTACCAACGTATCTATATATATGGGAACATCCAAATAGAGAAGCACAACAAGAACACACTCACGAACGTATCATCAAGTTCATTACTCTGTTTTACATTATATTTGTAATTCTATGCTTCAGTGATTCTTATTCACTCTGTAAGAGAGATATTCCATTCAAGCTCAATATTTGTTATTGAGATAACTTAAGGTTGTGGAACCTTGAGTTGGGATTGGATTATAACTTGTAAGGGGGAGCGAGTGTCCAAGTGAAGGAACTTGCTTGTACTGAGGTGCCAAGAACCCACTGAATCTTGGAAGTTATAGTGAAACTCTCAAAGAAGCTCTGAGGACTGGACGTAGGTCAAAGTGGTTGTGGCCGAACTAGTATAACTCCCGGTGTACACTTCACTGATATCTCTCCTTACTCTTTCCTGTTTTAATTTCACTGTCAAATTTTATATTTGCAACGAAATTTTTAATATCACCTTATTCACCCCCTCTTGGGTGAAACGCTTGCTCTAACATTTGGTATCAGAGCGTAGGTCTTCTTGTTAAGGTATAACAACCTAAGAAGGATCCAATGGCAAGCATGGGTGAAGGAATTCTTCTCAACGGAGCATACATCACTAGACCTCCCGGTTTCAGTGGAGAACACTTTTCCTTCTGGAAAGCAAAGTTCAGAGTATTCATAATGGCTACTGAATATGGGCTATGGGATGTGATTGAGAGTGGAAACTATCAACCTACAAAGATTGTAGATTCTTAGAAAATTCCCAAGACGCCAGTGGAATATGATGAGAATGACAAGAAACTTATCACTCTCAACAGCAAGGCAATTCTGATGCTACAAAGTGCCTTAAGTCAAAGTGAGTATTTCAGGATTTCCACACTTCCAACAGCAAAGGAAATGTGGGAAGATATGGAAATAGCTCATGAAGGAACTTCGGGAATAAAGGAGAACCGGATCAACACCTTGGTCACTGAATTCGATCTACTTCGAATGAAATCAGGTGAATCAATATATGAATTTGAACTTCGATATACTTATCTTGTTAATCAACTTGCAGCACTTCGGAAAGTCTATGATCAACATACCTAAGTACGAAAGATTTTAAATATTCTTTCTAAAGAATGGGAGGCTAAAGTCACTACAATTGAAGAGGCAAAAGGAGAATCAATGAGATCAGTTGCTTCTCTATTTGGAAGTCTTTCTGAATATGAAAGCAAACTAAAGTTCAAACGGGAACTAGATGACATTGGTGACAAGAAAAAGAAAGGTTTAGCTCTAAAAGCAAAAGAGGAAAATCAAGATGAAGATGAGGAGTTTGACGATGATGAAATGGGCCTAATCATAAAATGATTTAGAAAGTTCTACAAGAAAGGTCAAGGATTCAACACTTTCAGAAAGGAGGAAATAGTAGCAAAGATCATATAATTTGCTATGAATGTGGAAAACCAGAACATATCAAATCAGAATGTCCAGAACTGAATCAAAAGAGCAAAGAAAAGAGAAAAGGCAAATTCTTCAACAAAAAGAAGGCCTTCGTATCTGCTATATGGGGTGACAGCTCCTCTGACGAAGAAAGTGATGAGGAAGAAGTAGCTAATATATGTCTTGTTGCTCAAGAAGAAACAAAAGAAGAGGTAAATGATTCTGAACCTACCTATGATTAATTACCTCTGAATATAATGCTTTACATTCTGAATTCATCAAAGTAGTTAAAGAATTAATTGTTTTCAAAAAGAAAAATAAAGCTCTTGAAATTGAACTTAAAGAAAGTTCAGAAAAGGATTGTGAAAATTGTTCTTCTTTGAAAAAGAAAAACACTGATCTTATAAAAAATCTTGAAAAATTTACTCAAGGAAGTGAGATGTTAAATGTTATTTTAAAAGCCCAATGATTTGTAAATGACCGATCTGGGATTGGATATGATCCAAAATCAGACAAAAGGAAAGGTAGAAAGAAAGCAGGAGGTAAGTCATATTTGAATTATTTCCAGCATTTTGTGCATACATCGAATCCGTTTGCATTTTGTAATTACTGTAATAGAAAAGGTCATTATACTTCTTCATGCATTCATAAAAAGAAAGGAACAATAGGAACCTATAAATGGGTACCTAAAGGCTCATATGTTCAGAAAATTATTTGTGCTAACCCAAAAGGACCCAAAAAGATGTGGGTACCTAAGACCTAGTCATTTGATTACAGGTATGTCTCAAAGCATCTAAAAATAGCAAGTGGTACATAGATAGTGGATGCTCTAGACATATGACCAGAAATTTCGAAAGTTTTACCACATTACAACCTAAGGAAGGTGGAAAGGTAAAATTTGGAGGAAATCAATCTGGAAAGATAACAGGAATTGGTGAAATCAAAAATGACAAAGGAATACAAGTCAAAGATGTATATTATGTTGAAGGCTTGTGTCACAATTTGCTGAGTGTAAGTCAAAGTGCAGATAAAGACAACTGGGTAATATTTGACTCAGAAGAATGCTTAATTATCAACAAGAATGACTTACAACTTGATAAGAAGAATATCAAGGCTAAGCTCAGAGTAAAAAGGGAAGGTAACTGCTATACTCTAGATATTAGTAGAAAGGAGTCTGAAAATTGTTTTCTAAGTAATACTGATGAAAGTTGGCTATGGCATAAGAGATTGGCTCATGTCAATATGCATCAATTAGACAAACTACTCAAAAAGGATTTAGTTCTTAGATTACCTAAAGTAACTTTCAAAAATGACTTGATTTGTGACGCATGTCAAAAGGGTAAACAAACTAAATCATCTTTGAAATTGAAAAATGAGATTTCAACAAATAGACCACATTGCATATGGATTTAGTTGGCCCAGCAAGAATAAAGAGTCTTGGTGGAAACTTATATTCATTGGTCATTGTTGATGATTTCTCTAGATTTACATGGGTTATTTTTCTATCATCAAAAGATGAAACCTTTGAAGAATTTATTGTTTTTGCCAAGAAAGTGCAAAATGAGAAAGGTATGTCCATTGCAGGTATTAGGACTGATCATGGTGGAGAATTTGAAAATCAAGCCTTTGAAGAATATTGTGATACTAATGGCATTGATCACAATTTCTCTGCTCCAAGGACGCCTCAACAAAACGGAGTTGTGGAACGCAAGAATAGAGTGCTCACTGAAATGGCTAGAGCAATGCTGAATGAAAAGAATGTGTCTCAAGTGTTCTGGAAAGATGCTATGAGTACAGCATGCTATATTTCAAATAGAGTCTATATCAGAACAAAACTTGGAAAGACACCTTATGAGTTATACAAAGGAAGAAAGCCAAACATTGCTCATCTACACATCTTCGGTTGTAAGTGTTTCATTCATAATAATGGTAAAGATAACTTAGGAAAATTTGATTCTAAAACAGATGAAGGAATTTTCCTAGGATATTCTAACCGAAGTAAAGCATATAGAGTTTACAATAAAAGAACATGTATTATTGAAGAATCAATTCATATTGTATTTGATGAATTTGAATCCTCTGACAAAACCATTGATGAAGAACAGGTAGTTGTTTTAAATCAAGAAAATGGTCAATCTATTTCTAAAACTCTTATTTTAGAGGTTGATGAAACCAAGGAAGAAGAGCAATCTCTAGGTCAACCTAAAGCCTGGAAATACAATAAAAGTCATCCCTTAGATCAAGTCATAGAGATATGAATGAAGGGATCAAAACTAGATATAGAATTTTCAATGAAGTAAGTTTTTCTGCATTCATTTTTGAAATTGAACCTTCTAACATTGATGAATCCTTATCAGACAATGATTGGGTTATAGCAATGCAAGAAGAACTAAATCAATTTGAGAGAAATCAAGTTTGGGATTTGGTACCCCGACCCAAGGATCATCCGATCATTGGAACTTAATGGGTATTCAAGAACAAACTCGATGAATCCGCAATTATTGTCAGAAACAAGGCAAGGTTGGTGGCCCAAGGCTATAATAAGGAAGAAGGGATTGATTATGAGGAAACGTATGCTCCAGTGGCAAGACTGGAAGCTATACGTGTACTCTTAGCCTTTGCGTGCATCAAAGGATTCAAACTCTATCAAATGGATGTAAAGAGTGCATTTCTAAATGGTTACATTATGGAAGAAGTATATGTAGAACAACCTCCAGGTTTTGAGGATGTTACTAAACCAGACCATGTTTTCAAACTCAAAAAGGCTTTATATGGTTTAAAACAAGCTCCTAGAGCATGGTATGAAAGGCTCAGTAAGTTTCTTATTGATCAAGGTTTTGTACGAGGAAAAGTTGATACAACACTCTTTATAAAACGAAAACACGATGATATTTTAATTGTTCAAATATATGTTGATGACATTGTTTTCGGTGCTACTAATGAATCTCTATGTAAGGAATTTTCTGAGATAATGCAGGCACTACTACAAACTAGACCTTCTACGTCCCTAAAGGACGTCCCTTTCTAAGTTAGGGACGTCCAAAGTTCAATATTTGGCGGGAGGATAAGACGCTGGATGAATTTGACCAAAAAAAAATTCCAATCCTTTAGACGTCCCCAGAGAAACTGGGGATGTCTAAAGTGGGGTTTAGACGTCCCCAGAGAAACTGGGGAGGTCTAAAGTGGGGTTTAGACGTCCCCAGTTTCTCTGGGAACGTCTAAAGTTGGCTTTAGACGTCCCCAGTTTGACTGGGGACATAGAATCATCCAGAAACATCACCTCATTCACTGTACATGGCAGCTTTACCTTCTATGCCAAAGCCATACCCGTTAGTGTCCCCTGCTGCATTTGTTTTCTCTCTTCTCCTAAACTCGTGAGCTGCATTTCATATCTGCTTCACTGAACAAGTTCCAAAGCCATACCCGTGAGCGTCTCCAGATTTGCACTTCCCTTGCTGCATTCGTTTTCTCTCTTCGCCCAAACCCGTGAGCTGAGTTTCAGAACTCATTCACTGAGCAAAGGCGCACCTCCCCTCCCCTGCATTTGTCTTCCCTCTTCTCCCATTCTCGTGGCCGTGTGGGTCTTCCTATTTTGCTGCTGCTGCTGCATTCTCAGAATTATTCAGGTGCGTTTCTGGGTTTCCTAAAATCATGTGCATATGAGGCGTGAGTTGGATTATTATGTGAAGCAATTAATAATTTACATTCTGCGTTTCTAGATTGTTGCTGCAATTGGATTCTGCGTTTCTGGATTGTTGGTGTGTGCACTTGGTTCTGCGTTTCTGGGTTATATTGTTGCTGCATGCACTTGGATTCTGCACTTGGTTTCTGAGAAAATCAGGTGCGTGGGTTTTATGTAATGTAAATAATTATTTTGGGGAACAGATGTTGTTTACATTGTTAGAATTGAATTAATGTTAGAATATGTCAAACGTTATGTATATTGGGGTCATTTATCATATTTATTTAGACATTTAAGAATCACTTGTGATCCAACGTAACTGAACCCTTACAAAATAAAAAACTTCCAAACTTGACATGATTCTCAGGTCACTGTATATATTCACTGGTTAAATTGTGTTTTTTTTTAAGTTTTAAAAATTTATAACTAATATTATTGAGTTTGCATAACTTGTCTATTTTGCTTTTATACATATAGAGAAATTTTTTTGAAAAATTTTGAACAAAAAAATTACGTTTTGGAAGTTTGGATTTTGATTTATGAATATTCTAAAAGTTGTTTGATTTGATATTGAAAGAATTGAGTTTGATTAGGATTTGGTTCTATCTTCTTAGAGTGTTAGTAGGTAGGCATAGAATTTGGCTTTGATAATTAACTTTAGGAAAGCAAAGACTAGTGAGGAATTGAGGCTAAATTTTTATTTCTTTTAAGGGAGGGTATATTTATTGCAATTTCATCTCTAGAACTTATATTCTTGAATCTGTTTTAAAATTTAAAACTCTTTTTGAATGATCAAAAATAATTTAGGCATTTAATTTTATAGCTAGTTTGGCCAAATGTCCATTCCTATGTCATGAATCCTTTGTTTAAACCATTTGAGCCTAAACTTTCATTAAAGAAAAATTGCATTGATTAATTAGCCATTTGTTTGAGTTAATGCAATTTCCCCCTATCTTCTCATTCATTTATTGTTTTATTAAGTGTAAGTGATATAAGAAAGAAAGACAGTAGTGAAGGGATTGATGAATAAGAGAAACAATGCTATGTAAATTTTTTTAAATAGTGAAAAGAAAAGAGAAATTGAAAAAGAAAATAGAAAAAGGATATAATAAGAAAGAGAAAAAACAAAGAAAGAGAGACTAAGAGATTGTTATCATTGAGTTAAGGTCATTATTTTCATGTTTTTCATTGAAATTCTTGGCACCAATTAAAGTATTCGTCCTTTTGTTTGGGTTAGAAGAATTAATGTTAGCATCCTACTTTTCAATTGTAAGGGGAAATGCTGCCAAAATTTTGGAAAACAAAATAGTAAAAGGCAATTCCCTGTGTTGACAATTACTCTAAACTTGAGTGTGAATGGCATAGGTGGTAATAGAATGGATCATAGTTGGATGAATGCTTTGAGAACAAGTGAAGAATATGAGAATGGGGTTGAAGAGTTTATTGAATTTGCTAGAAGGAACGTTCCAGCCAAAAATGGGAAGTATTTTTGTCCTTGTGTCAATTGTTTAAATGAGAGAACACGGGATGTTGAAGTTATAAGGGATCACCTACTTTGTGATGGAATAAATCTTCGATACACAAGGTGGATATGGCATGGTGAGGAAGTAACTGATTGTCCGTCATACAAGAAGGAAGCTGTGGATGTCATAGATGAAGATAGAATGGAGAGAATGATTCATGATGTTGAGGTAGAATCCTTTACGCAGTCGCATGAATATGACAGCCTGTGGAGTGATTCAGAGAGACCGTTGTACCCTGGGAGTAAGTACACACGGCTGACAGGAACATTACATTTGGTTAACTTAAAAGCAACTTATGGGTAGACCGATAGTAGTTTCACATTGCTGCTTGAACTGTTGTGTGATATGTTTCCAGACGATAATGTACTTCCAAATCGTATGTAGGAGGCCAAGAAAATCCTATCCACAATGGGTATGGAGTATAAAAAGATACACGCTTGCCCTAATGACTGCGTACTGTACAGAAAGGAGTATGAAGGTCTAAGTGAGTGCCCTAAGTGTCAAACTGTACGATACAAAGTGAAGAAAAATGGTGGTTGTGGCGATAGGACAACTAAGAGGCAACCTGTAAAAGTTTTGTGGTATCTTCCAATAATATCGCGCTTTAAGCGTTTGTTTGGCACTGCAAAAAAGGTGAAGAAGTTGAGATGGCATTCGGATGATAGAATATCCGACAGAAAATATCTTCGGCACCCAGCTGACTCTCCACAGTGGAAGAAAATAGATGAAATGTTCCCTAAATTTGGCAGCGAGCTGAGAAACCTTCGGCTTGGGCTCTGTACAGATGGCATTAATCCGTATGAACTCTTAATAGCACACACAGTGCGTGGCCAGTACTCCTTGTAATATACAACTTGCCTCCCTGGCTTTGTATGAAACGCAAGTATGTGATGCTTTCTATGATGATTTCTGGACCAAAACAGCCAGGAAACGATATCGATGTCTACCTGGCGCCTTTGATTGAGGACTTGAAGAAGTTGTGGGAGGAAGGCGTAGATGTGTTTGATGCATATAAGAATGAGTCCTTCAAGCTACGTGCAATGATTTTCACCACGATAAATGACTTCCCTGCCTACGGAAACCTCTCAGGCTACAGTGTGAAGGGGCATAAAGCATGTCCGATCTGTGAAGCAGACACTCACTTCCACCAACTGAAACATGGAAGAAAAACGGTCTACCTAGGTCACAGGAGGTTCCTTCCTAGGTTCCACCCATATCGTAGGTTAAGAAAGTGTTTTAACGGCTTACCGGAGCATGGAATGGCTCCAAAGGCATTAACCGGAGAGCAAGTTTACAGTCGGGTTGAACGTATCAATGTCTTACTCGGTGAGAATCAGAAGACTGCGGGTGAGAAGAACATATGGAAGAAGAGATCAATTTTCTTTGATCTTCCATATTGGTGTAGGCTTGACGTGAGACACAGTATTGATGTGATGCACGTGGAGAAAAACGTTTGTGATAGCCTTGTCAGTACGCTTTTGCACATTCCAGGGAAGACCAAGAATGAGATTAGTGCAAGACTAGACCTTGTTGATATGGGAATAAGAGAACGGTTACATCCACAGATAAGAGATGATGGTAGAAGGGTATACATGGAGTCAGCAGTGCATACACTATCAAAAGCGGAGAAACGAAGTTTGTGTGGGTGTTTGCATGAAATTAAGGTACCACAAGGATATTCTTCGAATGTGAGAAGGTGTGTGTCAATGGACGATTTGAAGTTAGTGGGAATGAAGTCCCATGATTATCATGTGTTGATGCAACAACTGTTACCAGTAGCTATTAGAGGGATTATGAAAGATGAAGTTCGAAGCACTGTGACAAGATTGTGTGTTTTCTTTAATGCTATCTGTAACAAAGTCATTGACACTGAAAAGCTGGATGAACTGGAAGCTGAGGGTTATATCATATTGTCCCAATTAGAGATGCACTTTCCTCCTTCTTTTTTTGATAGTTCATTTGGTAAGTGAGGTAAGGCTCTGCGGTCCAGTTTACCTGAGGTGGATGTACCCTTTCGAGCGATACATGAAGATCTTAAAAGGGTACTCTAAAAATCCCTATCGACCAGAAGCCTCAATAGTTGAAAGGTATGTTGTTGAAGAGGCTATGGACTTTTGCAGCGATTATCTATCAGGGAAGAAGGAACAATCTCGGCATGAAGAGGGGAGGAGCAAGGGAACACGAGGATTGAAAGTGAAGACTATGCCTCGTGAAGAGGTGTTGCAAGCACACCTTTATATCCTGAATAACATGGCAGAAGTTCAATCGTACATAGAGGAACACAGAAAGAGATTGAAGAACATGCATCCGAGGAAGAATGACATGCAGATTACTATTGAGCAAAACAAGACATTCATTCAGTGGTTTGAGGAAAAGGTTTTGCATGAGACCGGTGTGTCTGGGACAATAGAGTGGCTAGCCTGGGGGCCTTCGTTTCAGATCATTACTTGGAGCGGTTATGATATAAATGGGTATTCTTTATACACAAAAGACCAAGATGACCGAAGTACCATGCAAAATAGTGGGGTGATGGTAGAAACTGAAGCCATGCACTTTTCCAGTTCGAAAGACAAAAACCCCATATTAGCATCCATGGCCTATTATGGAGTGATAGAAGAAATATGGGAAATCACTTGCAATAAGTTCAAAGTTGCTTTATTCAAATGTAAGTGGGTTAGCAATAATGCTGTGGTAATAGATCAACAATTTGTATTTGTCTCAGTTGATCTTGAAAGAGTAGGTTATAGGGATGAGCCCTTTATTCTAGCAAGCCAGGCGAAACAAGTGTTTTATGTCACAGATCCTGCAAATAAAAAAATTTCCATTGTACTTCAAAGTAAAAAATAGAAGCATGGTGATCTGACCTTCAACCTTGACGACACACCACCTTTCACAATTAATCCACCTACAACAAGTGAAGTAGAATTAGTAGATGATGAAGAATATACTGTGAGAAATGATCATGGTGAAGGAATATGGGAAACAATCTAGAGTAAGAGCTTAACTTAAAAAATAGTAATGTGTGTTGTTTGTTTTATAACTAGTTAGTTTATTCATTTACTTACAATTTATTCACCTATCTAACAATGATTTTTGTGCTTACAGGAATATGGACAATTCTGGTGACTCACAAAGTGATAGGGACAATGAAATGAATAGGCCTGAACATGATGCGACACCTGAACCGGTTGCGAGAAGAAGGGTTAGAGGCAGTACAAAAATGCTGCATTGGTAGCACGTAATCACCATCAACAGGAGAGGTTGCATATTGACTTTGACGAAAATATGAAACCAATTGGTCCAGAGGAAGACCATTTCATTAACTACGTAGGTTTTTTAGCTCGAAGCAAAGTTCGCATTACCTATGATAATTGGAAGGTGGTTCCACCAAAAACCAAAGACTTGATTTGGCAACAACTTTTGGTATATAAGTTTCAATACATCTGCATTATATCTTTATTCCTATAGCTTCAAATATAATTAACTTATGTTTTTACCTTGCAGCAAACCTATGATGTCCTTGACACCGTGGAGATGTACAAGGAGTGGATGACGGAGGTTCGTCTATGAGGGAAAGATTTCAAGAACAGGCTCACACGAGATTACATTCGAGGGGACATGAGGGGTCAGGATCCATGTCATGAGTATCCATTTTTGTCTCTAGAGGACTGGAGGTTGTTTATGGCATCACGAGAAGATCCAAACTTTTTGCTAAGATTTCTGTCATCATAGTGTTTTATTTGAATATAGTTGACATTATTGATTCGGTGTTCGTTGTTTTCCTTTCAAAGGCATTAAGTGCAGCAAATGCAGAGAGGCAAGCAGCTAATAACTATCAACATTGCATGTCTCGTGGTGGTTATCGGAAGCTTGAGCGAAAGATGATGGTAGAAGAGTTAGAGAAATTGAAGGAAGCAGCCACATCAGATCCTACCGTTGTGGTCCAGCCCCTGCCACCTCCACCATGTCACAAAAAATGGAAAGCATGGAGGCTTAAGGGTGGGAAGTACGTAAATCTAACTGTTGCTGAGGTTTCCGCAAGAATTGTAAGTAGTTAGAGCATAAATACAAACTTATTTTTTCATATTAGGAGTGCTTACGATAACTTTTATACTGCAGGATGAACTGGAAGATCATAGTAGCCAAGGTTCGTTCACTCCAAGTGGACGGATGGACATCTTGTCAACGACGATTGGGAAGGCAGATCACCTTGGTCATGTTTGAGGGGAGGCAGTGGGAGTTCGTGTCATGAAGTATTTTGGCCGAGCCTCACATCCTTATTCGTCACAAGCTGAACCCAGTAGGGAGCTTGTGGCCAAGATTCGTCAGGAAGTCTCACAAGAGCTCGAGGCCAACCTCCGCGACAAGCTCCGACAAGAGCTGTTGCTAGAGCTACGTCTTGAGCTGATGCCTGAGATACGAGCTGAAATGCAGAAGATGTTTGAATCGCAGATGGCAACTACCGAGCGTAGAACCCATTTATCCCCGGCCTTCCACAGCACCAAAGGAAGTTACAACCCTGCGGAGGAACCACTTGGCGACCCTTCTCCCCCTCCAACGCAGGGAGAACCTGCCATCCTCTCTTTGGATGCCCCAGTGCTGCGTGTAGTTGCAGATGCTCTCATTCACATACAAGCTACCACCCACCACCATCAGCAAATTCCACACCATTTGCGTAGGGTGACTGTGATGTGTGTTCGAGAGGGGGAAGAAGGTACAGCCATCCCTATTCCTGATGACGAGGTTGCCACAATAGCTCAGGCGAGAGGATCTTTCATCCTTTGGCCTGTACATCTTATTGGCTTGTTACCACAAACACCTCCAATGGTATGGAACTACCTCACTTTTACTTGAGATGTGTTGACATCCTACTAACAATATGTGTTTTTATGTTCTAAAAGAACGAGCAGGAAGCAGAGAAATGGCCCTTCTTAGCACGATTGCAGCATATCTATAAAGGCATTCGCCAGATTGATTTGCATATGCCTCCAGGGATTGTGGGCCAGGAAACAGAGTATCACTTCACAATTGATAAACAAGATCTTAAATAGTTCATGAAGTTCGAGGAGCTAGATATTGGATGGGGAAAATTTGCAATCCTGTAAGTTTTTTATTTCCCATTTTTTGATTCATTTAGTTAAGTTGATTTTAACTAGCTAATACATTCATCATTTTAATTCTATTATAGCTCCTTCCGTCGTATATGCATTGACTCTCAGAAAGTTGATTTATATGGATTCTTGTCTCCTGCACATACGACAAGGGTTGAGAATACATTGAAATGAAGGACGAACTATGTGGGCTTCGCATTGGCAGAGGATGAGTATCGTTGTTATCTAGCACCGATTGTTCAAGGGTACTCATTTTAATTTTGTGTATTTGAGATTTTTAATAAATAATTGCCTTGCCATCTAACTTCATTTTAATCTGTATATGTTGTGATAGTTATCATTGGAGTTTGTGTGTTGTGTGTCCTCGGTCCCACGTTGTTTACTGGTGTGATTCCTTAAATAGAAGACCAGACAAAGAAACTAAAAGCGTCTTCAACACGTAAGTTATTTTTTTGTATTTCATTGCTTCTTGATTCTTGACTTAATGAATTATTCTAATTTATGTTGATTTTCATTTTAATGATAGGGCATGCACGACGTATCGAGCACTTGGCGGGCCACGCGAACGTAGAGGTGGCAAAGATCCGAGATGGTTGTTTCCAAAGGTACGTAGTTTCAAATCAAGTTCTTTTGATGGACGATCGTTTTAGATATGCCTTTATTGATTTTAACCATTTGCTTTTGATTTATAGTGCCCTCGACAACCTGGCGGCTGGGAATGTGGATATTATGTCTTGCTTTATATGTTTAACATCATTCAGAGTGGCATTACGACAGATTTTGAACAAGTAATCGCTTCTTCATTCTCTGAGGATAATATTCTTGGTGTTGTGATTCAATGGCAATTCATTCACTTCATTCATTATTTCATCTAAGCTTATTTTCTAATTTACAGATTTTTGACAATAAAGATGCCTACTCATATGAAGACTTAAATATGATCAGAGACTTTATGGCTGGACATCTTCTTCAACGTATACCAGAAGAGTAAAGTCTTTAGTAGTTTGTGTAGGACATACTTTTGTGGTAGTACATATAATTAGCGTTATTGTTGTTGGATATGGATTGGATTTTAGTCTTGGTTATTGTACAAACTGGGGACTTGGATATAGATTGCTGTGTAGTTTGTATGGTTTGAAAGTTTGTGTGGCATGTAGTAGACTTGGATATAGATTGTTGTGTAGTTTGTGTGGCATGTAGAAGCCTTGGGTTGATTGATCACTGTATTGTTGTTTCCATTCTATTGAACTACTGTTGTTTTATTCTGTTGTTGGAATCCTATTTCTGCAGTTTACATTTCCAGACAGTGCAATATATATAAAAAGTCCATTTAAAAAAAAAACTTTCAACGTCCTTAATAAAAAAAGGGACGTGGAAAGGACTGCTGGCAACACTTTAGACGTCCCCAGTTCCAACTGGGGACGTGTAAAGTCTGCCTTCCACGTCCCCTATTTTACGGACGTTAATGACGTTTTTTCTACGATCCTCACATAGACGTCCCTCTGTTTTCAGACGTTAAAAGGCCATAAAAAGGGACGTTAAAACCCTTTTTTCTAGTAGTGAGGGAGAGTTTGAGATGTCAATGATGGGAGAATTGAATTTCTTTCTTGGTATGCAAATCAAACAAAGAAAGAATGGAATCTTTATATCTCAAACAAAGTATTTGAGAGAATTGTTGAAGAAGTATGGAATGGATGAAGCAAATGGCACGGACACGCCTATGAGCTCAACTACATTACTTGATGTCGATGTCAAGGGAAAAGACTACAACATCACAAAATATAGAGGAATGATTGGATCATTACTCTATCTCACGGCAAGTAGACCGGACATTCAATTTAGTGTTGGTATATGTGCAAGATATCAATCGGCACCAAAGGAATCACATGCTGAAATGGTCAAACGAATCTTTAGATACCTTGTTGACACACCCGAATTGGGTTTGTGGTATCCCAAAGGAAGAAGTGAATATCTAGTTGCATATTCAGATTCTGATTATGGAGGATACAAAACAAACAGAAAGAGTACCAGCGGACAAGGACAATTTCTTGGAGGATCTCACTTGTATCGTGGTTTAGCAAGAAACAAAATACTGTGTCTCTTTCATCAACAGAAGCCGAATATGTTGTAGTCTCAAGTTGTTGTGCACAAGTAATATGGTTAAAACAACAACTACAAGATCTTGGAATTTATCTCAAAGAAATACCAATCTATTGTGACAATACTAGTACAATAAGCTTGGCCAAGAATCCAGTTCAGCATTCTAGAACCAAGCATATTGATGTCAGACATCACTTCATCAGAGATCATGTCCAAAAGAAAGATATAAAAGTGATATTCATTCCTACTCATCTTCAATTAGCTGATATCTTCACAAAACCCCTTGCAAAAGATCAATTTTTATACATTAGAAGAGAATTGGGAATGGTAAATCCCAATGAGTTATAAGTTATTTCAGCTTCTCATAATATTGGATGAAGTCATTTAATGATGTTTTGATGATTACTAACTTAAGCATCGGAGTATATAGAAACTTGTTTTACAGGGTGATTGAAACTCTGTTTTGAGAAACAAAAATAAAGGTTATCAGAGGACACCTTTACTGGAGTATCAACTTGAAGTAATAACTGACAGTGAAGCATTACCCGAGGAACAACTTGAAGTAAAGAAGCACTTTACTCGAGTAACTACGTGAGTAATGGCCTTCAAAAATGGAAGTAATGGATCAAGTTACTTGGAATTTGAATAAAACAGTTGAGTTACAAAGAATTGAACAGTCGAAGTTGAAAAGACAGGTTACCCAAGGTGAGCCTCGAGTAAACTTGAAGCTTACTCGAGTAAGGACTCGAGTAACTGCAAGTCTAGATTTTCAATTTGATGAAAAGTGACTCAAATCTGCTCAAAATTATTTACAAATGATCGAGGGAACATACATGGATAATTACAATATTATTCATGCCATGTACGCAATTTAAATGAATTATTTTAGAGATTTTCTGTATGATCACTCGAGTAAGGCCTCGAGTAACGTCGGGTCCTAGGTCTTTATCTGTCGCAAACTCGGTCATTTCCTCAAAATCTCCTCGAGTAAATCACTATACTCTCTCACAAAAACTTTTCACAATCGATTCCTTGCATCATTTCCGTCAAAACCAACAGATTTCAACCCTAAAAACTTCCTATTTTGCTCATATTCTCAGTGCCCTAACTCGCGACCGTGACTCTGTTTCTCTAAGCTTTCCAAATTTCTATGTTTTCAAAATGGTTAGAACCAAGAATCTCAATTTCACAGATTCCTCTGAATCACAACAACACCCTGATCCTCTTTCTTCTCCTCCCACAAAGAGAAGAAAACTTACCCCAAGATCAAAAGCCAAAATCCAACCTCAACCTCAACCGAAACTGAAACCAAAAGGGGTTGTGATCAAAGAGCCTATAGCTACAAGGGCTCAATCCAAAAAAGAGTACCTCTACCGGGAAAGGCAAGAGTGCCAAATCTCCCTCACCTCCTCCCTCTGATTCCTCTACCCCATCTTTCACTCCAAAGCCTTCCAAAAAGCCCAAGTATGACAAGAATGTGGCTAAGGCTATGGCAAGCATACTAGATCAAATGGAGAAGGGGCAACCTTCAAAGAAGTCCAAATTTCCAGAAGAGGAGATCACCAACCCTCCAAAAGGGTTCAATGTCAACCAGCTGGTGGAGTCCCCAAAGTATCTATCTTAGTTTTCAAGGAGGAAAGTGTGCAAGACACACTATGTGGACCTCAAGTTACTTCAGGAGGTATTGAAGCATGACCTTAGTCCATATTTAGATCCTTTTATGCCTTGGCTATCCATTAGATTACCTTTCTACACAAAAGTGATCACACACTTTTACTGTAATCTTGAGATCCTAGATGAGCCAAACAGAATCTCGGCTGAGGAAGAGATGACCACTATAGTAAGAGGCCAAAAGATCCTTATTTCACCTTCTAGGATAAACATATAGTTAGGGATAGAGAACCCCCAGATGATATTTATTCTCAACTTGAACCAAACCAAATCTTTTCTGTCCTAAAACTCGG
The DNA here is from genome assembly GCA_963855925.1 of Inga laurina. Lineage (NCBI taxonomy): Eukaryota > Viridiplantae > Streptophyta > Magnoliopsida > Fabales > Fabaceae > Inga > Inga laurina. The sequence continues at coordinate 27,461,958 of OY979708.1, forward strand.
TGAGTTAGTTGGACCCTTAAATTTCAAACTGAGTGATATGTGTGATCATCACAGGGTTCTATGGTACATCTACTCTAGATCCCTTGTGAACAAGGCCAACAATTATACCCGTTTCTCTGATAGGAACTTTAGGGGTTTGCTTCACTTCTCCTTAAGGAACAGAAGGACTTGGGGGAGTATATCTTTTCTGAGATGAAAAGATACAGAGTGGATGGGAAGGCTACCACACCAACGCCATATCCTTAAATAGTGTCACTTATTCTGAAAGAGAATAAGATATGGTATTTGGATAGCAAGGAACCTATTGAGAGGATGACTCCGGTTGGGAAAAACCAGATTGGGAAGCTGAATATTGACATCCCTCTCAAAGGCCCTCTGGAGTCTGGGTCGAAGAAGAAGAAGAAGACTACTGAGACTAAGACCAGCAAAATGAATGACACTCAGTCATCGGCTCCAGCTGCCACCACATCATCACCCTCCTTCCTCAATGCCACACTTCAGCATTTCATGGAGAATATGCTTTGAGGATTCCATGTTGATATTGCCAACACAAATGCTGAATTGATTACCAACATGAACTACAAAATGGGAGAGTTGGTTGAGAAAATGGAAAAGAGGCACGAGGAGTTGCTAGCTGAGTAACATACCCAGGGTGAGACACTGAGATTGATCCTGGCACATTTGGATTCATTAGGTCCCGGACCTTCTGCCAGTCCATCTTCCTCTGCACCACCACTACCTCCAGAGAACCCCCCCTTCTGACACTCCTTTCACTGAGGATGAACCCTCTATTCCTCCGGTCTCTAGTCCACCTGAGCCTTAAGCCAAAGACATCCTTTATACAGTGGACAACCCAAACACCAATGAGACCATACATATCATCATTGATGATTCACCTCCTAAACCTCAGCTTGAACCCACTCCTAAACCTATTCCATCTCCTACCCACACTGAGGAAATATCCCCCTCCTCCTCCTCTGAACATCATACTCTAGAGGTTGAGATTACTCCTGACGTTGAGACCTCTACTATGGTTGTCTTCCAACCTTCTCCTATTCCTCCCAGTGATGACATCCATATCCCTCCAGTCAATCTGCCTGAACCAGTCCCCTCTAGCTCTTTGGATTCTTCTGGTTCAGATGATTCTATGGTTCTTCCAGTGACACCCATTTCTATGGTCAAGCCTCCTAGCCCTCCACATGATTGATGAAGACAAAAAGGGGGAGAAGAATTTTGTGTGATTTTGTGGAAATCTCTGAGTCTTTTTGGGTATATGGGTGTACATGGGATTTTAGGGAGTCTTTTGAACTTGTTAAGCTTTTATCTTGTTATCTTGTAATGCAATTTTTAAGTTTAATGCAAGTTTATTTAAGTTATGATTTCATTTCAAGCCCATTCAAGTTTTAAATTAAGTTACATTGTTGGACTAATGAGTTTGTTGTGTATGCAAGGTATATATTATGATTTCATGCTCTTTTAAAACACTTTGAATCTAATCTTAATGAATTTTTCAAAATAATCTTTGAATACAAGAAGTATTTAATTGAGAATTCAATTTGAAAAATCCTATTCAAAATCACCAAGTTTTGTCATCATCAAAAAGGGGGAGAATGTTAGATCTCATGTTTTGATGATAACAAAGAATGGTATGAAAAAGATTTGGTTAATAAATAAATTTGAACAAAGTAATAATAGGGATAAGCATCACTTGAAGTAAGCAATGGAGTAATGAAGAAAAGCCAAAGGAAAAAGCTGAGAAACTTGATCAGAAGCAAGTTTTCTAAGGCATTACTCGAGTATGTACTCGAGTAATAAGACAACTTGAAGTAATCAGAGACACCTTCCAGTAACCTGCCAATATTACTCGAGTAAGTACTCGAGTAATAGTGTAAAAGTTTTCAAGTTGCTCTCGGCCTGCCAATGTTACTCGAGTAGCCACTCGAGTAACCAGGTAAATACCTTGGAGTTGCTCTCGGCCTGCCAACGTTACTAGAGTAACCAGGTAAAAGTTTTAAAGTTACTCTCGGCCTGCCAATGATACTCGAGTATGTACTCAAGTTACTCTGTTTCAGAAAATGTGTTGCTCTCGGCATTTTGTACCACTGCCAATGTTACTTGAGTAGCTACTCGAGTAACGCACTGAGGTAAGTAAAAATTTGAAGGTAGTACTCGATAAACTTGATTTAATTTTATCTCACTTTCCTTGAGTCATTACTCTAGTATGCAAGGATTTAATGATTCTTTTTAAGTGGATTACTCGAGTATGCAGTGTTATGTTTGAAGGAAAACCTCAAATCATTACCCGAGTAAGTTATGCACAAAAAGTAAGTTTACTCGAGTATGTACTCGAGTAACAAGGTAATCAAACTTGAAGTGCTCTCGGCCTTGAAATCCTGCAACATTACTGGAGTAAAGCATCGAGTATTCAAAAGTTTATTTGAAGATTTACTCGAGTTGGTACCGAGTAACCTATGAAGTTATGAGTTCATTACTCGAGTAGATACCCGAGTAAACATGCATTTCCAAAGGTTTGATATTTTATTTATTCCATGCACTACCCAAGTAATCTTATAGTTGTGTGTTGACTTGTAGTTTATCAAAGTTTTCAGGATGATACTCGAGTAACCTTTAATGAATACTCGAGTAGCTACTAGAGTAAGCAAACACAGAAATTCAGAATCATTCCAACGTTCATTGTTTTGCTTTCTATTTGATTAACCTTTCATTATATTAGTTTTCTTAGCATATCTAAAGATAAACAATGAAGAGATCTTACCAAATAAGGAAAGTCAAATGCAACGTTCAAATGTCACCGACCGCCACCTACCGCAAACGTATGTTTTTCAAATACTGGAAAAGTCAATAGTGGCTGCGCACGTTCCAACGGACATGAAGAAATATGTTCCAGCAATCATTACCAACGTATCTATATATATGGGAACATCTAAACAGAGAAGCACAATAAAAACATACTCACGAACATATCATCAAGTTCATTACTCTGTTTTACATTATATTTGTAATTCTATGCTTCAGTTATTCTTATTCATTCTGTAAGAGAGATATTTCATTCAAGCTCAATATTTGTTATTGAGATAACTTAAGGTTGTGGAACCTTGAGTTGGGATTGGATTACAACTTGTAAGGGGGAGTGAGTGTCCAGGTGAAGGAACTTGCTTGTACTGAGGTGCCAAGAACCCACTGAATCTTGGAAGTTATAGTGAAACTCTCAGAGAAGCTCTGAGGAATGGACGTAGGTCAAAGTGGTTGTGGCCGAACCAGTATAACTCCCGGTGAAATGCTTGCTCTAACAAAAGGATCAATATTACTATTATTCACTTCCCCTTGATGATTAATTTCTAAGTCTTTGAAAGAAAACTTATCTTCTATGAATATCGCATGCCTAGTAATCATGAGTGTTTTGGTTTTGATACTATATAATATATAACCCTTTCGGGCAGTTATACAGTTTCATATTTGTGATGCATCAAGAAAATCCATGTTCCTTTAGAGAAATCATCAACCAAAGTTAAGAAATATCTAAGCCCTTGCTGTGTAGGAGTTCTATAAGGCCTTTACACATCAGCATGAAACAATTGAAAATAATGATGAGATTTGGAAGAACTGATACTGAAAGGTAACCAAGTCATCTTTGTCTGAATGCAAACTTTACATTTATCAAAACAATCAATATTACATTTATCAACTTTGAGATTATTGAAATGTCTCAAAACATTAATAGGGGTATGCCCCAATCTACAATGCAAAAGAAAACCTTTGTTACTCCCTACATTATGCTTCCTAGCAACATTTTTATGTTCAGTATCACATTCCTTTCATAGAAAATACAAATCTCTAGTGAATCTACCAATCACTTTGGTCATTCCATTGCACATATCCTCCAGCGCACAAATATCAGGGAAGAATGAAACAACAAGGTGGCTGTCCAAGGCAAGTTTCGCAATGAAATTAGATTATAACAAGGTTCTTTTGCGAATAAGACATTTTTTAAGAAAACATTTTCAGTAATCCTTACTTCTCCTATATGAGTTATTCTAATTCTTTCACCACTGGGTATTCTAACCCAGTTTGGCGTACCTAAATAAGGCCTACTTTTGTCTAAGTAGGTTAAATTACTCACTATATGATAACTAGTACTAGAATCTAATATCCACTCATTTATGGAGTTGAGAGACAAACCTAGAGTTGCAGTCTAAATACTCCCAGCAGCTTCTGATGGCTCCGCATCTCTTTCTAGCATATCCAAAATCTGTTTATATTGAGCAGGATTGAATAATCCAGTTGGTGATGTGTTTTGGGCAACAGAAGAGTTCTCATTTCCACTGTTTGTTTTAGCAATAAGATCACCTATGACACGATTAGCTTTGTCATCTTGAGTCTTGTTAAAACTTGGTGTGGGGAAACTAGATGGAAATCCTATCAATTAATAACAAGTTTCCTTCTGATGTCCCCTCCTATTACAGTGACTACAAACTTCCAGAGAACATCCCCACCCATGTCCTCTTGCTCTGCCTCTGCCTCCTCTATTGGTGTTAGTCGCCATTATATTTTCTTCAGAAGAGTTGATAGATGAATTGTACGACATATTCCTTTGGGTTTCTTCTTATGTGATCATTGAATATGCCTGATTAGGTAATGGCAGCGAATTCATAAGAAGAATCTAACTTCAAACATGGTGGAATCCTTCATTGAGGTCCATTAGAAATTGGAAGAGCCTCTATTCATGGATTATCTTGGAGTAATCTTGAGAAGACCTACACTGGCAATTTGGGAATAGGACAAGGGCAGCATGTTCATCCCACAATTATTTCAGTTTTGTGTAGTTAGCATAAACTAAGAGATTACCCTAGATAAGAGAATTAATGGAGCAATGAAAGGAAAATATTTTTACACCATCTACTATGTCGAACCTTTCTTTTGAGTTCATCCTTACAAGGTGTGTACTTTGAGAGAAAACAATACCACTTGCAATGTCTCTGTCGATAGAGTTGATTAGCCAGGATAAGACTATTGAGTTGCAACGATCCCACTGATGTCGAAGGGGTGGCTCCTGATTCTCTCGAAGCCAAGTTCCACTAAAAAAGCTCAACTTATTCTTACCATAGAGTGCAAGACCATAGACCTACTCCAAACAACATAGTTTTGGGATCCGGTTAAAACTTGAGACACCAGAGTGACAGAAAGGGTGTCTATGGGGTGCAAATACAGTGGATGTTGAAAGTCGATACTGGTGAATTTTCCTTCTATTGCTTTTAGACTTGAAGCACGATGGTGGTGGTGTTGGATCCCTAAAATCTTGAGTGCCAATCTTGGAAATTAGGTTGAATGGAACCTTCTTTTAGCACTTGTGATTTAAGTGCCGGTTTTAGTGTTCAGATGCTAATTTGTTCTTAAACATAGGCTATTAGACGACAAGAGAAGAAGAATCCCTAATAAACTGAATCAATCACCGACACTCTGAGTTTCTTCATATAGTACTTTGATCTTGTGATAAGAGAATAAGAATCACATATAAGAGAAGAAGAATCCCCGATAAATTGAATCAATCACCGACACTCTGAGTTTCTTCAGACAATACTTCGATCTTGTGATAAGATAACAATAATCACTGATACATTGAGTCAATTACAGACACTTAGAGTTTTCTCAGATGGTACTCCGATCTTATTTGTCGCCAACAGAAATTCATTGATCTTCCTTGATGAGGGCCAAGAATCATTGTATGTCAAGAATCCGCATGTACACTACTTGGATCTTGCCCGTTTCCTCTGATTTTGCTCTTGGCCAGGGATTGTAGATGCCAAGAAAACACAGCCCTCCTCAATAATCTCAGTTACGACATATTCGGACTAGGGACTTGGCAACGGCGGAGGAATCACGACGATGCAAGGATCAAGAAACTCACTCTGTAGGCTCACCATTTGTGTGCCCTTATTGAACCAAGAACTCTTTTGGATAAAGGAAGAATACGCGTTTTGAGAAGAGAAGCCAAAAACCTTCAGGAAGGGGAGAGAACACGTGTTTAAGGCTAGGTCAAGTTTCGGGTTTTGCTAGCCCATTTCGTTACCTTGAAGGACCTGGGCTCTAATGCCACGTTAAACTAGGTCCATGAATGACTGAGAAATTAACATATTTTTATTAAACTAAAAATCCACTTTACAATATCACAGCTCACACATATATAAGCATATTAATATTATCCGGTCAAAAAAATTATATTAATATTAAAGTGTTGTTATGCTTTATTGAATGATGGCGGACAAAACAAAAAAAGGCATGCTTAATTGAATATAGAAAATTTGTGTGAAATTAGGAAACACATTCGAATTGCGGTTTAAAGTCTTTTCTTAAAAAATCCAATAATTCATTAGCTCATAATAAATAATTAAATCCAATAATCATTAAAAAATAAAGCCAAATTTCACTGTAGGCAGAAAAAAACCAATATTTTACTGAGATTTTTATAATTAAAATTTAAAATTGAGGATGAGAAGATGGGAAGTTACGATACGGTTCTGGGATGAATATTGTAGAAGAATAAATTAGATGAATACTTTATTTTAAGAAAAACGAATGAAAGTAAAATCTGAATGCTAGAATAGAGATCGTGCTTAGGTCGAAAAGAGGGTAGCGATCTTGCAACATAGCATCAAATTCTCAGACGTATCTGTGCTCGTCGGCCGTCGCTCTCCACCGTCATTCTCCATTAAAAAGGTATGAGACTCTTAACCTTCCTCTCTTTTTTCCCTTTCGGTTTCTTTCCTCTCGCGATTAGCGATATCTCCTTCCCTCTTTCTTTTCTGTGTCTCCATATTTTGCTCCTATCATCCATTATGCTCTCTGATTTTCTTGTTTCTTGTATTTTCGTTATTGGCTGATTCATCTTACCACACTTTCTGAGTTTGATTTTGTGAATTTTCTATGCTGAGTCTTTTTTCTGAGCCCCCTCTTCTTCTGCCGCTTTGGTAGGTCAACCCTATACTACCTTTGTGTATCCTTGACATAAGAAACTGCAAAGGGGAGATGTCTTTGGCATGTTTGGTATGATGGAATTAGGGGTGATAGAAATGGAATTGAGGATCAATTTCATTATGATGCTTGTTTGATATGATGATTCCATGTGGAAGCCAAATAGGCTCAATTTCACCCAATCAATTCCATCAAAATACCTAAGACCATGTTTGATATGATGGAATTAGGGGTGATGGAAATGGAATTGAGGATCAATTCCATCATGATGCTTGTTTAGTATGATAGAATTGGAAAATTTTCCAATTCTATGTGAAAGCCAAATAGACTCAATTCCACCCAATCAATTCCATCAAAATACCTAAGATTTACAATTCTATATGATCATTTCCATCTATTACCCTCCACTACCTTCAAAAAAATTAAAAAAATAAAAAATTGAAGGACATTTTGGTATTTTTATACAAAATTTAGATCTCATTTCTATGACACACCAAACATACTTTTAGTCCCCATTTTCATTTCCATTTCCATATCCATTTCCAATCCATATTCATATCCATATCCATTTCCATCAAAATCAATTCGAACGTACCAAACGGACCCTAAGATTTACAATTCCATGTGATCATTTCCATCTATTACCCTCCACTACCTTCAAAAAATAAAATAAAAAATAAAAAATTGAAGGACATTTTGGTATTTTTATACAAAAATTAGATCTCATTTCCATGACATACCAAACATACTTTTAGTCCCCATTTCCATTTCCATTTTCATATCCATTTCCATATTCATATCCATATCCATTTCCATTAAAATCAATTCAAACGTGCCAAACGGGCCCTTATATTAAACAACCAGAGATAGTACTCACTAGTCCTTAATGTTAATGTTAATGTCCAATGTGATATGTTAGTTTGAAATTTAGGTTATCTGTTTGATTTCATTTGTTTAACTTTAAAACTGTATATGTGGCATTCTGTTTACAACGATTCTTATGGTATCGATGTTCTTTCATGGTCATACGGGTGGGATGGTTTTGCATAGGATAAAGAGGGGTATACCATTCCTAAGTTGTCTCATAACCAAATTCTGTAAATGAAGGTCGATTTTTTATTGTGGCTTGTGACACATGACAAGAACAAATATGTGCAAAAGGTCCTGTCTATTGTAGCTGGCAGCCAAAAAATGAACAGGAAGAAAGACATGTAGAAGTTGTGATGTTATTTTGTACAAAATGCTTTATGTTATGTTGATATGTTGGTATTTTGTGGTATTTTGTGGCTCCTTTTAGAACCTGATGTGTAATATCCCAAATTCTGAGACTTGAGGCTAGAGAATAAGCCTGAGATTTGTGAACTTCTAAGCCTTGGTTTAGCAAAATCCCAAATTGTGATTAAGGGTTAATGACTCCCAAAGTGGATGTGGTTAGTGATAAATAACCCTTTTTGAGAATCTGATGTGATTTGAGATTCAAATGTGATTCATTTGTGTTGTGATTCATACCCAAACCCTGTATTTGAGTTCAATTATGGGTTAACATTTAAATTGAATGAAAATAAGGGGGAGGGCATATGTATGGTGTAAATGAATTTGGTGGTGATTCCAAGGGAATTGCCATTATCGGGGGCAAAACGATAAGGTTACCGACAAATTGATCGGTTACCGAAGACGAAGCTCATTGGTAACTCAAAGATCAATGGTTGAGATTGATTGTTATAAGATTTAAAAGGGTGGAATCCCATGTGTGTGTGCCTAAGTGAGCTCATGAAGATTGAACAAGATCTTGACACTAGGCATTATATGAGCCATGGATTGGGTCAAATGGTCAAAATTCTTCCCTCTCTCCTCTCCCTTTCTTTAGGTCTGTTTTGGGCACTAAAAATGCTGACCTATCTTCATCTTCATCCTCTCTCTTCAACTCTATGGACGTCCAAAGCTCAAGGGGAAAGAGAAAGCTTGAGGTGAGGTTTTAGCCTTGTTATTGTCATCTTTAGCTCAAACACTCTTCTATAAAGTTGTTCATAGTTATGAGAGCTTCATTGCTATGGTTTTAGATTTGTGAAAGAAGGTGTTTGAGGGCTTGAGTAAAAGTGGAAAGATGAAGAATCAAGAAATTGGTTTGGGAAGGAGGAAGAGGTGAGTATTTGCTATCTTTTGACCCAAGTTTTGTGATATTTGGTTAAGTATTGTGAATTGTGGTTTTTGCCCTGATTTTGTGATGATTTCAAAATAGTGATGATTTCAAAATAGTGGAATTGGATGTTGTTTTATGTTGAAAATGGTTTTTTTTTTTTTTGTGTAATTGAGCCATTGGAATTGGTTTGGATTGGTTTGGAATATTAAATGGAAAGTTTGGAAATTCTGTCCAGTGTGAATTCTGTCTGAGCAGTCTGTTCGTGTGGACTTTTTAACTTCGCAAATTATGTCCAAAAATTATGAAAATTTCCAGTCTTAAAGTTCACATCCCAAGCTTCAAAATGGACATATAATCTGTGCCATTTCGTTTTGTGAGCTGGGAGATATGGTTGTCCAAAGTTTGGGATGGAAATTGGACTTTGTTTTTGGGCAGTCTGGGGTTTTTTTGTAATTCTGGAATTTTGTAGTGATTTCTGGCAATGGCCAATATTTTTCTAGTAAAGAGGACTTAAATACCTTTCATTTGGCTTTGGAATCACCTCATTTTGAATTTTTTGGAATTAGTTATAATTTACGGAAGTTCGGCCAAGAAAAGGGATTTTCTTGGCCACGGCCAGAGGATTATGGGCCGTTGCCCAAACGTTTCTAACCTGTTTTTGGCCACGGCCAGTGGATTCTTAAGCTGCGGCCAACCCCTAAAAATGACATTTTAGACTTCCAAAGATGGTCTTTGGTTAAGTGTTCTCTTAACCCTTTGGGCATGTGTTTGGGCTTTGAATAGCCACCTAAATGTGTTAAATGATAACCAACATTAAGTGTTTGTATGTTGAGGATTTGGAAAAGAGATTAACCCTATGTCCATGATTTTGGTTATATGGTTGGATATTCGCCCTGATCGTGGTTCGATGTTCGTCGGATCGTGAGTAGCTGGTGCTGGAGCACATGTGGAAAAAATGTAGGGAACTTACCTCTCCTGCATGCTCTGATAACTATATATGTGTATTGATGCATGTTATTGCGTTGCCTGATTATGTGATACATATATGAATGATTTGAAGTTATGTTTCAATTTATGCTATGGCCAAAAGTATGTTGTTCGAAGCATTGAGCTTACAGATTTGTCATTGTGTGAACATGAGTTATGTGATGCAAGCATGTCATGCATTAAACACTTATCTTGCATGCATATTGGTATTGATTTCCTACCGAGATTCTCTCGAATCTTACCCTCCCCTACCAACATTTTAGACAGGGAAGGTAGATTAAGGATGGAGCAAGCATCTAAGGGTGAAGAGGACTCTTTCGGGTTATAATTTTGGTAGTTGGTTATCGATTCAATAGTTGGGATTATGTATATGTTTGGATGTATATTTGGTCATGTATTTGGAATGAGTTATTGGATATTTGTATATGTATCCGGGTTGGATTGTGTAATCCCCATTTGAGTAATTGTAATGAGCTAATATGCCCTTTCAAAACCCATTAGCAAAGATATAAACCCGGGATTGTCGGGATGATTATGTTGTGCATTTTGATATTTGTAATGAATGTGATTTATCTTCGCATAGTAATTGTATTCAAAATTTGAATATGAGACCAGATTAATTAGATTTCAAAATGTATTTGTGAAAACCCTATCGTGAAAATGGGATCTTAAATAAGTTTTATTTATTATTGGTCTCTATTTCATTTTAATCATGTATTTCGTATATAATTACGGAGGGGGTTATATTTTTGGTATCAGAGCTATAGTTCCTGACAAGTATGGGAATTTGCTAGGATAAGCTCCCTTAGACCTTTGCCTTGGTGGTAGAAAATGATTTGTGATGGTTTTTGTGTATACACATGTGTGGTTTGTTATTGTGGATATATGAGATTTGTGGATTATGTGTATGCACTGTTACTATATGAGATTACGAATTCTGTAACAATCACGTCCCAGAAAGAGAAGTGTTCACTTTCAATCATATTCATATTCTGTAACTATTACGAATACTTTGAACTTCACTTTCCAGAAAGAGAAGTGTTCACTATTGAAACTTGGTAGTCTCGTGATAGAGGCTCTGTCAGGAAAAATTCCTTCACCAATGTTTGCCATTGGATCCTTCGTAGGTTGTTATACCTTAACAAGAAGACCTACACTCTGATACCAAATGTTAGAGCAAGCCTTTACCCAAGAGGGGGGGAATTTGGGTGATTATGAAAAATCATTTTGAATATAAAAATATAACTTAGAATTTAAAACAATTAAGAGCAAGAAGAGATATCACCAAAGTGTACATCGAGAGTTATACTAGTTCGGTCACAACCACTTTGACCTACGTCCAGTCCTCAGAGATTTTCTGAGTTTCACTATCTTTCAAGATTCAATGGGTTCTTGGCACCTCAGTACACAGCAAGTTCCTTCACTTGGACGCTCGCTACCCCTTACACATTGTAATCAAATCCCCAACTCAAGGTTTCACAACCTTATCTCAATAACAAATATTGAGTTTGTAATGAAAATCTCTCTCAAAGAGTAAAATAGATAATCACTGAAATACAAGTAAAGAGTTTAAGAAGTTTAGAGCACTCTAAATGCTTTGATCGTTGTAAGCTTGTGTGATCTTTCAATCGTGTATCTTGTTGTGTATTTTCCTTCGTTGAATGATGCCATATATATAGATGAATTTTAATGTCCGTTGGAAGCATTTCAAACATATCCATTAGAGTCACGCATCTTTGTTTGACCGTTCTTCAAATTTGAAAACTATTCGTTGCGGTAGGTGAGCGTACAAACGTTTCTCTTTGACTTTATTTTCCAAGCAAGATCTTTTCATTATTTCCTGCAAATACACTTAGGAAACTAATATAATGAAAGATTAATCATATGGAAAACAAATCAATGATCAATAGATTAAAATCATATTCTCTGTATTGCATTATTTGAGTGGCTACTCGAGTAATCATCATCCATTACTCGAGTGGTTACTCAAGTGAGCCATTAAAAATCTTGGTAGAGAGTTAAGTCAACGACTTTGACCTCATCACTGGAGTGCCTACTGGAGTGATCATTATCCATTACTTGAGTGGCTACTGGAGTAATCATCATTCAATACTCAAGTGGGTACTCGAGTGAGCAATCAAAAATCTTGACAGAGAATTTAGTCAAACAATTATGTCTTAATCACTAGAGTGGTTACTCGAGTAATCAGTATCCATTACTAGAGTGATTGCTGGAGTGATTCAGAGGCATTATTCGAGTGGCTACTCGAATGGCTTTATCAAAATATTGGCAGAGGCTTCACTACCTAAAACTTTACCTGGTCACTCGAGCGGTCCCTCAAGTGATTACTTGTCATTACTCGAGTGGCTACTCGAGTGACGCTATCAAAATCTTGGTAGAGAACTAGTGACTATATTACTCGAGTGGCCCCTCGAGTAACTCTATGCAAATCTTGGCAGAGAGCTCTGGAACATCATTACTCAAATGGTCACTCAAGTAATGAGGAGTCATTACTTAAGTGAGCCCTCGAGTAACCTTCTTGAAATTCTGCTAGTGCTTCCTTCTCCTACTCTGTGACTTCCTGTTCTTCTTCATTACTCGAGTGCCTACTCGAGTAATGGTTTTTCCTACTATCAAAGACTTAGTTCCTTTGTTCAAATCTCTTTTTTTATTATTAAAACCTTTTGTAGGATTAATCCAATCTTTGATATCATCAAAATATGTGGATCTAACTATGTGTGCTGCCATGTTTTTAATGAAGTGTGTGTGTGTGTGTGTGTGTGTGTGCACACGCGCATTTAAGAA